>JACCIE010000013.1:3600000-4200000 GCA_018906755.1 Sycophaga agraensis
AGCTCAAGATTAGTTATCATTGCCACATCCTTGATACTTGTATACTTTCACGCATATGCATCATTGCTTTCTGAATTATCTTTATACCTATGCATTTGTTAATTTATTGTACAATGTACTACTACACTGGTTAGGTAAATAAGTAAATATATAAATGTACTTTGGGTTATCTTGTTTTTAAAGTATTCTGATTATTTATTATTATTACTGTTTTAAATAGTTCCTATTTGATATTTATATTGCTAGATTCGTATATTAAAGCAGATCGTCTGCTTAGAATGATGTTGCGCTTTGTGCCAAGTCCGTCTATCATGGACACGTGAGTATGACTTATAGACTAAGGCATATCGACTAATGCAGAAATTATATGCCTGAACGTAATATCGTAATAAACATATTAGTATGCATCGCATGTACAACAGTTTAGAACAGTCTGATTTCAAATGAAAATTAAGATGATAAATGAACTATTAAATAAACACTGGAATGCGAATTATCGAATAATTATTTTATGTTTATTTATCTTTATACCGTAATCGCCCGAGGGAATACCAAGTATATTCCTGAGTATTTTCTCATCAAATTCTTGTCGCTGTTAGAATTACTTACACGATACTCTGGCACCAGCTTGCGAATTCTCAAAGCTGCGTTATTTTAACTAACTGGAAATAAAGTAACACCGATTAAGACTTGTAGAAGAGCAGTAGCGGGAAAACAAGACATTACGCGGGATTCGTCGCTCGCCGACGGGCATATGAATATTCTTTGACTATTCATCGCTTCAAACTTTTGTATATAAAAGAAGCACTTATGGATTGCGCGGCGGCTTGGGCCCGGCTCGGCGCAATCCTATAAGACAATTTAAAAATGCGCATAAATTACGGGGATTAATCGCGCGAAAGAAAAGGCCGGCGCGGAGAGTCATTCGCGACGGCGGAGCGAGTATATATCCCCTCGGCGAGAGGAGGCGAGCGTCGTCTCCGGAGGCAAGACTCGCGCGCGGCGCCCGCCGCCGAGAAGAGAGAAAGAGGGCCAGGGGCGGGGGAGGGGCCGCGTCGGCGGCAGCGGCCGATCGAGCGTGTGGGCCTCATATCCGGTGACACGCGTGCCCGCGCATCTTTATTAATCATTCCCTACCGTTACCTCCCGCGCGGCCCCTCGGCCTCGCAGCTCCGCGCCGCCCGTCGCCGGACCTTCAAACGCGAGTACACGCGAGCCCCGTCTTCCCCCGGGATTGATCGTCCGCGGGATCGCCGCAGCATCCGGAAGCGCGCCTTCGAGGTGGAGATTGTCGCCGGGGAAGCCGACCCGCGGATCGAATTAACGAGGAGCAAAGCAGAGGCGCGACGCGGTATTGCCATTAGTCCGCGGGGATCCTCCGCCGCCTGTCAATGCGCCGATAAAACAGGCGGGCTTATCGTTACAAGACGACGAGGCAGATAGCTTTATGCCGTCTCAATTAAATCCCCGGGCGGCCGGGAAATTTATTCGCGGCTCAGGAATCCCGAAGAAAGCGCAGAGGGCCGGGGCAGAGTCCCGCGGCAATTGTTCCCCGGCTTTCCAACGGCCGCGCGCGCGCTCCTCGGCCCCAGAGCGCCGCGCGACGACACAAAGGACTTTTCGGCTCGGCAGCCCCGGCGGATACACGCCGGGGCCCCGACACCGCGCGAGGAAACCCCGGGCCTAATTGATCCTTAAATTACCCCCGATGAGCGATCCTTATCCCTCGGGCCGCCCCCGTGTACCGCTCGGGCTTCGTTACCGCGCCGGGCCGTATATACGCGCGTATACCTGTACAGGCTACGCGAGGCGCAAAACTCCGAGACAATGACAGGGTGGGGGTCGGTCGCGCCCCGGGAGCCGCGTGTAACGAGCCGCCGCGGAGGAGCTGTCCCGCCCCCGCGAGCCGGCCGTTGCGAAAAGCCGCGCGCCGGCACAATGCGTAAGTGCAGCCGCTTGGATAAATCTCTCCGGGGACCGGGGGGGAAAAGAATCCAGAGTCGTATAAAGTTTCTGCGCAACGTCTGCGGGCGAGCGGGGGACGTTGCGCAAGCCGCCAAGAGCCCGGAGGGCGGACTTTTCCCGCGGAGGCTTTATCCTCAATGAGCGGCCGTCGCGGCGCCGGCTCGTAAATCAAAATTAATTCGGTCCCCGGGACGTCGCGCCGAGGTGGGAAGCGCACCCACCGCGGAGATAGCGCCGCGCGCCCGACGACGTCTGCTGCCTCGGAGAACAAAAAAATCAGGGACGCGGGTGCCTCTCTCTCTCTCTCTCTCCGTTTCCCCGGGCAAAGAGAAAAACTCGGCCGCCGGCGGGCGAGTTATGGTGTCCCGCGCGGGCCGCCCGACAGCTGCTAACCTATGCTCGGACTGCCCGGAATGTCCCTTTGATCTCGGGATCGCTACACCCGGCCCCTCGATAATTATTATACTCGCTCCTTCTGTTCCACTTGATCTTCCCCGAGGAATCCCCGCGTGCATTTGCATAAATAGCGCGGGGCGGGGGCCGTGCAACGGACTTTTCGGCCCGTCGCCCGGTCGCCGCGCGGCCCAGCCTCCGTCAGCCCGCACGCACGCCTATCTATATATATATATGTGTATCGGCTTACCGGCGGCCGAAAGAGTAATAGAGGAAGTGACTAACGCGAATTGAGCAATTGCGATTTTATAGCCCGAGTCCCATTGAGCGCCGGCGGAGGGAGGAATATGTCGTAAGCGCGAGCCGAGGACAGCCGAGGGGACGCCGGGCCCAATAATTGCGTATACATATCAAATGAGCTGGGGCCGGGGGAGGCGGGCGGCGGCGCGCCTCCTTCGGCCCCGGCCCCGTGCGCGCATGAATAATTAAAAAATCAAACGGAAGCGCGAGGGAGTCGCGGGCGCAGTTCCCCGAAAAGCCCCCGGGCCCCCGTGGACCCTCGCTCCTCTTTTTTAGGCGGGCCGCCTCCGATCGGCCGGGCGCATTTTTTTCCCCCCCCCTCGGCGGCGGCGGCCCTCTCGGCTTTTGTCCGCGCGCCCACGCCGACTAGAGAGGGGCCCGACTTTTCCCTTTATTTTTTTCCTTTATTATTTTGCCGTTGTCATCCAGCGGCTGCGCGCGGGCGCTCCATTCAGATTTATCGCGTGGGCCCCGCGCGGGTTTATACTTTCCCCCAGGGGTTGCATATTGCGCGGTAATTAATGCGGGTATTTATGGGCCGGCTCCCATTAACGTGGGCAGCCGCGGGTCCGCCATTATGTTCGCAACGGAGGAAAAAATAGGATCGAGGGCGACGCGCGCCGCGGTTCGCGGAAGCCTCCTGATTTCAATATCTGGGTGCGCTCGCCGCCGATATACGTATATGCGCGACGCCGGCCGGCTGCGCGCGCGCGCGCGACACGTATATGCGCGCGTACACGCGGCGACCCGGGCAAAAGTGACGCGGCCGGCGGGACAAAGCCGCCGACGGCCCGGCCCCGGGGCATAAATTTCGGGGGCGGGGGGCAGGCAATTGCGGAGAAAGCGCCGGGAGGCGGCAGTGGCCTCGGCTGGCAAGCTCGGCCGACGCATAGAATGCCGGGTAATGAGGTTGGCCCGAGGCCGCGCCCTGGCTCGCTCCTCTCGCCTCGCGACTCCTCCCCGGCGCCCCGCGATCATCCGGGCGGCGATCCCCCCTCCCCCCGCTGCCTGCCAATTGACCGGTCAGCCGCTCGCACCGCCATTCGCGCGTACGCGGATGTGCATATCGGCGGAGATGCCGGCCCGCCGCGGCTAATTGGACAATTGTTTTTGCGAATAATCCCAGGGGGCTTAACGCGGCTCTGATCTCTCGCGGCGGACTCGGCCTAAGCAGACAAATGCCTCCATGAATTATGTATGGGCCTGCGCGCTCAGCGCGCCTATGGCTTTCAAATGCCGAGCTTTAAGCCCGTGACTCGCGGGGATTTCGTCGCACTCCAGTAGAGACGTCCGATGTATGCGCATCCTCAAGGATCCGTATGTGGGCTAACTGCGCGCGCGACCCTCAACGTGCGTATCAAATTATCAGCTGCACTTTTAACTACATAATCCACGCTCAGCTGGGCACACAGAGTCTGTTTATTTTCTGCGCGTCCAACCACGAGCAAAATTATATTTGACCGCTTTTCCAAATTTATGCGCCGAATTCGATTTGCATGTGTCCAAACGGTAATGCTCACATCCAACGCGTAATAATAGTGAGGAGCTTTACAAAATGTCAAAACTCAACGGGGTTGCTTATGAACATTCCGAGCTTCTACATATAATATCGTATAATATGCTAAACCAAATCTAATTATGCAAATAATTTTTACTTGCATCAATTTGAATAAATTTGAATATATTTGGACAATTTAAGATTCATTCCGCTTCGAATTTCGGAAAAGCATAATCTACCAAATTTAGTCCAAATGCTTCCTTGCGCGGGATCTCATGCCCGCTCTTACGTAGACATTCCTAGGACGTTCAACCGAAGGTACGGAGTGGCTTGGTTTACGAGCGGCATTCCCGCTCACGCGTCCTTTCGTCGAAAGTGACGCCAGGAGGATCAACGACAACTGTATACAAGCGAGCGCAGCCGCGAGCGGGAAAAAAGCCCGTGAGCGACGCGTCGCGGCCGGCGAGTTTACGGTCGCGACGCCGCGGAGAATCGGTCGTCGGCTCGGCCTAAAGACGTCCAGTCATCGTTGGGCTTTGTCCGCCGCCGGGAAAAGCGGGCGGCCCCTCCCCCCGGCGCTTTTCGCCCGGCGCGGAAAAACTCCGATGTATGCGCATATACGAGCGGCGAGATCGGTGCCCATATGCCGGCGCCGCCGCCGCCGCGAATAAATAATCCGAGCGCGCGGGGCGGCCTTGAATCGCGGCTGCGCGACGCGCCGCCGCCGGCGCGGCGGAATATGTATGACGGTTATTACGGGGCGCGGGAGGGGATCGCCGGGGAGACGAGGCGCCATGCATATGCATAAGGGGTACCGACTTTCTCGCCGCCGGAAGAAGCGCCAAGCGAGCTTTCGACGATTCACCGGGGAAACGCGTTAGCCCGAACTTGCCACCGTCGAGACGCTCGCTCGACTCGCTTGTATATGTAAACCCGCCTTCGAAGACTCGCAATCTCTTTCGGCTAACTATCTCTTGTACGCTTTCCTTTCTCTCTTGCGCGGCAGTTGATTGTGATAAAGCATAAAAAAACAGCCCCCCAACAAAGTGTGCAATGTAACCGATCTTTAGCTCTTTCCAAAGGTAGCTTATCAATCTTCCGATCGACCCACCAATCTTTAAAAGTATTCCGTTCAGCTCGATGGTTACTGTTTTTCGTAGAGTTATGTAGCTTATGAATGGCCTAAGTACGTCAAGGAGGACCAGCGCTTGGAAAATTTTAGGTTATATACGTTTCTCTATTGTTCAACCAAAGTTTCTTAACTTGTTTCGTACTGTTCATTTCCTACCGCCCGTGTCTTTACGATGTGCATATATTGTTTCGACTTTCCGCAATAAATCTATTTTTTTTAATTATACCTTTGGTTATAACGACGGCTATAATTTATAAGAGTTGGACAAATACGCGTATAATCAGTGGCAAGGAGTGTTTACAATCTTGGCCGCGCTTCCCCATTGCGCGACTCTGTGCGTACATAATTATTAAAATAATATTTTCCGCGTGGGAAGTGCCCTTTAAAGAATAAAGGAAAAAATCTCGTTAGACTGCAGATGGGCTCTCACAAGCTCTTCCTGGAACGGATCATTTGTGTTGTAAAAATTGAGCTCATCGCTCGGCATCGCGTAAATTAGAACAAAGGCCATTAGCATTATTAATGAAATCACACTTTGGCGGCTAAACATTAATTTTTCAACGTTTCAATTATAGTGCCGGGGAGATTACAGAGCCGCGCTCTGCCCTGGCAATACAATTGAAATTGTACAGTCGAAAGACCCTCCGACAGCCGGCCACACGAACACAGCCAGCCCAGCCACACGGACGCCATACACGCCCGCACGCAGGCAGTCGCGCCGATTTTCATCGGGGGCGCGAGGATGCTTTTTGTCCCGGGCGACCGGGGCGACAATTAAAACGGTACACCCGCCTAATTGATTTTATCGCGAGTAATTGAAAATGTGAAATCAATCGCGGCCCCTCGGCGCGGAGATGGAGGGAGGTCGGGCTGCGCGCGCGCGCGGAGATTAACGGCCCCCGGCAAAAAGGGCGGCCCTTAAATCACGCGGGGCAAAGGGACGTGCGGCGGGGATAGGAGGCCTCGCGAGGCGCGGGACTCGCGGCTCGCCGCGTAAAATATTAATTAGGAAAAGGATGCCGGGCGGCTCGGCGCGCCTCGGGCGCGGATATAGGCGCATGGGAGGGGGAGGGCCGGGAGGAGGCAGGGCAACCGGAGTCGGCCACTGTCACCATTAATAACCAGTCCGGCCTCGCGGCCCTGATGCATCTCGGCTCGCGGCCCTGGTGTCGTAGGCCCCGCTCGCTCGGGGCGCGCGCGTGTGGTCGGAGGGAGGAGGGCCGGCCCTCCCCCCGGCTTAGCGGCTAATGACGATGATTATGCTAATGCGCCGCGGGGGCCGGGGCGCCCACCCCGCGCGACCCGGCCCACGATCGATCGACTTTTAATTACGCCCACGCGACGCCAAGAGGAGGAGGAGGAGGAGGAGTCTCTCTCTCTCTCTCTCGCCCGCGGAACCTTTATCCTTCGGATTTTTTTTTTATTATTTCCAATTATTATTAGTATTATTCCTGCGGAGCCGCGGCGCGCGAGAGATATTGTTATTCCTCGCGGGATAATGAGCTGGTGCGCTTACGTAAAACGAAGGAGCGCGCATGAGGTTTTTTGAGCGTGTGCTCGCCGGTGGATTAGCCATTCAAGGCTGGCGGTCGAGCCTCCGATCGGCGCGCGCGCGCGCGCCTGCTGGCCTCCAGCCGCGTCGCGGAGGCACGCGGGGACTTTCGGCCGCGGGAGGGCAGAGGGGCGGGCGGGGCGGGGCTCGCCGCGGGAAGCCCGAGCGGCTCGATTTTCGCAGGAGAGCCGTTGCGCAAGGGCCCGCTCCGCGGAGAACTCGATGCAAATGCGCGGGCGGCGCGGCTCTCCCACACCTGGGCGCCCTGGAAAAATAGGCTTGCGACAGCGGCCCCGGGGCTCCCTCGGCTTTTCCCATAGGCCGGAGGCGGCAACACCTAGGGCCGGGGAGCCTCCTTACCCGGGGCGCTCTTCCGTGAAAACGACGTCCGTGCACGCGGCGCGCCGTCTCGTCCGGCTGCGCCCCGGTGCGCCTCGCTCGCGCTTCCTCCGCCGCGCCCATTAGCATAATCCGCCCGCCGGGCCCCGCCGCTGATGGATCGCTCGATTACCGATCACCCGGGGGACAGCTCCCAAAGGCCCGCCTCCCGCCCTTCTTTTTTTTTCCCCCCGCGGCTCGGCCCTCTTCTCACCTTTCCTCTTCGGCGCACGCGCGCCTTCCTGCCACGCGAAAGCGCCGTACATCCATTACACGGTGTAGCTAACGGGCCGATCGGCCGATGGCGCGAATTCCAAAAAAAAAAAAGCAATGATATTCCGAGCGCGAGGCGATTATACCGCGGCTATTTTTGCACCCAGCTGGCTAATGCTATGGGCAATTAGCCGACCGCCGGCTTATTAGCAATCACAGCTGAGGCTCAAAACGCCGAGATGGCAATTGTTTCCGCGCGAGTAAACCAGTTGGGATCAGCTCGCGGGAGTAAAAATACGCGCGCGCGCGCGCGCCGAGAGAAGGATGCCGAGGGAAACGTTTACGCAAAGCGCACTTGCGAGGTCTGGGATTAGCACTCGGATTAGCAAGGCGACGAGAATAAATCTCCTCGCGGATCCATTGTACGCGCTCGCGCACAATGCCGTAATACGGTTTGAGAGAGAAGAAGAAAAAAAAAAAATTGAAAAAAAAGCGCTGGAAAGGAAAAAAAAGGATAACCGCAGTGGACGCGCCCGCGAAAGCGCCGCTCGATTGTTTTTCCCGCGTTGATTTTTATCAGCCGGCGATCTGGCTTATCGCCGGGGGCTTTTTGTCCCCGAGGCCGGCGAAGGACGGGCGGCGCTCAAGAGCGCGGCCGCGGCGGCGTCGCGCACGCGCGCCCCGCAAAAAGTGTCAACAAACCGCGGGGGCCCGAGGCTCCCTCCTCCACCTGCGTCCGGCCCTCGCCGGGAGAGCGAGGGCCGCGCAAGGATGCGCGCGCGAGGCCGGGACGGCGAGCGTTCACCTGCCCGATCGATCGGCAGACAAAGCGCCTCGGCGATCCTCGATCCACTGCGCCCCGCGTCTCCCCTAATTAGCCCACATCCCAGCTGACGGTCGCCCACGCGGAAACGCGGTATTTTCTCCCCCGGCCCGCGTACGCGTATACGTACGCGGACGCGTATCGATAAGGTAATCGGCTTATGATAGAGCAACGTCGGGACTTTCTCCGAGCGCGGGCGGATCTCCCTGGCGGGCCATTACGCAAGGGGCGCACTTTTGCCCGGCGGCTTATCAGCCGCTCGGCCCATTCACCGCCTCCCCCGCGGAGGCTCTCCTAGCGGTGGCCGGGCGCCCACGCGGCCCGCACCCACACAGCCCTCTCTCCCCGTTGGCTGCTCGGCGCCTCGGCCCGCGGTCTGCCCATTCACTCGCTCCATCTGCCCGCGTGCCCGAGCGGTCTCGTGACTCTCGGCCTCGGCTCGTAGGCGGCGCACGTGTGCGCGTGCCCGGGCCCGCGAGGGCCACACGTGGCCGGCGCCGGTGGCCTACTGCGCGCCCCGGCTCCGCTCCCGGGGGGACCGCCGCCCCGAATCCCCGGGGCTCCCGCGCGGGGGGACCCGGGCCCACGCGCTCCTCCGGAGGGAGCGGCCCCGGGGGAGATAACAGTTATTGCGCCGCGCGGTGCATTGCACTTTGTTCCCCGGGGAGCGAGGGGCGGGGTGGGGGGGGGAGGGCGCGGGCGGGCGCAATTTATTCGCGCGCACGCGATCATCACTCGGCCGCTCTCGCTTCCTCCTCCGCCGGAGACGACTCCTCGCCGGGCGCTCCCCTCCCCCCCCCACCCGCGCTCTTCCTTTTTCCTGCCCTTCCCCGGGCGGCGGAGCGTGTGCGCCGCGGTGTTGCTGCGATCGTAGGAGGATGTCTTCCTATTATACGCTCGGTAACTCTGGCCTCTCCCGCGGCGCTCGCGCGCTCTTTCTGCGTTTCTCCGCGCGGGGCTATCACGCCCATTTTAACTATATCCTTTGGGGGCGCGCGCAGAAGTAATGCGCGCTCGGCTCGCAGCTCGGGTCCTCGAGCGGCCGCCGGCGCCGGGAGTCTCGGGGCGCGCGCCGCCCGATAAATCGATCGCTTCGCCTTTAATCGTCGCGGCGCTCGGGCCGCCATCCCCTCCCCCCCCCGGGATGCCCCATTGTCCACGCGGAGGCTGGCTCCTCGGCGGGTCGCGCCGAGGTATCCTTACCGGCGGGTAAACCACCTGGCTGATATAAATCGAACGGAGCCGACGCAGCGAGTCTCTGCGCGCACAGGCATTCGGCTAATTATCGGGGCTCGCGCGCATCGGGCGCTTGCGCAAGCCGCCGCCCGCCGGGGCCCCTTCATTGTGGGGACAAAAGTCCCGGGGCCCGCGCCGCGGAAAAGGGCCATTCTTTCGCGCTCGCGCACACGGAAAATGATCCGGCGTCGGGCGTAATTATACGTGCGCCGCGGCGGGGCCCGCGCGCAGCCTCGGGAGAAAGTAGCCGGGAGGTGCCAGACGCCCCGGCCGCGCTTGCCTCCGCGCTAGAATTTTGTCACGCCCAGTTTATAGGGTTAGTCATACGGGCGGCGGCGGCGGCGGCGCGCGGGGCCCGATGTGCTAATGCGCGCGCTATACGTGACTCACGGCTATTCGGCTGAAAATGTCAAAGGCTCCGAGGTGCCGCTCCCAGGGACGGTTATATCCGCCGTCGCGTGGCGCAACCGACTCTCGGGCGCTGCGCTAGACGTGGGACGGAGGGGCAGGGCGCCTCCGTCGGGGGGCGCGTCGACGGCCCTCGCGACGCGACGCTCCTCGTGTAATTGCGCGGGCGGCGGACGCGGCCCGCCTGCCGATGGGCCGCCGGTCGAGCTTGACCTAAGCTACGTTTTCACGTGTCACGCATGCCTCATTAAAACTAATGGCGATTTAATTACTCGAAACAAATACGGCCCTCCCGGCTACTTTCTTTATAACTGATCAATATTTATCAGCCGGCCGAATGAATATGCGCTAGGGCCCGGCTATCCGGATAAATATTCATTCGCGGTTGGGCGCCTTTTTTACGCGGCATTCCTTAGGGGGAGCATCGGAATGAAGAAATCCGCCTGGCGCGGACGTTGTCCGCGGCTCTTATCAATCCGGCGAATAATCCTCATTGTCCTTTTACCGTTAGCCGGGCATATAATATTGGCGGCGCGTACATATCGCCCTCGCGGCCGCCCGGAACGGAAAGATCGGCTGCGATCGACGGCGATCGGAACGAGGCCGTGATTGAATGCGCCCGCGCGGCCGAATCCCCCGGCAAAGCCGCAATTACCCGAGCTATTAAGCAAAGCGCCCCTCGACCGTAGGCCCCGTGAAAAATCGCCGCGGCTCCTCCCCGCGAGAGGGCAAAGCACACGCGGATCCTCCACGCGGCCCGAGCGCGGAACAATAAAGCGCCGCCGCGAGGGCCGCAGCCTCCGTCCAGCGTGTATATATATATATATATGTATACATGTAGGTGTATCGAGAGGTGTATCGCGCTCGGCGCTCGCCGCTCGCCGCTCGGCTAATCCATAAGGCATTTACCGCTGCGACCCCCACCCCGCTCGGCCCTTTTCTATTTTGCATTCCCCCCTACCCCCGCGGCGCGATAATACGCGACCGCCGCTCGCCCGAGAGAAGAAAGGATGAGCCGGCGCACCGCGAGCGCCCGGCTTTATTTGCCCGCCGATGTCGATCGATCTATCGATCGATCGATCGGCCCGCGCGCCGCCCGAGATGGCGAAACGCGCACCGCGCTCGGATTTCCCCCGGCAGATTGCAGCCGCTTTGTTGCCGTTATCGATTAATGCAGCCGCGCCGAGCGCGCGCCGATTCCTCCTATCCTACCGACTGCCGACCAGTGCGCACCGCTAGCGTTATATTATATATTCCGCTTCAATTGCCGGATACTCGGACGGGCTCAAGAGCGAGAAACTCTTGAGGAGCGCCAGAGGAAATGCGGATCCTTCGCTCACTCGAGCCTTGCCTCTTCCCATACTTGTTCGCGGCTACAAAAACCGTAAATGCTTATGATTTTTTTTCCCCAAATGCTACACTTTTTTCTATGCTTAATATAACGACGATAAAAAAGAGTCGAGTTCAGGAAGAGAAGTATCTAGCCACTCTATCAGTCTTATTCATGCATATTTATGTATACCAATAAGCTAGTATGTATACATTATGTGCGCGAGCTAGCATGGATATACTTACAATATCAACAATATGAAATCTTTTCTACCATCTAACTCTATCAATAATGTAACAACATCAGCATTCATTTTATTATATTATTTTAGTATTTTTAATAAGAAACTAAAGATAAAGTGAAAACATTATATAACGATATCTCTTTCGTACCCATATCAGATAATAATTATCTCGACTCTTAAAATTGTTAAAAGAATATTTACATTGTTAGCTTAAGATACCTATTTGCTAATTACTCCGTAATTATGCTTATGTTGAATGTATACACCTGCAATATATATGCACGGTTCAATTATAAAAATCTAAAGCTTTAGATTAAAAGACTGTGCATAAAACAAAATGTGCATATTTACCAGTTGGTTATCATGAATTATTATAGAACACATATTACTCATCAATTTACATACAACTTTAGGTCTTTGTGACGGATCGTGCACAGAATTCATTTTAAAAAATAAACAAAAATCAATTTTTTCACTTTCTCTCCACGTGACCGTACGTCAGTGCCTACACAAATGTAGTTGAAAGTTGTAATTAAAAAAAAAATGCAATATCAAGGTGCATTTATTATACATTGGTTATATTAATATTTCTAAGGTATAAAATTCAAAGAATCATTCTTCATTTCCAGTTACAAGTTGATAATTAATTAGAGTCATGAACAATAAATCGAGAAGAGAGAAGAAAAATCGGTATTATACCACTGTATAAGCCGGGATGACTATGGTTTATGCAAAATGCACGATCGCGGCCAGAGACACGATAGTCCGTAAAGCATACTCGTATCGCGCTGTATTAAATAATGCAAGCGCCTAGTGACAGTTTGACGCAAGAGGTTAGCGAATGCAACAGCGCAGCGAGTCTATTAAAAGCGGCGGGCATAAAAGGCACTTATCGGGTAGGCGCGCAACCCGCCGCGAATCCCCCGTCCAATTAACCGAATCCGATCAATTAATCCCGCGGCGGCGGCCGGGGCGCATTGTCACCCGGGGGCCCTATCTCGCCGATCTCTCGCGATCCGCGCGTGTTCCTGTCGAAAAGCCGGGCGACGGGGCGTCGCGGCCGCGAGGCGCCTTCGCGGAATCGTTAATCCAATTAATTCGCAGAAAAGAGCGGGTGCGGGTGGGAATAATACATAATTGCCCTTGTAATTCCACGAGAAGCGTCTCATTCTCGGGGCTTGACTGATCGGCGCGCATTAGGAGCGGCAACCGAGAGCCGCTCCCGCGACATCTTCCTCGGGCGCGCGGACAATCGCGCGGGATATGAGACAATTCGAGGCGGAGCCGGGCGACACGGCGGCCGCGGCGGCCCGTACAAGCGCCCGGCGCGCCCGGGACATTAAGCCGAATGGCCGGATTTCGGGGGCGGCGTGCCTCCTCGTTAGCCGCGTCCCTCGCCGGCCGCGCGTTGATAAGCCGGCGGCGGCGGCGGCGGCGGCGGGGGGGAGAATTGAATGGGCCGCGGCGATCGCGATGCGTCGCTGGGCGGCCTTTTTGCGCTCGGCGCATAATAGCCTCGGCGCGGTGGCCCCTAACCCGACTTCCTTTCTCTTTCCCCGGCCCGAGGGCCCGGGCTCCTCGGTCCTCCCCCCCCACCCGCCCTCGCGCGGCTCTTCCGCCTCTCGTAATCTCGACTGTTTCGCCCGGCTTTTTTTTTTTCTTCTTCTCTCCTCTTCCTCGGGGCTTTTTCCCGGGCGGCGAGGCGGCCGGCTCCGAGGCCTAGAGCCGGCTCGCGGGCAAAATGAAATATGAAATAATGGTCCGGCGGGCGGTGCCGCGAAGGCGCACCGGCGCACCCATGTCTACGCCCCCGTAGCATCTCCGCCTGCCTCTCCTCCCGCGGCATAACTCGGCCTCGGCGCTCGCGCGCGCGCGCATCCATTCGTTCGCGCTCCGCGCCGATTTTTGCCCCCGGGACCCGCGACCCTTGCCCAACTTTCTCTCCGCCGCGGGAGCTTTACGTAAGCCCTCACCTACGCGCCGAGGTGTAGGAAGTGCGGGCGGAGCGGGCGGAGCGGGCCAATGGGCCGAGGCGTCCGCCCCCGCCCGGGTTTTGAGGGGCCCGGGGAGCAACCGACCGTCACCCCGTCGCCGAATCCCCGCTCGGCCGACTGACGGGCGCAATATCGTCCGGCCGCGCGTCCCGGCTCGATGATTATTTTGTAGGAATTGCGCCTTCGGGCCCCGGGTCTTATTGACAGTTTATCAGCCGAGGCGCCCGCGTCTCTCGGCCGGCTTTTGCATAATTTTTAATTGGGCTCGTTTCCCGCGCGCGGCTCGCGGCCGCAGCCGTCATTAATATTAATAATGGCAATTTGCATGATTTTCGCTTGTGCCTATTTATTTAGAGGCGCACGCGCACGCACTCCGGCTCCATGTGTCGGCCGGGGCTCTGTGTGCGTGCGGCCCGCGCGGCCCGTGCGGCCCCTGCGCGCCCGCCTGTGCCCCGAGCCCGCGCTGCGTGCATTATATATCCTACGTAGGTACCTTCTCTCTCGGCGGACTTATCTTCCCCCGGCGCGCGCGCGCGCGCACTCGCTCCTTACTCTCCCGTACCGAGGTCTTATAAGTACGTATTAGCCTTTATCCGCTCCTTAATGATACTGCGCTCTACCGTGAAGATACCGCCCGCGACTGTGTATATATGCGAAGAAGGAGGGGAGGGCAGAGAGACCGAGAGACCGATGCATCGACGAGGAAGGACGATTAGGTCTTTCGCAAATCGCTTTCGGGACTTTTTTTTTTCGTCTCGGCGCATATCCCAAGGCTCGTAAAGCATCCTCCACCCGGGATACATTGTTTTGAAGGCGCATGCGCCGCGCACGAGATGCTTTTGATTAGCCCTGCGCCTGTGGGAATTGCGGACTTGGCGCTCGCGCGCCCAGTGTGACGCCGCGCTTGCCTAACGCGCGAGGGCCTTTTTATCCCCCCTTTGCCTTTTAATGCCCTTTTGGCGCTTTACTGCGCTGCATACACTGCACCTATGCAACATTTTATTGGGTTGAGGATTTTGCGGAGATGCGCCACGGAGATAGGGAGAATCAAACTAATCACTTTGTCTACGAAAGGTTATAATATTTGGTTACAAATATGCGTCGGGTCATGTTTCATGGAGGAAGATAACCCCGGCAGATGTTGCAAGCCCTCTCGATTTCCACAGAAATTCGTATAAAGCGCGTTAGTTGAGAATCCCTTTAATTATTATTTCTCTTTACAGCCGCGTTATATTGCTTAAGCTTTTTCCTTTGGCGCGCGCTTCGTGGCGTTGCGCAATCGCGAAATACCGGCTTCAATAATCAATCTAACGTATTTGCATGGCCGTTACACGCACAGGCGCTTTGCGCGCGCGCACACACACACACACACACACGCACACACGCACCCGCACATTCATTTGTGTATGTACATTATATAGAAATAATAAGCACTGAAAAAAGCCACGAGTCCAAGGGACGAGAGTGATTTATAAATGAAATTCGATTTGATTTTCACGCAATCCCAGCAGCGGAGGAAGGAAACGGGTAAGCTCACGGCATGCACGGAGAGCAGCACGACTGCACTCCGCATAGAGTACACGTACTCATAAGTTGGCGCACGTAACGGCCGCGTATAATAGGACTGTAAGGGTCCGAAAATAATGTAACGCGCGGGTGAGCGGCGTGCATGCAGGCCGTCCGCGGGGAGATAAGCGAGGAGGCGCGCTCATGTAGGCACGTTTCGTTTCCAGGAAAGAAGTGGCGGGGGCTTACGCCGCAGGACAGGCGGCCGTACGTCGAGGAGGCCGAGAGGTTAAGGGTCATACACATGCAGGAGCATCCGAACTACAAGTACAGGCCGCGCAGGCGGAAACACGCGAAGCGGGCGCCGGGGGCGCCGTCCTCGCCCCCCTCCGCGACAAATGCCCCGGGCAATAGGCCGAGCCCCGCCGGCAACGCCATTCATCATACCATGTAAGTCTCCGCTCCACTCTGCTCTACTCCTCCGGCCTCTCCTCCGTCTCCTCTTCTCCCGCGCCTCCTCCACCCGCACTCCTTGCCCCGCCAAGCCCCGGGCTCGTGCTCCTTTGCATCGAGCCTCCTCGCTTCTTTTTCTCCCTCTCTACATTTGTATACATACATACATACATATATATATACACGTATAGATATGTACCGTGTGGCCGCAGCCGGGAAAAGAAGCGAGTTCAAGGAAGGTACGTTTCTGCACAACCACCGAAAGGTCGCTAAATTATTTTCAAACGCGCGCCTTTCCCGCCACACGCGGAAGAAAGAAACCGTATACCCGCGCGCCGCCGCGCCGGTGTAGTTTTTTTTAACGCATTCTGCATGATTAGCCCGTAATAAGAGTTGTAAAGAATACGGTATAGCCGCTCGCGTATAATGACGGGAATTTTTTCGCAATTAACATTTTTATTAGGGAGCGATTCGCCTCCTTCCAAGGATTTGAAAATTTTAAGCGCGTCGGCTTTACCGATTCACAACATTAATTAACGGCTTCTTATTACACCGGCATTCCAGATTCATACGTCAAAAGTTCCTTCGTAATAATTCATGGAGTAGACCGATTACGATCTTATTAATGACAGTAGAAAACTACATATGCATGCGCGTAATTACTTATAGACAATGTAGTAAACTTTTCTAATTACCCGTGAGAACTACACGGCTGAATATGTATGAATTAGATGGGAATGCACACTTCCGATTTCCTATACGTTTTCATAATCACTTATTAGTAGAGCTCGCGCGCACGGGCAGAGCCCATCCACGCGGCCGAGCATTAATTTTCTCTCGCGCGCAAAGACAGAAAAGCCATCCCCCGGGAAAAAAAAAAAAAACAACAAGTCGGCGAGGACTTTTCCGCGCCGGGCCTAGGCTCGTCTTGGGGGGTGGGCGGGGCTAACTGGAACGAGGAATGTCGCTTCACGTGAGCCGCACTGGTTGGCCGCTAAGGCGCAATCGCCGGTGGGCAGGGCAGGCTAAAAAATCGCAGTCGTTAGCGGAGAAATATAATGTTGTGGGCCTCGTCCGTAACAGGTCCAAGATGGACAACTTCCAGGGCATCCCCCAGATGCCGTGGGGCGGCCACTCGCCGATCTCCTCGCTTTATCACCAGCAGCAGCAGAGCATCCAGGACTACAAATCGGAGAACAATTCGCTCTACGGGAGCCCGTACACGCCGATCATTCACACGCCGGACATCTCGCCCGTCGCCAGTCCCGAGCCAGACGGTAAATCCTTTAGCTCCCCGCGGGTCGCGCGGCGCTCAACGAGCCCCGCGCCTCGCCGAGCCTCTCGCGCCTTTTCCTCGTATAATCGTGAAAATTCGACGGGCGCCCGCCGCGGCTGCTTTACGCCGACTCTAAACCGGCGCGCGGGTGGCCAAGCGGCGTATTAATCCGAGAGCCGCGTCGTCCCCGCGTCCCCCGCGACCTCTGCCCTCGCGGCGGCCGGCCCGGGGCCCGCACGCGATCATGTTAACATTCAATTTCGCACACAAATTGTACAACTTTACCGGCGGACGTGCATTCGTTAACGGTGACACGTTTTATGTCGTGCAATTACGCGGTACAAGCTCTTCTCGCGGGCGCGGAGGACCTCGGGGCTCTCGGCCCCCACGAGCGCCGCGGCCTCTTTCGGATATCGCCTCTGCGCGCACCGGGAAAAAGCCACTTTGCCTTAATCGGCGCGCGTCGCCTCGGCCCCGGCTCTCTCGCCGGAAAGAAGCGCCTCCCTCGCGTGGCCGGCTTACGCGAGGTTCCGCGGGCCGGCGCATTACTCACTTGGGCCGTGTCTGTATCGAGCAGGTGACAATACGCATTTACCAGTGTCGCAAAACCCGGATCCCGAGAGAGATCTGATGGAGGGCACCTCGAAGCAGCACGGCGACCTGTCCGAGCAAGGCAAGCGCTACACCTTTATGAATAGCGATAATCAGCTGCACGTCGGCGGTCCGAGCATATCCTCCTGCGCCAACACCGGAGGCGGATACACGGACACGCTCACTTACAAAAAGGTACAGTTTTAAATAGCAGCCCTTTAATCCCATTCACCGAAACTACAGCTACTTTACATTCGCTCGGTCAAACAGCCACCGGCTATGGGCAATCGCTCGGGGCTAATTAGCGGCTAAAAGGATCATCTGCCCGCAGATACGCATCTCGGCTACTTGCACCGGCTCCCGTGCCATCCATTAATTCGCGAGTTCTCCCGAGGCCTGGAAAGCCCTCATTTCATCGGGTATACAAGCCTAATTGAACGGGGCGCCTTCGATCTGATAAAAAAAATCTCGTTAGTTAAAATTGACCGGTGTGCCGGTAGCCGGCGGCAAAAACCCCCTCGGCCCTCGACAGAGTGGCCCCGATATAATTACTCGGCAAATAAAAGTAGCGCGATCGCGATCCTAACGCGCGCGGGAACGCCGGTTCTCCCCCCCGTGCAGCAAGCGCAAAAAAGTCCCCCGGGGCGAGGAAACACGAGCGCGTCGAAGAAAAAAAGTACCGCGCAGTAATTAGCGGGCAGCGTGTAGAGCTTGTGTCCCTTGGACGAGCCCCTCTGACCGCGCTTGGTCGGCTTGGCAGGTGAGCTACCTGAACTTCGAGCGGCAGCAGTCGACGAGCATCGCGGTGGGCATCGCCAACGGCATGATGGTCTCGTGCAACAAGCTGCGCTCGGGATTCGACAACGTCGGCAGCGTCACCGGCACCTTCTACCCCCCGGTGGCCTCGCCCCACGACCAGTCCCTCCACTACTCGGCCCAGGCCCAGCAGTCCAAGTCCTACGGCTCCATGCAGCAGCAACAGCAGCAGCAACAACAACAGCAGCAGCAACAGCAACAACAGCAGCAGCAGCAGCAGCAACAGCAGCAAGTGCAGGACTCTGGATACGGGCAGTGTGGGAACAGGCAACAGCAGCAGGGAATGGGACTACGCCCCGCCGAGGGCTGTGCCGGTTCGTTCCTCCATTTTCTATCTTGCTTCGTTTTTGTGATCGCGCGGGTGATCAATTCGCTCGGCCTGTTGATTTGTCAGTGCCCGACGATTAATACGCCCGCGCTTTCTCTCGGTGGTTTTCCTGGGAGGTAGGGATTTATTGTAGCCTCTCCCAGTCTCTCGACTCTCATTTAATTCATGCTGCTCATAATACACCGTGGGGGTGCTATACTTTGCTATTTAATTTTTTAACGAGAATTAAGAGAGGAAAAATACTAATTTGCCGCTCATCTCACAATCAATTACAATGAATAATTGACGCTAATTAACTAATATTTTAACCCTGCAAAAATTCAAGTACATATTCATGTAGATCTAATTAAATAGAATTCATTATTATTCTTGCACTCTTGACCAATTGTTAAACTTCTCTACATGCGCGCATTTTTTTTAGTAGTAATGCACTAATATAAAATCTAAATTATACGCTTGCCAAAAACAGGTGTATCCCATCGTTATCAAATGTCCCACCATCAAGACTACCAATCTGAGAACCAGGCCAGTCAGCAGCAGCAACAGGTCCAGATGAGTCACCTAGAACACCCATCGGGTATTCACGATGAGGACCAGGAGCACGTGATGCAACTAGAAAAGTACTTCAACAAGTATAACCACCCGTCGAATTTGAGCAGTGGCGGGCACTCGAGCATTACTCCGCAGAACCTCCTCGACAGCAACCACAATTACGCGAGTGACCTACGCTACTACTCACCGCAGCAGCAGCAACAGCAGCAACAGCAACAGCAACAGCACGCCCAGCAACAGCATCAGATGGAGCTGGCTAATGCCCAGTGCATTCTGGATGAGCAGGCGGCCAAGGACCATCAGGCAGCTCACTGTGCGTCCATGGGCATGTCTCACAGCATGGAACAGTACCACCAGAGCCTCGAGGTCTCCAAGTACCAAGAGCATCACCAACAGCAACAGGTGCAGCAGCAGCAACAACAGCAACAACAGGCCGGCCAGGGACAGAGCATGGAGCACGTGCCCAAGGCCACAGACGACGACTTCAGCGTGATACTCGCCGACGTGCGCAAGACGTGTTACAGTAGCTAGTGTTATTATTATCCTATTTTCATGATATTTGGGAGTTTTTATTTGAAGCGCTGCGCAAACACCGCCTCCTATGTACGCAGTACTCCCCAAATTACTTTACGTTCACAGCACGACATGCAGATCTATTTAATATATATCTTGTTATGCGTAGTGCGAATAGTCGTTCTACAATCTTTTGTTTCGATGAATTTTCATTCCTTTACAAAGATATGAGATACTTTTCGTCACTCTCGCATTATAAATATCGAATTAACGAATGTAGTAAATTCAATTTTGTATACAACTTATGCAATTTACGATTTGTGCGAAAATTCGTATGCAAAATCGAGTTAGAAATATATTATTTTTAAATATTTTCATTTTAAAGATTGTATAATATTCAGAAAAAACAGAAAAAGCAGAGAACTGGAAATATGATTTTCGTAAAGTTCAAATGAAGGTCCTTACTCAAAGCCTGGTGAACAGACGATCTGTGAGATTTCGATATATTCGCGCACAAGTAAATATATAAAATGATATAATATACTTGATTTATGGTCATCGACATAATTGTGCGAGATTTCGATGATTGTGATTACTCAAAGTTCTTGACTCCCATGGATCTCTTTTGGTGCTTAGGTGATATAAATTTTTATGTTTTTTGTACGATTTTTCCTTTGATGACTTTTATATAGATTAATTTGATTGTTATCGAGTCCTAAGGAAGATTGCACTTTTACAGACAGTTCGAGTTCGTCACTATAAAGAGTAACGGAGTTTAATCGGACTTGCCTAGCAAGCCGAATGATAGAATTTGTATTTAAAAGTTTTATTATTCACGTGCATATAGAACCTAGAGAGGCCTTTAGAAGACTTAAGTTTTTGATGAACCGCGAAGATGCTCTTTTACGCTAATATATAAAGTAATTGATTAAACGAGAGGCGTACAACGCACGAGATAGCAATGAAAACTCGAGCTGGAGCATCAAAATGTTGTACTTATCGAGTATAAATGACATTTTTATTTTTAATGCAATAAAAACAAACTCATCACGAATGCCTAAGCTTATATGTAAATAATGATACATGATCCTCGTCGCTATTGGATCGAGGTTTCTAAAATGTCAATTCGATATAAATATTATATAATGCAAAAAATGCTCCGAATCCTGCCTTCGGCGCCTCTGTACACGTATAGTACTTAAGACAATAATCACACGAAATTATAAGCGAGGATTAGATAAATATTTTGCAGGATACAAGACGTGCATATAGAATTTTGGATGTATGTTATAAATAAACGATATTTTCAAAAAATAGTTTCTTATTACTTTAAAAGAATAAAACAATATTTATTTTGTGTTAAATATTTTATTAAATATTTATAAAAATATGTGTATAAATGACAGTATTATATGTAAAGCTTACATGAGTTATCATGCAGTACGGACCTTTGACGTAGGGGCAAGTCTAATATGACGTTCTGCCTTTACATTCTGGCACATAATTGAAACTAGCTTTTAAAAGGTTTTCACTAGTTTTGGACGTAGACGTACATTTTTTTCTATTATTTTATTCTACAAGTAGACATATCATCTTTATCAAAGTGATTTCACATGGATACATTGCAAACTGGCATTGACTTAAAGCATTTTGTTTACAATTGAGAATTTGACTTAATGTTGCCCTACCTACAATTTTCGTGTTTCTAGTTCCTTATATATACAACAGTATGTACATGTATGTATTGCTATTTTTAATCTTAAAGTGTAAAACTGAAATGACACTAGTATGGAACTCAATTCAATGGCACCAGTGTTAGAATAATGATTGGAGTTAAATTTTCTATTATTTCATTCATGTTTACAATTGTAAAAGAATTTCCAAATAGAATGTTGTATCTCTCGTGATTTCGTACTTATGTCTACAACACTTCGCTTTGTTTAACATTATTTACACTTAAAAACAAGTGAATAATGTCAAGAATTTGATAATATTATTTGACTCGAATTAACTTGTATGTTTTACAGCAAACTATTGACACAACATTTTATCAACAAGAATGTTGCAAATCGTGCAAAGTAGGAATGCATGGGGTAACCTACTTTATTTTTATCTATAAAAATAACTGTCGTATTGAACGTTCATAAATAACACACAGATTTAAGTCTTTAAAAAGCATTTCATTATAAATATTATGAAACCCTTTTAACAATTCTTCTATAATTAGTAATAAAAATTTTAAGGAGATTTGAGTGTCCTGTGTACATGTTCTTACTAACAGTAACTCATTTTTCTCATAGAATTTTAAATAAAAAAAGTTAACCAATTTTAAACTCATCTATTTTTTAACAAAAATAAATAATATAACAAAACCTTTATCCAAAAAATAAGACATTTGTCAAAATACTTAAACCTAGGTAAAAAATCAACCAACAGAAAGCTTTCATTGTTAATGTCCAGTATCGTTATAAATTGAGTTGGCACTCATAATATCATTTTAGAAACACAATTAAAAATTCTTTTCAACTTTGTTCATTGTTTAACTTAAGAATTAACTTTTTTATTTGTTTTGCTTCACTGGAATGTTTATAGATTTTTATATTTTAACTAATATTAAATTGTATAAAGAATATTTTAAAATTAATTAATCTCTTGGCAATAATCCTAAGAATCTTTTAAAATTAATTAATCTCTTTGCAATAATCCTAAGAATCTTTTAAAATTTGGTGATTATATGCATTTGTAATTTGTAATCAATAACTTATTCAAACTTTTAAAAGTTGAATGACAAAATATTTTTGATATCTTCAAAAACTTGCTGCAGTTAATAAATTTGTTATATGACACACTTGTAATTGTTATAATGGCTAAATATAATTTAAAATTAAGATGTTCTTAAATGTCATTCATCCCAAAGACAATTTTGTTTCATCTTTGAGTAGTATGAAAAAATAAAACACTTCTTACAGGTTTTTATTCCACATCTATACGTACTAGCTATTTTCTTACCATCAGCTTTAGTTTTACAAAATTTCAGTCCACATGGATACCAGCCAATGCATAATTCTAAAGAGCATGTGCATGGTGCCCAAAGATTAGATGTATCAGTGCACTTAGATATTAATGACTTAGTATTATTAACTAATGTTGGAGCAGGTGTTGCAACAGTAAAATTGTGTACTGCTAAAAGAAGTGCAGTTTCAGAAGAACCTAAAAGTAAAATAAAAATATTGATATCCACTCAATAATTTAAGATGTGTTTAAAATTAGATGTTATTGAAACAACATTCATTTTTACTTTTTCTTACCAGGTCTTTGAGCCCAATGTTTTAAATCTTCATATCTTGTAAATGTAGAGTCAGCTGCTTCTGTACAAAGAGGGCTTATATGCTTAGAAATTATATTTGATTGAGTAACATCTAAAAACAAATCCATTGTATAATTGGCGTGACCTTTATCTTCTTCTGCTACCCTAATTGTGCCAGGATTTTTTTGCCTTAATTTTGACATTGCATCAGAGGATATAAAATCCATTTTATAAAAATGATTCACAAAACACATTGTTTGGAACTGATTTTGTCCTCGCTCTTCTTCTCCTAGTACTAATGCTTTTAAGACTTGAACCTCCTACACGTGAAATGATTTATTTATTAAGATTATTTAAACATAAAGTTTTAAGGTACAAATTATATGAACTTTAATATAAAAATGATGAAGAAATTTGTGAATGTTAAATATTTATGATAATACTTACATTTTTAAAGTCTACAAGTTGTGTGACTAAAGTTCCATCAGAACGTTGGAATTCTAAAGTTATCACATCTTCTGTGATATTGGACGTAATGGTTTCCAATAAAATATCTCCTCCCTTAAACATTTTTCATAAAATTTAATTTGAACCTAACCTTTATTTAAGCTGCACTTAACACCATAACACAAACATTATACTAACGAAATTTAATACATTGATGTATTTACATACCTGATTTTTTACATTTATTAGTAAGTGTGTTGTACAAATATTGGAAAAATATTGAAGCAGGATCAAGTTCGTCACTATAAAAGTTTCGTGAAGTTTCATTTTATCAGTGCCATTCAAGACATAGAAAAAAAATATTGATTACTCTTGTTAGATTTTCTGATTCAACATATTATTGTAAAAAATCACTTTAAACAAACGATATTTTGCTTCAATTCTTGTTTCATTGTTCACAAATAAAAATTATGTCGTCTCCATCTTCACTTCAATGTCCATAAACTGTATTATTGGTAGAGACCAGTTCTGAATTTCGGTAGCTGTCTAGAGGCAGACGACAGACAGACAGTGGGCAGCACTGCAGCACTTAGCAGTCACAGGATGAGTTTCTGTAGGTCTCTGCAGTCTATACGCACTTGCAGAAGTCAAATAAAAGATATATATATAATATAAGGGGGAATAGCTGGAGTAAGCAAAGACGGAAAAAGAACAACTAGAGTAAGAAGACTCATCACATACTCATAAATCAGCCGTCAGCGCACTTAGAGATTAATCAAAGTGTAATCAAACATCGCATCTATAACCTACTGTATCCATCCATAGTTGAAGTTTCTGAATTTAAGTTTTTAAAGTTATACACGATCTGCGATTTGAGTGTAGTTTTGATTTTAGTTAATTCATATTCTTTCAATATTTTGCTTATTATAAAATGCAAAAACCTTTAAAAGTTTGTAATATAGTTTATTCAAAGTAAATTACAATTTTATCTCTGTAATGTTAGAATTAATAAAAAAACAAAACTATACCCGAATCGCACATTTTATAAAAATAGTTCTAATTCTTCTAGAACAAAATATATTGATCAATTTGAGAAACAGTCTACATTGATCAGAATTTTAGAAAAGTTAAGGACGAGCGTTTAATGAACCTATACAAACTTCTATAATATTCGAATACAAATTTTAACATATTTATTGTATAAATAATATATTTTTTTGAATGAGTAATATATATAACATAGATGTCTATTATGAAACTTATATTAGTTGTATTAATTTAATTTTTCCACACATAAAATTCTCTTCGATAACATATGAACTTAAAAATTATTTTTTTTGTAAGATTATTAGTTTTTAACATTAGTTATTATATTAAAATATACTGGTCTATTTATTAAAATATGTAATTGTATACAAATATAACACAATGAATTGATATAGCCTTGTTGCGCTACTGCATAAATGTAATTACCTATGTAATGTTTATGTGCATACATAAATCCTAATGTATTCTCAAAATCAATAGATTAAATATCAGGTTTAGGCTAATTATTAGTAGCTAAGCATTAAGCATTAAATTGAGACACTATAAAGTGCACATAATAAATCATTAATAGCCCCTCTCCGAAGTTTTCGAGTCCTTACGCATGCATCAATTCAGTTTCCTTAACGTGTTTCAATGTTTACGCAATAAGTAAGTAATTAGCGAACTTTAACAGTTTAAATCCAAAAGCTTTAACTTGGACGAAATACTATCTTGAAATTGTTCTATTTGCATTATAGAGGCGCCACCTTTCTTTATCGACAAAAATTACTTACTCAAATGATGGTAAAAACTCTCAAAATATAAAAGTTCAAGATAAAGCTATATATACAAAGATAAATCGTAAAGATTATAAATAAAAAGTTTTCGATGTGGAATTATAAAGTTTATATGGGCAAAACGAAGGAAATTAATTATAGAATTACGACTATTTAATTTATTTTCATCATTATATGTATTCAAGATAATTAATTTATTAGCATACATTAATATATAAATTAATGTTATTAGAATTTTCTATTAGAATGAGAATAATTTTGAATTGGACTTCCCGATTTCTGAACTGGTTTACCTTTTGCTGATACGGGTGACTTTGGTAAGTGTGTTTCTCCGCTGAAAAGTAAGTTATTATTCATTATAATTAATCTGCTAATTACCTTTATTATATTTAATATAAATTCTAATAAAGATATTTTATAATTATATACATTGAAAACAATGATTTTTGGTAAGCATACAAATACTTATAACGTATAGTATACTGGAGTAAACTTAGTATGTGTCGAAGCCTGAGCATGTAGAGTATATTTTAATGGATTGTTATCGAGAATCGAAATATATTTTGATTTAAAAATCTAATGAACGTATAAAAGTAGCTTAAAAATAGAATGTTAAGTTTTAACTGACTTCTACTGATTTTTATACTTATTCAGTTATAGTTATTTAATTAATTTAAATTTATTGTACTTACAATTCTTCTCTAAGAGTTTTTAACATCGTTGGTGTTTCTGGTCTGATAATGGGTTGAATCTCTGGTAGAATAAAATGACAATAAACTGGAATCTGCAAAATAAGTTAATCTTATATTTATAGATATTTACTATTGAATCAAAAATTAAAAAAAGATAATCTTTTTAGTTATTTTTACTGATCATTAGATTCACTAATTGGTCGGTATACATGTATGATCGTAGCTATCGGTATTTGTTCTCATATAGTTATTTGTGTATTAAAAGAAAATGATAATTACGTGTAATTTATGCTCGTGAAAAATAGTTTTTGTATCAATTATTGCATATTTTTTACGTTTGTTTATAAATATGAGCTTATGTGCATATCTTATTAAAAATGTTCAAATAGATACTTTTGACCTTTTCTAAGAAGAAACTTTACATAGACATTTAATTTTCGCGAATAAACATTCCTATTTGACCGTCAATTCCCTTTCAATTTGTGTACTCGGGTGTAGTGGTTTGGGAGCAAGCTAAGAGGTCACTTATAAAGGGACTCACGTAATGAAAGCTATCGTCTAAATCGATGGAGTCCAGCTCGCGGTAGAGATCTGGGACCTGAAAGCCTGCCCCGAGAACCGGCGTCCGGAGCCGTGCGCTGGAGTCGAGGCTGCTGTTGGCGCTGCTACCCCTCCTCAGATTCTCCTGCCTCCGATTCAGCGCTTTCGCGCTCCCGCGCTGAGGGTTCACCCGCTTCGATGCCATTATCGTCCTAGCCCTGGACACACACTCCCCTGTTATGTCAGTAGCCCTGACTTGCTAAGTTGGAGGCGGCCAGCGCCCGTTGGGGATCCGATATTTGGTCGATATACGCGCGAGGAAAGACGCGTCGGGTTAGTTGTCATTAATGCACGGCGATGCGCTGCTAGCGCGATATTATCATCTTGCCCGGGGGCCATCTCGGGCTGTTGCCGATGTGCCGCCGTAAAAGATGCTTTTCAGCACCTGTATAATACTGTAACGAGGTTTTTAATTGCATTTACGATGAGAGGTTGAGATTAAAGTTTCCGCGCGACGTATTAGCTCTTATCGTTCGAGCAATTTTCACAGATTTATTAGGGCCGGAAAAAGATTTTCGAGCCTTCAATTGAAACGCACAAAAAACTATTTTTCCTTCCTTGATGATTTATTAGACTTTTATAAGTTTTAATGGGATAAGTAAGCCTGTATGGATTAAGTAAAAAGAATACCTTCTCATGAACAACTATAAAAAGATGATAACGTTGACAGGAAACGAGAACTGAAATTACAAATACCCCAGAAAAATTAATAATTAAAAAATGACTTTGAAATTTAGTATTTGTTTCCATGCGAAGACTGGAATAAAGTTTGGCCTGGAAAATATCATGTAGTCTACATAATTTATTGGAGGTACAAGCTTATTGAAACTTGCATTATTAAAATCCATAATAATTCTCGAGTAATTTGCCGTTTTGAAAACGTGCATTTAAAGTGTTAGATACAGTACCCAACAAAGTGTCATTGAACGTTATTGATTCACCCCATGTGTAAACAGAGAATTCGTCTCGCTTAAACATATTTGAAAAGTCTTGAAAATTACGCATCGCCTTTTCCTCCCCTATGCCTATATGCCTAGCACGTGCACGTATATGCTCGAGGGGGCTGGCAATATCAGATATCTGGCTAAAGCATTACCGAAACTAGGCATCGTCAGCTGCGTCGAATTTGGCTAACGCTCCCAATCAAAATGACAAGTTGGAATCCGAAAATACCCAGGCGAGAAAAGCGCGGGGGCGGCCAGTGGGCGGCGCGCCGTCCCACTAATGAAACAGACCGCACGTACGTAAGACGGGATTCCGAAGCGGCGCATCGTGGGGGCTATTTTCATTCGCGACCATTAGAGTTCGCGCCTCGCGTTCTTTTTTTTATCCCTATTTCGGACCGGCGTTCCATATAAAAAGGGAGAGGTGGGTGGGTGGGTGGGGGGGGGCGAGGCAGGGGGGCTGGTCGGTCGGTCAATCCGCCCCACGACGCGAGCCCTCGCGCGTCGTCGTTCGATTAATCGATTTTCCGGCTCCCTCCCCCTAAACCCCCGAGCCCCCGCGCTTTTCGCCCGCTCCTCGGCGAGGCTCGCCAGGATCTCCCGGCGGCCACCCTATGTCCGCCCCCCGTGCGCCGGCTGGAGCCCGCGTGCAGGCCACAGGGAAACGTCAATAATCCCCCCGGCGTGGCTTCGCTCCCCGGGTCCCCGGGCGCGCGCCGCTGCGTCCCCCGGGTGGAGAGCGAGCGCGGATCCGGCCGATCGATGCCGCCAGGGCTCGTTTCCAACGGGGGCAGCGGCTCCGGGCGCCGCGGACGGGGGTCCGGTCTGGCGCAGTGGGGCGCTGGGGCGCTCGAGGCGGAGGGCCGTGGCGCCTCCTTCCGCGCGGGTGGGGGCGGCGGTGGCGGCAGCAGCGGCGGCGCGTCTTATCGATCGGCGCCCGCCATGTTCCCTCGGAATCCGGTCAGGCGCAGGGGGCGGGGGCGCGAGGGAGAGGGTCGGGGGCCGGGGCTGCGGGGGCGCGAGCGAGAGGCGGCGCGGGGCGGCGGGCGCAGGCGCGCCTCCGGGGCCGGGGAGGCAGCCGCGAGCGGCCGCGAGTCGAGAGACGGCAAGCGACCTCGCGCCCGCGCCCCCTGTCTCTCTCTTTCCCTTTCTCCGTGAGCCGTGTGTGAGCAGCGCGCGAGCAGCGGTGCCTCGAGCCCCGCACTGCCGCTGCCCCAGGTCGCCGAGTCCCGCCGCCGCCACAGCCGCCCAGAGGACGGCGCCATGCGCCCCGAGGCCCACTGAGCCCCGCCTCCTAGAGCCTCCTCCCCCGAGCCAACCTCCGCAGAACCTTCGGTGAGTAGCGCCCGCGGCGACCTCGCCCCGAGCCCCATAACCTCCGCCCAGGGCCGGCCCAGCCCTCGGGGCGTTGTCCTTGACTCGAATCCCTAATCGATGCGGCCGATCGGCGCGCGGCTGCGATCGATAGCGCCGCGGCCCCGACGCCCCGGAGCCAGGGGCATCTGCGCCAGCCCCACGGCGGCGCCCTGGCCGAGCACCGGGTAAACACTCGCCGTCGGCCCCCAGACTGCGTGCAGCTGTCGGTTATCGGCTCGTCGCGCCTTCCCCGTCGCTGAGCCCCGGGTCCCCGATTCGCCCCGCCTGCTGCTGCGGGAAAGTTCGAGGAAGAGTGCAGGGGATCAGGGGGCGGATTCGGGCCAATCCGAATCCGGCCAAGGAACGGGCGCCGAGAAAACTTTTTCTTTAGTGTGTATTGTATTCGGGGAAGGGCCCGACAGCGCCGTACTGGGGCGCACTTCCCGCGCGCTCTTGTAAATACTTTTTTACCAGTCGAGCCGAGCCGTGAGAGGGGTAAAAAATCACCCGAATTCACCCTGCGTCCTAATTTCATTCACCCCACAGTTCTGAAACCACCAATTATGGATCAATAACTTACGGCGCGGTATTATTGTTGTCGGATTAAATCTATGATAAAAACTAATCACTTTATCTTGCAGTTCGTATTTATAATTTAATGACAGTATAATATGCTGTAAAATATGCTTGTAATTGTAAAACCGTGTGCAGTGAAACATTGAAATTTATAAATATTAATACAACTTTTATGTTGGGAACGTTACCAAGTGACGTTTATTATTTTTAAATTGAAGCCAAATATAGATTTAGTGCGATACTTTATCTATAGGAATGAGCTGAAACCTCGTTTCCACCAGGGATCTATATAGTAAACAACAATGACAGAATCATTATTTCCGTTTCATTTTAACGAAAATCATTTTGTTTTCTAAAAGAAAATGAATTTCCGTTCGTGTGATTTAACAATTAGACTTTTTCTACAAATATAGTAATAGCACAATGAGTAATTAATACTTATTATTTACAGTATTTATAAGATCTTGATTTTTTATTTTGTAACAAAAATGAGAATGAATTTGTATATAATTTTGTACTAGTTTTTACTTAATTTTGTGTTGAATATTGACAATATTGAATTAATATAAATTTAATTACTATTATAAATAGTTATCTAATAATTAACAATAATTATTATAAATTATGTTAGAAATATATCATGTGCTCATTGCAAATTCATAAGCCAACATTCTATAAAAGTATAATTATATATTATTATGCACTAGTATTTGATAACAGATTTAAAATAATTTAATAACGCGTATGCCATTATGAACATGTATAATTAAGTTTATTTACAACAACATTATCAGTTTTAATATCATAATGGTAACGAAACCTGAAAGAGGATCCGGCAGAACTTATAAAATACTTTTTTATCTTAAGTACACAGTATTTGCTAATAATAATAATAAAAGTAAGCCACAATAACATGCATTATATATGATTTTTACAATCGAATGGAGATTATTTATCTGATAATAAAACGCATTAACACATAGTTATAATATACAGCCGCCAAAATAATACTTTAAAACATTACTTCATAAAATATTATAAATTATTTCGTATAAACTCATATAAGGGTATAAGCGGTTTATTGTACATGATCGCTCGGCATCTGACTAAATATGTATTGTTATAAACGTAAACATTAAAATGTTTAAACATTTATTGAATGAAAATACTGGAAATATTTTATCAAACTTTATTAACAGAAGAATAATGAATTGATCGAGTTCCGTTATACCGTGGATCAACATATAGATTTTACGCGAGTATTTAAACAAACGCAAATACCCTCACGGTACAAAATTATACCTGATTTTGACGCCCGACGTAAAATTGAAACGCTTTACAGGGACGCGACTCGCCTTTTACAAAGATATATGCTCAATGCACTACGGCCGCATAATAAAGTACCCCGATAAAGTTTTCATCCAATCAAAACTATATGGGAATACGCATTTAATTTACAGCGATGAATCCTTAATTGCGCTCTCCTCGGGGCGCGCGCACGGGATCGATTAGAAATCCAGAGTGTACGCCCTCTTTAAGCGGCTGCATTCAACTTCCCTTTAACTCGGGCAATCCGCGCTGGAAGGGGCGCGACGGATCGCCCGTCAGCCGATGCACAAAGAGCCGCGACGCAGCCTCATAAGACGGGGGAAAAAACGCGCGCAGGCCTGGCGCCCGGTCCTCGGCCGGCTCCGGGTCAATACACGTGCACAGCGCCGGGCTCCGCACCGCAGCGACACGGCGCTTCCGCGTGTTCGCGGTCGCCTGCTTTATAACGCCGGGGCGCGGACGCACGGGAGCGACGGGGGCTTCGTTTAACGGGCCCGAAAATTGCCCCTGGGCGTGGGCGGGGGGAGGCGCTTTGAGAGCCGGGTGAACGGCCGCCGGGCGAGATAAGGGCCGGTGCGCAGGGCTGCTTCGGAATTACGTTTACGCAGGTGGGTTTTGACAGGCGTGTCAGTCGTATAAAGTTACGTGACCCCGACCATTATGTATGTGCTGCTGCGTCAGCGGTTGACTGTGGTAATGCGTATCTAGCAGTTTGATTTTGTTACTTGATAAAGTGGTATAGAGTGAGATTTAGCGTAAAGATGATGAATGAATAGAGGGAAATTGAATTTGCTGATGGAATACACAAGTAAATATCAATAACTTTAAACTAACTGGGGTATTTTGGGAGAGGTTTTTGTATATTTTCCTTAAAATGTTGCCTTATCAAACAGTGCTTCCGTGCAGCCTAGAAGTTGGCAGGTTCATCGATTTTCCTCTATTCTATATTTACAGCCGTACTAATTATACTTCATCAAATTTCAATATAGTTCTGAAGTAATTACTGCATCGCATCCGATTTACGAACTGTGACACGTAGATCAACGAAAATAGCTCGAAATTAATGCCTGGTTATATTATTGTGTGCTCATATTTTTAATACATCTTGATGTAGTTTTTACTTAGCAATTAGTCAATAAGTATAAGTGTACTTTGTTCGAATGGTCAGTGCACCTGCGTGAAATCTATTTTTGTTAGCAAGATAAAAACATTTTATTATATCGCTAGGACCAATATATCGGGTAAAGTGTACATCGCATAAATTCTGTAGAGCCCTGTGGAGGTTCATTCGATAGAGTGTTGGGCTTAAATTTCGTTGATCGTTAGTTCTACCGACCGTCTCAACCGATTGCCATAGGCATCGCTGCATTTCTTCAGGTGCTTTCCTTATTATACACGGAAAATAAAAAAAAATGGAAAAAATCATAAATTCTTTTGTTCATTTCAAACAGGATAAAAGTAGTACAAGACCTGTGAAGTAATTTAATCAAAATGCGCCTCCAGCAAGATTTTGAGTCTAATCTCCATGAAATTCTACAATTTTTGTAAAAATTCTAAACATGGTTTAAATGAGGAAAGCGGTTTCTTGGGATCATTTCTCTAAACAAATTATAGTGATGAAATACGGATATTAGTATAATCTTGCCATGCAATGTATTGCATCCACTTGATATAATTTTCATTGCCCTTAAAAGATTTAGAATCTGTTATTCAAAACTCCATTTGTTTACGCATTTAAAGCCGAGCATAGATTATTTCCTCTATTATGCAAAGATTCAACCTATGATAAATGCGCTCAATTTTCACATTTTTATGCATGAAACGTGTTGAAAGGTCACCTCTCATTGTATATTTTCACAAGTAATGCCTCGACATCAAAGAGAAGCCGAAGGGCGGCGCTTCGTAGAAAGAAAAATAAAATTAAAATATCACAGAACCGTACGGTCGCTTTGAAAGTCGTGCGGCCGCTCGACTTATATACACATATATAGATATAGACATATAAGTCACTTAAGAATTTGCGCCGACGCCACGAGTCCGTTTGACGCGAGTCCGCGTAAAGTCCTGGCGCGTCATAGCCGGCGCTTTTCCACTCCTGAGTGCACCGTGATGTACAAGGCGGACGCCGCGCTGCATTGTAAATAAGGCGCGGATGAATTGACAGGCGGGGGAGTTGGCGTGGGCGGAAAGTCGAGAGGATCGCTGGGCGGTCTCGCACTGATCCCATCCTTTTTCCTGGTCTCAGCCGCGCCCTACGGTACGTATCCTACTCGGAGCTAGAGCCGAGTTGTGCCTCGGAGCGAGGAAGCAGCCTCCTGGGACTGTCCTCGCCCCTACTGCGTGTTAATCGGCCTCGTCGGGATCTCATTAACTACCGCTCGGTCGATCTCGCGGTATCACGAGAGCGAGATTTCGACCCTCGCCGATTTATTTGGTCGAGGGCGGCTCCGTGGTTGGGCCGAGCCCGTCGAGGGTGAGTACGGCTCCCGGTTACCGGCCTTGCGTGTATGCCACCCCCGTGCCGCGGGCGCTTTGTTTTATTTATCAATTATGCCTCGGTTGTGCGGGGCAGGAAATAACGAGCCGCGTGCAGCTCTGCGTAAATCATCAAAGTCCAATGGCTGGGAAGGTATTTACGCGGGCTTTATGTGGCCCGTTAGCTATTAAACGCGGCAGCATATAATTCCAAAGCGGCTGCAGTGTAGTTCTTTTTTTTTTTCTTTTTTACGCGGCCGGGGACACGCGAGCCCCGGCCGGCAACATGATTATTCCGATCCAGTTGGCTAATTCAACAGTTAGCCAAACCGCGAGAGTCAGCCCCGGGGATAACAGGGGCGAGCACTTATCGGGCGCAGACTCCCCGGGAGGAAGATAGCGGGCCGGCGGAGGGCGTCAGGATCTTCGACCCCCTCCCGGGGGACCGCCGGCGCTTGAATGGGGCACGCGCGCGCGCGCGTGCACTCGGCTGACGTAACGGCCCTGCCACCGCCCTCCCACCACCGTGCTTTTTGCTCAATGGCGCGGCCCTGGGAGCCCGCGAGCTCGTCTCCGTTATATATATATATATGTATCGTTAATGGAGAGCCGCGGCGAGGGGCCCGCTCCATCTCCCGCGGCTCGGCCCGTGCTTCGCTCATCCATCTTCCCGGCGTGTTTTTTCTCCCGAGTCGGGCTCCTTCCGCCGCCGGATTATATTACGGCTCTTGCCGGGACGGAGGCGCGCGCGTACACCCATGGCGGTCCCGTGACTCGCCTAAGTGCAGCGCTTTCCAAGGGGATGCTGTGCGTCGCGCGGAAAAAGGTTCGCTGCACGCAATCCCGCGGACGATTGTGGGAGAGATGATTGTGCTCCGAATGTTTCAGTGCGTCCGAAAGTGCGCGGAGCACTCGGATCATTTCGTTCCAATTCATATATTATGTGCAGCAGCGCGCATTTAAAAATATGAGAGAGATTTAATAAATTTCCAGGCTAATGGGAGCTGTTACGAGCTGTTTAATTATTTGATAGCCTTCCAACTCTATAATAAGGTTGGAATGCAATACTGGGTCGGTCGTTCCACTTGAAATCTGCCCTCCGAGCTCGTTTAAAAGCCCTCTGAATTTAACAAAGTATAAAGAGTTCCCGGGATAGAGAATGAAAAAGCAATGGTGCATTAAAGGCAATCAGTCGCGATCAGCGGCCGACTTCGACCCGCATCCCACCTACAGCGATTCGTCCCCATAGCGAAAATCGGCATTCACAGAGATAAGTCCCGGATTACTCGCCCGGCCGAGCGAAAGGAAAAAAAAAAGCGAGGTCCGAGCTGGTAGGTAAGGGCGGCCGACGAGCGAGCGGCCGCTTAAGAGCTAATTCCTTTGGAAGTGCATTATTACAGGGGCGGGGAGTCGATCGCGGGGCCGAGTATAATAAATCGAAGTCGTGCTCGCGGGGGCTTCCCTCCGATGCTCGGGCCGCGCGTCGCAGCTCCTTATTGATCCCGCGGCTCTTCGAGAGGTAGGGAGCGACTCTTCGCCGGGGCAGGCCGGAGATTATGAGATTCGGAGGGCCGGCCGCTCCATTATGCAAGCGGCGCTCCCGGCCAGCACCGCTTAATTAATTACTCCTGCCGGCCGCAACGGCCGATCGGATTCATCAACTGACCGCCCGGCTTATCCCGCGTGCTGTATATAATGCCAATCGGCAGATAATTAGCCTCGCCATTGTGGACGGGGAAAGTGAAAATGCACCCTCTCCATCTGCATGTCTGTGCGACGAGTTTTTATTAATAAGTGGTGCGCGCCAGATGTCGCCCCACGCGCTCTTATACAGGGCAGGTCTCAGATGCGGTCAGTCGGTAAGGTAGAATCGTCCGATTAGAGAGCCATGTGCTCGAGAATCCAGGGCAAGTAGCAAGTGACGTTCGTGTAGATCCCGGGAACGTACTCGCCGCAGATGGCCGACCCGTAGGAGACGACGCCGATGAGGTAGTACCGCGGGATCATCCTACCGTCCACGTCGGCCTTCATGAGGGGACCACCCGAGTCCCCGTTGCACGCGTCGTGCCCACTGACTCCGCCTGCACATATTTGTGCGTTGTCCAGGTTTACCCGCAGGAACGGCGACAGCCATCTAAACAGACCAAACTTTCAGGGTTAAATTATAATAAAAATCCAATGCACACGTCACTCAAGAATATAACTGTATATACTTATAGGTGTACTCTGTGTAATTGTCAGCACATGCTTGTTCATCCCTCACTGGTAACTCCAAAGTCTGCAATTTGTTACTCGGCATCTTTAAGTTGTCTGAAAGAAAAGAGGGTCCAAGTCAGTTGTCAATCGTCAGTTTATGGTTTAACGATATCCGCGTAACATTGTAATGGCTTTGATGCAAAATTCTATCCTAGACATAAATATAATCGAATGAACAACAAAGTTCAGAATATAGATCAAACATTTTATTGTGTATTTGATAAAATCTTTATATATTCCTTATCTTTGAGTGACTTTTGCTAAAATTCACGAATACTAAAAAATATTATTTTTATTATACAATATCTCGTTAAACTCTTCAAACAAACTGTATAAGCAAACATATATTTATAATCTATATATATACATACTTAAATAATAGCCCCATCCAACAACTTTTACCATTTCGTCAAGAAGGTCTTTCATTAGTAACTCATTCCTCATTATACAAATTGGATTTATAAAAGCTGTGAACAATTATCGACTTATTCAAATCTTTGTTCTCTTTTAATTTTCTTTATAATTTTTAAATATAAAAACTAGCGTGAATTTCGAATTTCTTACCTGTAAATTCTATGGCTTTTTCTGTTTTTAGAAGTCCTAAGTCGTTGATCATACCTACAGGTTTGTATTTTTCATGGTAATAAATCTTAGATACTTTATAGTCGACGTAATGATCGTTACAGTAACCTTCGGCGTCGCAGTCAGGATTTGTATCCAGATATTGTTCGCCTAACCTAACCAGCGTTATATACCACCTGATTTTTGGGATTAATGAACGATAAAATTAACATTTAAATGCAGGATTTTTATTTTTTTAATATAAGAGTAATAAATGTATTATTCAATACTATATACAAAAAATTCACTTTTATAAAAGTGAATAAATTAGATACAAGGAAGGAGTCAGAATTTTAAAGTTAGCTTGTATAGTTCTAAATACTTATCAATTAACCGATTTGACAATTTAATACTCAGATAATTACTTGAATGGTGCAGAGAGGATACAATGAGCTGCAGTAAGGACGTGGTATTTACTAATTATAGAACCGCCACAAAGAAACCGTAAACGCGATTCATTTAAAGGCACATCTTCAACTTCATTTGTGTAGCCTAGTCTTGCTATCCAAGGATATTCACCAATTGATGCATCGGTACCACCAATGATTCGACGAGCATTAGAAATCCCACATTTAGCATGGTTTAGCATATTCCAACATGGATGCGATTTAAAATCTTTAACATAAATTTAAACATGTTCAATCAAAATAAAAATTAGCTTTAGTAAATATAATTACACGTTATACGGAATATTAAAAAAAACTTTCTTAATATTATGTGCGCGCTAAATTGTACGATCATAAATCATAACGAAAAATGGTGCAAGCATTTGTATCGGCAAAAGAATTGTGTTAGTTACTATTGCTCGACATAGCGTGCATAAGATTCGAAATTACTTGGAGTTATTTTCTAAAAAATTATATAAAAAACCTTACCATAGTAACCATTGAATAATTATACAATGTATTAGAAATAAAATTAAAATTTTTTAAAACATATTTCTTTAGATATCTAATTGTATACTATATTAATCTTACATAGCTAATATTCTTTTTAAAATTCTTCAAAAATAAACGCTAAACATCCGAAATTTATATTTTTATATAAATATGTAGTAGATAGAATAATTACTTATGTGTAGTCTTAAAATTCTTTGTGTTATTATGTCACAATACTTACCTGCTAAATTTACTTTACATTTGATGTGTTTTCTGCACATACAAAATTTTGTATTTAATAACAAAAGAAAAATAATCAATAAATTTATTTTACATACAAACATTTTATATCACAAGTATTACAAAAATGAAAATATCCTAATTTTATGCACAAGCATAACTTAAATATTGTCCAATACTGAAGATCTGAGTGTGGCTGACTTTAATTCACATACATCTAACCGCTTAGTGTTGCTTTATCACGGTAATTAACCTATTAACGGCCAAGAGAACCGATTTTTATTGATATTTGGACTGCAATTTTTATTGAGAAAGTGGAATGAACAGAATATGACTGAGTCATATATTAAACTTGTTCTTTCAAATTTTGAGGTAAAACATTTTATTTTTAATATTACATTGTATTTTTTTATTATTATTATTTTATATATTGAACTTAAATAATTAATATGTTATAAATACGTAATTTTATGAGTAGATGCAATAAATTTTAAAATTTATGTTATTTTTACGATTATGGTCATACAAACATTGTTGATGATACTTGAAAATTAATTGCTATACTTTAACGACTTAAAAAAATGTTTTTGTCATTTTCAAAATCTAATTATAATTTCAGAAATTATACAAAATTTTATATATGGTGCCATGCATCAATGTACCTATAAAACGCTTTAGATTCGGTTCAATCCACATTTCGAATAATGTTGGATGTAAATTAGTATATGTATGCATATGTATATACATACGTGTATAAACATTTCCACATATTATTACATGTTATTAATTCTATGTTTAAATCTCAACTTAATATTGCGTATGGCTAAATTAATTAATCAAAAAGAAGTTGATATAAAGATCATATTTTTTATGGCATTAGATTTATACCAATGTATTATAGTTAACAAAATGTTTGCATTGTCCAATACAAATATAGAAACTGTTCTACTTATTGCATACATTTTTTTCAAATAATGTTAATTTAAAAACTTCCTGAACTTTCCTGACTGAATAAAATTTTACTTTATTCAGTATTTTCTGGTAACTTACATTAATATTATAACTTTGTGTAGCATATTAATTTTACTTCAGTAACTTGTTATTATAATACAGAAAATATCATGTAACTCGTACGTAGCTGTTTTGAATTATTAGTCATAAATTGCATCCAATCATTTTTGCTGATAATAACAACCTTGGTAGAAACATTAAGCGTTTTTTTTACTGTATTATAGAATTTGGTATTTTTAAATAGAGTTTATAGACTAGTACCATATATAACATAATTTCAGTAAATATTCAGTTGTTTATATAGCTATAGTTTTGATTTCCTAAATGAAATTAGTGACAAGTGTATCAGTGTTTTAAATCAAGATATATACGTTGCACTATATTAGTGAATGTTAACTGATATGCAAATATACCTTTGTTGATATTGTAGAATATTTATTGCTTATTTAAATCAATGATTTGATTTAAAATATAAATTCGCTTTTAGAGATGAGTTAAGTATATACTTTTAGGTCCACCAATTCAAATTTTCCAGTTCCATAGCTATGTTACGTTCTTTAATAAGTCCACCTTCATTTTCTACTAGCGAGTCCACTTTTTCATCTTTCCATTTTGAATACAGTATTACCATTTCTCACCAAATTTGAACCGAGGTAAAAATTCAAGAGATCTGTAAATTAAATATTGATTTCCCAAATGAATAACTCAATAGAACACAAGCACACGAGTGTATATACATTGCGTTTTTTTTCGAATTTCGAATCAATATATATAGTATGCCTGTATAACAGCAACACAGCTACGAAGGCTAGACATGGCACTTAATGAAGTATCACAGGTTCATCGACATCTGAGACGGTAATCAGCGGTGTTTACCCCAGGATCCACGTACGCCTTATATTCCGCGGGTCTATAGCGCAATGCGCGATGACGTCAGTCGCGCTCTCCTCAATGGCAGGGGCGCAACGGAGTGGCCGGGTTACACACGCGCTTCGCGTACAACATACAGTGCCTTCGATTTACCCGATGCGTGAGGCTGCGCGCGCACTTTGCCTCGCATCCTCCCCCTTTTCCGGGCGACGCGCCTCCCAGTCCAGGCTTTATACGAACACGGACGACCGGACGCTGCCCGCGGGTGTTATTACTTATAGGGTCCACCGGTTGTTATCTGTGGATACAACATAGCCCTGCATAGACTCGTTTTTGGTCAGGAAAACCCGATAGGGTAATCCCGATTGCGCGGCTTGGTTTACGGCCAGGGCGCAACGCCGAGGGGAATATTTTTCTTGCGCAATAGTTTGCACAGCGATCAAAAGTGGTTGAAGTACAGGATGCTCCGGGCGACGAAAAGTGAGGTATTATACACTGTTTTTCATTTCGCTCAGTGTATTGAAAGCCGCAGCTTCTTATCGCAGCTTGGGCTAATGGATCTGTGGCGTGGGGCTCTATGGTCTGCGTTAAGACTCGGTGGCTGTACCTCGAAAAGGTCGACGCGGTACATGTACAGCCTTATCAGAATTTAATGTGAGCTTGACTAATGAAAAGGAGGAGCCAAATGAAAGTTCGCCGTTAATTACAGGAACCGCCCGCTCGTGAACATCATTATTAACGCGACTGTCTAAGTACCTTCATGAATTTATGATCTATCGACGGACCCAAGAGCTCGGGAATCCATTGCACAAAAGCCGCGGGGAGGAGGAAGTATAAATTGCGTCCACGTTGCGAGGAGTGCGGTTAAATCCTGGCGACCTCGGTGCCATAAGAGAGTCACTCGCCGAAAGAGACTATAAGAGCGGTGAATAAATGACAGCTTACGTCGGTTTTTTCTTCAAACGACCGGCAGGCGCTCACGTACACACTGACGGTCAAAGGGTCTTTGCGGGATGGACTCGCCGCGTTAACCCATTATATCAACGTGCGCGCACACGAGCTATTAATGCACTCGTTACGCCGGGGTGTTGTTAGAGCTCGCGAGGCGGTTCCTCCGCTTTTTACTAGCGCTTGCAAAAGGGCGAGCTGCACGTACATGGAGATCGCCAGCGGAACGCATACGCGGGGCCGCATAGAGTTTGACGCGCAACGATGAGGCCGGGGTAGTCTCTTTCGAACGATGAGGTAATACACAATCGCGTAAAAGTTTAATTATTCCCACTTGGATCCGCTCGGGCGCGAGGGATGGTTTCCCGCGGCGTGGACGGATCCACGATGTTTACGAACTGGCCCGGTGGCGATCCCGGCCGATCGGTGGCTCATTAATCGCCGACGCAGCTTGTGCGCGCGGTGACACACGGCGCTCGAATACACATGGCAAAGGAGCTGTACACTTATCCGGGCCGGCTGCAAAGCGGCTCGGTGTGTTCACTCGGCCGGCCGGTAGCTGCGGCGACTTATACCTCGGCCACTTTTATGGCCTTGACTCGTCGCCCGCGCAATATAAATATACCGGCGGATCTAAAAATACGAGGCCGCGGCAGGACCGCGAGTCAAGGGACGCGGCTCCGGGCGGATCGATGTGAACCACAGGGGCTCCCCGAGTGCGTAGCGCTCGCCCGGTTGTACGGGCACGCGAGCCCTGCCTCGGGTCTAACAGCCCCGGGCCAGCTTCCGGGCACCCCATCTCCACTTAGTCCGCTAGAGGGCCATCGCGATATGTAGGGTGCCCTTATCTAGGACTTGAGCCGCTGCCTTGCCAGGCGGCTTAAGTGTTCTTCCTTTCGGTCTGGTTGGATGTGTGTCGCTCGGGGTATGGGTGGGCTCGAAGGATCGACCTACTCTCGGGATAATACTTGGGTCGAGTCATGCCGGACTCGACTGGTATGAGTATTCGCCGGTATTCCGATGTTAATGTCACCGTGTCATCCGAGCGCCTGGCCGATTAATTATTTATGAGAGGTAGTTACGCCGCATGTAGGATATTCAATTTTGGAATACAAGTACCTCGAGCACTCTTGAGACCAGACACAAATTATTAATCATTTTCTTGCGTGTATCGACTGTCGTCATTGGCTCTAGAATTTAAGTACCGTTTTGTATCCTTGCCTTGTCTTTGGCCACTCGCACATGCCACTTTATTCACACGTTTGCAGGTCATTGTATATACATTTGAGTAGTCGCGTCCTTTAACACGAAGAGATAAAATCAGTTTTACCGGGATGCCCCGTAGACACATAAATTCGTCCAAAACTAAGAGACAAAGCCATATTAATGGGATTCTAGAGTATACTAGGTGATATATATAATAAATAGGGAACACTGCTGGGTTGGATTTCGGTCTCTTATAAAAAGACGTTCGTTTTTTCTCCCACATTGCCCTCTATATTTTCATCTCGTTGAAAATCTTCATTTTTTCTCTCTAGAGTACGAGACTCGTTGGAAAAGCGCTCGTATAACGCGCCCCGGTAAAAAAGCGCTCGCTTAAAAGCTCCATCACGAGGGTATTATACCCCAAATTATCCCCTGTCCTTAGTTCATCTCGAGAAACGGTAAAAACTGCGCGCTCGCCACGTACTTTTTCAATTACTATACTTGATTTTTAATTTAGATAGGCCATCGCTTAAGTCCATATATATATAATACAAGAGTAATGTCTTTACTCCGCAGGACAGGCGCAAATATCGATTCGCTTGCAAAAAGCCAGGAGACATTTCGACCGTTTGCAGATTAACATCGCACAAATCTTTTTTCCTGCCTTAAAATATGTATGCTAGTAGAAGCTTACCGCCAGTGCATATTATACAAAGGCTATATCGGGCATAGCGACACGCTGGCTGCGCTGGAAGGCGGCTCCGGCATATGGAGCACCTCCTTATCAAAAACGTCGAAAGCACATGCGCGGAGAGAAATCCGTAGTGGAGATGAATCCACGCGACGAGGTTCTCTTAGATATCCTTTACGTCTTACATTACGCAGCCCAATTTCCTCGAGCGATAGGGATATCCTCGGGAGGGGCCAAGGACCGGGTGGGGGGATGAAAAGGGAAAGGGGACTCGGGGCAAGTTGGGGCGCAGCCAGCCCGGAATCCTGCGAGCCGCGCGCGCGGGCCGAACTTTGGTGGTCGCGATCGCGCTGACCTTGGGCGCCCGAGTCCTCGGAAAAAGTCGTCGGCTACGCTCCGGCAATGCTAATTGGCCGATCGACTGGCCAACTCCGCCACGTATCCGCACGCGCCAAAGGACTCGTGGATAATGCACATCACACATGCGCCACTCGCGACTAACAATCGGCCCTTCCCCAGGCGTCGACGACCACCTATGCTTAAACGGAAAAAAATTGGTTATCGAGCGAACCGCTCGCGAGTTTAGCCCCCGCGTGGCGGCCTGATTTAGAAAGCCGCGCGCCCGGAGTGACCCGGCGCGGACTCCGCGACAAGATGGCGGCCCGCGCCCGGAGATCGCGCCGCTCGATCGATTCGAGCCGCGGCCGCGTGGCGCTAACCCCGGGAAGCTCTGATTGTGTAATACGCGCTAACTGCCGTCGCCGCGGCGCTTCCTTGCATAATTAATACAGCCGCGGGTAAAAGAGCGGCGCGAGCGTCCGGGTGGCCAGCTGCATCGATCGCCTGATTCACGTAGGGGCCTCCGCCGACGCAATGGCGGAATTACCTCTCGGATGGAGTGCCCTTTTTATACAGGGCGAGGGGCGCGAGCTCGCGGCTTCATAGCCGAGTGCATTCGCCATTCGGCCGCGCCGTGCCCCCGAATGCGTACGGAATCAGAGGCCGAGGAGGAGCGGAAACGCAGTAATGTGGGGCGGCCCGGGGAAGATAGCGGCCAAGTGGCCGTGATAGGGGGTGCGCACGGCAGCCCGATAATTTTTATCGGCCTCGCGCTCCCGCGCCGCGGGCTTTATTCCATCGAACGGCTTTCCTCCCTCCCGGTTTTACGGGCGCCATGCCGAGTCGTTGCGCTCGATCTATATGCACGGGCCCTTACACGCTTCGCTTTTTATGGCCCGGGTTACAAAGTCGGGGAATCCACGGCTGATTCGGCCCAGGCGGCGCAGGAGCGCTCGGGGCACGCGGGGGCCTCGAGGACGAGTGCTTCCTTATTGATTCAGTAGTGGCAGACGGGCAGGGCAAGACGCCCGGGCTTACACGCCTTACACGGGCCGGGGGGACGCCTCTTGGCGCATGCTCCGCGCGAGCCCATTAAAGTCTCCCTGCAATAAAAGCCATTCATGAGCGCGTCGGCGCCCATTGAAACGCAAGATCGCCATAGCGTACGCGCGCGCGCGCGGCCGCGTACTATGCGCGCGCCCCGACGTAACCCCATCCCCCCATAAAAACATCCGGCAGCAGTAACCGCCAGGGAGGCCAAAAAAAAATCCTCCGTAGGAGAGCCGACCTCGGCCGCGTGGTTTTGAGCAGGCTGAGGTTATATAGGGAAAGCGTCGGGCGCAGGCGTTGCCGTTGAAGCCTTGGCGCGATCAAAGGCCGCGTCGGCAGCTCATTATCCGAGCGAGCGCCGAGGCTGGGATAAGCGTCTGGAGCCGCGGCGCCTCGGAGAGGGTCGATAACGAGCCGCGGCGAATCCCCAGTCGATAATTGGCGGAGGCGCGATTGCGCGCGGGTCCCCGTGCGTCAGTCGGCGCGCGGCCGCTTCGTTCAACCCGGTCCCCCCCCGAGTCGGCGAGCCAGCGGTTATACGTGCTTTTATAATGGAGCGAGGCGGCGGGCGGGCACGCGAGTCTTGCGGATTTAATCTGGGAATCGAACGAGTCCCGGGCGCGCGGACTGAATTATTGGATTTGTCCGACTGACTAATGGGGTCGGATCGGCTCCTAACAGATTGCGCGGGCTTTAACGGGCGCCGCGCGCGGGCCACTTGATCATGGGAATAAGATTTTCAAGCGAGTGCTACATTTTGTAGAACAAGGCTTTTGTCTCGCGGAGCGAGCGTTTTTTCGATCCCTTTGAAGCTCGACAATATTTTCGAACCTCCATAAAAGCGCTTTATACATAAAGCAAGTTTTGCGTTGCGTTTTATGTAAAAAGTGTTTGCGTTGTGGCGATTTACAGAGGCATAAAATCCTTCTAGTTGACTCTGTAAAATAAAATAGGAAAGAATAACCTGTCCAGCTACCCGGGAGCTTCCACTTTTTTTCTTGTTTTTTTTTTATTTAAGCGTTGCCCCTCGAAATTAGCCGTTATGCAACTCAGATGCGCCGTTTTTCCCGAACGCGAGTGCGCACTCGGGGCACGTTACAGTTACAGCGTAAAAAAGCCAGGAGGCTATCGCAACTGCCTTGATTTTAGAAGAGGGTAAAATCCGCAGGGCAGAGGGCCCCCAGTTAAACTTTTCCGTTCCATATTTTAAGAGCCCGGGCAATCCTTAATATGAAAGTTTGCGCGTAAAGCTGCGTGTAAAGGCGCAGACAGGGCGGCAACTGAAATTGAAAAGCATAAAACCCGCCGGCCCGTTAAATCCCGCAGGTTGCGCGCGGGTCCCCGGGCGGCCGACTCGCCCTTGAGGCCCGGCGGTCCTCCCCCGCGGGGCCTCCGCCGACTCGAGCGTGCGTCACTCGACCGGTCGCGGCGGCCGCGGCGGCGGTGGCGGTGGCGGCGCTGGGATCAAGGCCCGGCCGCGCCGCCGACGGAAGCGCGCGCACGTCTCGCCAGTCCCGCCGCGGCTCCGGCCCGCGAAGGATTTTTTTTTTTTTTCATTTTTTATTCCTTTCCTTTGCTCGCGCTCCCCTGTCCCTCCGCACGGGGCTGTCAGTGCGGCCCGCGCGCTTGCGTCACCTGCTGACCGGCGAGTCCCGCGAGTGCGCGCACACACGAGCGCCGCGGCCCACACGTGGCGAAAGCCCGAGGAATGTTATTTTCAATAATAACCGGCCGCCCGGTTACTTTGTTTTAATTCGGACATAGTATTATAAGTGCGCCCGGTGGCCAGCTGTGCGCGGGAGGACGCCAGGCTACGTCACCGCCCGTGATAACGACTGCGGACGCGCTTGTTTTTAGAGGATAATAGCCGCACTGCTACTACGAATATGTGATTCTCTATACGGCTCTATTCACTGCTTTCGCCGAGTGAGTAGCACGCAATGTCTAAGTAAACTCCCCTCGGATATACTTTACCTTACGTACCGATGCTTTATTTTCCTGATTGTACTTTAGCACCCATTGCTTAGGTACAAATCATTAAATTAAAAACCACGATGATTTTACATATGGGCATCAATTACAATCAGCCGCGCTCGTAAACAATAAACCGTGCGTTCACAGAAAAACGTTCTTGCTGCACATGCACATACTCGTCAAGGCTTTCGCGTATAATTTTTTTGAGGGACAATCTAAAAACTTGGTTGATAAAACTTGCTGTAATTACGCATACTCGTATCTACACGCATTAACCTAAAATTAGGCTTGAAAAGCGCATCCAGATCGAATAAACATGGCCTACCGTCTGTTGCAGAAAATGCCTTCGCTGGTGAAGAGAGAGGCACCGGCGCCAACAAAAGCCGAGGAGACGCAGACGATCCTCTCGACCATCGCTCAAAACCTGACGGCGACGGTAAGATCCGTGACGAATGAGGCAGTTAACGAGGAGACGGGGGAGCCACCCGGTAAGTTTGGCCAGCTCTGCCGGCGCGCGACGCGCACCGCGCGCACAAAGCACACCAAAGTTCACGTCGAGCATCGGTTTTTTCAGCCTCGACGACGACGGAAGTCATCGAGAGCATCTCCACGACCACGGCCAAGTCCGTCGAGGAGAAGATCGAGAAGTCCGTGGAGAAGTTGGCCGCGGAAGCGGGCCTGCCGACCTGGGGCCTCGTAGCCATCCTTATAGGTAAACCTTCGGGGCTCCCGCGCGACGGCTTTCAGCTTGTCGCTCGCTTTCACATTACACATATATATACAACAAATTATACTTTGCACACAGCGCGCATTTTAGTCGCTTGATATACAAGTGTTTCTTTTTCTTCTGTTTTCGCGCGATGATTCGCACTATAGACGCTGGACATGCGCTTCAATTAGCAATTAAGATTAGACGCGCAGGCCTGCAATTATTTTTGTTCTCGCCAATGAATAACTTTCGGGCGCTCGAAAACCCAGGCAGCGAGTCCCAAGCTCCGAGGTGCAAAGAGCCGCTCGCGACCTGCAAACGAGCGCTCGGAAATATACATATATTGTGTGAAATAGCCAATTCAAGTATAATTATACGCAGGAACATTTTCGTTGGGAAGGAAACGAGCGCGTCGGCTGACATTATCTAATAGCTCGGTGGCTTATATACGCCAATTAAAATTTCAAGGCGATAACGCGGGTGATAGCCGCGGCCGGCAAATCTCACGCGGCCGGGCCGAGGAACGCGAGCCGCGCATAAAACGAAACGCTTCCCGCGGGCGCCTGCATAAATATTGGGCTCGCCGCGCTGGCATTAAGTTAAGAGGGAGTTGCGCAACCGAGGCGGCAACCGGCCGCGAGCTGAAGCAGCGTTAATCGCCGGCACGTGAGCGCGGGAGAGGCGCGCGGGCGTAGCACAGACACACGGGCGGACGGGCCGCGTTCGGGCCCCGACATGAGCCCCACTGCACACGAGCGACCGACGAGGGGCGGCGGCCGGTCGCCCTGAGCCCAAGTGCAGACGCACGTTGATCGCCTCCTCTCTTTTGTCCCTCGGTTCGCGGATGCCCCCAGCAGTGGCCCTGGTCGTCCTCGGCTTCTGCGGCTTCTGCATAAGAAGATGCTTCCGCAAGCGGCGCTCCAAGGACGGGAAGAAGGGCCTCAAGGGCGCCGTCGACCTCAAGTCCGTGCAGCTGCTGGGCAGCACGTACAAGGACAAGGTAAGGCAGCCCGGATCCGCTAACGCTTCAGTAGTCACTAGGCGCCTCTCATACAAGCGAGGAATCCGCTTCGGTATGCGCAGGTTCAGCCGGACTTGGAGGAGCTCACCGACAACGCCGAGGAGCCGGACGAGGCCGAGAGCAAGCAGAGCGAAGTCAAGCTCGGCAAGCTCCAGTACAAGGTGACCCTCCCGCACTTTAGCCCCGTCCCCCCGCCAGGCCCTTTGACGCGGCCCCTTCCCCTGGCCCCTGCGCGCGCGCGCCCGGACCTCGGCTAACCCATACATCTCCGCTCTTAAGCTCTCCTCTTGGACCCTTTTTGCCGCCCAACCCCTGCGCCCGCGGCTTTATTCTGCGCCTTCCGCCCTACTGAGGGCGATAAAGACGAATTTTCGGGCCGGCCGATGCCTGCAAATTCAATCGTCCGTGAAGACAACTTTACTGCCGCGGATTAACCTACTACCAAAAGAATTTTCGTATTAAAGCGGAGCCTGGAAAAAAGATAGTTAATGTCGCGCGCTACAAGAATGGAACCACTTCGTTAATAAATCTTTGAAAAGCGTCGCAAGTTTTACTGCGACGTGCAAGCGTGACAGGGACGGCGGTAAATTAACGGGGTATTCAAAGTCCAATGGAAAGTCGTATAGTGGTTACTAATCGACCGCGAAACAATTAACGAGCACGAGTGGGAAAAAGTCACTGTTTACATCACTAATGCCATATCTCTGTCATGGGCAGCAGGAGGCAAAATAAAATTCTGACATCGAAGCCAGTCTCCAGTGAATGTTTATTGATCGTCGGAACTTGCTCGTCTACTCTCTCCCTTCTCGCTCTTTCTCTCTTTCTCCCTCTGTCTCTCTCCTGCCTTCTTTGGCTGCTGTGGCTCTTGCCTCAGCTCCAAGCTCGCGCGCTCATGTGGGAAACCCAGCGAGCAAGAAAGAGACAAAGATTGCTATATCCGCGCAAATAAGAAAAAAGGAGAGGACGTGGACTAGTGATAAAATGAAAAAGATAATTTGCCCCGCGCAAATTAGGAAAAACTGACGGAAACTCATGTAGATTGCGCTACTTGGAAAAGATAAGAGAATTACATTCCAGTATTCTTGTAATTTTTTAAAAGAAATTGAATGTTGTGCTTCACATGAATATTGGCAAAGGCTTTATGTAATTGGTCAATGTACATTGATCCTTGAAAGTCAATGTAAAATCAATGATTTTCTTTAGTTCTTCAACCGTGTACCCTAACCTTCCCAAATTCGTTCGTGTCCAAAATATATTCGTGTCCGATAATCTCAGAATTATTCAAATTATCTGAAAAGTCTTTTGTTTCCGCGTTCCAGGAACAATTGATTAAATCGATTGAAACCTTCGCGAAGAAAAAAATAAACCTCCCATTCGATTATACCATGACCCATGCGAGATTTAGAAAAAATTAACAACTGATGTACAAAAGTGAAAAATCGATTAACGTTGGTATTTTCGTGTAGTTGGAGTATGACTTCAACTCGACCAGCTTAGCGGTGACCGTGATAAAGGCCGAGGATCTCCCTGCCCTCGACATGGGCGGCACATCCGATCCCTACGTTAAAGTGTATCTCTTGCCGGATAAGAAGAAAAAGTTTGAAACGAAGGTTCACCGAAAGACGCTGAATCCCGAATTCAACGAGATCTTCACATTCAAGGTTTGTACTTTTGCCAGATTTACTCTGTTGCACATTTTGCAGCCAATTTCACTCGGCCTAGAAAAAAGTATCACTGTAACTCTGTTAATTCCTTCCAACGGTCCGAATAAACCGTGACGAAAGGACTTTTAATAAAAGCCTTTTATTCTACTATTAGCTTTGCTTTGTTCAAAGGATTGTTTGTGATCTAAGACAAGGTTCGAGCAATCGTGCTACGTAACGGTCGTGTACAGTGTCAGAGAAAAAATAAAGTCCGAGATACGTTTGCAAAGAACGACTAGGCAATTACAGAATAATATCCGTTAATTTTGTCTACGGGAGATAAAAAATATGCAACGTCGGCATCTCTAATTCATAAGCCCGAGTTATTAAATGAAACATTAATTTAATTGAGTTGCTCAAAGTATATTTCCATGACAATAGGAAGCGTTCATCAAATATCTATTTTCAGTTGCTTGTACTCAACGCAATACAAACATAAGTCAACACGCATGAAACTCCCAGTTCTCTTTCATTGGAATATCTTTTTAATTACAGAGCATGAGAAACGAGTGGTGTTCAAAAGGATACGAATAGAAGCAAATTAAAGAACAATTAACATTTCAGTTGTTGATGTTAATGTCCATAAATAAGATAATGCCTGTTCATTATTTTCATTTTTTTAAATACAATCCTAAATTTGAAGACTCGTAAAGAATCTGCATATTCTAAGATATACACGACTTTCACTCCAACTTTTTAATCATGACTTATTTTACAGGGTGTACCATATGCTGACGCGATGAACAAAACGCTGGTATTTGCCATCTTCGACTTCGACAGATTCTCGAAACACGACCAAATCGGTGAGGTGAAGGTACCGCTCTGCCAGATTGATTTAGCGCAAACGATCGAGGAGTGGCGAGAGCTACAGAGTGTTGAGGGTGAAGGTGGACAGGTGAGCCTCATTCTTTCTAAGAACTAGCTGATGCAAGCGATCATTAAATCATACTGTCCACTCGTAAATATGAAAATTCTCTTCTAGCTAAATTTTATTTCTTATAATTAAAATAACTTTTATTGGATATAGCGCGGACTACAATATTTATGTATTATATTCATAGCAATCATTAACATTTGAAATATATTCATTGAATAAAAAAAATGACGTTTTACAGGACAACAAACTTGGTGACATCTGCTTCTCACTGAGATACGTACCAACTGCTGGCAAATTGACGGTTGTTATCCTGGAAGCAAAGAACCTTAAGAAAATGGACGTCGGCGGTCTTTCTGATCCATACGTCAAGATAGCACTGATGCAGAATGGTAAACGACTGAAGAAGAAGAAGACTTCGATCAAAAAGTGCACTCTTAACCCCTACTACAACGAATCCTTCACCTTCGAAGTACCCTTCGAGCAGATTCAGGTGAGTTGTCCATACGGATTACAGTATAAACAATCTTTCTCTATGTAACGGATTATTTCTAAATTTTTCATGATTTTAATACAAACAGAAAGTGAATCTTATGGTGACTGTGGTGGATTACGATCGTATCGGTACGTCTGAGCCGATCGGCAAGGTCATCCTTGGCTATAACGCGAGCGGCACGGAGTTGAGACACTGGTCGGATATGCTTGCATCGCCGAGACGCCCCATAGCTCAGTGGCACACGCTCAAAGATCCCGAGGACGGAGATAAGAAGGATTAAACAGATCTCAAATCACATTAAGGGTAATAGTCTCACTTTGATTCAGTAAATAATCTTGACATGGCTAATTTTTCAAGTACCTTATATGTGTACCATTTTGAGTAAAATCATTAATTTTCTTTCATTGCAGAAAGCAAAAGCTAAACGGAAAAATAATTACCAAAAAATTGAGATAAAAAATACTTGCTAGGCATGTTAAAAGACCTTATGATTAATTGAAGAAGGAGGAGAAGATAAGAAGAAGACAAACAACAATAAAAAAAATACCACCAAGAATGAGTTAGCGTTAACGATATGTTCTCATGGAGTGTAGTGTCTTGTATATACACATACTATATCAGCTATACTTCTCTCTGTAGACGTAACGGTTATGAGTTATAATATGATTAATTAAGAAGAATCAAGAAATAAACTAAATAAGAAATCGCGACGCGTCCTTTTAACGAAGACACGAACACGCAAAACGCATTGCAAACCTACGCATTCCAAAGAGCTTTTTCGTAACTCGTATATAAATATTAATATATACATATACGTTTAATTTATTTTTACTTTAGTTTTGGTTTATCGATGAATTAAACAAGTTAGATATATTATACAGATAATGTCTCGTATTGTGAAAAAAGGATGAAAGTTCACAGATGTATTTCACCTGTACAAAATAAAATCTACGGGTAAAGAATATTAAAAAAAGTATCTACAGTAATCACCTAAAGTTCGTCTCTCTCAATCGTCCTACCTTGCGCTATACAATTTACGAATTTCTCTCGATTCCTATATCTAGACGTTCTGTTTTCGTGAGCGAAGGAACAATGCTTTTGTCTGCGCTGTCTTCGTTGCAATACATGAATACGATATAATTATATATATTAATTGATCTAAGCGAGACCGAGAAAAAAATGCGAAGGAGCAAGGAAACGATAAGAAGCAGTAGAAACTTACGCTATACTCGCTCAGGGCGTTCGCGTCATCAAAGCGATTTCGTCGACAATATATATACATATATATTATATTTGCTTCTCGTATAAGTGAACACTCGCCAAGACGCGGCGCAGACCGACGCATTGGGCGACCGAGAGGTTAAACCTCATTCCGAGGGTATAATAAGGATACGAGAGCATTAGGGAAAGGCGCAATGTCGTTCGCCAGAACAGCAGAAGCGGGGGCAAAAAGTAGAATCGAGATGAAAAGGGGAGCGTGTCAGGGGAGCGAACAAACCACTGGCCTATTACTTGGCGGCGAAAGTTGCGCAAAGCATGCCAAGCAAACAGTCGGGGAAGGGCCGCGTGGGTGTGTAGCGTCTGAGGGTGTAACGGAAGGGGGAGAGCCGAGAGCCCTTGCGTCCCAGCGTCAAGCGTTCGGCGATCGATCGGCCTGTAAATTTCGCGCGTTCGTGCTCAGTTGTTGTCTTCTGTCGAAAAAACGTAGAATAGAAGCGGACGGTACATCCGAGGCATGTAAATAATTTTCAAACACTTTATTTGTTCTTAAGCCTACTGTGCAATATGACGTTATGTACTTGTATGTGCAAGGGAAACGGGGCATAAAGGTCGATCGTAGGAGCCGCTTGTTGAGCGGGTGGATTTTGAAGATTTTTCTACATGTTTCCATGTATCGCGTGTTTCTGCTATAGATTTTTTCCAGATAATGTATTAATGAATCATGACGTTTCAATCACAAATTACATATAGTTATATTATTATTGATTATTGTAATCGAAATCCTGATTGATATATTGACGGCGTATTTGCGTATACGCTGCATCTTAAGCGTATACTAATCATTACCTATAAACTAATTCTTTGTTATCAAAAATCACAAGAAATGAAAAAGGTTATATATTTAATTGTATAAGATGAAAGATAACGTGAAACAAAAGTGTATACTTTAACGTGTTGCTGGTATTATTGTAATTTATATGACTTGAGAAAATCTATATTATACTACGAGAGAAAGGAGTGAGAAAAAGAGGGCGAAAGTGAGATTATTAAAAAATGATATAAAAAGAAAATTAAACATAAAAAGGGAGACAAGAGTAGACTCATCAGTCATGCACTATCGAAAATGTCGTTTGTTTTAAGGCGAGGAAAGGCGAAGGGAATTCCGTTTCTCAAACTGTCCCACACTAGCGGAGCGCTTATACTATATTGTCACTGAACGTATGCGCAGCTTGCGACCTCAGCGGCATGTACATTTTCCCAAGTTTTGTGCCCCTTATACCGCATTATAAAAACCTGACCCACGTAACCTCGCGCGCACACTTCCACATTAGATTCACCCTCGCCTCGAATAATTCACGACACATCATCCCGATCGTATAGATCGAGTCGACTTTACTGTAAGGCGTTTTCGGTCTGTGTAAATAATTCCTTCTCTAACCTCGCGTCCGCCGAAGTTACTTTCCCGCGCGCACGTTATTTTAGCATCCGTGTACTCCTTTCTCCCCCGAGCAATTTAGCGAGCGGCAGAGGAGACACTTTAATTCGTCTACGGTCCTATAGCCGAGTGCGGGCTCGGCTCTGTCGGCTTGCCGAACATTCCGCTTGATTCGAGGTTCAATTGTAATCGTACTTTTCCGTTGCAAATATGTAATTGTTACAATGCGAGCGATCATAGTGCGCAGTGCTTATCTTTTGAGACTAGACAGTACAGTCGTTACGCAGGCATGTAACCGAAGGGAGAGGCTCGCTGAGCCACCAGCTGGCTCGGATAGAGTAGTCGATCGTCACGCCATACGCGCCGTTCATCAAAAGCACATTTACATTTCCACGAAGGAGAAGACTAATGGCCTTTATATCCCAAGCGACGCGTTATTATTATTCGTACAAACATGTGCAAAACTGCATCTATTTATTATATGCGATTTCGAGAGGTCGACGGCGAGAGATTTATAAAGAGAGGAGCGAGGAAAGGGGTTGTCCAGAATCGAGGGAAGCCGGCGCCGCGAGCGCAGCAGTCGAAAGTATTTGAGGCGACATATCGGTACCTGCAGTCAAGCTTCGTCCGGTGTACAGTAGTGCGACTTTGCGTTCCTTCTGTCAGTTACCGTTCATTTCCGACTTATCGATCATTATATATTTCTATGATACATGATATTTACACAAATCTAAATGAATAAATAGATATATATATAATATATATATACACTCACGAGCATGTTAGAAAACGTATATAAGGTTCTCCGAAAGAGGAAAATGCACGCAGCAAACGAGTACCCAGGCAAAATAAGCAAGCAGCCCAGAGATTATTATCGTTACACGCTAAAGTGAGAGAGCGAGGAGATCGGTGTAGGGCGAGGAGGAGCCAGGGGTGGGGGGGAGGTCGGCGTCGTCGCAGATCCGCCGAAGGTCGCGCGGGGCTCGGGGACAGTCGCTCGCGGGCCGCTCATGCACCGAAACCTAGGAAATTACCACTGCACTATTACGTAAGGCACGCGCTGCACGTGGGCCAGGCGGCGCGTCTAGTCGCGCGGCCAGCCGCACTCGTATCGCACTCACCTCACCGCAGCGCAGATTGTGCAAGTCTAGCGAGAGCACGTACGTAGTGAAGGGAGGGGGAGGGGGTGGGGGGGAGGGGAGGGGACGAGGGCCGCGGCGGAGGGGGAGAGCCGGTCCCCGGCCGCTCCTCCCGTCGCCCGCGCCCCAGGGTTAGCATTTTTTTTAATAATCTTTTTATCATCAGGACCAATTTAAGGACTACTAAACAATAAAAGGGGACGGGGGTAGGCGGCTCCGCCCGGTAGGGCGTCTTCGCACGCCGTCTCGTCGTAGCGCGACAGTCGACTCGACGTAGGAAGGCATAATATACTTTAGAGTAGAGAGGCATAACTCGGACGGGCGATAGTAACCGGTGTAGCGCGTAGAGGGATGTACTTAGAGGGTAGCGCGGGCGCCCGGGGCTTGCTTCGCTTGGTCGCGCGCACCAGAGAGAGAGAGAGAGAGAGAGCGCACTCGGGGGGGAGAGATCGCTTCGCTTTCGGGCCCGCCGCTCGGAAACAATAACTGATTTTAATGAAACCACGTGCCTAAAATGACGATACCTCGATGCCTGTGCACTTGATGTATATACGCCGGGGAGGCCGGGGAGTCCATCTTCCGCGGGCCGCGCCTCGCAAGTGCGCGTCCGGCCCATTCGGCAGTCGGTTAACAGGGATGCGGAACACGGCGCCTTTGACCGAGGTCCAAGCGGAGCGATTCCGTCTGCGCGTTCACGCAGCATAAAAAGAAAAAAAAAAACATAATAAAAACATCGAAAGCACTCACAGCCACAAAATGCACATGTAGTTAGCCGCGCGCGTGCAGTAGGGAAAATCCATTGCCTCACCAGGGGACGTCGATCGATCGGTCGATCGATCGATCGATCAGCCTCCACATCGCGCACCGCCGAGGCCTGCCCGACGTCAAAGAGTTCCCTTTTCTTCGAGTGCGCTCCCGAGGCGCGACGCTCTCTGCCTGTACACTTTTCTTAGTTTTTCGAGGCGCCGCTTGAAGATAAAAACCTTTCGTATTAACTACTAATTACTATTAGGCAAGCTTTAACGATTCAATGATGAGGAGCAAAGTAAAATTGTATCAAAATAAAATAAAATTAGACGCAGGGACGACTTAGCGCTATCAAATAATTAAGGCTATTCGTTAAATTTTGTGTCTTCTTTTTTGAGATCGAAGTGCAGTACTTGCTGAGTCTCAACAATAAACTTTGATATCTAAGGAAAACGTTAAAAGGAGAGTTTTTTTTTGACTAAAATATAAAGAGATAAAGATAAGAATTCTAGATGTTGTCCGTTTAACTAACCGCTTCGTATACGTGTGACGAAAAATCTCAGATAATTGCACTTCGGTCGAAACGTTTTTTGCGCAACAATTATAAATAATCCTCGGAGGCAAGTTCTCTCGACACATTTTATAAAAATCATGGAATCACCCATCTATATCATCGAGCGTATTTGCGATTGGGTTGCGCCGCATAAAGTTTTTTCGGACTTTAACGATCGTCGCCAGAGAACAGAAAAAATCCAAAGCCCAAAAAAATAAACAAAAGTCAAGAAAAAAAAACACACAAAACAACTTTAAGCGACTGTTTGTCCCATATGATGACGTTACACACGATATAAATATATAACTTATTTATATATTATACATATGATATATATTCGCTATAGCCGTAACGTTAGACACACTCGCATGTGCATATTACGCATTCATAACGAAAGAGGAAAGCCGGGAAACCGCGAGCTGGGGAAAGCTAGAGGGTACGTGAATTATAGAGTGCCGAGTGCACACGGGTGCCCGTACACGAGTATTAGCGCGATCACATGGCCGACTATTGTCGTTTCGCCGGCGGGACGACGCCTCTTTGTCATCACAGCGCACGAATCGTGTAAATAGTAGACGTGTTTGTAAAAGCTTCCTTTACCCACCTTCTTTTCCCCGTCCTAGGGCCGGCCGACAAAGCTCCGGAGTGCCAGAGCGGAAATAAAGAGAGAGAGGGCGACGAGAGAGCGAGCCGGGCACCACCCGCGGCTCGAGCCCACATATATACTTCGTTTCATCGCTCGCGCATACAAATGTAGCACTCGGAGAGGCGAGCGAGCGAGTAATTATTCCGCCGTGCGCAGGCAGCCGAGCGTTTGTTTCCCTCGGCCGTCTCTTCCCGCTGTTATGCCGCGCTCCTCAAGACGCGAAAGCGAGTCGGCTATTCGGACGGAAATCGGAAATAACTTAGCGCGCACCATCGGCGGCTTTCGCTCCTCAATTTCTTTCCAGGCTGCACATTAAGCCAGCGCCGACTTACTGAGCTGGATTTTACGCGGACTTCTGTCAATGCCGCTTGTACACGGGCACAATCGCTTCGCTGTGTAATTCGAGCTAGATTGCCGAGCCGGACAATCGGGTTAATTGTTGTCTGCGCCTCTGTCGAAATCCAATAGGAGAGTGGCAAAAAGAGCGGCCAAACGACGCAGAGGAGGCGGGTGAGAAAAAAAATCGTCGATTACGGCAGACTCTTGTGAGGCTGGACTTCGCGCCGGGATGAAGTGTCATAACAGCAGGTGCGAGGCGCGACTTCGCTTCGTAAGCTGACGTTCGCGCGCAGTTGCAACTCATCCGCGGCATGTGTGTCCACACGAATTCTCTTGAAGAAAGGGCTTTCGTAACGCGAGTGCCAAGCAACCGCGGCTCGCAAGGGTATAACTAGCGAGAAAAAAACCAGTCCGCGGGAGGATGGGAGTAAGGAGGCGGGACGCGAGAGATCGAGTAGCGCGCGCAGCTCGGACGAGCGTATCTGCGTATGCAAGCGAAGCCCGTATCCGACAAAGATCTTCGGCTAAAAAAGAGCGGAAAAAAGCGGGAGACTCCTTGCGAAACATGCGAGGAATAATATGTTCATTAATATATGCGAACGATGAGTCACTTAATTCAAGTTGATAAATCATTTAATCGGCCGCGTCTTAGGATGGGCATTTGAATTTTTTAGATTTGTTTAATTAGAGCACTCGGAACTTCTCACTGAAATAGCGTTAAGACAACGCGGGAGTGTCAAGGAAAACGGGGAGAGGCTGCAATTCATTTGACTCTTATCTCTACTCTTATTCCCATTCTATCTGTTTTCTTTCCTCTCTCATTCTTATTATCTCATCTCTTTCTCTCTTTTTCTCTCTTCCGTCTCCTTCGCACTCTCGTGATGATGCAAGGAATACCGATCTCCTTATATGCATACAACATGAATTACTAATTACACGTATTCCTACGTGTATAAGTCGGAATTAATATGAATAATATATAGAAACCGATGAAGAAAGCGATGCCCCAAAGCTTGCCGAGACGAAGGATGTGTATCAACCAATCTTGTAATCATTCCATTACGTACTGTATTAAGGATTAGCGCGAACGATGTATTGTAAATCCATAGAAGTTATTATTATATCATAATTATTATGTAATAAATATTGTTGTTAACATAATGACTTTACTTTGGCTCTCAAACTCTACACTATGTTACTCCATCAACAATAGACCCAGCATCAATATAAATATCATTTTGGTTGAGCATGTTTGTTTATTTCTGTAAATTTACTATCAAACGTATTGCTATCGCAGTAATATTTAATTTTATTATCAGTTTTTGGTGCAAAGTAAATAATGCATACAAAAGTCAAACAAATTTACAGCCATAAATATACTAAATAATCCTTAAGTACGCTAAAATTTATTTACAAAATGTACAACCCTACATCGAGATTGTCGCTGAATCAGACTATTTTGATTTTCTTTTTGATTATATTTTATCAGGGACTTTCCTCTTTGTGATATATTATTTACTTTACTTTTGTATGCACTTTACAATCTATTCCAAAATTAAACTATTTTTAATTATTATCTACAATCTATAATATTTACGTTCGTATAAACCACATATATAAATATTCTTACATTATTTTTTTAAATACGTATAAAAGTACTAAAACATAATGCGGTGTCTTGTGAGTTATCAAAAATACGTTATTTTCTTAATGTAATTAGAAATTACAAAAGTACGAAAAATTAACTAAGGAAAGCATGTACTAAATAAGCTCTACATAATTGATCACAACGCAATATGATCGACATGTGCAGCGCGGGTGTGATACACGACACATTTACATAATAATATACTAATTGATTGCGTTTAAGACTATGAAAAAAGTAAGAAAAAATAACAATGATAATGATGCAATGACATTTCTGTACGTTATTCTATGATAATGTTGATTAGTTGTTTCAGTAGGCTTAATACTGGCGGTAGGACGATCGCTTCGGACTTGTCTGTGGAAGTTTTTTTACGGGAAGTCCGCGGGCGTACGGTTTGTGCGCGTTTGTTGATAGATAGAAGATTCCTCTTGCTCTAAAATAAATAACGTTACCTTGAAACTTGTGTTTATTATCCAGAATGTGAAAATTACAAATTGCTTTTACGTAAGAGAAAGTAAATCTTCCGGAAAAATAATGAATAATGACATTGTAACTATAATGAGTAAAACTTACGAATGCGGCGTATCTTCCCCCATCGGTATGTATTCGTCCTCGGACGGGTTGCACCAACCTATCAGGTAAGCGAACAGGTTCGCGCACGGCGCCGCCCAAAATCCGGTTTTTGTCGTTATCGATTCTATGTAGTAAGGCGTCACTTTCGTGTGGTCGCAGGATAGAGTTTCTGCAAAACATAAACAGTATCTTGACCTTAATTTCTCAAATGTTATTAAATCGGAGTCATTCGTTACTGTTGACAGAAAAAAGTAAACTATTTATGTATCTGACTGGATTATTATATATTACCAAATCGTAATTATCCTTCAATGTATTTAACAAATAGCTTTTTATTCGACTTTCTCTCGACCTGGTAGACTTTTTTTCAAGGCACAAAGATTTCAAGTATTAAGGACTTCCCCGTTCATTTGATTAATCCAACACTTGATTTCCCAGATAGCATAACTTCATAACGCTTTTACTTTTATTTAACTTTCTCGTTTCGCTTTTATTTGGTTTGCGGTTCAAATACTTTTTTATTAATTTAAAGTTTGTTTATGTAATAGTCTTAAATAATTGCGCAACTGGCCCAGAGGCCCAATAAAAATCATTTTTTACGATTTACTTTTATATTCTCAAGGTAAGTATAAAAGTTTTTATCATAAATGGAACGCATACTTACGAAGAAGGGAAGCTGTCGCGCACCCGGGCTGACTTGATCCCCCATTCACATAGAAATCCGCGTGGCCGTTCGGACCCCACTGCCCCAGAATCCCCGCTCCCGTATGAATCACATCCACAAAATGAGCATCGGATACGTCCAAGTCTCTCGATCGATTTCCATTCATATAGAAAAATATCGTTGGATCGAGCCCTGTCGGTTTCAATAACACAAAAAACCATTGGACATGTTCCTTATTGATTGATAATTCATAGTTACTCTTTTGCACATCTAGCTTTCGTCAATGAAGGATCTCTTATTAATAAGAAGACTATTATTAAATAAATATTACGTGTACGAGAAATATATAAAAACTTGTACATTGTCACGGATTGTACCGAAGTTATTGATAATTGCATGGAAAGAACTTTATGTAATATAGTAAAATGCACAATGATTATAATGTTCTCAATGCGTCTATTTTTGAAAATAAAATAGCTAAAAATGGTTTTATTTTATTTTCCCATTGATTACAAATTGTATTTAACAGATTTCATAATATATGAAAGTCTTTTTATTAATAATAAATAATAATGAATTCAATTTGATACCGACAACATATGCAGTTCTGATTAATATAGTCCCCGATGACTTAATTTTCTTATGCATACGTAACGTTATCATGAACATAAGTTTTTGAAAATTCGAGCAAATTATTATTTTAAATATAGTGAAAAACCTACTTAAGCATATTCAACTAGATTTCATTCAAACAGTTAGAATATTCTTTTCGAAGTCCGGCGTATATTTCCAGACGTAATCTACTTATTTCACCAGAATAGATGGTCTAATTTCTATCAGAGTATTAATGAGTAAGCTAGGGTAGTCACGTTAACTCAAACAAATAGCTATACTTTATAATAAAAATTGTCATATACATGTCTCCGGCTATACTGCACAGATATTATAACGTATCGGATTAGACCAATTAATACTTATTTATCTGTATAAATTTTATTTTCTATACGTTATATTTCGTCCAGGATTTGTCTCTCGCACTCGTCAATAAGGCTTTCACAGACAGATTCTACCTAATAGGCAATAATATATGCGTACGTATAATTTACTTATGGTAAAAACTTCTTATCTACAGTCCACTACCTGTTTATAGTAACTCAAGATCTCGACTGTTATCTCGTTTCGGTGGTCTGCTCCGTAGGGTCCTATCGAGTACGACTTTACTGCACTACTGAGAGCTACCCTAAGTAATATACTACATGACTCTCCCGAACTAAGCAGTTTAGCCCACTTTATATTCTCTACGTATTTCTACCGATTATTATTGCTTGGATGCCAAATTCTTACGATTATCTCAAGAGCATCTGTTTATATTTTGGAAATTTATATCGCAGTAAATATTCATTATCAAAATCTATAAATGTATATATCGCCTTGCACATTGTACGCGTAAGACCATATTTTTTATATTTTTTATTTTCATAAAAAGCTTGATAATGTTTATAGATAAAATAAAACTCATAGAAATAGGAATAGAAATCGATTAAAAAACAACCTAATTTTATTATTGCATTATTTATATTACATAAGTTAGCTGGCTGATAGTATTCTTACGCACTTTTTCATAATTTTAAAAATTTGCAGGAAATTTAACATGGAGGCCCTTCATTGATTAAAATAAATGAAATCAAATCGACAACCGTAATAAATAATTACCGGTGATCCTGCCCAGTTTGTCATCGGGCAGATAATTGGCGATGAGCCCGGCGATGTGAGCACCTACGCTGTAGCCCAATACGTGGATGTTCTCGACCCGAGTGCCCCGCGGATGATCCCTCAAGTACCTTACCAACTGAGCAATACATCGTGAACAGAAATCTGGTCCCCACTGAATTTGCGAGAGGCAGGGCTCGCGAACCAAAGAACCGTAATCGACGATTATTATATTGTAATCGCCTCGCGTGAAATACGCTGAAATTTGACACGCAAAGGTGCACAATAACCGGGGATCAGTCACTGTTTTAATATACTTTTGACATTTTTAGCACATGAGAACGATTGAAAGATTTGTATGATTATTGAAATGTTTATGAGGTAGTACAACAATATTTCACAAACATAAATAACATATAATAAATATTGTTTATAGTTTTGAAGCTTGTATAAAGTAAATTTTGTAAAATATATTTTGAAATTTCGATATAGAGATTTTATTAAATTATTTAGTAAAGAACTGTCAACTTTAATATTATTTAATGAAAGTTATTCGTGTATAGATTATTTAGATATACACGAATTAGTTATGAAGACGCTAATCATAAAATGCATTTAAAAATTGTTAAACTTGCAACCGAGATTGCATGCACAAATTCTCATTATACTTATAAAAATTATTATGAAAATTTTTTTTGATAATTCTGACGATTATGAAGTCGATGAATATGAAAAATGCCATGAGTAGTATATTTAAGCTTTAATTAAATATTACCACATGTGTAATACATGCCACTAAAGTTTTAAAGTACCTCTACGAAGATCAGTACTTGGTGCCAGATTCTTTCCACCACCAAAACCATGAATAATAATTTTTGTTGGATTTCTTCGATTAAATCGTGATTTAGATAAAGAGTCCTTCCTTGTAACATCTAGCAATACTGGATTTTGTTGAGTATCTCTGTAAATGTCAAGGTTCATATTATACATTAAAGAACTTTTTCACTCGAGCATTTTAAAAAATGCAGTTTGTTAGTTTTTATGTTGACTTGTTTATTAAAATATCCACAAGAATTCAATCATTATATTAGGATAGTCAAGTTATGCTTTTTCAAGGATTCTAAAAGAAGAACGTGTTCAGCAAGTATGATAAACTTGTAAAATTATCATAATATTGTAATTCTATTATATGAAACTCCACCACACAACGAAAAAAATAATTATACTGTAATGTTCACAACGTTGTAGAGCGTTATTTATTTTTTTTGCTGTCGTAATCTCCCAGCTTTAGCATTAAGCATGCGCAGACTCACGCAATCCAATTTACGAAATTAACTTTATGAATCGGTTCTTCCTGAAATAACACGACTACAGTAATTATAAATCAATATTTGCCTATATCCAATTGATCATAAACGGGCATAAAAAATAGAAATCAAAATAAGATAGACAAAAATTAAGTCAGAGGGAAACACCTTAGGAAAACCAGAAATGAAACGAAAACAAACAAAAAGAAAACCAGTATATTTCGATGACGCAAACGACCTCTACAACGATGCAGTAAATTTTTGTACGTATATATAAATGCTCGTTGTTCAGGTTTGCGATGCATATGTGTACATATAGATATATATTGCATGTACAGGAGAAAGGAACCGAAGTGACCGTCTGGGCGATCGTATTGGGGTCACTTTCAGTTGAGAGTCTATTGAGATGATCGTGATCTTGAAAGCGAGAGTCTTCAAGTCGTTCGACCTACACTACTATAGTATGCAATGTGCATCTGGAGCGAGATGCACAATTTATAGATTCGTAATATTTGAGTTGCGATTTGGTATCATGATTTTAATCTGTATATATGAAATTGATGCTAAAATGCTTCAATTGAAATATAATTGAAATGCTTGCAATGATCATTGTTATATCTCGCGTTCTGCCAAAAACAATTAACTACTGTATGTAGTTTTCATTAAATATTTAAAATTCTCCACACAAAACAAAGGTTAGTACAAATCTATGGCTTCTGTTTGCAGATCAATGTCAAGCGTAAATCTCAGTTATAATAAACGATGTAATTAATAATGGCTACTATTAGATTTTATGATTCTCTTGTTATGATTTTTCATACTTACAACCTATGATTTTCATGCACTTTATAATCCTAGATGACTAAACCATTACTATTGAGAATAGATTTGGAGTTAACGTGATTGTCTAATAAAATAATTAGAATCCAATGTTAAAAGCATTAAATATTTATGAGATCTTAAAAAATTGATTACTCTTTTGCGATTTGTACAATCATAATTATTAACATTAGTTATAAGACATGCACAAAATAAGATTAAAATATGTTCATCTTAGATTAAATGCATGTATTGAGGAATCATTGCATAATTCGTTTGGTTATATTATTCACCTTAATTAGATATAACTTCATTATCGTCATATAGACTAAATGATCATAGTGTAATCTTGTATTGAAAAAAAAAGATATACTGGAAACGTGATATTGACTGGTTGTATTAGATGCGGGTCAACTTACCTTGTATACAAATAAAACTGGATCTGCGAATAGGGACAGGTAAACGGCGGCCTTGCACAGGAAGTGCTGTTGAAAAGATCTTGCCAGGATTTATTCTGCGCTGTCACATTAGCTGAAAGGCATTGTACCGATTGTAAATTACTTTATATTTATTCTTAGGTAATAATACAGGTATGTCAAAGCCTATTATTTCAATTTTTAAATTTAATTTTCTAAAAATAAGAAACATTAATACATGACTTGATTATTAAGCAACGAGAAAGTAAAGAAGAATCGTCACTTTAGATCAAGCTTGGGATAAAAAAGTATTTGGTTATCTACATGAAACATTGATTCTTTAATGTTTGTAAGGACTTAGAAAAAACTATTACAAATAAAAGAGCTGATACAGAGATAGAGTTGACTCTGCTATTGAAAGTTTAATATTTTGAACGATAAGTAGATGAAAATTTATTCCAAAGAACCCTTTCTTTTTGTGCATTATTTTTTGCAAGTCAATATTTTATAACTATTTGAAGTTAAAAAACTTGATAACCTAGTCCGCGTATAAATAGAATACGAGTTCGAGATATGTGTCATAAATCAACTTTTATGATACTCATTTCAAGCCTATTTGGAGTGTTATTTAAATCGAACTATATCTACAGAACTTTTCTCTTTACAAATATGGAGTAAAATTTTATGTAATGAATAACATCCAATCAATATAATATTGAGAGCGTTGAAAAAGTAAGCATAATAAAAGGAGGTAAAGGTCGCGAGCGTATTCGCTCCCGCAGTCTTCGATAAGTTTCTTACTTCCATACTTGAGCTGTTGCCGAGACGCCGCCGGCAATTATTGTAACGTTGCGTCTGCGGCCGGAGAAAGTTGCCGTAATAGAATTTAATGCCAATAATGTTTGCGTTTCTTCGTGCTTGAGCAACGCGTAATCTTTTTAAACTTGATTTACTTTACAAGGAAAATCACCGCCCGACAATACAATGTGTACAATTAAGTCTTATCCTAGGCTGTTTGAACGTCCAAATATATGCATTGACGGATATTTTTCAATTACTATCTTATAAAATTGTGACGTTTATCCCAGAAGTGGTTAAGTGAAAATTGGGCATTTAATCTTAATTTATACAAAATGATAAGAGAAAAGTTCAATGATTTAAGTCGACTTTTTTTTATGGCATACGAGAGTATATAAGTTATGCTTTGCACTTTCTTACTCATCGTTAATTGTTATTACAAACAATTCACTTTATTTTCTACAAGCAGTAGGATAGTTTTACAGTCAAACGACAGAGTGAAAATTTTAATGCGAAATTATGTTCTTTTTGGCCTCTCGACAACTCCATTATCGTGCGAATTTTACGTAAATATTCACCCGTAATACTCTGAAAATTGCACGTACGTACGCATTTTCAACAAATGCAGGTTGTATGCAAAATTTTACATAACCTTTTCTTTAGAGCACAATGGTCAGTTGCGAAGTCAAAAAGACCATATGCGACAATCATCTGATTGAGATAGTGCAGGACTGCCACTTAATTGCCAAGATTAATTCATGCTTTTAAGTGCACCTAGTTGATGGTCGGATGCTCGAGTTTACGACAACGTGAGAAGTACAGTCGCAATGGTCGCATATGATACGTAAGGACGTGCGTGAGGATGAAAATTGAAATAGAGTGGGCAATTTTTCGCAACCTAGCGTGACGAAGAAAACGGGCCAGTTAAGAAACGGCCGAGTTGTCCTGTCAGGAACCGAGCTTTTAAGGAATTTTCACGAGTCGTTGGTTGCGAAAGCAGATCTCGCAGACTTTATGGAGACATGCAATCACAAATGGACGCTTCCCGCTTACAAGATTGCAAAGATTTTCTTATAAACATGCATAAAGAGAAAACATGAACTTACGCGTGTTCAGATTGAAATCGGAATCCGTTCCATTCAAAGCATATAGTTGTAAACTTGTTTTATAAAACGATACTTCGAAGTAATGCAAATTCAGAATTAGTTGGTAATTTTCACGCATAAGTAAATTGTGTTACAGGAATTAAAATTGAATTGTCTTAATACATTGATGTATAGAATTATAGGAACTATCGATATTATCTTAATGTAAATGAAGATAAAAAAGTATTGAAATAGAAAGTCTGCGGAGCTAATTAATAGTTACTCAGTCCATTAAACAAATGTAGCCAATGATTAAAGTTCGGTGGCTCTTGATAATAAGTTTCATAATTACGCAAAGAGAACACGAACAAAGCAGAAAAAGGATGCGTAACAAACTTTACGTAAAGTGTATCAGCAATCGACAAACGAGTCGACAAAAGAATGATACGCTTGCAGTTTCCAAAAGAAGCGAGCACTTCTGCCAGACTCTCGGAGTCAATCGGAGAAAGGCCACATCTCGCGGAAACGAAGGACGCCTGCGGTGGGGAACTCGTTACCTCTTGCAGCCGCTAGATCAAAGAGCAAAGACCGGAAATGGACACCGGACGCACGTGCAGTGCGCATTCACCTCGGGTTCATTAGACGGACGATCCAGGCCGGACTCTTGGGGTACACGTATATACCCACAGGGGTGCGGAATTGCAGGCGCATCCGCGCCGGAAATTCTAGCGGGTGAACGCCGGTGATTATTATCGGACGATAGCACGCAATGCAATAGTTGCCAGTGGGCGGGATGAATTCCTTTCTATTAATTACAACAGAGCTATTGGGCTTTAATGAATATGTGCATGTGTGCAATTAAGTGGAAGCGCCTCGGTGGCTCTTTTTTGTTTCCTTTCTTTGAAAAGGGAAGCTGGAAAACGCGGCGAAATGGACTTTAACGAGGTGTTTACGTCTGCTATTTTTAATTATAATTCTCTTCAACTGGTTTGATTTAATCATTGCGATTCTCGGAAAACTCGAGCGAAAAATTTCTGGCTGAGAAAGTAAAGAATGTTTAATAAATGCATAAAATAGATTTAAAGTTTATTCAAAAATAATAATATTGAATTATAATAATTTATTGCGAAAATTCGCAGGATTAAAATTGACACAATATCTATATTGTGAATTAATATTCTTGTTCTCTTTTGAAATATTTATGATAATAGTTTAGTAAAATATTAATGTCAATATTTACTTTAAAAAAAATTGTAAAAAGTTAGCGATTATTATAAGAGGATTTATAAATAACGTTTTTGTCCAACGTAAAAAGAAAAAGAATTTTAAGTGTGGTTTTAAATCTATGATGATTTATTATTCACGGGTACCTATATTATAGATAATGATTGATTATTGCACTGGAATCGCTCGATAAGTAAGGACCGGAGATCATATGTTTATCGTGACACAGAGGTAATTAAAGATTATAGAAAAATAATTTAACGATATAAACAGAGCGTATATAAATATAATGTTGAGGGCAATGCGAAAAAGGAAATGTCAAACCTACAACAACTTTAGAAACCGTTTTCGTCGAAGTTTCTCGTCCCGCAGTCTACGACTTTCTCCATTCTCGTTATCCCTCGGTTTGACCTCGGGTTTGACATTTCTCGCGGGCGGTTAACCCGAGCGGCACGGCGCTTCCGTGGACCCGATCTCCGCAGCCTCCAGCCGGAGTTTGGCCGGAGGGCGGGTGGCATCCCGAGGGCAACGCCAACTCCCGCGGAAACTCCCGGAGCGAGCGATCGCGATTCGGCGAGCGGCGCCTCGAGCGGGGCGGCAGAGCCGCTCGGCGCCGCTTTCTCCGGGCGCGCGGGAAATTCAAAAGTCGGCGGGCGCGCCATCGTCATACTCACCGCAGTTGCGGAGGACGAGGAGCAGGAGGCTGAAGGCAGTGGGCACCGCGACGCTGAAGGCCATCTCCCAGGCTCTGAGGGCCTGTCTGCTCTAACATCGGGCGGTGGCGCAGGGCTCGGAGGCGGGCTGTCTCCTCCTGATGGGCCTCGGTCCAGCGGGGCCGAGCTGCGTGCGCCTCGTCGGCCGATCACTTAATGCCGAGTCATCGGCCGGCGCCTCGCCGCGTGCACGCGCCGCCGGCGCGCGAGAGCGAGGGGAATTTTAGAAAGTAAAACGCAGCCGGCTCCTCTCCGCGACTGATAGCGTGCGCGCGCCGCGAGGGCCCCTCTCCCTGCGCGCGTGTGCGAGCGCCCGCGAGATGTACATGTGCGCGCCGACGAGAGCGAGAGGATATTACACGGGATGCTTTTTTGCGCGCCGCCCGGGCCTTTTTTTTTTCTCTCGCTCGCCCCGGTGACACACGCGCAGCACACGCGCGCGCGCCTTTTTTTCTGTCACTTTCTTCCCGCGCGGCGTCGAGGGGGGGATCGATGTCCCGGGAATCGGCGGCCGCTCGCCGCGGGGGCTCGGGGCCTCGGCTCCCGGGGTGGGAAGCTCCCGACGGCCATTCGCCACTGTATTGCTCCGGCCTCGCGGTGGGGATGCAAATGGCAACGCGCGCGCGCTCCCGTGGCCCGTTTTTCGGAACTCCCCGCGGTTGCGCCACCCGCGCTGCACTACTTTGCTTCACTCCGCATCTGTCATTATTTGTCATTCAGGAAATGAACCCGCCGTTGGCTAATCTGCATGAGAATTCTGTTTTATCCGCAACATTTTGATTTGTTTACAGCATGTGGAATTCCGGAAGAATGGCAGGTTTTTTAAACAAGTTTTTTAAAATTATAATACTTATTGCTTTCTTTTATTTGCGCGAAATATGCTTGTACCTCATTTTTTCCTGATTTATAATGTCTTCGTCGGTCAAAGAAAAAGCAACTATAAGTATTCCATCAATTTACTCTTCCAGGAAGGCGCTTATTTTAAATTCAGTGTGCGCAAGATTGTACGTGCTATTTCAGATGATTAAAATCAAAAGCGAATAACGTTATTGCGAGTAAATTAATTTCAAATGACGTGTCAAATTATTTAGAATTGCTATATTCTCCGATAAACATTTGAATTTTCGGAGCAAATGAATAGACGTATTACGTGTCATCTATTACTAAAATAACTCTTATTTCTTCCGGTCCACTGGCATAAAATTTAATTGTCCATCCAACATATACCTCTTGGAATTTGCACCCGCAATCTTTCCGTTGATCAAAACATTGTCCCCAAGGCTTCGAATCCAGTTTGTCATATAAAAATTCGCATATGCGAATCTTAGAAGGAATAACTGACCAAATTTTACAAAATGCATTTTGTAAAGTAATATTAAAATAAAAATTAAGTTATGTATGGATTATAAAAATGTCATCAATACATGGAGAGACAAAATTACGAATGACGAATTTCGTAAACGGTAGATAATAAAATTCAGTGGGACTCGTTCCCTAACTTTTTCAGGAATATGATTCTAAGAAGTTGGATGATCAATTACTAAAAAGTATCGAAAATGAGCCCTGTTAAATTTTATTGTCCGACATTTATTAAATCCAGTATGTACTCATTACTATTTTTTCTTTCCATATGCTTTTAAAGCTTTCACTTTATTATATATGTATTATGTATATTTATATATAAATATATATATAAATTAAAAGGGCGCTTATATCAGTCTTGCAGTGATAATAAAATTAATATATATATGTAACTAATGCTTTGAAAACAACTCTAATTATTTATTTTTACTTGACAAAATTAATATACATACTTCTCATGGATAATGAAGAATGGAATGAAATAAATAAAACTCAATTTCTCGAAAAGATTCTCCGACATTTTATTGTCAATAGCCATCGGAACTTCTTGTACTATTACATAATACACTCAAGTTATAATATACATACATATTTTACATGACCGATAATATAATAATAATATTAACAAACCAGAAATCACCGGTGAGTAACAGTATAATTTTGATCATTGTTAGCAGTTTATCATATTTTCTTTTTTCTTTATAGTATCTGTTCACTACTAATTATTTCGAATAATTTTTCGATTTCGATTTACTACTAATTATTTCGAGTAATATACTTTCGCTTAACTCACTTTGATTTAATAAAAGCTTTCCCTTCATTCTTCGTTATAATTTCATCAACACAAATGAAATCGCATTTATTCATTTGGTTTACTACCTTCTCAACGCAACATCAACACAACTACATGTCACACATTATCTTTATAATTCATAAGTCCTATATTCTTACACTCTTAGTGAGTGAGACTATGATTATTTCCTATAACAGGAAAAAAAACCAATTAATTATGACACTGTTATATTTTCATTTCTATTTCCAATGTTAATTTATTAGTATACTTTAACAATGTTATTAAATTGAAAATACACACTTACACGCACACCTAAAGAGTCAAAGAGTCAGCGTGAAAAAGGTTAAAAGCTCCTTGGAATCAATTATTGATAATTTATACTAATTTTTATTACTCTTTTTTGGAAAATGGTTTCAAAAAAGGTTAACTACTAGGATAAAAAGTACCTTTCAATATTTAATAATTAAGAGGCAGTCTTTAATAAAAATTAACTACGTTTTGATAAAATAAATAACGTTATTTTATGATAGAATATTACACGTTGGTAACCTATTTTTCTGATATTCGTGCTTATTTTTTTAAGATGTAGACATTCGTACAGATTTATAAGAGTTAGGGATAAATAAAATCTACAACATATAAAAGTGACAGTATAAATCAATAAAAAATTCATATACCTTAAGGATAATTGCTAATCGATTTCCTTTATTAGTAAATTAATCCTTAACCAAGTGTTCAATTTTTACTGCGATGAAATCTGTTGTATATCATACATAGAAAATTAACATCTTGATAAAAAACACAAAAATCCAATTTTCAAATCGTAAAACTTCTTATTTCACTCTTTTCAGAAAGTCCTTTTAATTATTTATTTACTGTCATTATTGTCCGCATAATAATTAATATATAATTTGCAAAGTGTCCCTTATAGTAGACTAGTATTAGCAGTACGACTTTTTAATTTTTGGACGTTATAACAATGAAATATAAATATATAAGAAGTGAAATTAATGCCTTTTTAAAAATAATATTCAACCTTTAATTATGCACCTTTGGTTGCTTGGATAAATACTTTTACTCATTTGCACACTATTTGAAAAGTATGCAGAGCATTAGTAACTCATTGCGGTTCTATGATCTTTTCATTATTACATTTTGCAAGTTATTCAAACAAATTGCACTCGCAGAACGCAAATAAAATATATAAATTATTAATTCCTTTCTTGTACGATTGTTGTTAAATGTATTATTTATATTAATATAGGATTTATTATGTATTATGAACATACTAATGAGTATATTTATATGTATATAACATATAATATGAAGATCGTAATATTTCCCATGCACTGAAAGAACTGGTGTGTTAAACTTTAATGTAATCTTTGTATATAATGGGAGGATATGTTTGCATTATAGAGGTTTTCACAGTATGTTGTAGAAATAATTTTAAAAAATATAATAAAACTCGATATAATATGTGCTAGTTTTACTATATTTTTTTTCTAGATAGTGCAAATATATCTTCCCATTAGGTAGAAATAGTAAAATTTAACATACTAATCCTCTCAGTATAATTTCTTGTTATAATCTAAATGTTTTTTGACATTATAAATTACGATGCTGTGTTTACATAACAATGCATAAGAAAGAATATATTTCTTTAGCTTTTTTTAAATTTGTAATATTGCTATTAATAAAACATAAAAATATTCATTTTACTTATAAATATTATACATAAGTATTTAGTAAAAATTGAAATTAATCTAACATCTCAGCTTATATATATACTCAATCAACCTGTTGAGTGATAATACTTTCGTCCCCATATTTTTGTCATTTTGTCATAAAGCCTGACTTTATATATTTACAAAACGTTTCAAAATCTACAGATTCAAATTAAAAAAAATTAAATAATATTTTGAAATTATTTTACACAACCATGTTTGTCCACATCAGGTGTACTACTTCCTCTTTGCGTAAACAGGATGGTTTAATATTGCACGCTACTGTACCAGAATACATGGGAGTAAAGTACGTATTCGAGGCTACGCTACAATTATACGATTGAATTATCATTTCGAAAAAATTATTATTGTTAAAGATCTACAAACAATGAGGAAAAGTTGAGCGCGTCCTCGGAATTTCACGAGTAGCCTTTCGTGATTATTATGATGAAAATGATAGTCAATCGCGAACTCGAGTTTTTCGCATCCCCTTGCTACTACAGGATTCGTAGCTAGTCAAAAGAATAACTCAAATGCTCACGCTGACTAATATTAATATACTTAATGATTCACAGCGCCCGATAATTGTTTATTTATTTTTCATTAATTTATTGTCGTAAATTATTATTGAAGTTTACTTTATAAGTATTATTATATTATTTGTATATAATATACTTTGCTTTATATAAATATCTCAGAATTATTGTTCGAACAGCATTTGAACTTAGCCTAGATATTACATTTAATATCATTGTTTTCTGTTAATATAATATATTGTATCGTTCATTTCTCTAAAAATCACTTATGTCGAGACATTTTTCAATACTCTATCTTCGAAAAGTTTATAATAGCATAATTATAATTATACTTAAATATAAATTTGCGTAATTATACTTTGGTAAAAGTTAAAATTATTTGAATCATGAATTTGAATTATGATTTGAATGATCCTGAACAGTTTATCGATAGATATTAAGAGCTTAATCAAATTTTATGTTTTCCTCCTAAATAAATAAGAATTTAATTAACAATAACAATTTAAGATATATAGAAACATACTATATTTATCTTATATTTAGTATATATTCACTGTTTATTTCATTCAAATGTTGAATATAAAAATTAGTCATATTTTACCAAGGATTACAAAGCCATAACAATAGAAAATAATACTATTAATTACAATTTTATTTAATAATACTTTCTCCGCTATTAAATGTTATTAATATCATCATGTTTCACATCGTATAATAAAAAAAATTACAATAAAGATCAGCATAATTTGAATTTATGAAATAGAAAAATGACTCTTCTTTAAGTGATTTTTCGTTGTAACATTTTAAAGTACAAGCTTTCAATCATTGAGCCTTTTCACATTCTATATCACTCATTGCGATTTAAGACTTATTAGGCCAATCACTACTTCAATGCAAGAATGAGTGCATGCTCGTGTAACGATCATTTCAGGAATTCAATAAGATTTGGTTTTAATAATTATTTTATTATTAATCCATTTAATAATAAAAGTATATATTAAATGTAATAGAAAAGTTTTTTTTATTTCAACAAATGAGTAAATTTAACAATTTTTATCATTATTAAACATTATTTGTTCTTAGCACAAAATAACAAGATTTTTGTAAATAATACAGAAAACGTTTTTTTTATCTGACATGCAAATTATTTCAGCTTGTCCAAATATTGATTCCTAAAATGTTTTTTATCAATGTAACAGAATATTAATTCATTGTTGTAGATTAGAATTAATACTGCAAACAATACAATAGGAAATGCATTTTAAACAATAAGAGAATTTTATCAATAAATATCTCCACAAACTAACAAAGTATAATAGCTATAGCAAACAAACTTTACTGTTTATACATTCTTAGAACACATACATGTTTTTCTCTCTGAAACTATACATATACTCTGTTTTTTATTTACAATATAAATATATCGCTCTAAAGCTAAAAAGGACAATAGTAGAAATAGTCAACTGCGTTATATGAAATTTTTTTGTCGATTTCGCTAGGAGTATTAATCAATTATCGAGAATCCAAATAACACTCAAAGTTTACGCAGTACACGAAAATTATTCTAAAGCTTTATTACGTGTAATAAGTCGTATTACACTTTACCTAAGATGAAGATTCTGATTTTTCGATTAAAACATACAAATATAAGCGAGTCCATAATAGTTATAAAAAATGACTTTCTATATTGCTGCATCGCATGTTCTTCTTCAATTTTATGTATTATTCTTTCTCAAACTGCAAAAACCAAATCAAACTGGTTAATCAATTTAGATATACAGGAAAACGATTGGTTTTGTGCCAAATTTGAGCAGTGACTTTGTCGACTATCGTGAAATCACGAGATGCGCATTTTAGATAGGTATTTCCGGCATTGACATGACACTTACTAGAGAACGAGACATTATTGGGATGGCTTAAAAGCCAAGCCCCCGACGACCTGAACTAATTCGTAAATACAATTCAATTACATCGTCCGCGCAATACAATATACCGCTTTTCCTTTAACTTTATAATATATGCATATATCAATAATTTAGTAATAAATATTTAATCTTCGTTTGCATTTGTTTTGCTTTTAAAAAGGTCTCGCGTAAATTGACTAATTTCGTAAATATTAGATTTTTCAGCGCCTACTGTCTAGCAACCTCTTTTCGCTTTAGGTAACGCAAACTACATATGTATTTAGCTGCTTGAAGGGTTTGCCAGGACATTACTCCGTGCTTCCTTCAAGCTACTTTCTTTTATATACTTTCATCCAAGTATAGACGTTTATAGACTTTTACTCGAATCCTGTACTTCGTATAACATATTATACATATGATCGTCGATTCGATGAAGCGACCGCCGATAATACTTTCATTAAAATACTTTCATAAGTTTTAATGCGTGTAATTCCCTTCATTACTTTTAAATATTTTATTTTTATAACTTAGTTTAAATTTTCTGAAGACTGAATAAATCCCCTTCAAGAAACATTCACAAATAGTATGTAAATCGCTGGCTTGCATACATACACATACGTTCATAGTGGATCAATAAATAGTTCTACTAAATCTTTTCAAGCCTTCGATTTTGAAAAGCTTTCTTTGCGGGTAAGTATTCTGATTTTAATTTCTCGAAAGGGATTTACTATTCAACATTGATACTGTTTATGCCAGAGTGTACGTACATACACATACGTGTAATTCACAATACGTTCATTATTAATATTGTTCATTATGATTTGACTGAAATTGCCTCTAAAACATGAAATGACGTATATAATGAGCTACGATTTTTTGAGGTACACGCTGAATTGTTAGTCAAATTATTTCTTGATCTGCAGTTGTATATAGTTTATTTAATATATTTTATACTTTCATCATGTTTGTACCGCGCGTATCATTGTCTTCTTATTTCTTTCAACTGCCTTTTATTGCTAGGATTTCTTTACTTCATCACCAATTTCTGTTCGCGCATGAGGAGGAATACCTAAAAGTTGCAGCTAACCGTGCTGCTTTTCAGTCTGCTATAGTTATTTACGTTTCTCTTTGTTTTATTGTCTTTAAATATATATTTCCTTTTAATATTTTTAGAATACTTTAACTACTTCCATCATTGCGTATAATTCTTGTTTGATTTCGATTTTAGTACAAAACGAGCGTTATATAATATCCTTTGTGGTGCAAATTATTTAAGTGCAGTTATTGTCAACTCATTAGAAGGATATCAGTATGCTCCTTCGCGAGTTTAAGTGCAATGCAGCTATCATATTTAATTTCCTTTCTGTTTGATAAATATATTTATTTATTGTCATCAAACGCTTAGTAATGTAATACTTCATAAAAGTTTCTATATTAATTTTTTAATTCAAACGCTCGATTTTGTATCCTATTTTCAACTTAAAAATTATTGTCCGTCTCATTGTATATTATCGTATTGTGCGATGTTTAAAAAGTGCAAATTGTATAATTTAAACTTATATAATTTTTTTATAAAATATGAATTTTAGAACTCTTATGTGAGTACTTGAAGAAAATATTGTTACGTTTGTTTAAATTATATTATAAATAGAGTTATTTTCGATTTTCTCCATTGAAACTTCATAGTCCATTACTTCAAATTTATATATACTATAAACTATACTTTCATTACGTTTGTTACTTTCAATGTTTGTTTTTTTTATTTTAATTTAGATTCTGATTTATTTTTTATTTATTAAGACTTTCGCATTGTTAAAGTACGTTGCATTAACAAAAATGTCTTTTAATACGCACGCATATATAATTCTCCTAAAAAATTGCTCAAATCCACGTCAGTATATCTGTTTCGTCAGTCATTCAATATTTAATTCATTGCGAAATTTTGTAAAATTGTTTAGTTTTTGCCTTTTATGTGAAGTATGGCACGTTTTTTCAACCCAGCAGCTCTGACATCTGCCCTCTTAGGTATTTTATTAGAAAAACGTTCTAATTACCTGCCTCGGTTATTTGGTACATTTTATAAGTTATTGTCGATGTTTCTTGAACCTCTTTCAGATTGAATCTCAATCAGCACTATGATTTCTAATTTTTAGTTGAATCTAAATATTCTCTTAGTAATCTGGACAAAGATAAAATTTAAAGGAATTTTTGTTAATAGATAACTATAAAATTTTTAATTTTCATTATAAGGGAATTCAATTGCTATGTCAATCCTACTCTCAAGCACCGGTCGATATGTTAAAACTTTCGGCAGCATACCTTTATTAATATTTAGATACATTTAATTATTAATTCTATAAAAATCCCCCTATCACGAAATTCAAAAATATATTTGCATTAAGAAACTATAAAATGTAGTTTCACGTAATACCAATTTAAATATAACCAATTTCTTAATGTTTTTATAAATTTAGAATTTTAATTCACCCTCTGTCATTCATTATAGAAAATTCAAATACATTGTGTATTTGATTTCTCAATTACTGTTATTGAGCGAAGATGTACAACTGAATGGTGAGGGAGAGCAATATAAATCGAGAAAACCTTGGTCCAGATTACAAGGAATCTTACGTGTAGTTGGCACACTTTACTGCCACTGCTGCTGGTCCTTCATAACGTCGTGTGTATAGTCGTCCTTCGCGGCCGGTTGGATGTAGCTCTCGTTCATCGCACCGCTAGCGAAGGGATTTGTAGAGACGAAAGGGTTACTTGAAGCATTCTCAATTGCCCCATAGCTTACTGTTTGACCCCTATCGATCGGTTCGTGTTGCTGCTGGTACTCATTTGAAGCTGATTGGTATTGAGGTACTCCAGGTGGCTCGTACTGTCCGGACTGTTGGTATGGTTGTTGTTCATAATTCCAACCAACGGGTTGCGGATTATCACCCAAAGATGGTTGTTTCTGAAAAAGGTTAAATAATCATTATAAGATGTTAACTTATTTGTTATATGGTTATTACGTTTTAAGACAGAATAATTCCTCAATATAATCAGCAATAAATTAAAATAGATACATATTCATATTATAAGAGAAAAACTGAACTAAACTTACAATGAATTGTGTCTGCATAACTTTAGGTTGAGGTGGAACGGGTGGTCTGGTGTGTGCGAGATCATCAAGAGGGTTCCAGCTGGCCTTCTCTTCAGCTGAGGGGTCTGCCCAACTCTGAAGTTCGCCAGAGCAGAAAAAGAAATAGAAGATAACCCCGCAGAAGTGTACGCAAGCAGCAATGATGAAGACGACGCGCCAACTCAGGGCACGTTTGTCGCTGGTGATATGATCGACGAAGATCGGGACAAAAAGGCCTGCTACGGTTCCCACTCCATTTGACATGCCCATGAGAATACTCGCATAACGTGGAGCTATGTCTAAGTGGTTCACATTGAAACCCGAAATGGCGAAACCACTGAAGGCGACACCAATCGTAAGAGCTGTTGTTGCACTAACGCTGTCTTGCTCTGATGCACTGTATGCTACCCACAAGAAACTGAGAGCTTCCATTCCAAAACCTCCACAGTTGAAGAGTTTTCTTACATTTGTCGTAGTCATGGTTCCACTTTTACGTAGATAGTCAGCTAACTGACCACCAATCGGTACAATTAGTGTCATCAACAAATGTGGTAAAGACCCCAATACTCCGGTCTAGACAAAAAATAAACAGTTTTTGAGAAATTTACTATGTTTAAATACTATCTACTCCTTTATGCTTGTGAAAACTGACCTCCAAAGCAGACATTTTGAAAGTCTCTTTCATGAAGCGAACTTGAAACAGAACTAACAGATAAAAGTTCCACGATCGACAGAAGTTGGCGACAATAATAGCGTAAACCGGCATAGAGGTGAAAAATTTTCGCCAAGGTGTTGTTGCAAATGTCGGCATAGGTAAATTCGATTGGGATTGACCTAGTGAGTCCTCTATGTATCGCAACTCCTTCATCGAAATGCACGGATGTAGCGAAGGCTTCTCGAATGCTAGCCAAAGCCAAATACAGTACCAAATGATCCCGATGCATCCTGAAACACATCAATAAATTAAATTTATGATTGCCTATTCTGTGTACGAAAATGTAAAAGATATCATATTTACTACAACTATTAAACATACCGTAAAAGTAAAATGAAGCACTCCAGCCAAAGTTAGTATCCAGAAATCCTGAAACGGGTAGCCCTATTACAAGAGCGGCGTATGAACCACAAAAAGCGAGTGTCGCTAATCGAGATCTCTCTAGAGGTGGTGCCCAGTATTTCCATATACCGTGACACGCTGGGTACGTCACACCCTGCCGATGAATGATTATCGCAATGAAGTATTTCAAATGAAAAATATTATTATGATTGTGTTAATCTTAGAAGGACTTACTTCAACCAAACCCTTGCAAACTTGCACCATCATATAGAGAATGGGACTGATCTCAACAGCTCCTGGCCCGAGAAGGTTCAAGAATGAGGAAATTACGATGGCAGTGCCGAATATCCGGTTAGCGGGGTAGAGAGAAGCGAGAAAACCACCGGGCACTTGTGTTACGAGATAGCCCCAAAAGAAGGAAGAATCGACAGCACTTTCTGTCGCCACGGTCCAGTTGTGCCGTTTACTGAGTTTCAGCTTGGCCATACTCATGTTACATCTCATTCCAAAAGAAATAATAAAGCCTGTAGATGAAGAGTACTTTAAGTGAGTGCTATTGTAAGAAAGTAATATTATTTCATTTACATGTTATAAAATATTCATAAGGATTTTTCGGCTCAGTATTTATGAGAATCAATATACATTAATATAAAATTAACCACCTTATCGTTATTTTGACCCTCAATAATATTGAATTATACATATGGTTTATTTGCAAATATAATGATTTTGATACTTATTTTATCATCTAAATCTATATATAAATAATTACTAATTCTTATGTAAAGTATTTCTAAAAATTAGTAAAGTCAAATTCTACATGTACTACTTTTAAAAATGATCGATAATTACAGTAACATACGTATAGTGTATTATTACAATTCAAAGTGGATTTGTTATTTTGTATGACAACGACTATTCATACATGAAAAAGTATATTGCGTTACTGTTTCAGTTAAAAGAATAACGTATTTGAAAAGTATTGATATCACAAATGAAAAACATTTTTACTGCAGAAACCTTTCTACATTATTCTATGTTTGCGACCGTTCTTGGATAATTCATTTTGTACTAAAAACAATATTTTCCAAAGTCGTGTAAAAATCAATGATTCAGAAATTGAATTTACTTTGTCAGACATGAATTTTATTATCCTGTTAAAAAATACTAAAAATATCTGTATTTTTAAAAGAGATTCCAGAAGGGGTAACAGTAAAAATGAAAAACGCTATACGCTACAAAGAAATGTTATTCAGATGCTTGAGTATAAAACCAAAAATAAATGACTTTAAGACTCTTTTATAATTATCATCTGCGGTACTCACCGATGCAAGCAAGAAGAGCGACGGTGTACCTCTTGGAGAGGCAAGGGATTTCAGGCCTGCAATAGGTGTCAACGTGGCGCAGCGGCGGTCGCTCCGGCTCCTGGAGTGAATCGAGGGAGCCAGCTCCGCTCAACCTTCCTCTCTCATCTTCGAAGCCCTTGTTAACTTTGACGTGTTCACTCGGTTGTTGGAACTCCTCGTATCCGCCATCCCCTTTCGGTCGTCTGCTTATCCTATATTCACGGCACACATCCTCTTTTACTACTCGTGCAACGACACGTGTTCTTGCATAAAATTTTGAGAGGCTAAGTTAACGAGGGCAAGCAGAATTTCAGAAAAAATTGCACTTGAGCTGCGCTTACATCGTTACAAATGCAATATGCACAGGGTAATTTTTCACGTGCATTTTTTACTCGCGCCTAAAAAAAGATTAATTTGGTCGAAATTAAGGAAAGAGCATTGTTTGTAGGTCTGTAATGATCCCGTTTTATTGTTTCGGATAAACTCGTCTGAAGCCCGGCTCCCCTCGCATTATTTTTCCAGGGAGAGAGCGGGAGGAGAATCAATCGCCTTACCCGGAGATCTTCTGAGCAGCTCTGGTCTTGAGGGAGTCGAAGGCCGCGAGACCCGCCGTCGCAAATCCGGACATTTTCCAATTATTGGGGTTGCTCCTGCACTCGTAATGATTGCGTTGTTGTTCTTACGCAGCCCCTGCGAAGCCAATGGTGTATATTTTTCTCTCCTCGGCGCTTAATCGCGGCCGGCCCGCGCCTAATGAAATCCCGGGCCTCGAGAGGAGGAGCGCGGCGCAACAACGAACTCAGTCGGACGACTCGGCTCGCCGGCAGGCCGCAGCTCCCGGGAAAAGCCCCCCCGGAAAATCGCTCTTACTTCGATGGGGCTTGGGGGAGGAGGGAAAGCGCCGGGGCTCCCCGAAGGAAAGAACGTCCCGAGGCGGAGTTTAAACGGGCCGCGAGTCCGCGGCGCAGGAGCTAAGGGAAAATAAACCGGGCGCTTATCTGGGCCGGGCGGGGAGCCGATAAGGCTCCTGGGCGGGCGGCTTGCGGGGGAGGGCGATAAAAGGCCGAGGAGCGGGTTGCCCCTAGTCCCGGCGGATCCCGGCGGCGCGTGGCCGGGATTTTCCCCGGGCCGTTTATCCGAGGCGCGGCGAGCGGGGCTGTCGAGCCGGTAATCCGCGCGGCGGGTGGGGGGCGGCGAGACAACAGGGCGAGGCTGCGGCCCGCCCCCCCCCCCCGCCGCCGAGATGCGCCCGCTGCATCACCGCCGATGCAAACGAGGCCCACGAGAGGGAAGTCCTCGAGGCGGGGATCGATCGGCGCACTCCCGGCGCCCCCGAATCGGGGTAAGCGTGTCAGCCGCGGCGACTCCCGGGGCCGCGACGCCGCGCGCCGTGACCCAGAGCCGGGCGGCCCTAGCGGCCGCTCAGCTGGGCGCGTGCACTCCCCCGCCGACGAGTCCAAGCGCCCCCGGGGCCAGGGGGCCAAAGGGGCACGGGGCACGGGGGACAATGGGCAGGAAAGCGCGGGCGGCACGTGTCGGCCGCAGAGAGCGCGTCGCCCGCGACGGCCAAATGGACATCGAGTGGCGCCCGCGGCGGCCTAATGCCCGGCGCGGCCCGCCTCCTCCGGCTAATGGGGCGGCGGGCGCGCGGCCCTCCGAACTCGCAGGCTCGCGCGGTCGATACGTTTTTACGTTTGTTACACTTTCACGCAGCCCGCGTCCCGCGCTTTCCCGTCAGCGGCTTTGCGTCGCCTCCGACGAGTTACATCGTTATCGCGCTCGCTTCCTGGAAAAGAAGCCGAGGCAAAGCTGCCAATTAGATTGATGGGCTTTAACCGTCCATGACGAGATTAATGTTCCGCTCATTTCGTGTAAATATTCCACGCTAAGCCTTTGGAACTAATACTGGCCGATCGGCATAATTTGTCCTTTCCTTTCAATATATTCCTTTTAGAGTTTTATTAAATTCCATGAATACGCGATGGACTAAGTTTTAGCAAAGCACCGCCATAAATATTAAAGTTTATATCGTAGTCTTCATTCGGCAATTGTACGAGAGGATCTCCATCTTATGAGATTACCTTAGAATTTTCTCATTACGTTCCATGCCGCTTCTCGGCTGTAGTTTCAAATATAATGAATATGAGAATGCTGCCTCATACTTTTCGAAAAATTAAAAAAGATTTTTAATTTGAACTGCGAGTGTCTACTCCAGTAAATGACGGGGCTAGAAGAATCCTTGTCTGCGATTGCGGATTTAAAATTCTATTTTATCATACTTTTGTCTTGTAATTAGAAAGGATTTAATAAATGGACGTAAAGATGTCAGTTTTAGGTACTCATTTTCGAGTTTCGCTAATGAACATAGTAATTATCCATCCACTCTATCTACGTGAGAAATTCTCTAACACGTTTTCGCGTAAGCGTTCGTGTAGGTACTTCTCAGTAGAATTTAAGCAGTTTTTTAAAAACCCTTTCGCGGTATTGATCCCAGTAGCAGTTCGATGGAACCTTCACGTCCATTTTCGTCTGGTGGTTCCGCATGTAGCACGATTTATAACACAATGCTGTAAATGCAACGCTAAGATTTCCTCTTCTGCTTATTGTCGGATACCATTTCCATAATACGAGGCGCGACATAATCAGTTACATCGGAATAAAGTTTCAGCATCTCCGATCTGGCCATTACTATGACAAATGTATCTTTCGATAGAGTGAAATATTATACAAAATTTGTAATATTTTCACGGGATAGAACGCGCGCACATCACACAGTAACTCACAGAGACACAAAAACACCATTTCCAATAGAAGAATTTGAAACGAAGATTTACTGGAGGCACAAAGAATGAGAACACTTTGAATTCCAGTATGGCGCTCGTCCTCCTCGTTGCCGAAAATTCATTCGGTAGCTTCCACCTCGAGGAGAAGGTTGTTCATCAATCTACTAAATTTGATCGTCGAGTAGAAAAATTTGACACAAAGTTATTTCCATTTTAATAACTGATTTTCGAGAAAATGACGACATCCTCGTGTTTGGAACTGCTTTCCCCCAAAGCGCGCGTGACTCTATATCAACTTTAGGCAAACCGGGGAGACCGTTTTTAGTCAAATTAGGGTAGGGAGTCTTAATTTTGCCCGATCCAACCGACTATGAGCCCGAGAAATAAGCGCGAAGCGGAGGAAAAAACGGGACCACTGCTTAAGCGGGGAAGGGACGGAGGGCCAAAGCGCGCCGCTAAAAAAATCGAGTGGTAAGTCGTTCGCGCGACGAGGCGATCGAGGGTCCTCGAGGAGGATCCCCGGCTCGCAGCCGGGGCCGCGGGCCAGAGGGCAGATTTTGCAAAGCTGGTCACTCACCAATAATTAAGTCCAGAGCGGCGTCGTTGCGCAGCGGGTTCCGGGGGACGCGCGAGGGGCCGTCTGCGCGCGGCTCTGTCCTCCTCGGGGTGGCGCGGGCTGGCTCGGCTGCGGCGGTGGCGGCGGCGGCGGCGGCGGCGGCGGCGGGGGCGGCGCGCGCGCGTACTCGGGATTGGCGGGCGGCCCCGGGGCGCATCGATACCGGGGGCCAATGGAGGCCGAGCCCGGCCGAGCGCGGATCGACCCCGGGCGGAGCTTCCCCGTCGGCCCGGGCGCCTCCTGGGCCCCGGGCGCGCCCTCGGCCGCCCGGGCCGCGCACCGGCCCTCCCGACCGCGCCTACACGCACGTGCCCCGGCGCGTAATCCCCGGCATCGGGAATTGATTTCGGAATGCATAACAGCCAGGCCGAATGCACGCATGCCGCCTCTTTTGCGCGCCCCGCTATCGAGCCCCTCCGCCGGGGCAGCCCGGGGGAAGATACACAACGGGAGGCGGGAGGCGATTAGCCCGAGTTGCGCCCAGCGGAGGAATTCGGGCCGGCTCGGATTACAGGTCGCGGCGGCGATCGGCGAGGGGTGAGGGGCGCCCGGGAAATGACTTTTCCTGCGCTGCTGCCCGAGCGGCTCTATCGGCTCTGCATCTCCGAGGAGCTCGCGCCCTCGGCCCCCACGTGACTCACTCGGCCATTGTTACGCGAGCCGGCGAGTCGACGAGCCGGCCACGCACTGTCCCTCGCGATAAATCGATAATAACAGGAGATGACGACCCCTTTTTTTATTTACGCGCGCGATCGTCACGGGGGCAATGGTCGTATCCGGTTGTCGGCCAGCTCCCGATCAGTCGGACTCCAGCGCTGTGTCGTCTGGTCCCCGGCGTATACGTGGACTCGCGAGATCGCGAGGAGATCGCGTACGCGATCGGGTGATCGGCGGTCGGGGGGCGGGCGGGCCGGCGGCATATCGATCGCCGGGGCCGAGGCGCCGGGGATGCTGCGCGGCCCCTCCCTCCCCCTCGCGCGAATTTGCTCCCATATTTGTGGCTCCTTCGGAGGAACACATCCGCGCGCGCGCGCCTAGCCCTGAGCGCCGCCGAGATTGGCTGGGGATCATTTTTCTCCGGGGCGAGGGGGCCGCGGGCTCGCTTGTTGATTGAGCGGGAATTTTTATTGAGATGTACTCGCGCGGCCGCCTGGGTGGAATCCGGCCGGCGCGCGAGGTGCTCCCCCCCCCCTGGCTGCACGGGTCCCGGCGCCTCGTTAGCGCGGATAAGTATCAAGGGCCTCGCGCGCCCGGCTATTCCTCACGGCGCCCCTCTGGGAATGCTTCGGGGAGACTCGGGAGGCGCCAGCCCCCACCCGCCCTCGTAAACATTTTACTTGCAAAGGACCTTTTTACCGGCCCAATTATGCCCGATGGCTGCTGGGCCGTGCCTGTAAAAGCACCCTTTTCGCATAATATCGCCATTCGGGTGTCTTTGGACAAAAACTATCCTCGTTATACGCGGCCGTTAAATCAACTACTCGCTGGTCACTATCTAGGATTCCCTTCCGATGAATAGGATGGATACCGTGAAAAAAGGAACGGTCTATATAGGAGGGTCATTAATTATGGAACGGGAAACAAGCTTGCGTATTGAAAGGGAAGCCCAGCGAAGAGTCGAGTACAAACCGCAGGGGGTGCATAGAAAGAGAAAATTAATTCCTGTATATTGCGCCACTACTGATCCTCGTCTATATTCCTCTATAGAAATCCAATCGTTCTCAATGACTTTAAACATTTACCCAATACTAGCAATTTTACGAGAAAAAATGAAATATTTCATATCGCTTATTAACTGTCAAGATTTTTTTCGAATATACTGTATACTTTCGATAACAATTTTTTAATAACTTCAAATGCCATTTCTTTGATAACAAATAATATTTTTCCTTTTTATAAAATTATTTTAAAGTCAACATAAATAAATGAGAAAGAGCAAAAAGAATTAAATGCAAGGAAAATCAGAGTAAAGCTCAACTGCAACGAATAAACAGTTCACAAATGTTTGTTTCCGACGTTATTACTGCGTTGAGTTAAGTGGACCCCTGACCTGCCTGCGACTAGGGGTGTTTCTCTTGGGTAGGGAGTCTCTAAATGGGTTGCCACATTAGCCCATTCATATCATAAAAACTGCTTTGAGGTCGACCTTAGAAAAACATCCCCATGGGTTGATGTATTCGAGGTTTAGCGGGACGTTTATTATTAAGTTAACTTATTGTTCTTTTACTGTCGGATATATATCTTAAAGAAAATTTACTGTTAACGAAATCGATACTTTAACAAAAAAATTAACCATATTTTACTGAAGTCATTGAGCAATAGAAGAAGCTCGAAATTATACGTAAGGATATTAAACTGGAATGGTTGCCATTGCGTAAGCTCAACTACCCTGATAAAAAAAAATCTCTCAATAGCTCTCACATCGTTATAACTTCGAGTATCACTCTCTAAAGTTTCAATATTAAGTGGCTTGAATTAGTGATGATACGCTTTTTAACGAGCCAACAGTCGCTGTTTGGTGGCAAAGCTGGCCTGTTAGCCAACAAACAATGGGAATGAACGAAGCTCGCCTTTAAGCGTCCCTTAAATCGAGTCAAAAGCGAATGAAATTATGGGGTGGGGTGGGTGGGGGGAATAATGGAACCTGGGGCGAGCGACAAAGGAGCCTGAGGCTCGGTACCATTGAAAAAGCTTCCGGTTCTATATATCATAATCGAGCGCCGCGGCGGCGAGGTAAAAGGCGCGTTCGTCCGCGGGCGTAGCGGTCTAATGGCGCGCGGGAGGCCAATTAGGGCTTCACCTTTACCGAGCGAGGAAGCCGCGTGCGGGCTGGATGATAACCCAATTGCGCGCGCGGCGTTTTAACGGAAATGCGTTTAATTCCCGGGGATAGGGGACGACCCCTGGCATGTTTCCCCGATGATGCGTTTATCGATATTCGTTTGCGTGGGCACGCCGCAGGTTGCGGTGTTTCGCTGGCTGTTGTCTTTAATTAAGTCGGAGCCAGTCCCGATGAGACTAAGTGAAAATCGATGGGTTGAAAAATATGTGCTCGGAACACCCATATCCCTTTCCATCGAAATCTATATATTTGTACAAACAAAGTAGGAAGCACAGAGACGAGAAGCAGCACGCGACAAACACATTGCACTGTCACAAAGTCCGAGGGCTAGCAGGCGCGGTGGACACTGCTGGGGATACTGCTGCTGAACTCCTCGGTCTTGGAGGGCGGAGGCTTGTAGGCGCGCTGTCGTCGGCGCCGGGGGCCCAGGTCGCCGCGCTCGGGGTAACCGTAGGCCTTCTCCTCGCACCGGCAGCGGCTTTCATCGGCGAAAACCCGCAGGAGGCAGCGAAAGGCGCGGCGGCAGCGGGCCGCTTCGAGAGCCAGACAGCGGCCCAGGAAGCCGAGAAAGGTCAGTCGTCGCGAGCAGCGGCACCGTCGACGTCGCGGCTGTGTGCCCAGGGTGCTCACGCTCGGCGGTTTCTCGGAGGCAACGGGTGGCACTTCCTCGGTGACGGGTCCATCGCCGCACCCGCGGGATAGCACCTCCGAGAGTACGGGCGTCTGTACGGCTGCGTCACGCTCGCGCGCGATCCGCTCCAGGCGCTCGCGGATCTGCTCGTTGATGGTGACGACGTCGCGGACGCGCCGCTTCACTATGCTCGTGCTGGCAACGTTCTCCCGCGACCACTTGACTAACGTTGCTAGCAAACGCTGCAAGAACTCACGGCCTATGCGGGACTCTTCGGGCACGGAGTTGGTCTCCACTTGGGGTGGCGTCATCTGCGACGACATGTCTTGGAAGCACCGCGCCTTCGCCGTCGGCTTGTACATCTGCAGGCGGATCGTCGATCCCGAAGAACTATTAGTGGAGGCATTCACTCCTTGGCAGGTAGCTGAATTAAGGTATTGACTAGCCTGTCTAGAAGAACAGCAATGGCAGCTCCGTTGTGTCTTGCTGCTCGAATGTGTTCGATTGCAAGACCAAATTCTTGAGTGCAATGTCTGATCAACCCTCGTTGCCTGTTTATTCACACAGGTCGTTGTGGGTAGAGAAAATTTATTACACGATGGAATGATCGTCGTTTCCTTAAGGGGACAGTTGACAATTTTGTGATGGCCATCATCCTTTGGACTACTCGATTCAATCTTTTCAATTTCGCAATTGCATTTATCAGGAATCGGCTGACTACACTTGCTCAGGTCTTTATCGTCAATATCTTGTACGATTTCTTTGTAAATAATGATTTTTTCTACGTTGATTTTTTCGGGGGTCTCCCTGCATATGGCCATGCTTTTTTCTTTCGATTCGTTGTTTCTGCATTCTGTTTTTGTTAGTTCTAACCCGAGACTTTGCTCGTTTTTGCATTTCAAAAGCCTAAAATGAGTTATTTGAATTTTATATTATAATTGAGACGAAATAAGTGGAAAGTATCAGATATACTATTAACATTGATGCATCCTCATTCTTGGCAGTCGTTTGTTGATTTGGTAGACTCCTACATTCGCATAGGTTTATCAAATCAGTACATACACCTTCATCCACTGTCTCTGAAAATACAATGTCTGTAGTTGGAATCTGTTAATAACATGTCGATTAAACGATCTATAGAATCACAGATTTAAATTTAGAAATACCTTTGTTGATCTGCGGAATCTTATGACTTACCTGATTTGTTTATGTCACAGTCTTCAGTACCACTAGCACAAGATACAAGAATAGTGCATTGCGTGCTTGCTTCTTCCATAAGATTCTTCAATCTGTTACGGATAGGCTTAGGCAGTCGGCTCGGGCAAGGAATTCGTGGCCTTAAAGGTGAGCAAGGATCTTTCAGAGACGGTGAGTCGAGCTGTGATATAAATCACGGCAGGAAAGATAAATGTGAAAGAAAATATAAATTGTAGTCACGTACTGGACAAATACGAAACAGTTTTCTACTACAATTATAATATACGTACACATTTTAATCTGGGAGAATTTGAAATGTTCATCACATCTGGAATAGGTGATTCGCACTTGGAAGTACAGGGAGATGACGTGAAATTCTGGTCTAAAGGACGAGATAATGCGGTTCTTGGTGTGCTGCAACTAGATGAAGGATTTGTCTTCACAGGGGACGGTGACCTACATTGCAACATGCGAGAACTACATGAAGAATTTAAATGCTCTGAAGGAGCTAGATCCAGTTTTGAAACGGGAGATGATTCAAATGAAGGCCTAGAGGGATAGAATGAAATATCTATTTTTACTGAAGATGGTGGTCCACTTTTTGAGGTGTGAAAACACGATGAAATGTTTGACCTTGCTGGTGACGAAGGTCGGGATTTTGCTAGGTTAAAGTTCAATGAAGGATTAACTAAAGATAACGGCTCAATCGTCAGAGAATGATTATTTTCGCAAACTCGATTCTTGCCTAAGCCAGTGTTTCTATTAAATGTTTCTGCTTCTTCATCAGACCGCTTCAATTTTTTTGCACAGGGCTTGGGTAGGCGACTATAACAAGGACTGCGAGTTCTCACCGGAGATTCTGACTGCCCTGCAGGCAACGTTATAATCTTCACAGGATTTGATTCTACTGGGGTTGACGGCTTACACTCCTGAATTGTTTCCTCGGCTTCCTTTGGGGAGTTATTGCAGGCTGTAATGGATCCCAAAATTTGGCACTGCGCCTCCGCCTCTTTGGGATTTGACGGTGACTTGCAGTTCTGATAATTCAAAATCGGAACGCTAGGTCGTGACTCAGGGCAGTGCGAAGGGGATGGCTCAGTCTCCATTGTAGAACACCCTACCGCTGGATCTAAGATTACAAAAGTTGATTCATCGTTTTCTGGGGTACATGGCCGCGATGATTGATTTGATTCCTCGATTTCATGATCATGATCCCTGCAGAGACGATAAAGTTATATGCGCGAGCTCCCAGAGCGAGCCTAACATTCGTTTACCTACGTCAATTGTTCGAAATACGGGATGTTGTCTGTATTATTGCAATTACAAAGAATCATGGCATCCTGAGGCATAACATTCTGTACGAAACCCATTCGTTCGAGTTCTTCGCTGATTCTCTTGAGTCGCTCGCCCATTATGAAAGACTTGTAGAGACCGCAGACAAATTGATCCGCACATTGATCCAACTTTGGCTGTATTTTACAAAGATTACGTTCGTCCTTTAACTCGTTGCTACACCGGGTCATGTGTTCTACGATAGCCTGAATTCCCCGATCCATTGATGGTGCTATATACCGTTTTAGATTTCTGACTTGATCAGCATTTTCCATCAACATATCAAGGACTTTATTCTAAAAAGCACGCAAAAGGTAAATTTTTTTGTTATTACAGTGTAACAAGAGACACACTCTCTAAAGTGTAAGAAGAGAGAGATAGATTGACTCGAGAAATGATTATGATTCGAAAAAGTATATTAGCAACCGGAATGTCATAAAATGATTTCCAATAACGTGGCAGAAGTTTTATCGCTTTCAAAGAATACTAAAGAATTATGAATATTTTTATTTCAATCCGGTGATTTCTAAATAGTAGTTTATTTATTATAAATATGGTATTAATATAAAAAATTATTATTTTTACGAATTATAATTATTTTTTTATTTCTTTGCTTTTATTCGTCCGTTGGTTGCTACTTGCTATTTTTAAATTATTGCAGGTTATAAATGATCACGTGCTGAAGGCAAATACTTGTCTGTTGATTATTTATTTGAATTTAAGATTAAGTAAAAATACGAATATGTTTTTAAAAGTAAATAAAATAATTAAACTGAATTAAAATAAATTTGACATTTCTTTTGGAAAATAACGATGATTTTCTGTTTAAACATTTTCATCCAATTTCAACTTACTATTAAACTGTGACTCGTGCCATTTTTACATTCGCACATGATAATTTAATTTTATGATGTACTTATTTAAATTTATACTTATAAACTAAAGAAAGGACAAACTCACTGACATTTTATAAGCTTCTAAGCTCTAAAGGTTATAAATCGGCTATATACAGGTTTTGATATTTTCTCTGATTGATACACTTCCGGTCTGAAATTATTGACATAAATATAGATAGAGTCATTCTTACGTGCTTTTTAAATATTTAACCTAAAATAAATGGAGATGAATTTGATTCTAGTTTAGATTAGTTAAAAGAATTTTATTCTTTAATAATACTAAAGATTTTTCATACAGGATGCACAATCGTTATGCATTCCTGATTCTTATTTAAAAAATGTATAAAAGAAATTAAAATTTAATAATACAGTACATAAAAACTCTTAGTATATACTTAAATTGTATATTCTATAATACTGTATCATTAATAAGTACAAAAAGATGAGGATTAAGCTTGGATAAAATGTATCAAGTGATAAAAACATCTTCTTCGGGTTTTTATGGTGTGAAACAAAGACGTGAGTGAGGTACTAAAATTAGGTTAGAAGCAGCAAATCGTCGAGGAGTTCGAAAGGCATACGTAAGCCATGGGAATCAGAATCTAATCGACCTTTCAACCAGAGAAGCACTTAAGACCAAAAACATTTTTTAGAGCAATAAATGAAATATATTTATTATGGTTGATCAGATTTTATTGATTAATAAGTTAATAATAAGTAATAATAATAAATTATTAAGAATAAGTATGTGAAAGTACACTAACGATTGCAAACCTTTTGGTACAAATCGTCATTTGGTTTGATTTTCAAGGGTATTCTCCTATAAATCTGTGCCCTCATAAGGCGGGTTTAAAAAAAAGCGTGGAATAAGCAGAATAAAATACGGTGCCTTGTATCTAACGTATCAATCAAACCTCCCCCAAAGAGCCGGAAAAAAAAGACATACTCGAAAAAGTCCGTGGGGAGGATGCTGCGGGCGCAGCCTCCCAAAAGTGCGGATAAATCGTCGGAGGCCCCGGCGGTCCATGGGCCGCGCAGCGCTGAGGCCGGCGGCGTATAGGCCGTTAAGAGGGAGACGGCGATATCCCTGCCCCTCGGTCCTATTTCTGGGATTAAATGAAAGGAGGAGCGGAGGTCCATTGAGATAAGAGCGGGCGCGCGGCTGGGCGAGAGGAGTCGCGCGGGGGAGGCTGCGCGCGTACCGAGGGGGGATCAATACTCTCGTGACGGCGTGACTGTACGAGGCGTAACGACCGGCGGTGGTGGGCCGCGCCGGGCGCTCGGCTCCCCCGCTTTTGAGGCCGTTTCACTGGCTGTCGAGTTCGGCCGGCCGCGTGGCCCCGGGCCGTCTCGCCCCGACGCCCGGCCTCTCGTCCCCCGGCATTCCCCTGTCAACGGGTTTCGCGCCGAACCTGTTGATCGGTCGTCCGGCCGCGGCTCCGATCCTTCGCGAAGCCCGTCCTCGCCTCTTTTTTTTTTTCGTCTCCTTTCTTTTTTGTCACGCGCATCAGTCCGGGATGCGTAGCCGTAATTGGCGGCCGCGCGTGCGTTCCCGGGGACGGGGGAGATCCCGGGGGGAGCGGCTTATCGCGTAACGGCACGGCAAGATAAGGTGCTTACTCTAAAGTCCCGCAATGGAATCAAGCGAAAGCCGAGTCTCTTTTTATTATCTCCCGCGGCAAATAAATACGGATTCGCTGCGCGTCCCGGGAGGCGTTTTAAATAATCAGGCGCACCGAGAGTCGAGCCAAGGGCGCGTACAAAGGGATTAGCCGGGGAGTCGCGGGGCTTGTAACCAATATAAGAATATTACCGGCGGGAGCGTCTACCCCCCCGCGGGTCCTCGTGAAATAACTAGCCCCCAGTGCCGAGTCACCTCGTTAAAGTCAATGAAATCCGTAATAAAAGTGAAGGCGCGAAGGCGAGCGCGGGGCCGTTTAAACATTCCCGAGGCGTCGGCTTCGAGAGTCTGCGGAGCGGCGCGCGGGCGGGGCCGATGAAAAACGAGGGAAGGCTCTCTGCGGCCCTGGCGCCGCGGCCGAATTCGCTTCCCCGTCACGTCCTCGCGCCATATATAAGAAGCCTATGAAGCGGGGGGGTCGAAATCGACCGTCGGCACCTCGTAACGCCTATATACTTCCACACCCCCCTTCCCCTGGCCGGGCGTAACGTGCACTCGGCCGAGCGGGAATTACACTTTGCAAATTGGCCCGGTGTATATATCGGCTGATTGATGTCGTCGGCTTCCCGGAGGCACACACACATTGGTGCGCATTCACGGGGGTAGCCGTCGGCGCCCCCGTGTGTGTATATATATATATACAGTGGTGAGCCCGCGGAGACGGCTGGCCGCAGGGCGACCTCGTCCACTTGGACAGTCAGGGAAATCGTCAGCGCGAGTCGATCGCGCCGGGAGCCGGCGATTGACGTCCTGCGGGAGGCGCCCTTGACCGCGGCCTCGCCCAAGGAGCCGCGCGCATTTATACACGTATTGGATTAACCCCACGGGCGAGGCTTACGCGCTTAATGAAGAGCGGCGCCGGCTGATCTCCCTTGTGCGCCCGTAGGGTGTCGCTCGCCTCCCGCGGGAGCCGAGGTCGGATTTCGGGGGCGTTGCTCCGCCCCCTTTCTTTTTTTTAATTACGCGGGCCAAGGTCGGCGCGCGATTCGATCGGCACGAGCCGCGGGCCGCCGGAGCCTAATCGCGTCCTTGCCCGCCCGGGGCCTGCGCCGCGACACCCGACACGTGTGCAGGAATCCGAGGCATCGCGCGCGCGCGCGGACCCGACCTACGAGCTTGGCATTCTGCCCGGCTGCCGGGGGAGCCGTGTACGCGCGGCGCCGCCCTGTAATCCGGGGCGCATTGCGAGGACGGCCCGGGGCGCACGGGTCAACGGGTACATGTATCTGTGTACGCGTCTGCATGTATATATACATCCCGTAAAGCCTCGGCTGCGTTATGGCTTTCCTGCCCGAGAGATGCGCGCAGTGCATCTGGCAAGGGAATATTGCCTGGTCGGAGGCTGCGGCCGTTGGGAAATTGACTCGGCGAGTCGCTCGCGCCTCCAAGTCCTTCTCGCGAGCGATGTAACGAGTGCCCGCGAGCGGTTCTCGCTCCTCTGCGGCCAAGTCCGCCCGACTGACGCTTCAATTAGCCCGTCCTCGATGGCTTCTTGCGCTCCGGCTCTGCCAGTTGCACAATGCAGTCCGCGCGCCGTGAGCGGGGAAAACGAGCCGTCGCGGGAAATCTTTTCTTCATAACCGATCGCGCATATATATATATATGTATGTATGTATGTTTGTATGTGTGTATATATATTGGGTTCCTATCGATACGCAACCCCTGGCGAGTGACCTACTCTCCGCCAATGGGCGAAACATGGTATAAAGGAAAGCTTGGAGCGTATATACGTCTCGAGATAGCATCTAAAGTCGATACCGCGCGACAATTACACCTGCGCTTTTGCGCCCGATGCAAATAGCCCGGCAGGGCGGGGACGTCGAGGCCGGCTGAGGCCTCTGTTATCTCGGATGATCGCGCGCCCATTATCGGCTCCATTCTTACCCATTTACCGGGATATAAAAAAAAAGCCCCATAAGGGGGCCGGCCGGTAATTAGCGAGCCCCAAACGATCTCTTTCCCCGGGGCGATTGCCGGCCGCCCACTAAAGTGCTCTCCCCTAATAAGGAAAAGTCGCGTCCATTAAGCCCTCGGTTCCGCTCCATCTCCGGGCGCGCGGGCATTAAACAAGTCCTTTATATATGACGGACGCAATCGCCCCCGGGAATCCGATTCGCTGGCCGGGAAAAAAAGGGCCCCGACGCGCCGCCATAAACTGAGGCAGCGAGGCGCGGGTACGCGCGACTCACTCGGGCCCCGATCGCCCGGACGAATATATACTCCACGGCGAATAATTAGTTTCATGGCTGCGATAGCGGCGAGGCGCGCGCTTGTGTGCCCGCGGGGCCGAGCCGGGGGGTGGCTTCCGGCCCTTTGATCGCTCGAGCCGAGTTCAAAGTAGTCGCGTCCCCGCCCCTCGATCCCAATCTCCTCCCCTCGATTGCGCAACAATCCCCACTGTTTGTATACCCGTCACTGTCACCGGCTCGCGCCTCCTCGCGCCCCCCGTGAGTTGTATATCAACAGCCGGGGAGGAGGGGGGCGACCTCGGCCGAAAAAGCACCGGGAGTTATTATCTATATGAGTACACGGGGGCACGTTAGCGCAGGAGTTTTCAGTAGTGCGAGCGTATCGCCGCCCGGGCGCTACAGCCCGGCCCTCGTTTTTCACCGGCTATCTCTCGGCAGGGCTGTTGCGTACTTTGTTCCTCGTCGGCCGGCCATTCTGTTTACCGGCGAGATAAGGCCCGCCTATTGGCCGCCGAGCAACTGTATGAGCAGCACAATTTGGAGGAATGTATATACATCGAGTCCTGGCGATCGCATAGCCGTAACGGATAATCCACTCGTCAGCGTTAAACAGGGGCCGACGCATAATCCCGCGGAGAGGCTTGACCCCGCCTCGCGATGTAGATAAGCCCGAGCCCCGGATCGAGGAGATAGCGCAGGGCAAACAGCAATGACATCGGCGCGTACCTTCGCGGCATTTTTATCGATCGCGCGGCTGGTGACGCGCGGGAGGAGGGCCGCGGGTGCGTGAGGAGTTTCGGCGGCCGCCCGCGAAAAGGAAGGACGAGCCGGCGGCGCGCCTGCGTAGAGGCGACCCGCCCGCGGCCCGCCGCCGCAAATCAATACCGGGGGCGGCCGGCGGCGGCGATGCGCGCGCGCCTCCCGCCAGGTCTCGTCCCTCGGCCGCCGCTCGAGCCGCGCCTCCTCGCCACCGGTCCTCCCGCCGCCCCCCGGAGTCTTCCTCGGCGCGCTTCACCGTAGCGGACTCCAAGGTAAGCCCGCGGTCTCGCCGTGCGGCCAGGTCGTGCCGTTGGGCCTGACGTCGTCGCGGCCGATCCCGTGGCCCGCTGATTTATCCGGGGGAACTTGCGTGTCCGTGGCGCCGCGTCGTCTCCTTGTATTTACTTGCGGGGATTAAGCCTGTCAAGATATATTCCATCCGAACTGACGGAACTTTCATTTATTTTATTCCACTTTTGTTGCAGATCCACTCCTGCTGAACACTATGTTTTCCTACGCCCTAGTTCTTGTTGCAGCTGTTGCCTGCGCACGGGCATCAATGTATGGCCAACCGGATTTAATGGTATATACGCAATATTTGCAGTATGTGCAATTTTTATTTAAAGCTCATTGAAAATATTTATGATTGCGGAAAATATTACGTTAAATAAAAATTAAACATTGTAAATACATAGTTATATATAATTAAAATAAAAATCTATAATGATTAATAGCCTTATGTAAACTAATTAATGAGGAATGCTATAATATATCTTCTATATTCAGTCACGTTATGTAAATGTTAAACGAACAGTATTTTTTTTATTTTCCGCGGAAGAGTAATTTTATTAAAATGACGTTGTTGCCATGTAGGCGGACCATTACATGAGCAAATTGTTGCGTAACCTCATTGAGCGCATGGGCAGCGACTTGGTGGACGTCGGGGAACCCTACCTCGACAGTCGCGAGACTTCCCAAGTCATCCGCGGTCTTCCTCTCCCCGACGAGGAGATCCCCATGGAGCTGCCTATCGACTACGAGGGCATCGATGCCCTCAACCCCAAGGCCAGCATCCGCGACCAGGAGTACCTGCGTCACAGCAGCCTCTGGAGCCACCAACCGCTCAACAACTACAAGTCGAACGACCGCCATAGAATCAAGTCGGTCGCCTCCCCTAAGACTCCGGGCAAGGACGATAAACCGGAGAACCAGTTGCCGGCTTATTGCACGCCTCCCAACCCTTGCCCCGTTGGCTACGAAAGTGGGTATCCAGTGGATTGATTAAATGTTTTTTTTTTAATAATTCACGAGCTTCCTCTTTGACCTAGGTGAAAACGATTGCATCTCCAAGTTCGAGAACACGGCCTCCTTCAGCCGCGACTATCAGAGCGCCCAAGACTGCATGTGTGACACCGAACACATGGTCAATTGTCCCAACTCATCCGATGCCGATAACAGTATAGTTCCAGGAATGACGATAACAAATGCTGACTTCAATCAAATCGTTGAGCGATTTCAGGTACTTCTGTACAAGCTTTATGCAATATCATACGATTTTTTTAATACAATTAATATGGTTTGTAACAGGAGGACAACCCATTTATTCGCGGTGAAAAACTACCGATAGCGGCAAAAAAAGGAATTAACGTTGGATACTAAGTATCAACTTATAAGTTCGTGTCACCAAACTTTTAATCTTTCGAAAATCTAATAATGATACCTGTTGATGAATATGAAACCTATCGCAAAGAAATGAAAATATTTCCGCGAAAATTAATAATTTCGCAAGTAAAGACAATGTTTGCATATTTTGAGACCAAATAATTCAAGAAAGCATATAAAAGATTTACTACATATTAATATTTACAGAGATAACTATTCATATTATACGCATTTTTGCGCAAAAAATCTATGCCTAAAATTCTTAGGTATGTAAATTATCACGTCATCAATGTCTCAAAAAAATTTAAATTAATGTGATGGCCACATTTATTTGTAATTATAAATTCTATAGTATTAAGTTTACCAGTTAAACTTTATTTTTATACTATATAATAAAACAAAAATGTATAATTTACAATACACCGTTAAAAAATATATTTTTATCTGAAATAAAACACTATTATTTTATTTAACAAATCATGCTTTTTATTTGTATTTTACAAAATTAATTAATAAGAAATTCATTTATTATAAATAAATAGTTATAATATAATTAGAAAAGTTCATACATTTGTACAATATAGTGCGAGTGTTTATATCCAAAGTTGAGTATTATTGTTTCCTAAAACTTTTCAGTATTGGATATATGTTTTTTAATGCATCTTTCAGTTCTTGGCGGTTCTTAGCACCTACAATTCATCATATTGATTACCATTCAATTGTTATTTAATGTGATTTTTCTCATTTTTCTATATTTTACATTACCTGTCAATACAATTTTGCCATTGACAAAAATGAGTAAAACTACTCGTGGTAGTACCATTCTATATATTAAACCAGGATATAGTTCAGGTTCATAGCTTGAAAATTGCCCATGCATATGATTTAAATTTTCTAATTTAATTGGAAACTTTAAGTCTACAGTTGCCACAATATTTTGTATTTTAAAATCTGTAAATTTTACCTGTAAAGTGAAATTAATACAATATATTTTAATATATTATTTAATTATTATCAATTATTTTCAAATGATTGATTAGAATCATGCATATTTATAATAGAATATCTCTAATATTTATCTATAAACTCACAGGAAAGCCTAATTTTTGAATGATTCTAGCAAACTTCTTAGATGCCAAAAATGAATCCTCTTCACATTTGGAACCAGTACAAACTAACTTTCCTGAACGAAATATAAGGGCAGTTGCTCTTGGATTACGTATTCTCATTATGAGACCTGTAAATCTTGCAGGATTATATTCTGAGTTTCTTGTTCTAGTATTAATATAATTCAATCTTAACTCTGATACTAAATTTACTGTTGACACAACATTCCTAGACAAACAACAAATTAAATTTTAAACTTATAAATCTAAATACTCAGCACATAATCATATAAGTCAACCTTATGTCGGCAAACTACGGGCTTCTGAACTTACTGTATACAAGGATCGACCAATTCTTTACCGCTACTTGCCGGTACCATAGGTGTCATAGACGCCTGTGGATTTGTATGGGAAGTGCTTGGTCTTGGAACATTTGTCTAAATGAGGCATATTATGGTTTTAAATAAACATATGTTCAATCAAACATAACCTTAATATAGAAAGAGTGTTACTGTAAGTGGCGGCGCCATGGACCCCTCCTCCGTAGCATTTTTAACAGGACTCGCAAGGAGCCTTTTAAGCTCGTTGTCACTATATAATGCCATCGGTATTTTATAAATTACAGTGTCATGTAACTGTAATTAGCTCTTCTTTTTTAAGATAAAATGATAATGAGTGCTCATTCTTCCAGTTTGTGAGATGACATTCTGTTCGCGCACATGGTTTCTCTTGACAAATCGGCGTCTGCACGCGCGACTGATAACATAACCGTATCGAGAAGCGTGCGTCGCTAAGAAACCGCCAGCAGGCAGCGCTAGGCAAGCCAATTATTATAGCATGTCACTGATGCACGCACACCTTCGACTGACGCGCGCGCATCACACGCAGTCACACATATGAGTGCATACTCGTGCATTCCTGAACATACCTTAGCCATAGACTTAATATATATCTATGATCTTACATTAAAGCATGCATGCCTGTACATACCGATTACTCAGATACACTCTTACCAGCGGTAGGTTAAGTTGGTATGCTGTGCATTCTTAAAAACATTTTTAAAAATTATAATGGCCAGGGAATTGAAACACACACAGATTCATATAAGAATTAAGAAACATAACAATATATATATTTAGTTTATGCTTATATAAACGTCCATACGAACATACATATATTAAATGTAAATAATAGTAAATATATTTTTTACTTTTTATGCTATCAGTTTTATATTCAAAATAATCGCAAAGTAAATCTTGATATCAGTAATACAACATTCAAATTTTCTACTCTTATAATCATGAAATTTAGTCTGACTCAATCCAACCAATAAGCAAGAAGGCAAAGAAATATGATTGGAGAACGAACTTCCAATAGAAATTTTTCTTTTGATATGAAGCAGTTGCTCCTAGCAACAATTATAGTATTTCATAATTTATTTTTTAAGGCCTAACATAATTCTAACCATTAAAATGAATTAAGAAAAATGTATATACATGTATGTGAATAATTAAAAACAAACAAGAGGTTAACGATGACAATGAGCTCATTACCTGCTGGAAGCGAGAGCAGCACAAATATTGTGATTTTTGATATTTCCAAAAGTGAAAAAAAATTAAACGAAGAATATAAAGCACTACAGCGAAAGTTAAAACCAAAATGGAAATTCATAGAGTAAGTTAAATGAAAATATCAAAACTAATTTTACTGTCTACTTATTTATTTAATTAAAAATTGTGTATAAAAAATCATCAGAAATACAGAAGTTTTAACTCAAGAATTTCTCGCCACTGGAAAGATTTTGATTTTAGCGGGTCCGAAAAATAAATTTACTGAGTTAGAAATGAATTCGATCAGAACATTCATCAATTCAGGTGGCAATGCTTTAGTAATGCTTGGAGAAGGTGGAGAGAAAAAATTTAATACAAATATTAATTTTCTCTTGGAAGAATTTGGTATAATGATAAATAATGGTAAATTTGACATATTTTTAATTACATAATATATGCATAAGAATAAATTACTCATAAACACCTTTTAGATTGCATTGTTAGGATGAATTATCATCAAACTTTACATCCAAAAGAATGTACAGTTTGCAAAGGACTATCAAATAAATCTGTATTTTCGAAAAATCGAGAAGATAAAGAGTAAGTAAATAAAGGTTTTAAAGATTTTAAGATAATTTAAATAATGGAAGGAGTTAGTTTCCTTTTATAAAATGCATTAAATTTGTTATGTCGTTATTAACATTATATCAAAAGTGTTCTTTTTATTATTTATTTAGAAATATTAATTCAATTAATAATTACAGATTAAAATTTTTATATCCTCACGGTGCGACTCTCAACGTTGTAAAACCGTCAATAGTTGCGCTATCAAGCGGTACAATCACAATTCCTACTAATCGGCCAATTTGCGCTTATTACTCCTCAAAATCGACTTCTGGCAAGCTTGTAGTTTTAGGATCATCTCAAATATTTACTGATGGTTACATCGATAAGGAAAAAAACGATTCTCTCAGGGAAATGATTTTTGGATTTTTCGAATCCGAACCTATTGAAACCGCTGACATGCAAGGCGACGACGCGGATGTAAATAAGTTTATCTACATATTTTTCGTACAATTATTTGACAATAACCAAATTATTCTTATAATTAAAATAAAATACCAAATAAAAGTCTATAATTTTTCAACAATAAAGTTAAAATTTTACCTGTTTTTGTTATAACATTGTAATTTGACACGATTTATTGTTATCATAATATTTTACTTGCAGTACTGGGAGTATAATTTCGTACCTGATATTACACAACAAGCAGACAAACCAAAAGTTTGTACTCAAGATTTGGATAGCGTTGATATACCCAGAGAGTATACAAAACTTTTTAAACATGATTTGTATTCGATAAACCTAGAGATGGTTCCTGCAAGTTTAAAAGCTTATGATGATTTAATGGTAAAACATGAATCATTAAGTTTAATTGCTCCAAACTTTGAAACACCTTTGCCACAAACTCAAGCATCTGTAAGCATTTAGCATTTGCACGTATTTGTAAAATTGTATTTCATTCAATTGTACAAAAACGCTAGTTGTAGTGTTTATTGTGTTAAATACGTAAAATAATTGTTATCTTTCAGGTTTTTCCACCTACTTTTCAAGAACTCCCCCCACCAGCTTTAGAACTATACGATCTAGATGAAGCATTCAGTTCCAATTTTCTGAAACTTTCACAATTAACAAATAAATATATGGCTGATTCTGATTCGTCAAGTGAAAAAGAATTAGATTATTATATACGAGAATTCGGGGCCATTATGCGAATCAGTGATATTGAATCTCTTACTGCCAAAAAAGTGTTACATCATGTTTTTTTAAAAATCAGTAGTTATAAAGCCGCTCGAAATTAAAATATATCATTTAATGCACATTGTTTCACTTTGTATTGTACAGATTTTGTAACATATATTACTTTTGTTTATAATAAAGATAATAGTTTTTGAATATTTAAAGATTCGAAAAATATTCTAATTTAAAACATTAATTATATCTATTTCTAGTTAGTCAACAAACATTTATTATTTATAATGACGCTTTCAGTGTATTAATTAATATATGTTTATTTATTTATTATGTATAAAGAGGAGTACTATCTGAACTGTTTTACCACCAGAACTTGGATGAAGTTCTGCCATCTATGTGTTTCCAATCAAAGCTTGAAGCTGTATATATATCTAAATATCGAGCCAATGGGGAAAATTTTCGTCTTATTCGAATGTGATTGTATTCTGAAAAGTTGTTTTCATAGAGCTACAATATAAAGAAACGTTTATTTGTATACTTAATATGTTTAATTTCTTAGCAGTAGTTTAATTATGTTATCTTAAGTATTGTATACTTTTGATTTACTTTAAGACCGAAAAGGATGTCGGTTTTTTTCGTAAATACGTAAGTACTGACGCTCTGCCATACAAACATTCAGGTTATGTTAACGTGGATTTATTTAAAAATTTTTTTTGCTTAGAATTGTTAAATAATATTTCCACTTTTAGTTTCATTGAAGAAGACATTTAAGTTTCATTATGGAGTTCTTTGTTAAATCGTGTGTATCTCTTAAGTTTTTATTTTTTATTTTTTATTACAATAACCTTGATAACTAAATAATTAAATTATTTTATTTATATGGTAGAAGTCAAGACAGTGAAGTAGATGGAGATTCTAATGGGGACTTGCAAATTGCTTCCCCAGGAAGCTCAGAAGCCCAACAAGCATTGGGACAGTTTTGGCCAAAAGTGACAGATGAAATCAAGAAGATAACTACAGTACATAGTGATATCTTAAGTCTACTTTTTATAGTTTATATCTAAACTAATATTTTTGTCTTTGTAGATGGATTTAAAAACTCAATCTTTACCACTTGCAAGGATAAAAAAGATCATGAAATTAGATGGTGATGTTAAAATGATAAGTGCTGAAGCACCAATGTTATTTTCTAAAGCTGCAGAGATATTTATTCACGAATTAACTCTGAGGGCGTGGGTTCATACAGAAGATAACAAAAGGCGAACTCTTCAAAGAAATGATATTGCAATGGCAATTACCAAATACGATCAATTTGACTTTCTAATTGATATTGTTCCAAGAGATGAATTAAAACAAAGTAAAGCTCAATCCGAGAACACTGTTCGAACTTCTATGAATTCCGATCAAGTACATTATTATTTTCAATTAGCGCAACAACAGGCATCAGCTAATCAAACTGTACAAAGTAATGGTGCATCTCAACCAATTCAAATTGTCCAACCATCTGCTGCTCAAATTCAAGCTATTAATATAAGTAGTCCTGTAGATCAAGTGAGTTTTTTAAATTTGTAATAAGTATAACATACTATTAAAACTAAATTAATCTTAATCTATAAATTTAATATTTAAAATATTTTATTAACTGTTTATGATAAAAAAATCGGGAAGTGAAATTATTAAGTAAATATTCTGCAATTATAATATATAAAAAAATGTAGAAACAAATTAGAATTTATTTTCATTTTATTGTTTACTTTTTAAAAAACTTTTGGATAAAGTTTTCATTATCGTCATGTGCAAATACAATATTTTTGGGAATTGCTGTTCATTTGATCATTTAATATTTTTTATAAATAGGATACAAGTACTGGCACCACTCAAACAATTACGGTACAAAGTCCTCAACAGACTGGAGGTCAACAAGTAATACAATTGCAATCACCTCAGCAGGCAAGTGCAACTGCTGGTGGTATACAAATTGTTCAACAAATTGTGACGCCTAATGGAGAAATCCAACAAATACCTGTAAGTACCAATACTAACTTTTCTGCATATTAGGTTTATTTGTTTATTAATACTGTATTTGTATAAAAATATATGTATTTTAGATACAATTGACACCTCAACAACTGCAGATGATTCGAATGCAAGTGCAGGGAGGAAGCAATCAACCGATAATAATTCAGGCAGCTCCGATTCAAGCTCAGCCTCAATTAATTCAGGTGGCTCAAAGTGGTCAAGCTCCAGTTTTTCTACAAACTAGCTCAGCTGACAACGAATAATTTTAAAATGTAGTTTATTGAGCAATCAATTCCTTTTAACTATAAGTATATTTAAGTCAAACACCACAAGCGCCGGTTAAAGTATAGTGTAAGTTATTATCGTGTGTTGTATATTATATATCATCTATTGAATTGAGGTCACATTCATCATTGTTGTAAGCAATCCATTTCATCCTTGGAGTAGATTAAGAATAAATATTTTTATAAATCATTAATAATTTATCGCAGTTTTATTAATCAATTGCGCATTTTAAAATGTCTTATTAAATAGAATTTGAGTAGTTATTGTAAAAGAAAAAGAAATGTATTCTTTTGTTGCTTAGCGAATTGCTTTGGTTTCAATATGTGATTAATTAGTGAATAGTTATCATCGTGAAAATATGGCACCTGTCTTACCTACTGATGTTTTTGAATTCAGTGTGGCAGCCACTATTATTATATATATTTGCTATAATTTCAAATTCCTATTTAACTCTTCAATTATTTTTACTTAAAGATTTACCAGGATGATTTAACCGAATTGCGGTGATTTTTTTGTTCGCGTCATTTGCAAAAATATTAGGTTCGTGATACTTTGAAATCATTTAGACGGCATTAATTTAATTTTGAAATCAATAGAGTATGAATGGTTCAGATGGCTATTGTAACATTCAGTTAATACGCTGAATTATTATGTCGAGCAATGAGAAGCTGACAAAGAGGACTGAAGGATGATCGTAAACGGAAGCAAGGTGGCAAGGACTAAGGAATGCTTGCTCGCTTGCCTGTGAAGACGAGGGAGTAGGAGGGAGTGGAACGTTATCCTTAGAACCTCCGGTGACCATCGGTCTCTTAATACGATCACGCTTGACTTGAAAAAAATATCGGCGGCAAGTCTTCGCCGGGAGCCTGTCATCATTCTCTCCGTTGTCCCGCGTTTGGATGCGTCGATGCGAAATGAGGCGTACCGAGAAGGGAAAAAGAGAGAAGCGCGAAGAGACGCTGGATCGGCTGGAATGAAGATAAGCGACGGGGAGAGAAAGAGCGCAAGATGTAATCTGATTCGCGCGTCGCGTTCCTTTCTTACTCTCTCGTTCTCTCGTGGCGGCGGCGGCGGTGGTGGCGGCCGCCGCCGCTGCGCATGGCTGAATCCGTCTCGGAAGGTACGAGTCGCCCCGAGGCTGGCTGGTGCAACCTGGATTATGTTTCAACGCTGCTGCGGTTCTCTCGTCCACCGCGTCCACCTCTCTTTCTTTTTATCTGTCTTGTATGTAGGCAGGCGAGCCTGTGTGAGGACGATTGCGAGCTTGTCTGGGCCCGTGTGTGCGTGAGCTCTTTTTCTACATATTCTTTTTCTGGATTATCATCTCGGAGAGCCTTTCTTTTGCTCGAGGGAGCGTTGTTGGTTATATGGCGGCTGGTTTTAATAATAATTTTTTTTTCGCGTTACTTAATGCCGCTTTTTCTTCCTGGCGCGAGTCCGACTCAAATTAGGGAATCCTTGTCAAGGCTTTTTTATGGAGGTTTCTCGCGAGCTCGCACGGGGGGACCTTTCAAGACAATTATAATTTTATTTTTCACGGCATTTATTGAAAGATTATATTACATTCTACGCGCATAATTAATGTGCTTTTAATGACTATAATGACACGCGACGGGAATGCGCGATAGGAGTGAATTACGATAAACGTCGCACTCAAAGAGTATTAAATTGGCGCGAGGGATTATTTAATACTCCCAATAAGCGGCACAGTGTTGCAGCCTCGCGATATATGGGCAATCTCGGAAGGGAAGAAAATATGCATGAGATTTTCTCTTATAAGCTTGTGTAAGCGGTGTAGAATGAGTATACGCACGCGAGCGATGGAATTAAAATAAATAAAGAAGAGAGAGGAACGAGCTCGTGATGATAACATCTCGGGCTGCGTTGCGCGAAGGAGTCTAGAATATACAAAGATTCCAAACTCGAGAACCTGTCCGGCGTTCTGCAAAATACATATATTTTTATCTGTAAGATAGAGGAAGAAGGAAGGACTGGGAGATTGCCGCGAATTCCAAATTCTTAATAATATAGTTGTTCTCTATTTTCTACGGGTGGACATTATGATTTTCGGTTTTAGCACAAGCGTAATATGGATCGGTAACGCAATAACGTTTAATCATTTGACAAAACCGGCAAACCCAGCGGACAAATTGGAATTCGTTTGAGCTCGTTGTGAAGGAGGAAGAAAATTTATAGAAGGCCACAGCACAATGGTCACGCGGGAGCAAGATAAAGATAAGATAAAGCCATTAGGGAGAAAGGGAAGATGAAAGGGGAGAGGAAAGATGGATAACGGGAGGCGGATAGTGATTGTTTAAGAAAATTGGATCGGTCGGTTTGGAGTGCAGGGCGGCGCAGAAAGCGCGTCATTTCAGCGGGCGCATCAAGCCCTTGAGTGCGGGGGTGAAGTGGCGAGGGGCGAGCCGAGAGCCGTGGGCGGCGGCGCTGGCGGAGAGGCGGGCCGGGCCGGGGCGGGGTGGGGGTGGTTGGCGCGGGGCGCGGGGCGCGGGGCGACGAGGGGAGCTCGAGGGAGCGAGCGGGCCCTGACATCCTTTTGTTAGGACGGAACAAAGATCATGTGCTCCATTTGGTGACGTCAGGGCGGCGTGGCCCGGCGTGGGCCGGCGTGGCCCGGCGCGGCGCATCCGCGCGTTGCCAGGGGTAACGCTGGCGCTGGCGGCGGGCCCCGAGGAAAGCGCGCCCGGCGGCGAAAAGCCCCCGCGATCGATCGGGGTTTTTCCCTCCCGGCGGCGTCGCTGGCGCGCCGCGCGCTCGTACTACTGGTTTACTCGGACTACTTGCTCTAGGCCGGCGGCGTCGGCGGCTGCGCGGTGGGGGCGGCCTCCTGCACGCCACTGGCACGGAACACTCGGATTTCACGACATGTTTACAAAGATCCCGGAGATAAGTTGGGAGCGGCGGGGCCTGCGCATGCGGGTGTAAGGTGACAGCTGGGCGCGTGGGCGCGCGCTCGGGCCCCGGCGCTGGCCGCGGGGCCGCCGGCGCACGTGGGTGGCCGCGTCCGCGCGCGCCCCGACACGCGCTCCTCCCCGCGCCAGCCTGATTAAGCGCTTTGCTTTACGGCCGACGCGCGCGCGTAAATTCTTCCCGCGCCTTCGCTGGGGGCACCGCGAGCCCGCGCCTCGCCCGCCCCGGCTACCGCGACCCAAGCCCGCCGGACGCCCGCCCTCGGAGCGTTCATTCGCGGCGATCGCCCTGCCCATTAGATTTCGTGGCTGCCTCGGGAGGCGGCGGGTGCGCGCAACCTCGGCAGCCACGATGCCATTCACCGTTTTCCCCCCGATCCTGCACTTCCCACAGAAGAAAGGAAGGCGAACGAAAAGCAGCGCCTCTTCGGAAACGGTTCGATCCCGCGCTGGTGCTGGCCTAGCGAGCCAAAAGAAATGTTTGTTTCCCCAGGGACAACTGAGCAGTGGTCGCGCCTCGCGACTGCGGCGAGGTGCATCGGAAAGTGCTTAGACGAGGCCTGCTAGAGGGCGAAAACGGCGAGGAGCCGGGCGCTCGGGGAAGCGGCTAATCGCCATTCTTCCGGCGGCCGTCACGTCACATCTTCTTCGGGCGCTCGAGCGCCACTCTTCGGCCGCAGGAGTGCAGAGCGCGCGCGGCTTGCGCGCCGGCTCTTATCCTCCTGCTCCTTTTTTCCTCGGGCCGTACACTCGGGCTCCTTTTTGCCGGGTCGTTCGCCGGGGCTCCTTAATAGCGGCCGGGCTCTATACCTTCCAGGGGCGCGCGAGGCCACGGCTGCACACGTGTCGCGCGCGCATATAAGGGCCTTTGTGCGCCGGCCAGCTCGCACGGACTTCTTTCTCGGAAGCGGGCGCTCGCGCCTTTTCTTCGGCTTCCTTTCTCGGGCGCCGGGTTGGCCGCTCGTTATCGCGCCTCGATTACCATCTCGCTTTCCTCGCCGTGGGCCCACCGCCTCCTCCCTCCCCCCCGGCATTCCCCGGGCGACGCGTCACGCGCCCGCGATTACCGGCCTATCTGAAGCACAACAATTTGGGCGTTATCGCGAGCGCGGGGCGTCGGGTGATGTAATCGATATCGAGCGCTGCCAAGCCGCTGCCAGGCCGCCGCGCCGGCTTATCCGGAGGAAGAAAGAAGGGACCCGGCCGTGGGAAGGTTCACGGGCCCCATTAGATCATCGGACAATTAGCCTGCACCTAACGCGCGCTCCCTGGACTCGGCATTGTGCGCCGCGGCCCGATAGCAGATCTCCCGGAGAAAAAGGAAGGAAAAAGGTGGAGAGAGAGAGAGAGAGAGAGAGGAAAAAGGAGGCCTCGCGTCGCCCGGCGGACCGGGGGCCGGGAGAAAAGCCGGCGGCGCTCGCGCCCGAGAGAAAAGCGCCCCGGGGAGAAAAGGAGGCGCGCGCGGGGCCCGGGGGATTAGCCGCGCTTAGGCCCGCCGACGGGGCCGGGCATTATGTGTCCCGCGCGCGCTGCGCCGCCGCCGCCGCCGCCGCCGCTCCAAGGACCCCCGGCCCCGCCGCCCGGAGTTTTTAAGCGAAACTCGAGAGCCCGCGCGGCTCTCCCCCGCGAGGCTCTAATGCACTCGAAGGAGGCTTAATGCGCGCAACCCGATCCGGAAGCCTCCTCGCGCGAGGAGTTTCCCCGCGGGGGAAGGGGGCCGGGAAAGCCTCGGGGAGGACGTCCGGCGCGGGCGCGCATAACCCAGATCTCGCGGGAACGAGTTGTAAAGCGAGCCGGGGCCCCTCGGGCGCCGGGAAACCAGTTTGCCGGCGGCCGGCCGCGACAGGTGCCGGTGAGAAAAACCGCGCGGCTCCTCCGGGGCGCCGCCCGGCCGCCGGCTCGGCTTTCGCAACGCGCGCCCTGATTAATGCGGGGGGCCCGCCGCCGCCGCCGCCGCCGCCGCCGCCGACGGTTGCGCAACCGCACGGCTTCTCGATTCTTCGCCCGGGAAAGCCTGACTGATCGCCGGCCGAGTGACCGCCGAGATACCATCGCCGGGATGGGGTTACCCGCGAGCCAAGCGCTGCCCCGAGCCCTAGGTTCAAGGAACCCCCGCCGCTGAGAGACGGCCCACGGGGACGGTGCGTAGCCCCGCCGAGCCTTCTCTCCGTGTGTACGCCTGCATGTGTGTGCGTATGCGAGTGTGTGGATGGATTCGAGTGGTCCGGGGCCTGCTCTACGAGTATATCTCGGCCGCGACACCTCCGTCCGGCTTCCAACCGTCGCCCGGAGCCTAATTACGCGCCCGTCCGCTCAATCATTACCGGAGGCCCTCGCAGAGCTCCAACCTGTGCGGGTTCGCTTATTTCCCGGGGGGTAATGTATGCCAAATAATCGCGGCGCTTTGTGCGCTTCGGCTCCGTGTAATTCGATGTTTATCAATTGAAGCTGCGGGCGCCGGACCGACCGCCCGCTATCCAATCAATTATTTTCAATTTCGTCCGAACGAAGCGATTGAAAGTATGTAGATATAATATATACGCGGGCGAATGATGATGTTGTCTGGCGGGCCGCGCCCGCCCTCAACGTATAATGCCATCGCAGGAGTATCGCCGATCGCGCGTATCTTTTATCCGAGCAATTACGAAATATACCCCCCGGTAAATTGATAGAATATGTATATTATTTAAGAGCTCCCGCGGCCAGAGCTCGTGCAATGTAATACAAGGTGTGCGATTGCAATCGTCCAATGTACAAAGCCGCGCGCGGTGGTCTAGCGCAACTCGGCATCAATTAAACGAGTCGCACACGTAGACGTGTATATGTAATTTAAAAATCTATCCGGTATTTGGATATTGGGCGCATAAATTCCCATTATTGTGCAGTTATTGTCCCGGACAATTATCCCCGTGTCCGAGTGTTGGGTTACGCGAGGTCGTAAAAGTGGCAGGAGGGGCCCGCTCGGGGCCGCAGGAGGCGCGGATAAAATATGTTTGATTTAATTGCAAAAAGAGTAGCGGGCGCGCGCGCGCGCAGCGGAGGGTTGTAATAATGCGAAAGACATAATTGAAGGGTGCAGTGGGTCGGTGAAAGAGACATTAGGGCCGGGGCGATGGCCGGAGGCTGCGGTAATTGGACGGTGTAAGTGTCCCCCCGGGCGAGGGCAGGGCCGGTTACATTAATCGGAGACCGCAGTCTTCATTTGAATGATTTTCCGTCATTGGGCGGGCGGCGGGCCGGCGGCAGCTGCGGGCCTCCGGGTGCGCGGTGCAGCGCGTCTCTCTCTAATTAAGCGGCTTGTATTTACCGGGCGGCGCGGGCAGCGGCGGCTGGGCGGCTGGGCGGCGGCTGGGCCGGCGGGAGGGGCGAGCCCCGGCTCCGGCTGGGGGGCACGTGACCGCGGGGGCGGGCGGCGGCGGAGGGGGCCTGGCGCGGCGCGGGCGCCGCCGGCCCGAGCGCAGCAGAGCTCCTCGGGCTGCAGGCGCGGCAGGAGCGGCAGGAGCCCCAGCGGAGCAGCAGCCAGCTGGGCCCGAGCGAGCCGCAGTGCGCGCACCCGGCGGCGCAGCCAGTGAGTGCGCGCGAGTGCGGGGCCCCCCGAGGCCATTGTTCGGGGCAGGCCGGGCAGGGCCGGCGCCACCGCCCGGCCCCCGGGGCCCGGCGCAGCCCCCCGCGGAGGCCCGCGGAGCCCCCGGAGCCCCCGGCGGCCCCGGAGGCCCCAGCCGGCCAGGAGCCGGAGCCGCCCACCCGCCCGGGCGCATGGGCCAGCCCTTTCGCCGCACGCGGGGAGACGCGCCGCTCAAGGTCAGTCCAGCAGGAGCCACGCGGCCCGCCGCGCGCCGCCGCCACCCCTGGCCCCGGGCCCCGTGGGAAAGCCCCGGGCCCGAGCGGCATGCGCGCCCAACCTGCCGGAAGTCCCGCGACATCTGCGCGACATGCCGGGCCCACACGGGGAAAACCTTGGCGGGCCGAGGAGCCGCCTCCCGCGCCGCCGGCCCTCCTCGCGGCCGATCGATACCCTCCGCCCGCCGAGTCCAGTGCAGTCGTCCGGCAGGATGCGCGCGATCGCAGACTCCAGTGTCCACGTGTCCCCGGGGCCGAGGTACTCGCCGCGCGCACCCGCGCACCCGCGCACCGCCTCCCGGCTCAACAGGTCCCGAGGCGCGCGGGCCCTGCCTCGGGAAGAGCCCGCGAGAGTCCACCTTGACCGGCCCGCGCCCCGTCCAATTCGGCTCGTTAGCCTTTAATCTGCTTTAATTGGCGGAACGCGCGCGCCGCCCGCTAACTCGCTCAAGGTACCCGCGCGCGCGCGCGCGCTAATAGATTTCCAAGCCGTCCTCGAGGTGCTTCCCGGCCCGCGCGCCCCGCAAACTTTCACGGCGGCCCGCTCCGATCCCCGAGGTTACGCCGATTAGCGCCTCCCCCCGGATCCCCGGGGAAGCCGCCACGAGGCGACGGGGAAAACTCGCGGGCGTCGCGTCGGCCTTCGGCGAACCGCCCGGGACAATAGGCCGGCGCTCCGGGGAACTCGGCGCATTCCTCGCGGCCGGCGCGTCCACGCGGCTCGGCGCATTCCGCGACGTTATCTGGCGCTCGCGTTCCGCGGGCCGATAGGCTAATCACCGGTGCACCGGCGACGGCTCGGGTTTCGCCCCCGGGACGGCGGAAAAAAAGGTGGCCGAAGGGCGGAGCGCCGCTCGCGGACGAGATAGTGACTCGGCAACGGGCCGAGCGGCCCGCCGCCGAGCCTCGGGCCCTCGATTGGCTGGGCCGCGCGCCCCACGCACGCCTACCAGCCGCAATTGGCAGACGATGTGCAATTACGGGGGCCGCGCCGCGAGCCCCCCACGCGCCCGAGCCGCCGGGCCTAAATCATCCTGCCCGTCCCCTCCCCCCGCGCCCTCGCGGGCGCCCTGCTCCCAATTGCGAGGCCCGAGCCGAGGCGCGTCTACCGCGCGCTCGCCCATGTGTACGTCAATTATCGAGGGGCCGAGTCGGCTCGTCGCCAAAATCCCGCGGCGTTCGATCGCGATTCTCGCGGCCCGCCGGTGGAGGTCGGTCTTTATTTACACCGCCATTCGTGCGTGCGTGCCCGCTCGCCTCCCTACCTGCTGCAAGTCGAGTATATAAATGTCCGAGGAATTTGTCAGTGTACCTTTTCGAATCTGCGCAGGATTGATTGAGTCGTTATTCTGATCGAAAATCCCGATTAACAAAAGTAAAGACGCGTCCCAAATGAATTTTTTATTCAAACCCACTCCTCCTCTATGCGCGCACGCTACACCCGAACGTATGCATTTAATTACGCGAAACTGCTTTTTAATTGAGTCACATTTATAACTTGGAATTGATGGTTATCTTTTGACTTTTAGGAAGAGTGATATGTTAACCGAAGACAATGACCCGACGAAACCGGCAGGGGTTTTAGACAATGCTGGCAGCGTGTCTTCGTCAACGGGGGCCTCGATACAGCACCCTCGCAGTGCAAACAATGGTAGATAACCGCAATGGCGTACCCACTTCCTCCTTCTTCATTTTATACTCTCGCCGTCGCTCGCTATTAATCAATATAATTGTGCGCGCCAAGCCAGCCACTAATTTTTCTCGCGGATTCTTCACCTCCCGCCGCCTCGCAACCTTATTCTATTCAACAATTCAAATGTGCGGTTGATTCGTTGGAAAAAGAAAAACAAGTTACTCGTCAATTTTTTAAAGCGTCGTGCAACACTTGACTCGATTGAATCATGATTAATTTCTTCTTGAAAAGAAAAATAACACTTGTAACGACGTCACTAGCTTCTTTCTCTTGACAGATATTACCTTCGTATTAAAAAGTTCCTTTTCAAGTAATACAAAACCCGGGAAAAACTATCTCTCCTGTTTTCTTTCAGTGCAATAGTGTAATAAAAGCAACATATTTAATAAGAGTTGGTTGAACAGCCTTTTACGATGCTTGCAGAAGCTGAGGTTAAGAATGAAGTACAGGACTGCCCAGAGACCGAGAGCGTGCCCGGAGGCGAGTTGTACATCGACGAGAACGCGGAGGACAAGGACCAAGACTACCCAGACTCCATGGAGAAGGCCGACTACAGCTCGATTTACGGTGCCAACCCCTATTATAATAGGTAAAGCTATTTGAAAAATGCCTTTTTATCCGCCGTCCCGTGTATCCTCTCGTTAAACGAACGCTTTTTATACCGTAAGCTTGTACAGCTCGCCGTCCTACGGAGGCTCGACCGTCTCAAAGGGATCCTCGTCCCTGCAAAATTCGTATCTAGGTTCCTACACGACACCGAGCTCGATGACGCAGTATTCCTCGTACGCCAGCTACAATAGCGGCTCGGCGAGCTTCCCTACTGTTCCGCAGAACATATCCACAGCCTCTCAGGTAACTAAAGATCCTCTCTTCGCTCTAATGGAAATAATCGTTCTTTCTCACTCTACGCAACGACGCGAAAAAACTGACTGCTCAAACTATTTCAAGTGATACGTTAGGGACTCTGTTGTTGCGAGCGTTTCATAATTATTGTCTGCCTTCTGAAAATTTCCCGCTTGATTTAGCGTGAAAATGTTATGAATAATTTTGTCAATACTTTATTAACATTTTTTTTGTTTTTTCTTTTAAACACCTTTCAAGATATCGTACTATTATTCGGTTGGGATAAAAGAAACTTTATATTTTTTTAATGAATGAAATTAATGGACTAAAAGGCTTAAAACATCTTTTAATTAATGCCTACTGTAATTGTGCATTGTTAGAACGTGATAAAGTGAAACAGAGATAGGCTGTAATCTAATTCGCACATAAAATATGTACCATTTACTGTACACATTTTTTATGTGAATCATTAAAATGTGATTAATTTTTTCAGAAACTCGACTATACAGCCTATAGTACCACGCTATACGGAAGTGACAGGGTACCTATACAGTATTCCGGATATTATCCAGTGCCGGGTTACCATACACCACCAACTTCCTTTAATATTAGTAATTTAAATTTTGTCGGTAAGTAGGATAATAATCTACAGATTCATTTAATTTTAAGTTCTAGTGGAAAATTTAGCAAAACTTTGTTCGTTTCGAGTGAAGAATTCAGATATTTTAACACATAATATGTTACGTCTTCGTACACCAGTTTTCCACTGGATCATAACATCATTTGCATGTATACTAAAGAGTCAATTACACGTATCAGTAATTGGCGCACTTGCATTCTTTAACAAGAAGTCTAGACTGCTCAAACGTATAATTAATGTGAAGAAAGATTTAAGGAAACGTGTCATAAAATGACACATTAGCTTTTCTAAATCAACGTTTAAGATGTCGGTAATTATAATTATAAGTCGCAACAATAATACTAGCAAGCAAGTTTAATTGAGCCGAAACTCACAAAGCAAGTTCGCCATAATATGAAACACAGTTGAATACACTTAAAGCCAACGGTTATTCGAATAAGGAAAATATTCTATCGGGTGGAATTAAAAGGAGTGTTCGGTTTAGCGTTAAATAACAAGCGAAATGGAACTACTTCAGATTCAACGAACGCTGAGGCATTCAGATCGGCGCTAGCGCTTGAAACGACTTCTCACAACACCAACGACCTAACAGCGAGGGAGCCGGCCAACATTGAAGGTGATTATATTTTAAAATACTTGTACATGTGCTGTAAACCGCGAGAGGAGCGATCGACAAAGGCGACGGGCAGTCGCTACGAGGAAGAAGGCCGAGCGTGGGAGAGCCCGGGAGAAATATCGATCGATCGGAGCGCGAAGGAAGCGCGCTTTCGGCCGGTTGCGCAAAAGCCACGTGGAGTTTTTTTGTCTGCGCTCGGTTCGGGCGCCTCGAATTTCGTAAAACGACTCCCGAGTCCCGGGGCGCCTCGCCGCGGCCGGTGCAGCGGCTTGCGCAACCGGGCGGCGAGAGCGGGCGCTCGGCCCGGGCGCCGGGCCCGGCACTCCCAGTCGCGCTCGGCTCCTCGAGCGCTCCCCGGTTGCCCATCGACCGCGCGGCCGGCTCAGGTTGCCCCCGGAGGTAGGAGAGGGAGGAGGTCCGCGATCATGTGCGGATCGGTTGGTAATGCCGACTCGGTGGGGTTCGCAGGCAGCAGCGCGAAGCCCTGCAAGCGCGGGCGCCGCCAGAGCGGAAGCGGGAACAGCATCGGCTCGGCGGACACGACGGAGGCGGGCCCCCACCGGATATTCATCTGGGACCTCGACGAAACCATAATCGTGTTCCAGGCCCTCCTCAACGGGCACTTCGCCAACGCCTACAACAAGGACACGACGCTCCTCGCCCAGCTGGCCTACCGCATGGAGGAGATCATCTTATACCTCGCCGACACGCACTTCTTCTTCAATGACATCGAGGTGAGTACGCGGCGCCGGGAAGACGGCCAAGTGCCGGGCCCGCGCTCCCACGCCCATGTGTATAATCGCCCAAGGGCCCTTGCACCGGGGGGAAATTTAAAAAAGAAACTCTGCCCGCGACAGAGCTTGCGCTCGCAGGAGTGCGACCAGGCGCACATCGACGACGTCTCCTCGGACGACAACGGCCAGGACCTGTCCTCGTACAACTTCGCCGCGGACGGCTTCCACTACGACGCCGCGAGCAACGGCAGCTGCCTGCCCCCTGGCGTCCGCGGCGGCGTCGACTGGATGCGGAAGCTGGCCTTCCGCTACCGCAAGATTAAGGAGACCTACTGCAACTACCGGAACAACGTCGGCGGCCTCCTCGGCGCGGCCAAGCGCGAGCACTGGCTCAACCTGAGGGCCGAGCTCGAGCAGCAGACCGAGAACTGGCTGACCGTCGCCGTCAAGTGCCTCAGCCTCATCGGCAAGAGGAGCCACGGCGTCAACATACTCGTGACCAACGAGCAGCTCATACCCTCGCTTTCCAAGGTCCTCATCTTCGGCCTCGGCGGCCTCTTCCCCATCGAGAACATTTACTCGGCCCTGAAAAACGGTGAGTCCGAGTCAGCCCTTCGGGCTCAGGCCCTGCGCATACCTCAAATCCAGCCAACTGTGAACCGATTTTCAACTGCTTTTCCCCAGGTCAAGACAGCTGCTTCGGCAGGATATTCGCCAGATTCGGGAACAAGTGCACATACGTCGTCATAGGCGACGGCTCAGCGGAGGCGGCGGCGCGCGCGCACAACTTTCCCTTCTGGAGGATAAAGAGCCACTCGGACTTACAGGCGCTCTACAACGCCCTGGAAATGGATCTCATGTAACGCGCACCCGCGATCGAGAATCTGCGCAAGGACAGATTTCGAGCATCCACGCGGCAAAACTTTTCGGGGTTCGCGAGCCATTTTGGGCGCTTGTCCTATGCGCTCATTTAGTTGCAATTTCATTATGACTTGGTGAATTCGAAGTACAAAAGTTTGCTATCGGTTTCTTTATTATTATTATTATTATTATTACTATTATTATTATATTTTAAATAACATGTAATTTAGGGAAATAAACGCGAGTCTTTTTTGATAAAAAGAATTTCACAAGTGTTTTCTAGCGGCATTTCACGTTTACATCACTATGGTTTTTCATTGCTTTTTGTCAATTTCTAATATAAACAATAGTCCAATCTCTAAATGAAAGTAGTAGATAATATTCATTTCTAAAAATGTTGAAAATGAAACTTCTGCAGACAACAGGTATTAGAATAAATTAAGACAATTTTCAAAATGAAAATATAACAAAATTTTTACGTGGGAGAAAATCAAAATATCCATAGAATATAAAAAATGTAGTTTTATAAGCGCATTTTACCATCACCTACAGTTTTCCTACGGTGAAACCGTCTTCTTTGTTTAATAAACTATATATGTATAAGATAGTCGACTACCAGCCACTTCGCGCATTAAACGTCGATAATACAATCTTTAAAGTTTGTCACTTTACATCGAAATCAATACGATACAATAAAGTTATGCGCTAACGAATGTTCATAGAGAGCTCAAAATAATCCAAAGAGGCGTTGGATTGGAATGATCGACCGACCTCCATTACGTAATTATATTCCTATAATTATTGAATATACAACAATTGTGTCGATAAGTTAGTATATAAGGGTTGACGTTAACGTTTCATGAGCTCATAAGCTTTGTACGTGCGCGGGCAAATAAAGCCATAAAACACGAAATGAAATAGAAATTTATTAATCGTCTCAATGGTCGATTGTGGACCAGTTCAGGGTCTGAAAAAGTGATAGTAAGTCAACTGAAAGTAAAGTGGAAATTTATATATTAAGGAAATTTTCTAATTGAGGAACAAAAGATATTAGTGAGCTTCGCGTTTGAGACAAACTTATACTACTGGGAAGAAAAGGAGAATAAAAATTAAAATCAAACTAATTAATAAATGAAACTACTTTTAGCCGAGCGAATTGTCTTTAGTCGCTAATATACTGTGTACTTAAGAAGTAAGCGATAAAAGCATTTAGTTGAATCAATTAATTTTCAGTGCAATCGTGCGCTATATTACCTAGATTTCTCTGTGATTTAATAAGATATACATTTGATTCGGCAATCGTTTCTGCGTTATGATTAGAAGCGAAAATTATTATTCGGAAATAATTTGAAATTAATATTGATGTCATAAATTTATAGATTTAATTTAATTTGCAAAGCGTGGATAAACCTAAAACAAATTTTTTACTATTATATGCAAAATGCAACATTCCATATAATGTACAATAAAGTTTTCTATCAAACCTAACTGTACAAATGATTTAGTGAATATCATATAATTTGGTTTTTAATTTAATTGACTTCAATAATTACAGTTTTTGCTCATTAATAAAATTGATAACATTTTTTATTGCTAATTCCATTTTAATGAATAATATACATTTATATGTTTTTGCATAGTTTTATCATTTATCTTTTTGTATAAAATAGCGAGATTAAAAATAGATATCAGAAACGATACTTCAATATACAAGACTTTGTCAATTAAATTATCTTTTTTATTGTTTAAGTTGTTTATTACCTTTAGCATTTCATTGCTGTAATTGCTTTTTTGTAAAAGTATGATATGACTAATTATAAAAAATTTAAATAAAACTAACCAATTTCTTTATTATCATGATAAACGAACAACTCACTGTTTGTTAATCAACAAATTATTCGACTTGCAATATTTTTCACTTAACTGTCTTTATTTAAAAAGTAAAAAATTAATAAAAATAAAAATATTTTAATTTAATTTTTTACAGGCAATTTCAAGTAATAAATAATTTTTTAAAAGCACAAATACAGTAAATAAATTATTATTACTATAGCAAAAATTAGTTGATCTAAAATGTCGAAAATTCTTAAAATAAAAATTTAGTTTGAAACAAACTAAGAAATTACATTATTTTCTAGGTAAAATAAACTTAGAACTTATTTATTATATAATAACATCATTTCAAAAGTTATTTTATTACAAAAATGAGTAACCTCACTTACTTTATATTACCAGTTTATTACAAAATTAACATATTCTATTTCTACAAAATTTTAAGATATGCAAGTAAAAAATTTAAATTTATAATAAGTTCCTATAATATTCACAAGATTTAAACAGTCTTTAAGAAGAAATTTCATTATTATGCTGCGAGAGCATATGTTGGTGCAGTCAAAACTCCGCAGTTATTATTTTTTTGGGCCATTAATATGTATCCATCATTTCCCCAATAATTTGACCACGAATTTTTAATTAACCAATATCCTTTACCGTTCATTGTTCCATAACCTACTGCCAAAACAGCATGATCAAGAGATTCTTCAGTGTTACCTGCATTAAAAAATGCTTTTAATAGATGTTTACATTTTATTTAGTTTTGAAGAGGATTTACATACCACAAGATGGTTCATAATATACACCATTGGAGTAGAAGGAGAATGTTTTGTGAGAAGCATCAATTGCTACTGATACTGGACCGTGTTTGAATAAGGCAAGTTTCAATGCATCTACATCGTTAGTTTTAACATTAACAAATCCTTTTAATTTTGCAACTTTAGTCACGTTATTAATGTGACAATATCCATCCTACAAAAAGAGTTTGTTATTTTGAAATTATATTTATTTTTTAAGTAAAAGAAAATCAATATTAGTACCTGTCCAAGGTAGCCTCCATACTCTTCTTCAGTTGGCAAACCACTATGCTTAATTATCCACTGATACGAACGAAAATCTTCACCTCCGTCACAACCATTATTACCGTAACCCCAAGAACAATCAATAAGAGCCTAAAATGTAATTAAGTTTTAAAGAAATTCAATAGTTTTTTAAAACTTATATTAAAATAAAGAATTATTGCAATATTTGTTCAAAGGATTGTTCATTATAACATTTTTCATAAGGAACATATTCCAATATTTTACTGATGCATCTATATTGTGAGTTAAAAAATTACCTGTTGTGAAAGTCTCACTAATTTTTTATGCTTCATGTAATAAGCTCCTTCAACTGCTCCAGTTGTACCAAAAGCCCAACATGAGCCACATACAGATTGATCTAAAATAGATTGATATTCAAATGAGATTAGTAATTTCTGTTATAATGAATTACTTTTCTTATATATATTTTATTATTATGACTTTTTAAATTATTACCCTTAACAGGTGTAACAGCACCGTATAATCTCCAATCAAAACTTTCAGGAACATCATTCTTTTCTAATTCAACATTATGTGGGAATGATAAGCCACCATTGTATCCATGTTTTGTGTATTGTTTTCCTCGTAAAACTTTCAACTCAGCATCGTTTCGATCTGCTAAGTGATTAACATCTAATTGAAATCCTAAGTTAGCACGATTTATTGAATGAATAAATCTAATAAGAAAAAAGTTACATAGAACTATTAGTTTATACTGTCATAACTTACAATTGCTAGGTAAATTTACAGGTAAATTTATATTATAATGTTACCTGAGATTGTGTCTAAAATGTACTTTACGTTGTTTGAGTTCTAAGTCAGTAGCATAAATTTTTTTATGGGTTAATAAAAAGTGCTCAAAAGCCTCATCTGCAAGTCCTTGATAATTATGAATAAATTCCTGCATTGGATTAAAGGTGTATACTTTTTGTGCTCCTGGACCCGGAAAACTTACACAACTTGAGTCTATAATTTAAAGATCTTGTATAAATACTTATGTATATTTTTAAATTATTATTTTAGATTTGTGTCATTGATATAAAGTAAGTATATTATTGACAATAAAATTGATTTATTATTACTTTGTTCTACTTGAAATACATCACAACTTGGAGTTTCAGGATAGTAATAGTCGTATTCTAAGTAATAATGATCATAATGAGATCCTAATAGTGTGTTGAATCCACGCATTTCATACCTTACTGGTATTGCTTCAAACTTAGCAGGAGTAACGGGAGATTTCTGTAATTAATAAGAATTGTAAAATATTTTAATCAATAGAGACAATGACTTATTTACTACTATACTCATTGACTACATAGCTTACTTTGTAACGAATCCATAAAGTATATTTGTTTGTTTTTTCTCCAATTGTTTCAACAAGACGCCATTTTTCACAATTTAAACCATTAATCATTTCTTTTCCAATACACTGAAAATATGAAAATTATATCATAAGTATCCAATCTAATTTGAATATTATAATTACATACTTCCATTCCAGTTGTATCAGGAATAATAGTTTGCGGTTTGACTTTCATTTCACCAGTTCCATTGACTTGCAAACAAGTTTGTGAATTTTCTACTTTTTCAGTAGTTATTGGAGCAATTTTAATCATAGTTCCATAAGGTCCTTCACTTGAAAGTTGATAAGTCTTTACCATGTCTGCACAACAATATTTTAATTTAATATAAATTAAATTTCAATTATTTTCAAGATGAATAAATTTTTTTCAAATACCCCCAGTAGTAATCAATTCTGCTGGAACCCCGATTTCCATCATACCATGCATAAAATGGCTCACGAATTTCAGCATAAGGGATATATAATGTTCCTTTAGCAGAATATGCATTACTAAATAATGGAGCTGCAACAGGACTAGCAGAACTAATTCCTAAAAATTAAGAAATAATTATAAAAAATATATTACCACATCAATTTTAAAATTATAAAATGATACAGAATATAAATTTATTTTTATTTTTAATATAAATAAATCGGTTAATAAATTTAGATAATTATGTTTCATACAAATTTATATAAATTCTTACCACATATGCAGAGAAAACAATTGAAGAAAAAGAAGAACATTTTATTCTGGTTCTAAAAAATAAGTTAAGGTTTTACAAAGTTAAAACAGTGTAATAACTTTTATGGAATTAAAAAAATACGAATGTCATACTATACATCTGCATAATTAATCTTGAAACAAAACAGACAGTCTGTACTCAGAAATCAAAGTAGGCAATTCATGTGTGCATGTTCACGTGTGTGTGTGCATGTGCGTGTGTGCATGTGTACGTAATTCTTTGTTGTGCTTTTTTCGTCGTATTGTATATAATGTACATTTATTGCAACAAAAATTTATTGTATAAAAACATTTAAAAAATAAATTTTCATGAATTTTTGATTTAAAACTAAATTTGAAAATTTGTTTCAATAAATTATTATATAAGTATATAAACGTCAAGTAAATATGCTACTTTCTAAACAATACAATGACTTATTTTTTAATGATTTTTTCTAATTATGGATGATTTAATCATTTTTCCGAAGTAGTAAAATTACAACGAACAAAGGATATTTTAAAATAGGCTAGAAATCAATCAAAAGTATTGCAATTTAACTTACCTTCCGTTTCAATCAGAGAAGTTTATTATTTGATTACCGATGTTTACAACTAGTTTAGTCATACAGTAAAGCGATAAATGTTTAAATCGTAAACGCTAATTATGCGCTTGAATCATGAACATGATGCTTGACAGAGTGCAATGAAAGAATGACCAACAATGATACAAACTCGGGACTCTGGACTTCGGACTTTGAACCTATATTATATTGTCCTATACCAATGCATCAATGTCGCGAAAATGGTGCGTCGTCTCGCACACTACTCAACTTTACCATCTCTTAATATAAGGATTAGTGTGTATGTGAAGAATATTGTTTTGTAGTAGTGTGGCGCGGAGCTGATCGAGGCACCATTGGGCGAGGGGTCTGGGGGCAATGGTATCACCACAGCCACACATTTGCGAAACGTTCTGACGCTCATATCCAATCTTGTACATTAAATTTTATGAAATTCTTGAGCCGCTGTCGACTTTCATTATTATCAAACAAGTATACAGCAATGATGAACTGATAAGTTCCAGTATATAAAGTGGCAAAATACCTGCCAAAAGTTAATATACTCATCTGTGCTCCTACAAATCGTGGGTTAAAAGCATTTGGCACAAATTGATATTATAAAATTCAATAATTTGCCTCAAGTCATTAATTTTGATGAAATTTTTTGTCATTCTACCCATAAAGAATAGTTTGAAAATATATCTATTAAATCATAATACCATCGTAAAATACTCAAATTTTTTATGAATTTAATTAATTAAAAATAAATGAATTTTATGAATCAATTTAATATTTGATCTAAAAATTATAGTTACTATAGTCTATTATAAATTCATAATTTTAAAACAGTTACAATAAAATTAATTTGACAGGAAAATTGAAGTACTTTGCGATGCATATTGCTTATGCAGTTCACTATTTCAGTTTGTAAACATGTCTGTCTGCAGCATCAGCAAATAACTATCTCTATAAAGAATGTGTATAAAAATAATCAGTTTGCATCAGTAAACGAACTTCTTTTTGATTTGTTAGCTGTAATAATCAAAAATAATCATTGCGAAGTATGTCTCAAAAAAGTAAAGTGATTAATCTTTATAAAACAGTAAGTACGGTAAATGTAGTATATATATAATAATTATTAAAATTATAAACATGCTTGAAATGATAGAAATTTTAGATATTGAAAGTTATTGCATTAATATAAATATAATGTGTACATAATTGTATTGTCTTAAATATATTACATAAACATAACCAAAGAAGCAATCTTGTACCGAATATTGTTTCAGTTACTTCATATGGGAAAAGAATATCCTAAAGGACATGACTATTTTCGAATTAGATTGAAAAAAGTTTTTGAAAAGAATAAAGATGAAACTGATCCAAAAAAAATTGATAAAATGATTGCTCATGGAAACTTTGTTATTAAGGAATTAGAGGCATTGTACATGTTGAAAAAGTATAGAACTTTAAAACGAAGATATTATGATGAATAAATAATAAGAAAAAAACCCGTTTGAATTGAGCAAATTTATTTTTCAAGATATTAATATTCTCAATATAAAATATTTTTATATAATGTGTATATATGTATTTATATGTATATAAATAAATAAAAATTCAATATCTTATTGATATCTTTTTTTATTCGTCAATAATTCCAAGTGTAGTTCAATCTGTATACACATTTTTGTAATCAATTATATTATTTTATTGTCATGTTGACACGCATCAAGAAAACAAGTATATGTGCACATAATATACATGTATAGAAGTGATAAATGTATAAGTTACTCGAATGCACTGACACATTTAGCTGTATGCATTCGCGCCAATTTACAAGTAAGCATAACCTTTGCTACACTACAGCAGTGTAATAAATATAGATTATAGATGTGGATACTAATACTACACCTGTTCTGCAAGGTCTCATGAACTAAACATAACCCAAAAATATTTACCAGAAAATGGTTATATTTTTTGTACAGTCATTAAATACATTTACAAATTAATAATGGCTGTTTGTGTTGCAGTGATTGGTAAAGATGTAGGTTTTATTTAATTATTGTGAATTACTCCTGTCGAAAATGTAGAGTTGTTTAAATTAGATAATGTAAATTTATTTAGCTAAATTCAATTGAATTCTAGCGGTATTTTTTAATTATGTATTTAGTTTACTTTCCAATTAAAAATAAATTGTTTTCCTGTTAAGAATGACTAACAATATATCGAAATTTTATACTGAATACGAGTTTTTAATTCATTAACTGATGAATTCACTAGATATAGTTAAACATTTCAATTTAATCTAGCTAAAATTCACTCATAAATTTCAATGTTTATCAATATTAACTACAAAATGTAAATAATTTTAAAAATAACATATTTTATAGAATTCTCCAAAGTACATTAAATGTTCTGATGAAACAAATGATTTACAATTTCATTATAAAGTTCATACTTCTATTGACATTGTAGAAGAAAAATTAAGCATTGGAAATAAAACAGCTTTAGATGTTCGAGAACTATTTTTAGGAATGTTATATTCAACAGAAGAATATAAAATGTAATTTTTCCTGCATATTTTATTTATTGCTATCATAATAGAGTATATCTAAAGACTATCTGTAATAATATTTGTGTATAAATTACTTTTTAGATTTGGATATGCAACTAATACAAAAATTAAATTTATAATTGTTCTTCAATCATCTAATGCATCTTTAAGAGATAATGAAGTTAGAATGGTAAGTATCTAAAAATAGCAAACTTTAAATATTTTAAATATCAAATTGACATATTTTGATTATTAATAATGCATATTTTTATTCAACGTAATATTAGATGTTCAGAAAACTACATATTGCTTATGCAAATGCAGTGAGTGATCCATTTTACATTCCAGGTGATCAAATTAAATCTAAGTAAGCATAACATTGAATTTTTACAAGTGTGGCATTACAAATATATTGATTTTGGTTAATTTCAATCTTTTTACATTTCAGATCTTTTGATGCTTCAGTGATGGATATAATGGGTTTATTAACAGATGAAAAAAAGTATTGAAAATTAAAAATTTTCAAAATTGTATATAATATTATAGGTTTTGTTATATTTTAATATATTCTAATAATAAATTAGAAAGAAATTGATCTTAATATTACATCAAGTTAATTAAAAGTAATTTTCTAAATGATAGTGTAAAAAGTGTACCTTAATGTTTTGAATAGTATTTATTTGTGTTATCCATTTTTATGTACTCTTATTTAATGTGTTAGAATTTCAAAGCAATGATACATAAATGGTATCAACCCTCAAATAAATTGTATTATACTTGATTTTATATATAATAATGGAATCAAAACAAGGGTATTTTTAATGGATAGTAATTTTGTATTTTTTAAACTTGATTTTGGACCTCTGTTGGGAATTTTAACCGTTTTGAGATAAATTTTTTCTTAAAATTTCCAAATGAATTCAAATATATATTGTAAATCTAAAATTGTTATCATTTCATGATTGTATAAATTAATTATTTATAAAATTTTTGTACCTTAATGAGTCTTTTTTTAACTTTAATCTCTTATTCCATATTACTAATTATGTAAACAATTATTAAGCTAATGTTAATAGTCAATATATTGATTAAAGTTATTAAATAATAAACTAATTAAAGTGGTTTACTTCAAGATTACCTACAGTCCTTGATTTTGTTGATTTTAAAATTCCTCAAGTAACAGGAAAAAATAGTTGCATATGAATGCATATATTTCAATAATTACTTCTGGTTTTCTATTATATTATACATTCATACATTTTCCCTGATATATAAACAATACTCGGAATGAAAACAGCTATTCTATAAAGAATAAAAATCTAAACAATAATATAACGATGATAACATTGAAATTAGGTAAAGAATCAAGTTGAAGATAATTAATGATCGATGCAAGCACCTTTTTCCTTAAAAATGCTTACCAATTATGTGTCGACATAGTGTATCAGCAATTCATAATGATTTGTGTGGTTTGAAATGTACATATATGACGTTCATGTAAATTTTTAAGCGTAATATATAAGGAAGTTTAATCCACGTCTCTACCTTAATTGAGTTAATACTGGCGCTAATCTTCTGCGTTTAACGTAGCTTGAAAATGTCGGCTATACTAATTACTTTAATTCTAACAGTTATATTGTATTTCTTTTTTCGCTTGTACGCAAGATACAAGCTTAACTATTGGAAAAGGCGTGGAGTCGAGCAATTACCTAACTGCAGTTCACTCTTTGGTAATTTTAAGGAAGCGATTCTTTTCCGCACGGCACCTGGATGGCATCTTGGAATTCTGCATAAAGCTCCTTTAAACAAAAATACACCCTATTTAGGATTCTACATCTTTCACAAGCCGTGCCTTCTCCTACGAGACCCAGAAATAATTAAGCAAATATTGATAAAAGACTTTGAAAACTTTAGTGATCGGCACTTTGCTGGATCTCAACAAAAGGATAGCATCGGTATGAAAAATCTTTTTGGTCTTAAAAATCCAGCATGGAAATACCTCCGATCGAAAATTACGCCGACCTTAACGAGGGGCAAATTGAAACAGATGTTCCCGCTTATGTTGGAAACTGGAAAACCGATGATGGGACACTTGGCTGCACAGGGTATCGATGAAAAAAATGAAAAAGTAATCGACGCCCAGGAAATTAATTATAAATATACCACAGATTTGATTGCCAATGTGGCACTTGGTACTCCTATGGATTCATTTAATCAACCGAAGGAGGAGTTCAGCAGAGCAGGTACTTTTATATTTCTCTGTTTAATTAGAATAGTTAATTCTAAAACAAAAAGAAAATTTTATTTTACGAATTTTCAATCGTAGTATATGATTTATTATATCTCAGAAGAACGAAATTCAATCTATTTTTAAATAACATAATTTAATATTTCCAGTGAGTCAATTTTTCCATGGATTCAAACGAATGGTCGCATTAGTGGTCGTCTTTTTTATACCGGAATTAGTAGAATTATTTGGTCCTAATTTACTTTTCAATTCTCAATTCGTTAGGAAAGTATTTTGGGATGCAATTCATAGTCGTGAGAAAAATGGCGAAAAAAGGGGAGACTTTATTGACTCGCTAATTCAACTAAAAAATGGAGAACAGAATCCTTCTTATAGTAAGTACAAAAGGATCATGTATCAATATTCTAAAAAGCAATTGATTTAATAATGCTGTGAAAATCATAATTGTAATATAATTATTTATTTTAGAATTTGAGGGCGAGAATCTACTTTATCAATCAGGGACTTTCTTTTCGGGTTTCGAGTCAAGCTCAACTACTGCATCTTTTACGCTAATGGAGTTAGCATGTAATCCGGAGATCCAGGAGCGAGCGCGTCAAGATATCGATAAGGCAATTAAAAAACACGGATTTACTTATGAAGCCTTTAATGAAATGAAGTATTTGGATCAGTGCGTCGCTGAGGGCGTTAGGATTCATCCGCCCGTTTCTACAATAGACAGATACACACGGGCAGACTATAATGTATTTATTTTTAAATATCTATATAATCTGTAATTTATTTTATGATTATAAACTATAATGTATTATAGATTCCCGGAACTAATATCGTCATTGAAAAAGGAACTGCAATTTATATCTCGCTGTATGGATTACAAGAAGATCCGAGATATTTTGATCGACCCGAAATTTACGATCCAGACAGATATTCTGATAGTAACAAAATAAGCGATGCATATATTCCATTTGGAATGGGCCCTCGAATGTGTGTTGGTACGTTTCGTATAGTTATTAAGCATTTAAATTGAAGTGTAATATTAGACATTCAATAATTATTATCTTGATTGTTTAATTTCAGGTATGAAAGTAGGTCAGCTACACGCAAAAGTAGTCATAGCTATGATTTTGCGAGAGTATATAGTAACGCAACGTCCAGAAAATAAATTTACTTTAGATCCTAGGTCAACATTTACAGCAGCAGCAGATGGAATAAATCTTCATTTTAAAAAAATTAGTAAAAATCTTGTTAATTAATATCAGTATATAATAAAATACATTTATAATACAATGACAAAATATATGAAATTTTTTTCTCTAATTATTTTTCTCTGAAAATTGATTTATTTTCAAAATATAATTTACGTAGAAATGGATATGTATGTATAGAGATAGAGTATGATAAATGGAATTTTTATCTTTCCGAGAATTGAGCGAAACTTATTAAATCATGACAAATTTATTTAATGTTTACATACATATCTCTGTTTTTTAAATTAATCATCAAATTTATTTAATATGCATATATGACTATCAATCATCGTATTTATATATATCTTACATAGGTACAAATCCCCAGAATGAGTTTTTTTAGATAGAAACGACCAGAGAGGCTATTTTCCAGCGGAAACCTAGAATGCGAAAAAATAAAGATAAACATAAATTTTTTCATATATGCAACATGTTTATACCTGGTATTACGATGTACACATTTATTTTTATAAAATCATTTGAAATTATTTAAATAAAATCAATCAAAGATATGCTACGAAATGATTTATTTAGAATTATTTTTAATATTTTCAATGACTTTCATAATGCAATAATTACATAAAATATTCAGATTGTATATTTTTTTTTAATTCCTAATAAATCAAAACAATTTTATTAGAAAAGGAAAAATAACCATGTCGGTATCATAATTTTTTATTTTAATTAACGTTGATATGATATCTGGTTTTTTCATCTAATTGTGAAGAAATATATATTACAGAATTGCTTACATAGAAATTTCTTTTATAATAAATAATCATATCGTGTCTGAAATCTTAAATTACGTAATTTTTAAAAATATATACTTATTTTACTATTTTTCATTACATAATACGGAAAATACAATTTTATTTTTCTAACAGTCCTATAGAAAATCCTTTGAATATATAGACTTTAATGTCCAACGAGTGTCGAAGTTACTTTATTTTAATTAATTGTCAGTTATATACGGATTTGTTAATAAAATCAAACAAAAATATAACCTTAATACTTTATGTCTAATTAAGTTACAAATATAAAGGCAAAATGTAGTCAGTTCTTAATTAAAATGGTTATTAAGTCTGTTACAGTTCATTTAAGCAGTTATGTATACACACAATTATTGATTGTGTTATAATTAGTGACTAATTAATTATACTTCTAATTTTAACAAATATTATACTTTTAAATAATGTATTTCTATACTTGAGACTTTCCACTCGGCTGTTTTATCCAAAATCCCCAAGGAGCATAGGTCTCACCATTTTCTTCTTTTAACTCGCCTCGAAAGACTTTTATTTTCACTCGAGGAATATCTATTTATGATAAAAAAAATATTCAAGTTATAATATAATCAATAATAGTTATAATTTTATATAATCAAATGGAGAAAATAATAATAAACATTTTTATGCGTGTAAATGTAACTTTCAAATATCGGTATTTAATTATTAATTATAATTTAATTTTATATAGTATGTATATATTATTTTAAATTAATAATATTTACCTTCTTCAAAATTAACTTCGTCCGAAAATTCTTTCTGACTATTTACGTGAGAAATTATAATAGTAATTAATATACAGCATAAATAAATTGTAAATATCCTCTTCATCGTAACTAAATATAATGCATTTTCTACAGTAGTACATTCGGCTTTTATTCTACGATTACTTTATATAGGACATGACCACAATTTCTTGTGTTTCTTTGTTGTGGTTATAGCAGAGCTTATAGTTTCGTCACGCCTGTGTAAGGAGAAGTATTTTCTGACTTTACAAAATTCTTTTAAGTAACATAATTTTATGATAAAATAAAAATTATATATTGACTGATTGCATATAAATTAAAAAATTATAAAAAATATATAAATTTCTAATGGTCGATGGTTTTGAAATCTACAAAATAAAACCATGTTTAAAATTTCATCATATTATGTATTTTTCTCAATCTTGTAATATGGAAGCCCCGTTACAGGATGCGATGAATATAGACAATGTCTATTATAATGATACTCGACTGTAACATCAAGATAGAATCAATTCTTTGAACTTTTTTTTAATTTTGTTGTTAATTTATTAATAATTACAATTAATATATAATGACATTAAAATCAATGTTATTATTATCTTTTTAAGAAGAACAAATAACAATGTATCTGATATAAACAATATTCAAAAATGTAATTTTTTCCATAATACACATACACATTGTTTGATTTACTCAATTGTATGACTCATTTTTATTGCTCCTTGAAGGAGCATCACATCACAACGCAAATTATTGAAAAACGCTACTACATGTATTGCTCGCATTTGTACACAGTCATAATATGCATCAATTTTGTGCATTAATATATTTATGATTACATTTTAAGGTATAATATTGAAGTCATCACCTTCTAATATTCACATTAATCAATTTCTTTTTCTTCGTATCCTATGTACTCTCTTTGCACTTTTTGAGCAATATGATAATTATTGTCTTTGTTCTCATTCAAGAGAGAAAATTAAAGTATTATTTAATTCTTTGTGAGATTATTTGATTCTTTGATTTGTTTCTATGCATATTAGAATGACAATAAAGCAACTCTATTTGAACGCTCCCTAGATATGTGCCATAATTTGATAATCCGTTATTAAACAAAATTCTATAGATCTGATCTTTCTTTCTCAACTTCTTTCTGCCTGTACAAAATTGCATGTGCAAATGACGTGAATCGTTAACATGGTTTAGCTTTTTATGAGTAGCTTTCCAACATTTATAGCTTAAAATTTATACATACATTCTTTTTCACTGTTTCCTTTTGATTTATTGTAATGATGCTTGCTAAATTTATATATTTTGCATTTTAACATTACAGCCATTTAAATAATCTTTTTTCTGTTCTTATATAATTATTTTGCAGTAATTTAACGCGCGAATATATTTATTTTTTCTTGGTTTATTGACATAATCATCTTATCTGGTTTAATGAATCAGTATATTGCAACGAATATATATATAATATATATATATATATTATATGTATATTTATATATAATTACATCTTATTTTTCTGGAAGACTTGTTATGCTTTAATAGACTTAGTTTTTACTTTATATACGGTACATTATAAATTAACTACACTAAAATAAGTTGTAAAATTATATATTGAAAGATAAACTTGTAAAACTTATATAATTTTTTTTAATATTTACTAACAGTTTAAATCGTCATTGGTTATTAATTATAATTCTGGAAAATAAAGTCGGAAAGATATTGTTTCTAAAATCTAAGTAATATTGTTAAATGTTGAAATATTTTCAACAATGGTAATTTTTAATCGCAACTATTACATTTATTTATAGTTTACCAGTTTATAATTTCAATTGCAGCTTGATTTTAACTATTCCTAGAATATCATGTATGCGAGTGTAGGTCAATAGACCGGAAGACCTCGGATTAGCTTTGTCATTACTTGAATCTATAATGACATCACATTGTATAATTATTTGTTGATTGGAAGATCAGTATATATATATGTATAATATTATTTAATAATGTTGACAACAGACTGATGCTTGCGAAACACACTAAATCAATTTTATCTCACAAGAAGTCATGCAATATTGAAAACCATCGGCATTAAAATTAATTTTTTATATACTTTATTTGAGAACAGTTTTTGTTTATTACTTATTCTGTCGCTGTTTATTTTATCGTAATGGTATTGTTTTGTATATATCGATAAAACATAAAAACTTTTTGGTAGCTCCATTGTAAATATTTGATAAATGTAAACAATGTCATGTTGGATATTCAATTTAATATCAATATTAATATATTTCTTTCAAAAAGTGTATCTTCTTTAACAATAATAATACTAAATTTTTATTTATTTAATAAATTAATGTTTGTAAGTATTTTTAACAAGTGTAATATTGTATACGTGAGAACGAAAGAGTGAGGAACATTCAGCTTCAGTTATATTTGAACGTATATCGTATTTCTCTAAACAGTCAGGTATTGTTCTTTTATCGTGAGTCAAATAATATTATTTCATGCACATACCGGATGTAAAACACAGCGATAAAAAGATAATGTACAAATATATGTTTGAATGTAATTACAGTTCAACTCCTTGTTGTTTACTTTTAATGTTTACATGCCGTTATACGCCAATTAAAATTTATAAAAATTATTATCATTGTTGTGCAACGTTTCTTAATTTCTATAATTCGAGTATACATGTATTATATGATCAAATTATATCATCCCTTTAAAAATCCATTTAATTTGTAAAAAATAAAATTCTGCGTTAAGCGTTGTTCGAAACAAATTTTTAATATAAATATGAATAATAATGAACAAACATATGAAAGATTAAATGTTTAAATAAGAATTTTAACACAAAATATAAATTATCAAATAATTTTTTAATTATCGAGTCTTTGCGATATAAAGCGAAAGTAAACTTTTACGAAAAAAAAATAAAAATTCGAATTTTTAAAGAGACGAAACTCACAGTTCTTAACACTCACCCGATTAATTTCACGATTTTTGCAACTCTTTTCAATTTATTGTCTGATATAGATATATTTACTTTCTATATGATGTAACTCTATTGAGTTATAGCTGCGTTGACTTTATCTAAGTTTGTGCATTCGTTCATTTTTCATTTTTAAATATTCTGAGATTTGATACCTCTAAATCGCTTTAGTAATCTATAGTATATGGAAGACATTGATTTATCATAAGACTTTGCAGTTTCATTGATTTTCATTGTATTCTCTCATATTATTACGATACTAGATGTTTCTTTCATTTTTTTAATAAACTAAGGGTTATTTCAGAAGCTTTTTTAGGATGATAAGTAAATTGTTATCGAAAATTTTGGAAATTCGGAACGCTCCCTCCATCGCTTACGTTGCTCGATGTAGCTTTTTTAATAAAGTACGTATTTTATATTACCATTTTATTTAATGTTTTTTTCAAATTTTCTTATGAAACATATGTTTAAACAAATATAAAGTAATTAAATAACTTAATCAATAAATTAATATTAAGTTAATATTTTGTATAAATCGATAATAGCATTTTAACTATAACATGATAAATTATAAATCATGTGAATACAGTGAATTATAGATTTCGACAGATCTCTTTCTTATTCATAGGAATCGGTGCGTAGCAGATCAGAAAAGAAATTCACCTATTTAATCCTTAAATGAGCAATAAAAAAAACAAAAAACTGATTGAGTGAAAACATTTTCCTCGTTGAGGACCGATTGATGGAGAGCGCGTCCGTTAGGTACACGCGGTGTCTTTCGTTGAAATTTTTTCCAGGTCACGCTTCTGCCGCGGTCTGCGTCTCTTCTCTGCTCGTGATCTACTTTGATTTCACTTTTTCCCAACACCTTTTTCCCCTTTCCGTTTTTTTCTTTGTACTACCAAGCTATATCGAGAAACATTGAAGCATGAACGGATCGAAACTGTATGACCTGCCTGTGTATACAATAACGTAGGCTAATGTACGATACAAAGATGTGTTTATTTATAATTCTGCTTTAAAATGAAGAGGAAAAAAGACCGATATGTACTCTTTTGATTATTCTGCGTCGGCGATACGACATTCACTTAACTACCAACTAAATCGTTCGCTTTTGAAAGTTGCGACAATATAATAAATTTCATTGATTTCAATTGACATATTTAACTTCACGTACATCTTACTCGAATTTTATTGGCTCTGATTTATACAGCTCGTCCTTTAAATGTTAAAAAAGATTGAAAAAGTCTTTACTTGTCAATTAATCCGATTTGATGCGAAAGTCACGACGAATATTGTAAGAATTATTAAAATATTTAAATGAATTATAAGGTTATACAGAAAATTTCAACAAGTTAATTTCATTTTTTTCTTTCGATTTTTAAAATCGATTCAAATATTTCGAATTTTACAATTTAAAAAGCTTATCTAAAGACAATAATTTGCTTTTAAGTACATCTCACTTACATATTATATTTCCTGACAAAAATTACAGTGTAAATATTTATCTTCATTCTTTAAAATTCTCAAGATATCAATACAAAAATTACTATGCTGAGTCGCTACTAGAGATTTTACTAATATTTGTATAAATTTAATTGGATATTAATACACATAGTGACATGTTTAACAAGGATTACTTACATCTAATTATTCATATACATCTAAGCGCTTGTCAATAGACTGGAAGACGTCGGATCATTTTTTTTATCAAATTACACATTTATCCATCAAAAGAAATATTTTAAATACTATATCGAAACACGAAAGTTTTAAATAATGATAAGACTATATTAATGAACTTATATACTAAACTACTAATTTTTCGTTTTGTAATTCAAATACACAATTACAATGCTGGATTTTTTAATCCATTTTCTTAATTTGAAAAATGTGAATTAAAACCATTTTGTTTAGTGCATTTGTTAATAACTTTTAATAATTAAGGCATGTCAGAAATTATGTATATCTAATATTCATGTATAGTTGATTAATAGCGACTCAGTCTAACTATATGTAGCCAATCGACTTTTGTACGAACATTGCATTATACGAAAACATTATTATCATTTAACATACGTTTTGTTGCTAATTAATATAGTTATATATTTCTCTATAATATAGAAATAGTCATACTCGTATTGACTAAAACTCACTCTTATTGTTGTAATAAGTGAGACAGACGTTTCCGATATTGAGAATACGGCAATTCGTAATTCAAATAATATATGTATATATATATTATTATTACTTCTTCTCGAATAATAAGTTTTAGGTAGTACTTGAAAAGACATAGTTTTCAACTTTAAACGAATGTCATCAATTATTGTTAACTTGTAAATAGAAATCTCAGTCTCATTACAGTTGCAACAATTAACATATATGTATATATATATAATACTGTAAGTGTGCGGCGATGTTATCATCGAGCAAAGAATAATCAAAAGGCCATACGGGATGTTAAGGCATGGCTAAACGCAAAGGGGAGCAATCCACGAGCAAAGGAACAGCGGTATGCGCGATTCCCGACAGCTGTAAAAAGGGTTGCGTCCCGGCGCGGGATACGCGAGTTAGGACAGCGACGGTGGCCGCGGCGGCGTGGCGAATCGACGGCACTGCCTAGAACGGCAGGCCTATTTCGAAGGCCTCGATAAGGGCCTTGCCCGAGTCGTAGACGCCGATGATGCCCAGGAGGACTCCAAGACAGATGACGAAACAGTCGTAGGCGACGGCGCTTGTCTCCATCGAGTTGCGCTTGAGCTTGAGGTGGAAGTAGCACGGCCAGATGAAGGAAAGCATCGTCCCGGTGAAGGAGCCGATGAAGCCCATGAGGGTGCTGAAGTGCGGTATGAAGATGGCCATCAGGATGGTAAAGACGATGACGCCCACGCGCCATGCGAGCCCCCAGACCTTGAGCTCACGGTCGAGGGTCCAGATCGTCGGGAAGGGGGTTTTCGGCTTTCCCCGGAAGAGAGCGCGCTCGAGGAGCTCGCAGGCTGCGTAGTAGGGCAGCGGGTATGAGAGGACCGCCTTTATCACAAGGCAGAAGTTGACTAAGCCCTTGAAGCCTGCCGAGTGCAGGTTGTTGGTGATTACCTACAGCCCCATCCCCAAAAGCCAAGTCAATATAGCGGTTCGTGCAAGACTACATTGTTGATCGTACACATGCGTCACCTACCTGCTGCGTATCGTTCTGGAAAGTGAGGAAGCACACGTAGCCAAATATCGACTTGAAAGCCGCCGCGGCGATGTGACTCCAATTAAGCATCCAGTCGAATTTGCTTCGATCGATTAGGTTGCCCTCGAGGGTCGGCAGAAAAATTTGCGACGTGTAGCTGAAGACGATCACACCAAGGGAGATCGGGAAGGTCTTCATGTTGATGCCCCACTTGACCTTGGACCAGCCCCAGTCGCCGATTTCCAGGAGACAGTAGCCGATTATGATCGCGTTGATGAACAGGTGGGCCATTGTGCACCAGAAGCTCAGCACGGACACGTGATGAAGGGACTTGAGAAAGCCCAAAGGTATGAGGAATATACCAATCAGCTGCGAATAGCAAATCGTAGGTGAGTAAGCAGTCGACATGGATCGCAGATCGCGCGCGTACCATCATCCAGCTTCGCGCATCGATGGCTCCCTCGGGATAGCTGCCGATCATGAGGTCACCGCATACCACCACGTAGAGGATGCAGGTCATAAGGAGCTCGATTATCTGGGCGATGTTGACTACCCGGGCACCAACCCGGGGCCCAAAGCACTCCTTAGCGATGGCGACGTACGAGTCGCGCACGCGCACCCGCTGCCCCGTTGCCGGGTCCAGTTCGTAGAGGCACTCCACTAGGATCTTGCCAGTGTAGCAACAGATGTGTGCGACCCCGATCATCGCCGCGATGGCCCAGTAGCCACCGCGTAGCACCGCGAATGGCAGAGATACGATGAACATACCCTGCGACGTGGGATCACATCTTAACTTTAGTTTACCTTACATACTATACTCATATCCCGTATTAATTATATACAAGTCGCATTGTGTAGTTGCCAAAAATCCAAAAACCTTTCGATTCTTTAATCGTGGAATTTAATAATGAAATAATATAATAATCTCTTCTAATTTATAATAGTCCATGAGTTAGAATTTTAATCATTTGAAAAGATGACGAAATTATCTGTATTAGTTACATGCAAACAATCTATTCACCTTTGTATACATTTATTTTTATTTGTGTGTTTGTATACATGTTTATACAAATCTGTACAAATAATTAAATAGTTATGTAGTATGCTAAATACGTTTTAAAAGCATATAAATCGCCATGGTTTAGAAATATAAGTAATATTTATATTAATTATAGTAATTATATATATTTATAATTACGTTATATAGTTTGTAATAATTAATATATCTATATAAATATACCATTAAAATTGGCTAGTTTTCAAACATTCAAGATTCAAATCTCCGCATGAAAACTATTTTATAAATTTGCAGGAAGATTGATGTTAAAAACATTGAATAAATTTTGAATAATTGATAACAAAAGCATTATATATACAGATGACTAAATCAATCAATTATTAGTAAAGTATAAATGATTAAGATACCACGTCATGCATAATATTGAGATAATTGTTATTAGCGGTAATTCAATAATAATACAAAAATATAATACGAAAATAAGATAATTAAAATATAAGATGCTTATATATTCGTTTATATGAGTGGAAAGCTCACGAAAGATGTCAATAAACTCATAATAATAATGTGATATTATAATTTTAACTCATTTTACTTATTAATTATTCATGTATTTCACTTGATTAAAACTATAAATATAAATTGTCTTTAAATGTATATTACTGCATGATAAAAATAAATGACCTCGAATACAAAAATTGCTTTTTCTATGTGCACGAAAATTAAGTAAATTATTACAACAGATATGTAGAATTTCCTTTTGATGTGAAAACTACGATTTTCATAATCGTAAGGAAAAGTCTACGTCATTATTGATCATCATTCACGAGCGATTGTCTCAATATAATTAATTGTAAAAAGGTTTTCTCTTTAGCTTAAAAATGCTATATTCCGCGAGAAAATTCTTTACGATACTTAAAAAATGTGTAAATTAACAAAGGTTGGTCAATAATTTCTTGTTACTCTTACATCATGATAGCGGTTGGCCCTCAATCAAAGATACAAACGTAACCGAGTGACCTTAATTATGATTGATTGTACCTGGATAGCATTGGTGACGTTCCACGCGGCCTGCCATTCATTGATCTTCACTCCAGAGCCAAATTCACCGCCGCCTTCGTCGTATTCACTAAAGCCGCTACTAACACTTCCTGTTCTTATTTTGTCCCTGACAATTAAACGAAAGAAGCATTCAAGAGACCACATTTCTCTTATTTAATTTCGCTTAATACAACAAGTTACTTCTTGTTTAATCCACGCTCAACTTTTCTGACCTTTATGTAACTATCGGATATGCCAATGTGTTTTCTGTATATATATATATATTTCTCATAAAAGCATGCTTCTACTTATAAGTACGACAAAGATCAGAAATCATATTTGGGGATGAAATGATGAGAAAATCGAGTACGCGTGTTGCACTCACCCGCTCCTCTGGTAACTGAAGGAGTCCTCGGCCATGGTGACGTGCCTCTGCTCCCCGTAGGAGCCACCCGGGTCGTTGTTTAGGGTGGTCATCTCGGCCCCGTCGGCGCCCTCGTGGAACTCACCCTGTTGGTCGTAGCTGGACCCGCCACGTCCCTGGCCCTGCCCCGGGCCCCTTAGCAGCTCCATGCACGGGCTGTTCTCCGGCCATTTGGCCTTGATCGTCTCCCAAACGACGTTTATCGTCGTCCCCAGCGAGGGGAGGTAGAAGCCGCGAAAGTTCGCCATCGCTCGGTGTTTTTACCTGCGCAACCCCATCACGTCTCCGTCAGCATATATCATGATGCCCAGAACGGGAATCTCGGGCGAGTACAAGCGGACGCTCCCGAGGGGCCTACTTTTCACAAACGCGCTCGCTTCGTATCTGTATATAAGCGTTCCATTATGTTCCTGTACGTAGGATTGATTTTTTATACACGAGGGAAGAGGTCGGTGTAAGTTGCTCCGGGAGCTAGTTCGATCCTTTTGTCGACTCTATTCGTAAGTGTCGCAGCTTCCTTCGCAATTATATCAAACGTGCTCTAGTCCTTTTTGTACCCGAATTTTCGCATTTCGCGCTTTTACATGTTTTAGTTAGGCAGGTAATGTATAATAGCCCCAGGCTTTTGTCGGATTTCAAACGAGGAGGCAGACTGTGTAATCCTAACGCGATCTTTTGATATTTTTGTCACGATCTAACGCAAAGGGCCAATGCGTTACACGATTTCATAACAAGTCGATTATCATAAATCGATCATCTGATATAAAAGAGTGTCGCCTAGCAAGGACTAAAGCCTTAGGGCCTCGAACAAAACGCAGACATTTTTCAATCGCACCTTCAATGGAAGAGAAGCCCGACACTTACAAAACTCAATACACGCGTTTTTGAAACTAATTTCGTTCGATTATCCTTTCGATCTTTATGAAGAAAAAACGTGGTGGTAGGGACATTAAAGAAGACCCGACAAACGGAGGCTAATATAGGATAAGCTGGACAGGCTCGTGCACTTGAGGCACATAAAAGTAATGGAAAGAAATCGAAAGAAGGCAATCTGGTGCACTTTATATATACGAGTTTAATGGCCCTCTTTTACGCTCGGCTCGCGAGCGGGGGAAAGCTCGTGCAAGCTCGCGCAATGAGCTCGGCTGCGGGCCCCGGGCGATCGATCGGGGCCGGCCGCTCCGGGGACTCACTCACGGGGTCGCTGCGCTGGCCAATCGATGCGTGGAGGCTGCGGGACTCGGGGGGCTCCTCACGCGCGTCCCATGGCCCGGGGGGGTGCTGGTGGTCGCTCGGCCGACGGGTGCTGCCTGTCGCGGCGCTCCTCCCGTCACAGGCCCGCGGCGGGCAGCGTCGGCCGGCGGCTAGGGGTGCGCGCGCGCACTCGCCGCCCCCCCCCCAGAGCGACCCCCGCGCCCCCGATCGATGCGCCGGGGCGGCCCTCCCCCGCCCACCTGCGTGCGCCCGACCTCGTTGCCCGATCTGCGCCCCCTCGGCCCTGGGGCGCGCGAGAGCCCTCCTTTCGCTTGTCCCGCCCGGCCCGCGTCGCTCCCAAGCGGCCAAAGGCCCCTCAAAACGCGCTTTATACCCGCTTGATATTGCTCTCCGATTTACTCCGAGTATGGAGATCGAAAGGGATATTGATGGCGACCAAGTACAAAGGTGCATCGATCAATTCGTTGATTATGTACTTTTTACCGGCCCTGCCCTTCGACTTGACTCGCTCGCATTTTGTTTTTTCCAATCTCAAAGACATACAACAGTAAATAAAAAAGTACTGGTAATAAATAAAAAATTTTTATTTATCTAACTTATATATTACAATTCACAATAATAATTGTTGATTAAGAATAATTTCTAATTCTTAATGTAACCCCACAATAGGCTTTCATTCAATCATACTTTTAATTCAACTTGCTAGTTAGAATTTTCTAAATGAAATAATTTGACTAAATCTACTTCATTTCACATTTTCGATGAACGAAGGAGCTTTGCAAAAGTTAACAAAGAATATCTAAATATAGTGATTTAAGCCAATCGTTGATCGGCATTAAATCCAATAAATATATAGTAACAATGTGACAAAATAGCAATAAAGTGTCATCTTAATAATGTAAATTTTATATACCGCACCAATAAACGTTATATATTAATTAATTATACTTAGCACAAAAAACAAAATTTAAACACAAAGAATATTTCGTACAGATTTGGCATTTTTCGCTTTTTCTCATACTTTCTCTGTCTCTTTACTCTCTCTCTCTCTCTCTCTCTCTCTCTATTAAAAACTGGGGTTAAAGGAATGTGTTGATAAGCAAGGGGGGTGAATGAGTGAATGAGGGGGTGAATGAAGAACATGCGCGTATCAAATGATGCACCAATTCGCAAGAAACGTTATTCACAATGTAGGTTTTAATATTTTACTAACAGGTAGCTACACGCATTAATCAATGCGTTCTCAATCATGCCCTATTGAAAATTAAAATTTCTAATGAATATCAACCTATAGGTGACGAGCATGCATTACTATCCATTAAGTTGACAGATAATTCGAGTAAGGATTTAAGAATAAAGTTACAGGATAATCGAATGTTAGTTAAAATATCAAAGCTTATTTCAATGACCAGGATGATGCAATTGGATGGTGCAGATAGCATAATAGGTTTTTGTACAAGCTCTCCCGTAAAAAGGGAGATTAATGTCGAAGTTAAGAAAGTTTTTTAAAGGGACTAAAAATTTTACAAACGAAGGTGATTCAGTGTCAGGGCTCCAGCTTTCGATTGTATCACCAATGATATTTCAACTTTAAATGAAAGTGAGACGATTGTAACTATTTGTGGACAAGTTGCAGAATTAATGTAAGTATTTAATGCTATCAAAAAGAAATGCCCTTCAATTTCGAAGGAAGTTGTTGATATAGAAAGTTTAATATTTTTGGTTACTTTTGAGAAAATTTTGGTGATATTTAATTCGAATGTTGAGATTACTAAACTGGGAAGAGCTTGAACAATCGGTGGAGGATATCTTTGACCAGTTACTGCAACGTTATCTTTAAAGCTGTTCATTAGAATGAATGATAATTTATCTTTAATATTATTAAGAGCAACAATCTTTGAGGATCACTAATTCATCTGAGGATTTTCAGGATATAGTTCATTTTTTGAAATATTATCTACTCATGGATGAACCGATCTTTGAACATATCTAAAAAGGTAAAAGTTTACGCAGATTTTAAGTGACATTTGTGCCATATTTACTTCACGTTCCTTATTAAAGTGAATATAAAAGAGAGAGAGAGAGAGAGAGAGAGAGAGAGAGAGAGAGAGAGAGGGAGAGTACACGTACATATATTACATTTTGTATTCATTATGCCATCATATTTATCAAAGGAGTGTTTCACTCATGTTAAAGAGAGGTATATTAGATGCTATATACTAGTGATGAAGAAGTATTCCATTATAATATAGTTTATCCGCTTTAGTTTGGACACTGTATGGATGCCAATCATTACAACTAGTATCGGAAACTTTGAAGGGCAGACGAATTAACGATAGGTCAAATTTTTGTAAAATAATTTTACAAATAATAAAAATATCTATTTTTCTCTCTCTCTTCTTTTTCATGTCGCAACACCCCTTTTTATCTTTGCATTATGCATAATCTTTCATATTCAAATGATACGCAATCTCTGACAATAATAAAAACATATATCCTAATAATTTAATGAATAAATTTTTTTATATAATTGTCAGTCTTCTGTATTTTTCATATACCGCGTAGTGCTGACTGCGCAGTAACAAACAATGCTAACATAAATGCCAATGTGCAGGTGTGTGTATACCAAAAATAGTTTGTACATGTAGGTGCAGTACCAAGAAAAAAATAATAAAGCAACGAAAACAGTACACAGTAAACAAATCACATTAGAAAATTCATCCATATTGAATAGTAATTGCATTTCTTTTCACATAGGTTTTTAATACTTAATCACAAATATCCATTGATTTACTCCCAACACCTACATTGGTCTTTTTCGTAGTGAATTTTCTAAAATCGTCATTTTAAAAATGACTCAATAATTAAAAAATTTAAAGTTAGTTTTCTCGTATCATTGCAAAGAAAAACAAATGGGCTTATGAAATGGTAAAGACTTCACTATTTCATTAGCACTCATACTTTTTTGTTTATACAAGCTTACTATACTCTAGATATATTAAATATATATCGAAAAAATACTCTTGATTTTATGAAATTATAGAAAGCAAAAAATTTGATTAAATATTTTACAAATTTCATGAAATTTCAGCGCTTCTGAATTTTGAATTAAGAAGAACGCTGAAGAGATATTTTATCGATTATATATTTGTTTGCAATCGACTTAATCCTCATTTTAACGAGTAGCTTTCAATATACAATTTATAAAGTAGTTTACATATTCTTAAAATTGTATTTGATAACTAAATGAACAAATAATAAAATTTCACGTATTCGTGATCTGTCATTTATGAAAACCGTTTTAACAGGTGCGTTTTTTCTCTAGTCCATTCATGCGATAATTGCACAATTAAATTAATTGTAAAATGCTAGGTCAATAAAACAGGAAAATATGACATGTATTATTCGTTAGGTTCTCTAAGCACTACATTCGCATCATTGTTACTCAATGAATTAGAATCAACCGTTGAGTCGCTATCTAGCATTGGTATTGTATCGGTGCTATCGACATTCTCGGTGTTTTTAGTGGCAGCAACTGGTTTTGCCTTGGACTCTATGCGGTACAATTTAGGATTTTGTTTTAAAATTTGTTCCATGTGATTCGAAAATGTAGCGGAATGTGTAGGAATACTAGAATGTGCAGGAATTGATCGTTGACAGGAGTGAAGCATTACTTCAGGACCTCCACCATATGCTTTCACAAAAAACTGCCAAAGTTCTTCAGGTATTGGACCGTAATCTGAACCTAGTTAAAGTTATTATAGAAAAATATTATAAAAAATGATATTAATAATATTATTTAAAACATTTTAATACACATTTTATAAGAAAAACTTTTATATTTTAAATGATATTGAAAAATACTAACCAGTTTTTAGCACGACTTGACCACTCTTATTTACAGCAATAGAACTATTATCAATAGGTCCGGGTGGTTGAGTCTCTTTGTTTTTGACAAAACTTTGCCATTGCCTAAACCAAGACATCGATAATGCGTAACGAGCTGGTTGATTATCAGGGTGATTCAGTTGGTTGAAAATTTCCAATTCGTGAAGTCGACGTTTTTCCATAGCTTCGTATTTTTCTTCGCAAATAGTACATTCGTATAAGTGCGTACAAGCTGGTCCACCACCAAAACTATTAATAACATTGAATTTTAAAATTATTTTATTCCTTAAGTCAAAAAATGATTCAAAGGCGTGAAATCATAAAATGATGAATCTTAGACTCAGATTATAATTTAGAATTATACTGACTAAAAAATAACAAACAATACTTACGTTTTGAACAAATATTCCCAAACAGATTGTCGAATAGGTGTACAAATTTTAGAAACAAATTTAGCTCTCACAGGGTTAACGCCTCCATGAGGACACAAAAAATCAGAATTGTCTATCGGTCCTGGTTCTGCAAAAGTATTGAATCTATTAATCCACTGTCTTGATACGTAGAAATTTAAATCCGAAGCCTCCTTTGATGATACATGCAAAAGTTCAACTATTTTTTCACGTAACTGTAACATTTCTTGTGAGCGTTTTCGATAAAATAGTACATACGCTCCACAATTTTGAACTGTTTCACGAGATACCGGGGTAACACATTGATCATCAAATTCGAACCATTGATTAGTTATTGTATTAAGGGCGTAACAAACATAATGTCCACCTCCGGCAGTACCGTGATGACATATAACTGATATCAAATCATACATGGTTACTTTGGAGATACAATCTTTGTGCAGATAGGGACGCATTTCAAGATCTTCCAACGGGAACGAGACATAACTTGCAATCTTGGAACTAAACATAAGCTCATGTCGGAATCTCTTAAGATGTATGCATAACACTTCTGGTAATTCAAGAACTTTGGAAAACTTTATTCCATTACGCAGTTTGTTACACTTTTCACAACTATACATGTTATCACCCTTGAGCTCATCTGCACTAAAAAAGGCTGACAGGCAATCATGTAAACTAATCATTGGACCCCAAACCAGTGCTCGCAGCCATTGCATTAACCAAGAAATCCAGCCTGATTGATTTGTGACATAAGCATCTGAACATGGGCTTGCCTTTTGAGGCGTCAATGAACCTTGATGTATCATATTTATGTGATCTCTACTAGGAATAGGTAGAGATAGGTCTTGGAAAGTTTCAATTCTTGTAGATATTCTGTCACACGTAAGACACTGAACACTGCTCAAGAGTTTACCATCAAATATATCACTGATAATACTACGGGTTTTCATTTGTTTTTTTGTACGATGTTTTATTGGTGAATCCTGAGAAGATCTTTGTTGTTGTGCATAAGTGATATCTGTACCTTTCTTTATACTGCGATTAGTAAATCTACTCATCAATTTTTCGGTCTGACTAACTCTTGAATATCTTCGTTTCATGCCTCGTTCACCTTCATCACTTAGAGAACTCTGTTCACTTACTCCTGAATCACATGTCTCATATTCAGCATCTGATTGACTTGAACCTGTTCCATCAACTTCTGTTTCTTCTTCATCTGATGACGGATCTCCAGGACTTTTAATATGTACCAAACCTTCTCGATCATCTTCCATATGTTCTTTTAATTCTTCATGAAGCTGATCCATAAAACATCGTAAAAACTCCTGTGTATCGTGTTGATGGTATCCTAAAATTATAAAAATTGGGTATTAACTTATATAATCCACTCATATGAAATTTATTTAGTTTTAGAAATACATATTTTTAAGTTTCTTATTAAAATTAAAAACTAAACATTGTTTTTTGCTAAATTATAAAAATAATTTTGATTTGGAAGATATTTTAAATTTTAATGATAATTTTGATTGAGTTTTAGTTATGTGTATATTAAAATATAGTTAATATATATATATATATATATATATTACCTCGAAACATTGGATGGACAGCTTTTATACCTGTCAATATGGCATGTGGTACCGAATACCCTCTGGCCTGTCTGTTCCACATTTCCCTAATAAGATGCAAATAGCTTAAGCTTAAACATGGTTTTCGATCTGAAACAACATAAGTCACCATGTGCCCACAATCCATGAAAAATTGTGTCAGAGGAGGTACATTTGATAATGCTTGCAATGCTGAATTCATATAACAAGTATTTCCAATGTTTTGTAAACCAACCAGTCCTCTAGGTTTCCCTGGAAATTCTCGACTTTCATCTGAATCGGTACTTTCAGGTGAATCCTCTGATTTATCAAAAAAAGACTCTCCTTTCTCTGCATTCATTCTATTAGTTGCATTATTATCATCTACAAATCTAAATTTAAAATTTTTATTGTGTGATGCAAACATTGAAAGCATTATTTAAAATAAAAAAATGTTTAAAAAAGCAACAAATTTCAGCAGATTTGAAATAATTTTAATTCAATTAGTTATGATATTAGTTTTACTTTAATAAAAATACTAAATTCATTTTTTGTGAATGAAATATCAATATAATTCCTACTTTGCTTTAAGAACTTAATTTTTTTGTTGTTTTTAGAATAGTTTAGTGTTCTGCACTTTGCTACATTTATTGCTTCTAACATTTTAAATTATTTTTTAATTAAATTCAAAATATATAGGTAGCTACAATAATTCATGCTATTTAAACATAATTCATAATTCAGCTATTAAAAATAAAAGAAAATCTCAATAGAACTAGATTATCCCTTTAAATAAACAAAAAAATTTAACTTACTTTTTAACAAACTGTTGGTGGAAATCATAATTCTCTGGCTTGCTATCTAAATTTATCGGAATATCGTCAGAAAAGTCATTGCTGAAGATCACCTTGGGATCAGGTTGGTCAGGTGATAAACACGAGAACACGTACCTTGTATGAACCTCCATTTTACACAAATGACACCAAATTCTATTAGAAGTTAGATTCATATGAACTGAATGTGTGAGGCACTTTTTATTGTGGAGAGTACTATGGTCAAGGTGCTGCTTAGCACATCCAACATAACGACACTCTGGATACAGACACAACCAAAGATTTTGACCCTCATAATCACATGAAACACAATTGTAAAAAGTTTCTTTTCCAGCAATAACATCCTCAACAATCGACAGATCACCATGTATGTCAACATGAGGACAATTTATTGATACTAGCGGCATTGGTGCTTGTCTTCTATTATTAATAAAATAGAAATATATGCATTTTTTGAACAATATTGATGAAATAGATACTAAAATTTAAGTGCAATAGTAAATTATAATATTAAAAGTTTACACGTACTTGTATATATATTTAATATACTGTTCTAATTTTGAATAGTCATCTTTATGGTTTACAATTATTAAAGAAACATATTACATAATAATAAATATTAATAAATACAAAGTGAATGTATGGTAGCAACTTTTATGTTAGTTATAAAGTGTTGACATATAAGAAGATTAAATTCATTTAGATTTTAATGACAATTTGTAAACGAAGAAAGCTTTTCGTGTTTATGATAAAAAAATTTATGTAACCATTTGATTCTGATGAGTTAATATATTATTTTTACAATATATGATTAAATTTTTTATAAAATTGTCTATTATGTGAGCATAAAAAATCTCAAAATTATGATTTATCTGATACTTAATTTTAATCTTGATTAGCCTATTTAAACTGACAAAAGGTCCATTCAAAAAAGTTAACCAAGTGCTTGTGCAACTTCATTACTGTATCACAAAATAAATGTTACAATTTTTTTTTACCTATTTTCTCGTATTATTTTATTTATTGCCTCCCTTAAGAAATATCCTCTTAAATTATAGAATTTGCGATTGCTTGTACGTGTACTCTTATACTTGACACGACGACGTTTTTACTCTTTCTCTATCTCTTTTGCTCATGCGTTGCTTGACACATTTGAGTTTAGATCTGTCGCGTAATTTCATTAGGATTGCCCAGTATTTAATGTTAAGAATCGTTGAATCTTTTATATTCAGCAAGATTCTAACCTCTTTAAACCATTATTGTATTATACATGTCGAATCACTCATGCCATTCATTGAACTGCACGATACAATTACATGTCTCATGCAGAATAAATTTTAGGACAACAAAATATGCTGATCACTAAACGATTCCATAGATGATTTTGGTTGGCCGTTTTTGTTTCCTCATATGCACTTATGCGCGCGCATATTTACGGAAATGCACGACGAATCTCGGTTTTTACCGAAATTTAAATTCAATGAAATATTGCTTGTGCAAGGATAATGTTTAATTCATCATACAAGATATTTAATAAAAATATGACTTGCCTTATTTATTATACACTGTACAAAAGATGAAAAAACAATAAAGGTTTGTTTTGGTAATGTTAGATTATTTAATATTTCTGCACTCTTATAACTTTATATTACTGATATTTTATTTTAAAAAGTATTATAAATACTATGAATTCCGAGAGGAATTCATAATATTATTACATCTTTATTTTGAAAATTCATCATATATATTAGATTTGAATTCGAATATTCTAATATTAGGTGTTCCATAATCCATTTGGATTTCATACATAATGGATGCACGTCCTTGAAGAGAAAAAAAAATGTTAAATTTTGAGAAAAGTTAAAGAAAAATATTTAAAAGTATTCGAAAAATATTCAAAGCATTACTGTAGGTTGATAGACGTGCAAACTACTCTACTGAAAATTGTTCGACACGTGCTGCTATCTGGGAGTAGATGCGATCTCTCACGGTGAAATTTTTAAGCCTTGAGAGAGAAAAATGTTAAATCTTGAAAATAATTTAAGAAAAATATTCCAAAAATTTGTAGTAAATAATTATTCTGTTATTAAATAATTTATTTTAATTCATTATTCTTTTATTGATACATCGTCATCTTTCATCTTTTAAAAATTCTTCACATAATTTTGTGTAAATACAAGTGTAGACTCGATTTTTGAATTTATAATTATTAATATCAAAAATAAAACACATCATACTTTTATGAAATGATTTTAATTTTAATAAAATAGTTTCAATAATTTCTACTACTATAAATTAATTAGTTACAATAATAAACCGTACCGCGCCGCAGGTTGCAGACTCGCAGCGTGTTTTCTGGTAGACTATTTGAGGAGTGTCCGCTGCGTTCTTTTACGTCAGCTGTGCGAAATTGCTCAAATGCACATGGATTATTGACGATTTTTTATCAAGATTATACAGTTCTAAGTACGCTTTGATAAGAGTAAGTAAGTAGTGGCATTCGTGTTATCAAATTAAAATACTTTTAAAACTTGTAAGATTTGTATCATCATAGTAATTTACATTTCGAATAACCTAACCTATAAACCTAACCAATTAATTTTTGAGACTGCATCTTTATGTTTAATCAATTGTTAAATTTTCTTTTCATTTGTGTTTAAATTTTTTATATATAACAGTTTTGATGTATGATGATATTAGTTCCCTTTCAAAGATTTTCATAAAAATTTTAATTATTTGATAAAAGAAACATTAGTAACAAAATTGTTAATTTAAATCGTGTAACATATTTTAATATAATCAATAGTATATTAATTTTTAGGCAAAAATGGTTTTGTCTTGTCGATTTTACAAACAAAAGTATCCAGAAGTGGAGGATGTTGTTATGGTCAATGTCCGTAGCATAGCAGAAATGGGTGCCTATGTGCACCTGTTAGAATACAATAATATAGAAGGTATGATATTACTTTCTGAATTGTCTAGGAGACGAATTCGATCTATCAATAAGTTAATTAGGGTAGGGAAAACAGAACCAGTTGTTGTGATTCGAGTCGACAAAGAAAAAGGTAAAGTAGTTCTATTTCTTATCAATTATTTTGTACTTCATTCATATTTGTTAAAATTATTTTTATATGCTTAAGGTTATATCGATTTAAGTAAGAGAAGAGTCTCTGCTGAAGATGTTCAAAAATGTACAGAACGATATGCTAAAGCCAAGGCAGTGAACTCCATTTTGAGACATGTGGCAGAATTATTACAATATGAAAGTGATGATCAGTTAGAAGAGCTTTATCAAAAAACAGCATGGTATTTTGAAGAAAAGTATAAAAAACAAAAAGCATCTGCATATGATTTCTTTAAACAATCAGTATTGTAAGTTATCTTAATTTTTAAAATACAAAATAATTAAAAATTTAAAAACATATTTTTCTTGTAGGGACCCTACAATTTTAGCAGAATGTCAACTTGATGATGAAACAAAAGAAGTTTTGATTAATAATATACAAAGAAAATTAACTTCACAACCAGTAAAAATACGAGCAGATGTTGAAGTAGCTTGTTATGGGTATGAAGGCATTGATGCTGTAAAAACTGCATTAAAATCTGGCTTAGCCTTATCAACAGAAGAACTTCCTATTAAAATAAATCTCATAGCTCCTCCACTTTATGTTATGACTACATCAACACCTGAAAAAGCAGATGGAATAAAAGCACTTAATGATGCTATTGAAGTAATTCAAGAAAAAATTGAATCCATGGGAGGTGTATTTAATACTCAAATGGCTGTAAGTTACTATTTAGCAACATTTAATTAAACTTAGTATTTTTAAAAACTTAACATTTTATTATCTTAATAGCCAAAAGTTGTAACTGCAACTGATGAGGCAGAGCTAGCTAAACAAATGGAACGAGCTGAATTAGAAAATGCAGAAGTTGCTGGTGACGACGATGAGGAAGAAAATGAGGGTATGGGTAATTTCAGTGGGCCAGAAGATGAAAATGATCAGAAAGCAGAAGAATCTGCAGAGGATGATTAAAACATTAATATAGAACTAAAATTTATAAAAGAACATGTCAGAATATCAGACAATTTTTTCTAACAATAAATAATACATTTAAAAATGTACATTATTTTACAAATAAAAACAATTTCTTTTAAATTTGATATAAAAATTTAAACCTTATCACTTTAATTATATTAACATTTAGATATCTTAATTATTTTAAAAATGTAATAAAATTTTATCTAATATTTAAATGAAAAACTCAACAAGGCTTAAATGAGGAAATAAATAATATATGTAAAAAATTTTATTAAAATGTACGTTTTATTTTAAATACATTTCAACGAAAGTTAATCATGGGCAATAGTAATTTCAACTGATACTCCAGGCTCAAGAATGATGCTTGTAATTTTTTTCACAATTTCTGATGGTGAATACAGATCAAGTACCCTTTTATGGATACGCATTTGAAAACGATCCCAGGTTTTGGATCCTTCACCACAAGGTGTTTTACGAGTTGTGATCCTTAAAGTTTTTGTTGGTATACGTATTGGTCCCTTAACCTTGATTTTCTGCTTCTTTGCATTAAAAAGTAACTCAGTTGATACTAAAATAGATTGATATTGTTTAAATTATTCTGAAATCATTTAAAAATACCAGTATTGTGATTCTTTTATTCACCTTTTTCCAATGATCGAATGTTGCGAGAAGTTAAAGTAATTCTAATTCGATGAATTGGCGTTGTTTCTTGCACAAGTTTTTCAATGTTATCCGTCTTTAAATTTGCCTATTTTAATTAAAACAAAAGAAAATAGTGAAATATTATACGCAGTTTGTAAAACGAAAATCGATTAAAGGCATCAATTAAGTATACATATCGGTGAAATGTACACTTAACCTTAAAGAGATTAGAGTTTTATTTAATCTAATAATTATTCAGAAATTATTTAATTATAAAATATTGCAGTAGATAAATAATCCTTTACCATGATGTCTGTATGCTTCTGGTCGAGATAACCAATTAATTCACAAGAAATAATTGATCAGCGCTGAACCAGAATGCTGCGTCTTCCAGCACACGTGTGAAAAGAACGAATTTGGGTTATGTATTCCTTATTTCCTTATTTCGCTCCAATATGTCGCTATCGTAGTTCGCCCGCAAATCACCGGCGCTTTCACGTTGTCGCGCGCTTTGTAAACCGATCGCTGATTTTACAAGTTTTAAATCTGTATAATATATATTATATTATAATATTCTAGAAAAATGATCCATTATAAATTTATAATAACGCATAATTACACACATTAAAATATTTTATTTACACATAAGAAAAATTTTGCAGAGTGTATTTTATAATTTTTTATCTCATTATTTCAAATTTTTAAATTATATATATTCGTAATAGATTTTTTACCTTTATTGTTTCACTAGTTATAAAAAAATGCATGTTGTAACTATTTGATATAATTATTAGAATTTTGTACAATGTTATATAACACGTAAAAAAGTATAATTATATAAAATGTTTTGTTATAAAATACTTTCGATTTCGTTGATTTTATTGATTAAAATTTATAATTATATACAGAAGGAATTTGTTTTCAGTAATCTAGAAATTGATAGCATAAATAGTAATAACTGAAATTGCATACACAGATCTAATAAAGAGAATTTGTAAACACATATATTTTAAAAAGAAAAAAATAATCATTCCACACAGGCTTAGGTCATTCGTAAATTGTTTTCCAGCCTCCATAAAAACTTTAAGTTTGTTTAACTGACTCAAATGTATAAACTTTATTTTCAATTATTAGAAATAAAATCATCATTTTCCATTATTGAACTTTTATTTTTACTTGCGTCATTGACTTAGAAAAAATGAATAACATCTTATAACCACTGTAGGTTACACACACGGACGAATACGGAACGAACGAAGATAGATCCTAATAGAAGTCGAAAGCCCAAAGCAAAGTGAGGCACCCCAACGGTAGTTTGTACCCTATAACATATTCGCGCCGTCGTCATCATTCTACTTAATCGCAAGCAGTTAACTTAGATTCGCTGCGAACTGTTAGTCACTATGGGTGTAGGAAACGCGCGACCGATATAGAGTAATCATAAAGCAACAGCGTTTTGAAACTATATGTATATTTAAAATATTTCTAGACCTGCAATTGAAATTTTTTATTGTTTTCAGATTTAAAAATTAGTTCAAACTTTTAAAGCAAAGACTTCTACATTAACTAATAAAGATGATTTTGTATAAGCATAAATTGTTCATTTCAATTCTACTAATATTAATAAATGGAACATTAACACTTTATTTCTTATTTAACAAAATTATTTTTAGTAAATTCTTAAGTCTTATTAAATCATGCTTTTATTTAATACATTCTAATAAATAAAAGAATTTTTAATAGATACAAATTTATTTTAAAAAGTTTTCAACCTATTTTGTACACATTCGATTATTTATATTAGCGTAGTTTACATTTCAAACATTGAAAATAACGCAAAAATAATTAATAAGACAGTAATGTCTTTGCATTTGAAGAAAAATGTTCTTAATAATTGGTGTGTATATATTAATATTATATGTATATATAAGTAAATTAGATTGGCAAATAGATAGATAAAAACAAATAGAAAAAAGCACAATTGTATACACTTTGCTGCATAATGTAACAAAACTTTATCATTACAATCATGTGTATGTATACAATACTTATTTAAAATCTACACACATTAATATGCACCATTTCAGAATATTATTTACGTTTTTAAAATTACTTATTTTGTTATTTACTTGTCTATTTAAAATTTTTATTCACTAAAAAATTTCTACTTCAACAATATGAAAATAAACAATTCAACACACCCTAGGTAACCTTACATGCCTAACAAGATATTGAATGTATAAGAAAATATCTACTTTAATGAACGATAACTTAAAGATACTGATTTTATAAACATTTAGAATGTTTATATTTTCTTGAAATGAAAATTTACTTTTGTACATTTGATAATAAAAAATATGTTTGTTTTAATATTTTACAAACCACAATTATTATACAGATTTGGAATTTATAAAGTGTTAAATATGTTACAAAATACACCTAACTTTTATTAACTTTGATTTTCCTTGATTTTGTCTAGATTAAATGTCTGAAAATGATTGCAATGTTTCTTGAAAATACGCATATTCGGACGATAATACAGTACTTAAGTTTCAATTTCTTGTCATTCCTCGATTATTTCTTTTGTTAATTATTATAAATTATAATTTATTCATAGTCCTTGTCAATTAATGAATCATTTACACTCATTATTCACTACAAACATAATATACAAATTCTAAATTTGACTGTCGTTACCCAACAGTTTCATTTACTGTTGAGGATGGCAATCCAAGTATCATGGTATGCTGCCCTCCACCTGCAACTCGAAGTATTTTAACATCTTTTACTTGTTTTGATTCTATTATCATTGGCACATCAAGATCTTCTTCTTCTCCTGTCCCAAGTTGTCCACTGCTTCCCATGCCCCAGGCATATAATTTCCCTGAAATTGTTTATACCATTAATAAATTATTTTTTTCAGTTTCAAGAGAAAATTAAAATATTACTTTTTTATAAAAGAACCATTAATTTTTATTGAAAAAGCATACATATTTATTTATACTACTTACAATAAAATTAATTATATTGTTCTTTAATTTAAAAAAGGAGTATTCAAATTATGACTTGACATTTACCAGTATCAGTAACAGCAAAAGATTGAGCACATCCAGCAGCAACATCAACACATTTTATTTTATCAAGGCTAGGTACAGAAGTTAATTCTGTTGCATCGGATTCAACAGAACCAAGACCCAATCGACCATACTCTTTTCTACCTAAAACAAATACTTTCCCCTCACTATCCAGAGCAACTGTGTGATGTTGACCAGAACTAATTTGCACCCAATCTTTATTACTCAATGTTTTTGAAATCATTGGATGAAATTGTTTGTCAGTTTCTTTGAGACCTATAATTAATATGAATAAGTAAACATTAAAATTCAGATTTAAAAATTATTGAATATATTGAAACAATTATTGAAAATTACCTATTTGACTATAATTATTTAAACCAAATACATATATATCACGAGAATGAGAATCTTTTATAAAAGTGGTATATGTTCCAGCCCAAATATTTTCAAATTCCATATGTTTATTAACCTTGAAGTGAACCTCTCCTGGTGTGAGTAGTTGATTTACTCCTTGTCGACAATGTCTGTCAGTTTTTCTTTCAGATAAACGACCAAGTTGGCCTTGTTCACCACAACCACATGTGTACACATGCTTTTTCTGATCTAACAGTACTAGGTGATCAGCTCCTGATGCTATTTTAATATATTTATGCTTTAAAGGTATTTCAACGGGAAAACGTTCATTATCTTTTGTCAATAATCCCATGGTACCATGTGAATCCTAAGAATACAACATTGGAAAAATATAGTCTTAATAGTATTTTTGAATAAAAAATTATATTTAAGATCTTTATCTGTTTAATATTGAAAATTTAAAATAAAATATTTACTCTGAAAGAACCCCAAACAAATACTCTTCCATCTTCTAAAAGAGCTGCACTGTGTGAATCACCAGCTGTTACTTGAATAACAGGAGCAGGTAATTCGACAAATCCTGGAACAGTCTCAGACCCTTCCTCTGATGTATTTCTACCAAGTGCTCCTTCGTCATTGCATCCAAAAGTTATAACTTTTCCTTCTTTAGTTAAACATACATTATGCATACCACCAGCTGCTATAGCAACTATATTTGCATGATTAGGAACTAAAGCAAAACGAGTTTTTTCAAGAACATCTTCTCCTAAACCAAGTTGTCCAACATCTCCTTGACCACATGTCAAAACTATACCACCTTTGGTGATTTCTCTAAGAATAACTCTTGTTTTTGGATCTAAAGAAAAGTTAAATTTATTCATGTACAATTATTGAAAAACTACATTGCTTTAAAACAATTTCTAAATAGTCAATTTTAATTTAAATATTATTAAAATAATAATACTTTGAAAACAAAAACACTTTACAACTCATTATAATTATTTAAAATATTTACATATTCAGTTTTAATTCTCATATTAATACAAGTTATTTTTATATTAAATTAACCTTTTTGAAATTTAGTTTGTTAGTAATAAATCAATATAGATCTATAAAAAATAGATTGTTACTACTTTTATTTTTATGAGTATGTCAATTTTTTAAATTTAAATTATAAATTTATAAAAATCAAATTTAAATAGTTGTATATTTAAACATGTATTTACCAATATTTTCTTGATCTTTTATTTCTTTATTTGATTTAGCTCGAACACTTTTAGAACGCTTAACAGGTTTTACATCTTGTTGGGAATCTTGCACAAGCGATGCTGGACGTTTTTTAGTTTTCCTTGGCGGCACTAAAAGAGGTTAACTTTTATTAAACAACTATTGATACAATAAGAAAACTTAAAGTAAAAGGTTTTAATATTGAATTTTATAAATTATATATCCACCTACTTTTTTTAAGTCACCAAAAGAAAAACTTTTAATGAATAATAATGTAGAGCTGTTTACCGCCAAAAAGTCGTAACGGTTTTAACTTGTACAGGTCTTATGCTGGATATCTTGCAGCACTCCCCGTAGGTACCAAGGGGGGTACCAGACACCAGTAGGTCTATAAATGTGCCGGTGCATACATGTTTGAGTACATCCGTGCATATACGTATATATAGAATGTTGTAGCAATGAACTCAATAAGCTTGCAGTAACATTCTGAAAGACGAGACTACTGGAGACTACGAGAGTGAAGTATTTAGTAGCGACTGGTGGCGACGAAGGTGACAACTTAAGGAACTAACTATACGGCCTGTCGGCTTTGGTCGGCTTAGGTTTGTTTAACGAATAAAGATTTTGTAGCAACAATATACATATATACTTACACGTTGGTATAGTTTTCTATATGATTGTCAATACACTGTAAAAGTTTGTTATGCAGATATAGTTATACAGGTTATCGTATGATTACCAACATTACAATATATAGATACGTGTATATATATATATATATATAGTGTCTACAAAAGTGCCCAACAATACATAAAGGACCCAATAATGTGTAGCATCGTGTACTGCTGAAGACAGCCGAGTGTACAGTTTCGTTGCGAACTTAACGTTGCTGAATGTAATGCTGAAATATAATTTAGCATTTATGATAAGTTTAGGATATAATATGTTTCAAACATTAATAAGAGAGTGACTCTTTTTTGAATTTTATTATTTCTCATTAAATTTATTAGAATATATATTGTATAAATAACTTTATTTACAATTTTTATGAATTTTTTATAGCATACTTTATACATGAACGATAATAACAATTATAAGTGATAACTATTATTTACAAAGGGTAAAGGCAATGAACAAAACTATTTTACGCGAGTAATAATTTATTTGGTTACTAATTATGCAGTCTTCCAAATGAGCATTTTGGATTTCCTTTTTAATATCCTCCACGATTTCATCGTCTACATAAAAAATATATGTACCTAGTTAATTGCTAAAAGAGGGATTCTATTAAAGAGGTTTTTTTGTAAATTTCAACGAATAATATTTAAGCTGCAATACTGAATATTTAGTTTAAATAGAATAAATCGTAGATTAACATGAAAGAATATAGACTATTAGGCTGCTATTGAATTAATTATTTATTAACGGGTTAAATTAAATAAAATTAATGGCAATGAAAGTGTTAAAGAAGATAAAACGGTAATGCTACGAGGTATAAATTGAATAATCTATGCGAAAATGTTTATGTTAAAAACAAAATTAAATTGAAATTGATAAACATTAAAAATCAGCGTTGAGTCAATCCTTTGAAAAAAGACTGATTAAAAAGTATTTGCATATCAATTCATATTATTAGTATTGCAATACCCATTATTTAATTCTTCGTATTTAAAAGGATAATATTTACAGATTATAAATAAACATAAATAAAATTATAAATTTGTACCTTATATTTAATTGAAAAGTTGGGACCAAAAATTACTAAAAATACTATTTAATTGAAAAAAGTATGTATCTTCTCTCCGCCCGTTTGGCTAGCTACCCAAAGTTTAACTATATGTTCTCTTATGTTCTCTGATCCATTGCGCTCCTTTGAATACTTGTGCGCCTTTGAAAGAGTAAACAGTAAGTCACAGTAAGTGAGAGCCTCTGGTGATTCCGCAGCCCTTCATCACGCATATAGTTTATAGATGTATTCGATCTTAAATCTTATATTTTATCTTCAAAGAATTCTCTTGAAACTTACTATTTACTTATTTTCTATTGAAAATAAAAAAGTATCTTCGTGTTAAAGATACGCGCACAAAATATCTATAAAAATACTTGCTTCCACTACCTCTTTTTTTGGTACAATTTTCAAATTCATAAAAAATATATTGTGTATGTAGATATTGCAATTTAAATGATTGACGCATTTATTAATTTTTAAAAAATATATGAATAAAACATACTAAAAACTACCACAAAAATAAGTAATGTCGAAGGTAATGCAAACAAACATTTTTTTAGTTGTACAGGTACTTTTTATATTTTTTATTCTATAATTATTTTTAAGACCAAATTGAATAGTCAATGTTTCAAAGGTAAGCGTATAGCGGTTTAACTTGAATCTGTAACGTAGTAACGTAGTTGCCATAAGGATAACTCTTGGAAGAAAAGTGAAAATAGTGAAGCCATGTGCTTAATTTTATTTAGAATAGAAGTTATAAAAAAAATAAAAGATATTAAACAGTTTTCGTAACCGACTGAAAATCAAAACTTAAGTATAATAAGCGAGATATCAATAAATATTTACTATACAAGTTACACTTCGTATTACGCTTCGTTATCGTGAAATTAGGCTGCTTACTGCATATTGGACGACTTTTGTACTTTAGGCATTTCTGCACCCACCCTTTTCAAATTTAAGTTCGAATATTTTGAATTGAAAATGATAAAAGTTCATATAAGATACTATTTCATGCATTTTGATATACGTTTGATGTATGAATAGTATGTTATGTAAAATTTATCGGACGTATTCTTTACGAACAAATTTATAACAAATATATAATATATAATGGGTGCATAGGAGTCCATATAAATACTTACCTCCAAACAGTAAACAAAATCAAAGCTTGAACAAACTGTCAAGAATTAAATTAGCTTGTATAACACTATGTATGGTCAATGTTTAATAAGTAAATTAATCGAAACTTTTTCTTTTACAGATAAACCAGATTGCAATTCGGAATCTCGTATTGTTAATAAGTACAATATTAAAACCTTAATTTTTCTATCAAAGAGTGTAAGTTACCTGATTTTTATAACAGTTCACTATAGCTCTAATTATATTTTAAATGTAAATCTTGTAATTTATTTGTATTTTATGTAATATTAAATTTATATAAACATTAGTGTGTACTAAAATATAATTGTTCATAATTTATTAATAAACAATTATATTATATTTAATAATAGTGCTTTATCTAAGATTGATTCTGGTTAATATTTTATTTTAATACATATTTTATACATTCATCTGTTAGTTGTTTTAGAGTGTCTTGATTTTTCAATTAACATATAAAAGTGAATAAACCGAAATTTACCTTACATGAGTGGTGGTACTATAAAAATAAGAATGATTCATGAAAAGTGTCGGAATAGCATTTATCCTTTATCCAACATTTCAAGATTTGTGGTTCCTGACAATAAAGTTTTTTGGCATATTGATTTTCCTGATTATTTACCAGTTCAATACACTTCAAAAAATTTAAAAGGAAAAGATTGGGCAGATTTAGAAATTGAGGATACAACTTTCAGACCAAAATGGAATGACCTTGATAATGGTGGTACTTGAAACTATTAAAATTTTTAATTATAACTATATTTTACTTTTATATGCATTAGTTTATGAATAAAAAATAGATTAGTAACTGCAATTATTAATTTTATAGGTAAAATTAATAGAAAGAGTCTTATTTCTAATTACTGCATTGATCACAATAAATATCCTCTAAATCCATATGGTCGTACTGGAATAATAGGTCGAGGTTTATTGGGTAGATGGGGTCCAAATCATGCAGCAGATCCAATAGTTACAAGATGGAAAAAAAGTACAAAGAGTCTTATAGAAGTAGATTCAATTACAAAAAAACCAATTTTAGAGTTTGTTGGAATACAAAGAAGAGACTCAGGAGAATGGGCACTACCAGGTGGAATGATAGATCCTGGTGAAAAAGTATCACATACATTGTATCGTGAGTTTATGGAGGAAGCTATGAATTCTCTTGAGAAAAATGAGCATGAGATAATAAATGCTGAGAAACTATTTAAAGAATTTTTTGAGAACGGAGAAGAAATATACAAAGGGTATGTTGATGACCCAAGAAATACTGATAATGCTTGGATGGAGACAGTTGCTTTTAATTTTCATGATGATGATGGATTAATTGTTGGTAAAATGAATTTAGAATCTGGTGATGATGCAAAGAATGTTAGATGGTTAGAAATCAGTAATAATTTATTTCTATATGCAAGCCATAAAGATTTTATAAAGAAGGTTGCAGAAAAACACAAAGCCCATTGGTGATAAGTTTTACAATAATGATTGTAAACTTGGTTCAAATACTTATAAGTAAACAAAATATTTTCTTGAATTGTATTCAAAGTTATCTTTATTAATTATAATTATTACAATCTAATTTAAATTGTAATAGTAAGATAATTCATAAACCTTAAAAGTATACTTCAATCAGTTCAGTTTTATGATTTTACATTTAATATAGTTATTAATTAAAACAGCTTTTATTCTGTAAGTAGGTTGTTATAAGAATCACAGGTAGCAGTTTGTTTTAAAAGTTTATCTTATGCACAAGAGAAACAGTTCTGCAGTGATTTGTATTGGAACATTTTGATATTTTATATTTACCTTATAAGTTCACTATTTACATCGTTTTACGTTATGCAAGTATATACACGTTATAATAAAGAATTGTTTAATAATCTAATTTATTGTATGATTCATTTTTAAAATATGGTAAAATAACAATTAAAATAATCAATAAATTTAACATACATACATTTTTATGGGCCACTTTCTCCTACAGAGATTAGTGGTATGACACTTCGTTCATGAATCCCTAGCATATCTAGGAAAATATCTGTAGAATTCTTTGAATTTACAGTTTCTTTATATAAATTTGTATATTGATTAGATTTAAGCATGCTGCTATCTTTGTCTTCAATTATAAGATTATCATAATTTACTAAATTTGTAACTACACTATTTCCTTCCAATTGATTTAAAGGAGTAGCATTTAAACTACATTTTGTATTATATTCTAAATTTTTCTGCTTTTTAAAACAACTTTCTAGTTCTAAAGCTTTTTTTGCTTGACATTGTCCTTTCTTTGCAGCTTCTATAAATAGTGTCCTTGCAGTATCTAAATTAGTTTTTAGACCACCTCTTCCTTGAGCATGAAAAACACCTAAGTTGTACATGGCATCAGCGTGACCTTTACTAGCAGCTCTTTGGTAATACTTTGCAGCCTAAAAAATATGAGAGTTAAATGCTTTAAATCAAAATGAATTTCTTTTTAAATTACATTTTAATAAAAAATTTGAATGTTTTATAGATTCTCTAAAGAAACTATAAGACTATTTGCAATTTTAGTTAAATGTATCTTTTTTATAATACATAGTTTCTGCATAAAACTAAATGCTTTAAATTGTCTTACCTTAGAATAATCAATAGCAGTTCCTAATCCTAATTCATAGCATAATGCCAAGTTAAACATACTTCCAGCTGATGATAATTCACTCCCATTAATAAAATGCTCTATTGCATCCCTATATCTTTCATCTTCTATAGCTTTTGATCCATAATTTAATTCTATTTCTCCCATAATTGTTTCATGAGTTTCAATAAATTCATGTACTGCTTCATTTAAAGCCTTTAAAAATAAATAAACTTTTTACTAATTATATTAAAATTAAAAAAAATATATGTAGAAATGAATTTATACACTGTATGTTGTAAATAAAATAATGTTACCAAAAAAAATTCTAATCAAAAATATACCTTTTCAGCAGTGATGGGCCCATATGACTTACTAACATTTTCATTAGTATCTGTTAAAACTTCGTTTTCAGATATCCTTGACTCTTTATTAATTGGGAGAATATAGTTCGCAGGTAAAGGCAATAATACATTTCTAAGAAAACGAACTCCTTCAATTTGTGAATTAATAAAAAGATTAGAATGCCATTTTTTAAATTTTCTATTATCAACTTCAAATAATTTTTTATGAAAACAGAGAGATTGACATACAAAATAACCTGCAGCAAGTACACTAGACTGAAAATGAAAATAATTTTAGAAAAACAACTCTTCAGCAATACAAACTCAGTTTTATGAGATGTCTTATACAAATAAGGCACAAAAACTTACCCAACTGAGAGCATCACACCAAGAATGCTTGGCATGATATTTATTATGATTTTTTTTGTTCTTGTTACTTAAAAATTTAGAATCTCTACAGAAATCATGATAAAACGATGAGAATCTATGCGATATAGAGTTATTAACGTATGTTACATTCTTTTGATGCTCCGAACTACTTTTGTTCCCGTTTTGTGAACATTGCGAGTATACGTTGGTGTGATAACTTGTTCGACACTCTACAGATTCGCGTAGGCCGCGAGTTACAAATTTCCACATTTCTTTGTGTATTTCCGAAAACACCATGAAATTTTATAAAAATAATCATATGTTCAAGAATAGCTATATGATTTTTATCAGTTGCCGAGGTTGTTTCTTAACTCTTAACCTCAGTCAACCTTGTGGAGCTACAAATATACTACTCTGTCGCATGTATATTTAGCATTCAAACGAAAACAAAAAACTAACCTTAACCGATTCTGATACTATTAATCGTTCCTAACATTTAGAAAACTGTATCTATATCTTTCTTATATGTAGTTTTTTTAACGTGTTTATGCATATTTAATTTGTACATATTTATATTTTTATCACACCGTATACTATTTAATACCACTGTATTTATAATACATTGGCTGAAATAATTGTAATGCAATGCATGCTTGCTTTGTACTTGGTAAAATGGCGAGTGACTGAAGTACGGTCTGCAGCTCTAATATACAAAATCAACCCGAGAGGTCGCTGGTGTAGTTAGAAGTGGATAAATTGGATAAAAGTTTCGTCCGTATAATACGAAAGCGGCACTAAAAAGTACCAGCCTTTTACTAAGTCACACTAATTAGTGATTAGATCAGCACTCAAATGCGATCCCATTTGTTATTATAAGCCTATTTGTAAATTGTAATACACAAAATTTGAAGATTACAAAAAAACTAAATTTAAAGTTTTAACTTTTAGGATTTATTAAAAAACTTATTAGAATTATTTAAAAGTCAACTATAATATTGTATTTTTATATAACGATTAATAGCTTAATATTATCCTTTATTGTTATTGATACAGTTTAAATAAAATATAAATAATAATTTGTAAAATAAACTTATCATGCATATGAATTAAGAATTTATATGCATTTAGTTTTGTTTTTGGTGTATACATAATAATTTTGTAAAACAATTTGAAATTTGATATGTGTTAATAACATAATTATTAATAACCTGGAAGATTAAATTGATATTAAACTAATTCTAACTAAAAGTTATTGCAGTCGAAAATTGTTGATATTCCTGATATATGATTTTTCTGTGGTAATTTGCATCAAAAGTCGTTTTCAGATATAATTAAAGGAAACAGCTGTAAAAGAGTCACTTATACCGTCAAAAAATTGTAAAGAAACAGTGACGGCCTTGACAATATGGCTTCCGCAGTCGACGTGCGAGAATTTCCACATTTCGTTTCCAACTCATTCCGCTTAAAATATTTTCGCGGTAACTGTTCCTTATACCAGTAAGGTGCTCGCCCTTAGTATTTTATATGTCATTTGTAAAGCGACAAAGGTCGTATTCTGTCATTTTGATTATTTTTAAAAATTGCAAAATATATGAACCGTGGGTACTTCGTTTCCGTTGTAGTAGGGGCTATAGAGGCTATCTCCTTCGTGTTGAGACTTGAGAAGTAGTCGGGAATCATCTCGGCGACGATCGAGCATGGAAAGTGCGAATCGTGATGGGCTCCTCCAGACTTTTTCAGCGATGGGCTGACGAAGAAAGGGACCATCGGAGTGGGAGAAGAGTTGTACCGTGTTAGTTGATTGCGCGTTGTGCGAGATTGCCCGCAAAGGACTCTTTTCTTGACTCTCGAGCAAAAAAGACGTTCAACGCATTCTAATAAACTACTGTAGATTTTCACATCGACTTTAAAATTCCAAATAAAAATTCTTCAATTCCTAAATTAACCTTTTTGCTTCTATTTTTATCAGGAAGTATTATATTAAATGATTTTTTTATTTTAATCAAAAAATTGAATTCATATTAAGGTCGACTAAAAAATAATTTGTGCACTACATTTTTGAACATCCTTTAAAAGTTAAAAGATTAGTACAATTTAGACCCTCTTTTCTAATCAGGCTAGTAAAATTCTGATTAATTATCTATACAAAAAACGAACTTAAACAATTTTAAAAAATTTTTGTGTGAAATAGAGACAAATAAAAAGTACGATTTGTATTGCAATTATGAAGCTATAACTTCAAAATTACTTAAGTATGTTGGATCTGTAAGTGTATATTATTACTTATAGAAATCTAAATTTAACTTAGAATAATCAAATACTTGGGTTTACAGGCAGTAATAATTAAAAGCATAATCTCTCAAAAACTAAAATTGTGATTCAAATCTCATTTTTCCAATTTCGGTTAAACTGTAAATTAACGTTTTCATAAATAAAGTTAAATTTTAATTCGATAATCATGTAGATGAACTATATACCTACATTATAGTACATAGTACACATTATGTTATAAACATATCTTTTTTCAAACGATTTCTTTGTTAAAGTAATAGAATAATATTTACTTTTAGTACATTAGCAAATATATATAAAATAATTATATAAAATTATATATTAGCTTTCTTTGCGTTTGCGTATTCTGTCTCTGCAATTGTAACATTTTTCTAAATATGATTATTACTTTTCACTTTGTAAAGGTAATATGTAGATTTATATCTTTTAAATATAAATTTTTTATTACATGATTGTAAAAACCGTTTATTTTATTGTTAGTTTACATAAATTCTACGGAAATAAAAAAAATCATAAATGAAATAACCAAGTTGTCAGGATCGTTTTTTATTTACAAGAGTAAAATATTATGTACAAGATGGCGTCGAAGAGTGTCGCAATTGGAAAGATTTAGGGGTACACAATTTTTCGAAATTTTCTTAACCAGTGGTAATAGAACACAAAATGAAAATCCATCGAAAAACCATTAATTTTTAAATAACATTATCATTCGTAAAATTGATATCCTTTCATTCGTTCATGTCAGGCTCTCCTTTTCTCTCTGTTTTTCTTTTTTCACTTTCTCTGCACCTTTTTATCATACTGTCTCGCTCTAAGACACACAAATAACAGGAATCACTGCACACTTTGCTCGGTTTTTTAATATCTACGGATTTTTTTCGTTTGCTTAAATACTGTGTACGTGCTCTCTCATTTACTTCCATCTTTATAGAGTCTATATTTTTGTCGTATGTATTGTACGTGACATTGCGTAGACGTTTGCTTAAATTCTCCTGCGCAATGCAGGTAGTGCGTGCTCTCTTTCATTTTCTTATATTTAACTTATATTACTGTTACTGTATACATATTATATATACTTCGACGTTTTACCTCTCTCACTATGTGTAACGCTTTCTCTCTTCCGTACTCTCGCGATCAGCTGCTCGATCTCTTTCTGCCCCTGCTCATTCTCGCCCTTTTTCCCTCTCATTTGTCAAAAGAGTACCCGCACTTTAGTTCCTCTGGTTTGCGATTCGAAAATTCCTCCACAAAGAACTCATACTTCGCCACCGCCTCTTTCGCCTCGGCCCTCACTCGGTCATCGCCCCCTCTCCCCATGGTTCAGTCAGAAGATTTCACGAACCGCCGCACGACTGATCACAACCCGATCGAGTTCTATATACATATATCTTTACGCTCGAACCACTTTCTCTCTTTTGCCCTGCACACATTCGCATATAGATCGCTCGCACCCAACTAAACCAAGCCCTGCATGCACACGGACCCACACTAATTCTTGTGCACATTTACTCGCCCATTCGCTCCTTCGCCGTCTTTTGCCGCACTCGCCTCCAAATATGTGTGCGCTCGCCAAATGCCGCTGTCTTTCCCTCCGCCGCTTTATACCCAGCCTCTTCTTCGTGCGCGCGCGTATAAGGACGAGCGCCCCAGTCGGAAGTCACGTTTTCGCCTCTCTCGGTCCTTTGTCGTTGCTTTTCGATTTAAAGCTCTTCCGAGCGTTTCAAGGCTTCTCGAGGAAATAGCGATTTTCTACTCCTCCCTTTCCTTCTTCCGCGCCCTCCTCCCTCGCCCTAACCGACTGCCTCCTCTCTACCTTTTCGTATCTCTTGACTCTCGCTTGAATCTTCCCCTATTCCGCGTTCTATATAGCTATCTCCTTCTTTAGACAATCTCTCGCTTTGCCCTCTGTGTTTTTCTCAGAGTGAGAAGCAGAGGAAAACGAAGGAAGCAAGGTGCAATTCAAAATGCAGAACAGAGTGTGATCTACTAGGAGGCGGGGACAAAGAGAAAGCAAGATAGAGCGAGCCGATATTTACTCGTAACAGTGACTTCCAATTGACGGCACAGAAGAGGAGGACCGAAGAGGCCTGTAATTTTTTATTTCGCGCTGTTTACATTTATAGCTCGCGCTTTGCTTTCTATTCGTTTCTTTTTTCTCGTCTTGGTTTTCTCCGCTCGGCATTATACTATCTACCCCTCACCACCGACGGCCGCTGAGCTTTTATGCCTCTTTATTTCCCGCGCTTTTCTCTTCACTCTATTTCTCTCTCTCTCTCTCTCTATCTCACTTCCCAATCGTTAATGAGATCGGTGTTGCCAGCTTTATTCTTTATATATCTCTCTCTATCTTTTTCTCGGTCTCAATTTATCTCTAGTTCTCATTCTACTAGACATGTACAGACATAATACATTCCCATGTATAGACACGGTCATGGCCGTGGTCGTCTTTCGTGCTCGTTTTCTTTGCGGGAGGAGCGGCTACATGTGTATCGCTGGCTTTCAGATGAGTGCTTGTATTTGCAATTCTGTTACGAGGCTTTTGGTCCGCACATTATCTCAGCTGGCCGAGGAGGAAGGCGAGGGTCACGAGGATCGTTCGCGAAGTTGGCCAACCGGCTGCTGTGTTCCCATGCTGCATCGCTGCCGGGTGCTCACCTGCAAAGAATCCAATGTCTGTATTAGTATTTATTCATTTCATAGAGAAATTTTTTAAATTTTACTCTTTCAAAAAGCCTGCAAGTTTTACTACTTTATTCTATAATCAAAAAATTCAGTAGTAGTGAGACATTATAGTCAGACAGCTTCTAAATATATACAATTTGTTTGAGATTTGAAAATTTCAAAAGAATAATAATAATAGTGCTTTTATTGATGCATAAACGTTATTAATCATTAGTAAAAAAATAAACTTTCGGAAAATGTAACTAGCCCATTATTTTTATACATTGCAGTTTTGAACGCATAATCCGGAAATACAGTTATTTTTTGCTGATTGAACTTTTTTACAGTTTTACCAGTAAAAAAGTCTGATAATTCAGTTTTATATGCACTTGACCAAATAACTTTTTAGACGACGACCAAACAAAAAATGCTTTTCAAAAACTTAGGAGATAACGTACCAAGATTCGTCCGGTTACATAATACTTAGGTTAATGTACTTTGTTCGTTCTATAAATTAGTAAACTTATAATTAGAAAAATCGATTTAACAATTTTAAAGAGAACACTCATGATTACGAAAGAAAAAAAATATATATTGAAATTTACGTATTGGAAACTTAAGATCTTAAATTTGGTAAGAAACTGTCCACCTAGTTATGATATTAAGGATAATAGATACATAAATGAAGAAATTTGATTCAATGTAATTGAATATATTTGAATTTACGATTTTAAACAGTACTTTGATTATACATGAAAGTTTTTCCGTCTGATTATCTGAACGGAGTCTCTGTTCCTCGCTTTTTAGTGCTATTATATTTTATGGTAAATATCTCAACTTTTCTGTAAGCGACTGTACTAGTTTTGTAAGTTTACAAAACTTGTAAAGATCGAGCGGAGATATTTTTAAAATTTTACCATGTTTAAGTATATAGGTTCCGAAATTCTTAATGAAAATATGGACCGAGAATAAGCTTTAGTATACGCTCAATAACAAAAAAGAAAAACGTTGTTATTTAGTTTAATATTTTAATTTAATATTGTTATTGTTTATGAAGATATATCTGTATTCAATTTTTATGTTATATTTTAAATAATCTTTGAATGAATTTACTTCTTAGGGGATCAAGTTTGTAGATAAATAAAGCTGTAGCCGTCAAAAAGTCGATCCAAAGACATTGGTTATTCAGTTATTTTGTCAATCGTGCAAAAAGAAAAAGCAGTTAAGCCGCAGCAGATCAATTGAGTACAGTGCACTCAACGAGGTACTGCACGAATTTCAATAAATCGTAAAATCTAGTCAACGAGCGATTCGATTACCCTTTGCTATCAATTTCCCATTTGATGCGCTTCCATTTCATTGAATTCGGTGTTTAAACAAACTTTAATTATAAGGTTCCAACGGTATGATATGGTTATCTCGCGAACAACCTACCGCGCTACCAAATTTTTGACATAAGCGTCGGCACGCTAATTTTATTCTGGTACGAATAATTTGATCTATTTTGACAAGAAGAGACTGAAGTGCAATAACAGTATAATTTTATGAATAAAATTCTAAATTATTTTAATCATTTACTGATTTGTTTTTAAATAATTGATGCTGTAATTTATAGTTTTATATAATTTGCATAAGCAATGTATTTGATTTTTCATTGCATTCTATATGAACAAAAAATAAAAAAAGGTATACACATAAATTTTTCTTTTTTTCATAATTTAATTTGGATGTATCATTTTTAGCTAATCCACAGCTTCTTATGGCAATCGCAAAGAAACTAAATGACGAATTTGTAGCTCGAACTCGATTAGAAGCAATTATAGTTTGATACGTCAAGTGTCCTTCAGTTGCACACGTTACGGCCTATGCATTCTATGGACTAAGCGGGGTAGACAGATAGGGAGTAGTATACCGTAGAGGAGGTCATCGCCGGCTGAATAGGAGGGCGTTCGGTCTTATCCAGTGGTACAATTAACTCGGTTCCCGTTCCGCCTCATGGGAATCTCTTGCAAATTATTCATTATTATCCGTGAGCCACTAGTCTGATTCTTTTTCTCTCGGCTATCGCTGGCAGTTCTCCAAAGCCCGGGAAACATACGAGGCTGTTCACCTCGGGTCGCCGTCAGCTTGTCTATTCGTCTCGTGAAATATGCTCGCCGATTCATGACGTCGACTGATACCGCGAACTATCCCCTGAATACGTAACAATTCTTTATTTATCGTCCGTGCCCGCTTTCGCAACGGCGCTACGTTGTCACAGCGGGTATAACGTAGTGCACCCTCGCGGCGCCCGGCGAACCTGCACGGGGAATCCCTCGCTCACGGCACCTTTTTCGGCCTTACCCAGCTGCCGCCCGCCCCCGCGCCTAGGCCCCCCGCGAATGGCGACAGTCCAAAGTCCGCCTCGAGACCAAATTACTTTCCTCCTCGAGGGCCGAGCCTGCCGTGAAATTGGCCGAGGCGGTTACGCGCCCCCGCGCCCGAGTAATCACCCCCGGATATGGATGCGCGCGCGGATGATTGGCGGGCGATAGTCGGGGCAGCTTTTGCGCGCCGGCTCCAGCTGCTGGGCTGGCCCGCGAGCCTGGGACTAATTGCATCTCACAGGCCAGCGAGCCTCTTCGGGCGCGGCGGCCGGGGCGCAGATTGCAACGGGGGCCGATGCGCCCGGTAACGAGCCCGGCCCATCCGTCTTCCCTCCTCGCCCCCACCTCCCGCCCGGCTATCGCCCGCGCGCCCCCGCCTCCCGCGTCTAATCAGCGCCCGCCCTTTCTCTTACCTCCCGCCCTCGCGGCCCCGCCCTCCTAATTGTTCCTCTGCTTATATAAAGCGTCCGGGATTTTTCAGGCGCACCGGCCGAGCGTTGATTGATCCTGCGGCCATTGGCGGATGCCCAGGGGGCCTAGGCGCGCTCCCTCGCTACCGCATCAGTGCCTCTTTTCCTCCAGACTTCTTCCCCCGCGCGCTCATTAGGCATAAGCTTCCGCTGCACGCGCCTTGACACAATTCTCCCGGCTACGGACCGCTTCGCCCGCCGCCCGCCACGTTAATATGCGTGCCTACCACGGCTTCCTCGCGTTTCGAGCAGCAGGGGTCAGACAACTCGTTGTGTTCTTTTCTTAGTTTGGTTAACATAGTCATGCGCGAGAGGTATTGTATGCATTTCAAATTACTTGACAGACGCGTTGCCCTGTGTGTGCGAACAGGCATAATTAAACGATCATTTTGAAATTTTCAGATAATCATGTGTTGATTTCGATAGTTCGAAATTTTGCATCTATATATACTGCCATAAAAATTATACTTTTAAATTAATTATCATGTTTTAGTTTTATCAAGAATTATTAATTATCCGATGGTAAATATCAATTGAGGTAGGTATAATATTATTGATTATCATGCAGATAATACAGCTACGTTTGTAAACTTTTGTATACAGGATAACTTCATTCGATGCATTATATCCATAGTTGGAATTATTATAATAACTCCAATGCAATGACAGAACGGTAAATATCATATTATCACTTAAAAAACTTCTGACATTTTATTTTGTTTCTATTATCCCTATCAAGCTTTGTTATTCGTATTTCGAGCGGGTATTGCCTTTATAAAATTATAATCATTGCATAAGTAAAATTCGGACTAATTGTATAGATTATTCTATTATATTTTGAAAACTGCTAAAATTGAGAAATCTTTTTTAGAAAAAGTCAATGCGTACTCGTTGGGTGCAGGTATTTTTTATCTGCAACTTCAGGTCCGTGAGTCAGAAGTTTTCTTTTATATCGCAACATTTTCGCAGTCTTTTTTCACGCTTACATTTTCCATATTATGTACACTAAAAAGGGCTTGGCAGCATAAAAAGATCTTTTAGAATCGTTCGTAGCAAAAAGTTTCTGAATAGTAAACATGGTCGGTTACATTGCTTTTACCCAAAGCCAACGGGTAAAATAAAAAGGGAATTATTATCGCATCGCACAAACTGTTTACAAACATGTTCTTATCCTCTTTAATATTGCATTCCAAATCTTATCCAAATCCTTAAATCAAATCTTATCCAAAAAAGTCGTTAATTGCATGCAATTAATTTTTGACAAGTCATCTTTTATCCGAAAGTGCACAAAAATTTAATATATGATAGATTACATTTCTGATAATTAATTTTGTACGAAAGTAGTAGTGAACTACTCAAAAAGATAATAATTTAATCTTTGATAACATTCATGCCAAAAAAATGTTTCGGAAGATAAATATTGTTTTATATATGACATTAATGCTCGGAGAATTAGTTATAGTTACATAAGATTAAAGTCTTAAATTTATATAAGTATAGTTTGATCTACTTTAACCTTTGACTATTCAAATATAAATTTAATGAGAATTTAAAATATGAGTATAGTACCTTAAAGTCAAATATGTCCCGACGAAATTCAGAGTATTCTACACGTAGGATGGAAGAAAGATCGCGTATGATATCAAAGTAGCTGCCTAATAATGTGTAACATAACCCCTGATGACACGATAAACGGTAGGTTATCTCACTTAGAAGCCCTGGCCGACAGGTGCACGATGCAGGGCCGAAAAGTTGGTGCGATCGTGAATGTAGGGGCGACCGAGAGGCCAAGTGCGCGCACATTCCTGTCCCCGCTATTACAAGGATAAATAGCGGGGGCACTAGGCGAGCGTAATTGAAGCGCGCTTGTAATTGAAAGGCTAGGTGTCGGGGCGGGCGGCGTGGCCGTAAAACGAGCTAATCGCTCAGTGCGTCGCCACGCCCTTAGCCCCGAGAGGCGGGAGGGCCTTCGGCCCTCATTATAACCGCGGTTCAATGCTCGAGAGCGACTTTTGCTCCGGCTCCGGAAATTGAGCCCGAGACCCGGAGGTTATCGCGCGGCCGCGGCACATACACATCCGTCCCGGCTTTTGGGGACTTTGGGGATTGATTGAGCGTCCCTGATACGCTCCGGGCTCCGGTGTGCTGCGAAAGACGTGCGCCCGGCTCCAACGCGCAAACTTTAATCGTGATTTAAATGGAGAATTTTGACGGGCGAGCGAGCCCGGATTAGATTTACGGGGATCGGGTTCCGGGCGAGCGGCCATCGACGGAGCCCGGGCTAATCGGCCGCGCCGCGGCTCCTTTCACCTGCCCCCGTGCGCCCCTTACCTTTTCAAGATTTACAGGCAGCTCGATTAATGAGCTCGCGCAACAATGCCGCTTAGGGAGCGCGCGAGCTCGCGGCTATATTGGCGCGAGGCAGTGGCATTAGAAGGGTTTTATTCCGCCGGGTATAAAGGATGACCGCGCGGGCGGACCGGGATTACCGAAAAATCGGCCGCAGCTGCCGATAAAGCCGCGGGTGATCGATAAAGTCCCGACAAAGGCGCCCCGGCAATCCTCGCCGCGATAACCCACATTCGGGCGGGGCCGACTAGCGGCGAAAGAGCGGGATTTCGATCGACTGATAACGAGTCGCGCGACAATCGCGCGCCCCATAATTCGCGCATATAAACAAAGGGCCGCCCTCGGCGAGCCCTCGTTCATTATACCCCGGGCGGCACGCTACCCGCACCTCGGCCCTCGGCCCGCTTTTTTCCCGCGCGGCCCGCCCTATTGTTTATTTACGCGCTCGTGGCCAAGTGCGAACGGACGCCGTAGTCGCACGTTCGGCCAATATTTGTGCGCGCGCCCCTGGCCTTTCGATCCGCGACGTGTTTGTCCGGCCTCTGCCGAGCTGTCCGAGTTATGCAACATTTAATTTGTCTTTGGTAGGCGGGACGCGATGAGACGGCCGCCGCGCCTGTTTGCCAGGGCGCGCGCAAGCTCGTTAAACGCTACGGCCGGCGAGGCGGGAGCTTTTGCCTCGATGCCCGCGCGGCTCAAAGGTGCAAGTTCGACAGTTATGCGGATGCTCCGCCTTGTTTATTGCGCGCTGAAAATCGACTGCGAGGCCTGCGTCGATAAGTCATCTCAGCTAGCAGCCGTACACGGCCTTTTTTGTCCGCGTTATACAATTGATCCGGAGGTTAGCTGGGGATCGGGGGGTTAATACCTTCCGGAATCCCATGGAGCGCCGTACGCTCCGACGCAATGATCGGGATTACAACAATCAATCAAAAGGAGCCAATTAGCCGCAGCCCCGGCGAAGTGTTCAATCTAGCGTGAAGCCTATCGCGCAGCCGATCATGTAACGCTTCGCGGGCCAAGGCTTGCGCACTAATTACGCCGCCGATAAACTTTTCCGCAAGATCTAGTTTAGATTAACTCGGAAGCTAACGCGCCCCACACAACACGCGCCCGAAGTATTCGCATATAACCGGTCAATTTCCTCGTTGGGCGATTTCGCGGGGCAGCCGTGACACTCGCCGACGGGGAGGCAGCCCGCGCCAACGGCCGAGGGGCTACGCCCCTTTCTCGCCCCGCTCCCTCCCAGCCCAATTGTGTTTTTCGCGTAAAGCGGTTAAGCGCGGTGTCCCGCGGCCGCCCCGGGCTACATCGATCCACTAAGTTATCGGCGTCGCTCCCTGGGGGCCGGCTTAATAATTTCGTTACGCGCCCGCGTTATCGAATTAGCTGCCAAATTCCGTCGAACGTGACCTCGCGCCGAGCGGATGCCGTACATGTACCCCTAATGCGTAGCAGTGCTTGTGTGTATCGCGCTCCGCTTCACGCACTGTATTCGATTCTGGAATGGAGCTTTTTTTCAGGGCACCGTGAGGCTGTACCAGCTCTGGAGTGTGGCGCAAGTCCGCTCTCCATGAAAAGCAGCTTTTTAATCTCACTTCGGCACTCCCGATGCGAGCTCTAGCGTTCGTTCAAACAGAGCGAGCTGAAGAACCAATTTATGCCGACCGACTTAGTCATATCATTAAAGCTGCTGCATAACGATTTAAGGAGGCTTAAATATAAAATATTTAAAAGGAGCATCTGAAAGTATGCAGATAAAATGTGACCCACCAGTACTATTATTTTATTTTGATGTAATAATTTTTATTTTTTTGTTCAATATATTCTTCATGTAAGCCTAGTTTTAATTGTTCATAAATGTTTTTCCTCTTGTTAATATTTTTAGCTGCTTGTTGTTTAGATTTATTTAATTTTGGTTCACCTTTTACCACCATTTGCATAGAATTAATATTGTGGTCTATTTCTTAATTTTGTCTTGACATGATAATAATTTTTTGTATATCTGCACATTACATAATTTAATTTTATTTAAATAATATTTTTCAAGTTTTACACATTGCTTTTAAGATAATAATTATATTTGATAAGGTTTGTTTTCCTTGGATGTTTTAAAAAATACAACAAAAGTAAAAGACAATACAAGATAAATATGCGTAAGGTTTACAAATACGATTTTCACTATGATTTCCTAAAAAATTGCCTCTTCTTGCACTGTGCGCAGAAATTTTTTTGAACCAGTTAATTGGAAGACTCAAATTACAGGTATTTCGAAGCTTTTTGGACGGTTATATTAAATAAGATTTCACAAATTAAATATTGTACAAAATTTTAATTAATTAAAAAAAGGAGTTAATTATAAAGTTAATTTAATTATTAATTGAATTTTAACGAGAAATTAAAATTATAAATCTATGGCTACAGTACTAAGAGCTATAAAATACCTACAATGTAAGCTCTTACAATTGAAATTCATCATTCGATTTAAAAGAAAATCTACAAAGAGGTAAAACGGTAAAGTAATATTTTAGTAAAGAATGAAATCTCAAGGTTCTGAGGCATCTTATTGTATCAGAAGTATATGTAGTTTAAATAATATTTTTATTGCAATTGTTAATTTAATATTTTTTACAGATGATCAAATTTCACCTAGTTCAAATGTACCCTCTTAACTTTAGATTGTGTATCGACATGCTTGTTATGTTTCCGTATCGCGCTATCCACTTTTTTCCTTCTTCTCAAGAGCTTGTACACTAATTCCCTCTTTTACTTGAAATTACGATAAGAAAATATTTTTTACAAATAAAAGTTTACAATTTTTTATCGAGAAACCTAATAAAATATGTAGTCGAAGGTTACCTATTACCTAATCAGAACGTCTGTATAGACTTATTTAAATGTCATACACTTATTATTTTTCAAAATTTAGGTTTTGCTTGAGACTTTAAATCGAATTAATTAATGAACCAATACTTCAACTGGAAAACTTTATTTTTATATTTTGAAAATATCAGGACCGATTCTTGCTTTTTAACAATTTAAAGATTAAAAGTGTATGACAAGAAAAAACATTATATTATACGCGACCGGAAGAAATGTCCTTTTCATTTATTTTAAGAGTACCTGAGATAACGAATCCCGAGATTATCGAGGAAAACTAGCACTTCACGCTTGGAAATCTATTTTCAGCTTCAATTTATGTTCCGAGGTGTTTTGAATCATTTATTCGCTTGATGTAAATGTGGGTGAGAAACGGAGTCTGTCGAGAGTTCGAACTTTTAGCTTTTCGACATGCTTTACTGTTTCCATGCACTTTGTATTGTAGTTTATAGTTTGCACATTGAGAAAACTGTTGGAGTTGCGTTAAATGCATGAGTGCATTTAACCATTTGTTTGTTGATGTAGATTTAACTCCTTCTACCGTTGTAGATCGTCTATCGGTCTATCGTGCGATTTCTATTCCAAGATTTAATAATGTATAATTTTAAAAACATGCCATGTATTTTATAAAAAAATTTTTTTCGTTATTATAAATACTGGCCGATATTGATAATGAAATGTTAATATAGCACTTTTTAATTAACAATAATGTAATAATTGATCATCTAATCTAGCGTCTGACCGTGATATGTCTTATGAAATAAAGATGCAAAGTATATATATTATATCTAATTCAAAGGAAGGGTACCATAGCAGAAGCATCATAATGATAATAGTAGATAAAGTTTTACAAAAGATAAATGTAAATATTTTTTGCATATTTAATTATTTTTTAAATTTTAATGCGATTCTATAATAAAATTATTGCGACAATTGTACATAATTAAAATAATTTAAAAATTTTGTGCAAACATTTATATGACATTTGATATGTTATGTAATATCTCGCGTAACTTGTTTTAAAAAATGATACGAGTGTCTGTTTTACTTGTGCTCATGGTTTTCAACCGGTACAGTAGTTATCAAAGAACTCGTTACTTTATGCACTCGTTTAATTTATTTTTCGTTATTTTATAATAATTACTAATATCTAAATAATTTAATATTAGATTTTTAATTTTTGTAAAAGCTGTGATTTTTGAGAAATTTTCACGTTAGAAGTTTCCATTTCTTTTGTTCTAAAGCAATTTATGCGAGTTTTGAAATGTCATGAAATCCATTTTTGTTTTTTGCAAATTTCACGTCCGCTTTTGAAAAAGAACGAAAATAGCTCACCGTTGATCACGTGCACGTTCACGCTGGCTCTCTCCGCGGCTGTTGGGACGCAACTGTAATTTCCAGTGTCGGTCGACCTTATTCGGTTGATTTTTAATCTGAAAATAAAACGTGTAGAATGATGAGATATCCATAATAAAAAGGGGGAAATGTTAAATAAAACAATGAAAATTTTAAATTAAAATGTGAAATACTATTCGCGCGCGTGTATTGCACCGAGTAGTTTTGATTTTATTACTTGATTTGATTGAAAGGCGCGCTTTATAGGAGCAGAGAAAAATGGGCGGATCCAGTTTTTTTACACGCGACTACGCGAATACTGTCTGATAGGAAATTTACTAATTGGCAGTGCAAACCGAATGAGATGAACCGAAGATCACGAAGAACCACGCAGTTTACTGGGATCCGAGGTGATGCGGCGCCAGCCGGGCAATTTTTAATGAAATTAGCTTGCCGCTCCATCAAAAAGTCCCGAGCGATTGTTCGTGCTGGAGGCTTTGGCCGCCGGCCGATTCCCAATTTCGAGTGGAATTTTTTCGCGCGCCCGGCGGCCTTTACACTCGCTGCGCGAATCTCTCTCGCGCACTTTTGAAATTATTCGATCGGCGCGACCGAAGCGACTGGGTTGAATCGAAAAAAAAAAGCACCGCGGCAATGTAAGAGAGAAAGGGATCGGCGGTGTGGCCGGGGTGGCGCGGCGAATCAGCGACGGGGGTACGTGCGCGCCTCCCGCGCAAGAGTTAACGAGTGAATTTGCGGGAGATCGGAGCGATCGGCGGGCGAGCACGAGCGGCAGTATCCGCGAAAGTATAGCCCCCGGTCGCATGCAAATGACTCGCGTGCCCATTGCGGTCGGCGGCTGGGGTGAGGGGGTGGGGGGTAGTCGATAAAGGTCTTATTGGCCCGTAACAAGATCGGATCGTCGGCGGGCCGGGCTCGCGTGTGTGTACGTACCTCGAGGTGAGGGCGTCGCTCCATTCGGTCTCAACCATGATCCGCGGCTCCGTGTCCACGTCGTTCTCCGATATCGTCGAGGTCGTTATTTGGGTGCTGCCCCGGAACCAATTGACGGTGCCGAGGTTGTGCGGCCCCTGCGACATGACGCAGGTTAGGGTGAGCGAGCTGCCCGTCTTGACGATGATGTCCGAGGCGCCCAGTATCCTGGCGCGGGCCTCTGAAACACGCGCCGTCGAACCTTGTTTATAGTCTGATCTCCTCGTACGCGTCCACGTAGCCACGCGTGTGTGCACGCGTGCTGCAGCTGCCGCTCGATTTACAGGGGCCGAGGGTCCGGAGCCAGAGCTCGAAGGGGTTGGCGGGTTGGGGAGGGGCAGGGCAAGGGGCAAGGGATCGCTTTGTCCAATGGTCTGTTTGATGCTAGGAGCACTACTAAGCAATCGAGTGCTTTCTGCTTTGAATGGGGAATGCTTTTGTGTTGGGAACCTGATTCCCCCGGCGGATCATCTCAATCGGAGCCGAAAGATATTTCACGGGTCAGGGACAGGAGACTTTTCTGCGACTGCGAAGAATCCACGTGGTGTAATAGAAAGCACGCGGATTTCCTTTATCGATTCAAGTCAATGAAAATCTCGTTTAGTACTTTGGTCGACTGCATCGAGAGCCAGGGAAGAGGGATTGCGTTCGAGAAAAAGGAAACTTCGTTATTCGCCATTGTTCAGTTCTCCGGTTGCATGTTATCCAGTAATTCGAAGGCCCTCATTTTCTCTCTGCCTACGATTTCATATATGCCAGTACTACTATTCCGGCCAGATAAAATTTTTACTCGCGAATAAGAGCATTGGCTTTAATAATTAATAATTGATCGTTAACTGTACTGTTTTACGAAGGCAAATAAATTACCGCGAATTCGTAGGAATTTCGCAGCCAAGCTTTAGGTACAATCACGCACACCTACTCCGCGCTAATTTTTAATGTCCACATTAAATACGCTTGTAAAAGTAGTTCCATTTAGACTTTAAAAGCGAAGGTGATTTATTTCGGGCCCGTGATTAAGTAGCCGACCAGCTGGGAGTACTTTTCTGCGTCGGACCGCAGGTTCTAACTTACCCTCGGAGCCGGAGAACTGATCGACGAAATAAAGTGGAAAGAATATGTCATTTATCTTTCTACAAATAGCGCGGCGCCGCTCCAAAATCCGCACAAGGGAGTGCAGCATTCGGGCGGCCCGGGGGACCGCGAGCCCCGCAATTAACGGCTAATTAATCGGGCTTCAAGAACTCGATGGCCGGAACTTTATAACCACACCTGTTTCACTGGCCCGGCCGTCGGTCGGTCCCCCGCCCGTATTAAATAAACAAAAAGCTCCTCAAATACCGACCTCGGCGCTCTCGCTCGATAAAAAGGCGCGGGCGAGGACGGGCGCGCATCTCCGCCGGGTCTCCCTGACTGTTTAGCCAGAACCGCAGAGCGTTTTTATTGAGTCCCCCTCTACAATCTCTTTCTCTTCGCCGGGTAGCGGTTTCTTTTCGCAGGCTTCTCGGGACCATCTCATATCAGCGGCTGCCGCGGCGAGTTTCGGGCTGAGCGCATGCAGGTGCAGGGCCCTGGCGCGGGCGGTTCCTCCCGACGTCCCCCCGACTTATTGGCCCGGAAGAGGTTAAGCGTTCTCCTGAGTAGGTAATTACGATGGGAAAGTAATGCCCGGGTCCGGGCTCCGCCCTGCCGCCCCACTGTCCCGCCCATAAATCGCCCCCGGCTTTCTCTCTTTCCCGCGGGCGCGCCGCGAGGGGCACTCGGGGCATCTTTAACGAGCAAATGTACCGTCATTAACGAGCCATTCAACCCGGCCGTTTGTCGTGTCGGCTCATAAAGCCGAAAGCTCCGCAACTGCGCAGCGGCATAAAGACGCGCCCTTATATATAAGTGGGCGCGTGCGGCCTCCCCCGAACCCGCGACCGTCGGCCGCGCGCACCCAGTCCCCTTATCGCGCCGCCGAAAGCTCTCGGTGAAAGCTTAAAAGATTCCGTATTGAAAGTTAAGGCTCTTAGGCTCGAGGGGGCCGCCGAGCTTTTTTCGAAGCCAATGCCACTTAGGGAACAAAACTCCCTCTCGGCCTCCCGCGCGACTTCTTTCCTCTCTGTCCCGGCTTCGCGCCCCTGTACACTGTTTTCCTTCCCGCACCCCTGCTACCCGGGGTTTAATGAAACTTCCCCGGAGAGGACTTTAATGTCTTTTATGAGCTCGATGTAATGGGCTCGCTATTTGTCGGGCGCGTGCTGTCGACTTTTCCCGCGCTCTCGGTCTCTCCTTGCTAATTGTTTGTAAAGACTGTCTCCATTGCGGCACGTGCCGCGGCTAATGGCGCGATTGTAATACATCCGTAATTGTTCTCGACCTTGAGCGTCGATTTCTATGATTGATTTGTAAATACGATTTTTTGCGATTACTTAATAAAGTGCGTATCTTTTTTTAGTTTCGTTTGATTACATGTTCGTAATAACGGCTTTCCTTCTTTTTATTCCAACTGCACGGAGATATTGGACTATTCAAGCGAAAATTACTCAAGCGTGTTTTCGAGTTTGCCTCAATAATTATTTGTTCGTGAAATTGCGTTCCTCCCCCAGAGTGTAGTAACAAAAAAAACTGGGTTAAAGTTGCATGGAGAGAGATCGTGATGCTCATAGCTGAAATAATTGACCTGAAAAGTTTGCTCGATCACATAATGCAAGAAAAGTGATCTCATTCGATTGATTTAATTTTCAATTTCATTACGAGGGGATCAAAGAGATTTTATCCTTTCAAATCTCTTGGTTTTATTGACGCTTGACAGTGTATATTTTAATTAAGTCATTCCTGTACTTATTCTTACAAATATTCCAAAGTGATTATATTATAATCAGGATCGTTCGGGTCGAGGTCTTCTCTACTGCATTAATTTTGAATATTTTACACCATAGAATGTATCAATATTTTATCAAATAATCCATACTACGCGTTTATGTATGCGAAAGTTATTTCAAATTATTTTCAACGCATTATAAACAGCTTTTACAAATTATTTTGGAACAATGTCGTGAACGATCGCGAGGAATCTTGATAATATCCTCCTACACTTATTGAGTTGACAATTAGGTCAATCGAAAAGTCTTTTACTGTCTAGGACGATGATTCTGTAAGAACTTTTCCATCCAATAATTTCTACTGCGATGAGCATGATCTCTTCTTCGATTTTGAAACCTTCATGATCTTCATTTTTATTGTTTCAAGAATCCCTCCTTTAAGAGTTTTATGACCAATTTGTACGTTTTCATTGAAACTTATACCGACATCAAATTACGACTCAAATTATATAAATTACAATTCCATCGAATTCAAACTTGTAAGCTTTTCATTACTATAGTAAACGTACATCATCATAAATTAAAACGGTTCGTGCGAGAAATTTCACGCGCGACTGATACAAAGAAAAAAACACAAGGTACGGTGCGCGATCCACAGGGGCAAAATCCGCGAAAAATATGAAAAGGTAAAAAAGTGGGCGCGGTGTGCGTACTGCGACGACAGGGCCGTTCAGCCGCTATTGTGGCACTTGTTTTCTCATTTCACGCGATTGCGCGCGAATGCCCGCGACCGCGGGCGTATAATCCGGGCGGAAGAGAGCAACTGGGATGCCGCGCTCGAGGAATCCTCGGCGGCGCGGGTAAAAAGGCCCGGGCTACTTCTCCCGGGCACGCCTTCATTACGAGGGCACAAAAGGGCGCGCGAGATTCGCCGCCCCTCGGCGGATTCGCGGGCGGCGCCGTGGCAGATAAAGCACGAGGCGGCGGCCCGGCGCCGCAACGCCCCTGGAACGTTTTAATATTAACCGGGCGCAGACGGCCCGAGAGATAAAGCCCTCGCGCAACGGAATCAGGAAGCCGGCCAAGTCGCTGACCCTTTTTTCGGGCCGCAGTAGTCGCGAGCAAAAAGCCCGGCGAAGATCTTTACGTGCGCCCTCGAGAGCGACGGGCTGGCCCATCTGCGCCCCTCTACTCTGCTTTTTCAGGCCTGCCTGCCCTCGAGTGGAGATTACGGGTTTAAGCGTGCCAGCTTGTACTTCCTATTGGTCGCAGCTCGGACGGAGAGTATAATGTATGTTGCGAATCAGTCAGCTAGACTGAAGGAATGGAAAGGTAAGTACGGATTATTAATACTGCAATGCGTAAATATACAATAAATTGTTGCTATGCGGTTTTCGTAATAACAAAGTGTTTAGAGTGTCAACAATTACTCGAGAAGGAATTCCGAGAAATTTAACGCCAAGGAAATAGTAAAAGGTATAGCTTTGCAGAATGGCGTAAGTTTACACATATACCGAATGGCACTGAGTGCGTAGTAAATAGAAAGTATGAGAGCGAACTACTTATGAAGACGGGTCGTATTCGTGCAGTGTTTAGGAGTTTAGGATTCTCTAAAGTAGGGCAGCATCAGGACATACGAGAATCGTCATGCCGAGTGTTAGGCACTTGTGTCGTGCATTTTAATACGTAGTTTAGTAGTATGATTCCTATTACAAATAATGTTTACCAAAATTAATTAATGCTCTGTGATTCAAACATATATTAGCAAGTCTAAAGCGTGATCAGTGCAAGTTTTACTGATGAGTTCAACAAACTGAATCGGGTCAAAGTGCAATATATTTATATCATAAACATGAATAAATTCATTTACGTAGATAAACTCTAACATGTTTACTGATACACTCCAGATAACCTTTACTTAAGATATACTATATCTTTAATATTACCGTTACTTAGCATGAAATGTCTGTAGCATAAAAATGTACAATTTATTTATTTAAAATCCTTTTCTGTTTCCATTGTTAGCACTCTGATTTCTAGAAGACATGATATACGCCGACTATCAAATATTACAATTCCAATTAAGAAGCGCCTTGGGCTTTGTGTTGGTCGCCAGCTGCTGGCAACGATGTCCGAACACACGTCCGCATACTAGGCACGCGAATCAAACGTTCTAATTGAATAGCAGGGATGGAGGTAAATAGCTATGGGCGGCCCCCTCGATATCTGTCTGCCCTTGCAAGTCGGGCCACCGTTGCCACACGCGCAATCAAAAGTCGACTCGGTCCGTGTGGCAACACTCGTCCCTGCCCAAATAATTCCCACCTATCCAACAGCATCACGATGAAAAACCTTCACTACGCGCCGCGGCAGTGAAGCGCTGCCAATTTCCGGGACATCGGGATTACGAGGCACATCTCCGAAAACGCTGGACTGTGCTTTCGGGGGGCACGAGTGTGCGCGCATGCCCGAGCCTCGCCCGCGCGCCCTAGAAACCAGCGCGCGCTTCGCACGGCTCTTTCGCCCCTTATGCGCGACTGCGACGCGTATACAATCGCTCTTGACCCCTTGGAAGCATTTGCATGAAAAATTAGTTAACTTTTTCCTGGGGGGTTTATTGACTTTGCGGTTTAAGAAGGGGTAATTTATTCCGCGATCGATATGGATCCCCTGTATATAAGGTGCCCGTGTGCCTGTATATATGCGCGTTTTGTCCGCTACTCGCGCGCTGTCCCTTGATTAAGATTCATTCATGTAAAGTAGGTGGCACACGGTACGCGTAGCATCGCCTTGTTTATGTCGGCGAAATTTCTTTGCATTCGTTTTTAATTTTGAATAGCAAAAGCCAGCAACTCGCATCTAAAAGCAAAATCGAATATTTAAATTGTGCCTGTGGTCCACATCGGACATTATTAAAACAGCAATAAGCCTGAAATGAAAGTGGGTTCCCTTTATTAAACTATAGAAAATATCGATTATTTTGCAATGGAACACTTTGTTAATATTAATTTTTCTGTTGTATAACATGGATACTTGCAATTTTTAATTCATATAATTAAAATGTTTATAACTTTTAAATTTTCATTTTCCGAGCATGAAACTGCTGGTCGCTTAAATATGTACTTTTCTCCCAACATTATATGTTCATAATTCAGAGAAACTTTTAAAATTCGGATTCAACACACAAGCAAGGTTAACTTACTTTGGTTTCTGGTATTTATGCATGCCTCGAAAAGCGCACAGAAGAAATGTATGTTTTCTAATGACGCATTACGCGTAAATATGCAGTAACGCGGCAGACCGCGAGTTAGTTATTTAAATACCCAACGAAAGCGCAGGCAGTAATTACATCTCACTCCGCGTATTAATAACAAACTAGCAGAACTGGATTAAAGTCCAATCTGCTTTCAAAGTGCAGGGAAAGCAGACGGTGAGAAATTTGCGATTTCGCACCTTTGCGTTTGCTTGCCGCACTGCATCAACCCAGTTGTCGTATGAGAGCTCCGAAGATAGCAAATTGAGAAGGACTGTCGGTCTAAAAAAACGTTTTTCAGGACACCAAGTATCCTTCAAATTTACATTTCAGAGATATAATAAGGCATAATGAAGATGAAATCATATAAGAGACTGTGATTAAACTAGGATCATGAATCGATAACTCAATCACTTTTTCTAAAATAAACAATCACTTACTCCGGTTAAACGTGATTTTAATATTATTACAGATTGTGAATGTAACCAGAAACCATTTCCTAGACTTTATTCTTCTTATATTTATTACGTCTTATTATCTGCATTAAATCATTCTTGCGTTTAATACAGTTTTTGAGATATCACATTTTTGACGCATTTTGAATTCAACTTAGAAGAAATTTCTCCTTTTTATATTCTTGTTACTAATAAAATGGAACACTCAATCTGTTAAATGATCTTTTCATTGCGATATTCATTATTTTAAAATCAAAAACTGTAAGATAAAATCTATTCATAAACTTTTGGAAATTCCTTAAGAAATTCTTGAAGCTTTCTACAAGGGTAGTTTATACACAATTTATAGCTAAATTTCAAATTCATATACAATGTATAAAATCTGTACGTAATTATTATTTAATTTGAGTAAAAATTAATGAGTCTACAGACTTGTCTACAAACTATGCAACTATTATAAGTTAAAAAATCGTTTGCTACACAAATAAAATAAAGGTATAAGTATTGTTCCTCAGGAAGGCCAGCGATCAAGTCATAGTTGATAGGCGTTTCGCGACTATTTATCAGCTCGCTATAAGTGGCTCACTATCGGGTCAATTTTCGTCGAAGTCAAGCGATAAGACAGCGACAGGTTTGCGACGCTCTCGAGCTCTCGTGTACGTCCATCAAATTGCCTACGCATCGAGATGTGCACTCATGATGTGCACGCCATACGTTAACGGATTATGTAATCCATCAATATTTTGCCCTGACAGGTACGTTTTACACTCGCATACATATTGACGCATCCATAACGCGTAAATACCTATGATCACCGGACATAGTATCGAATAACTCTAATGCAGTACGTTGCAGTGCTGTTTATTTAAGAGTGTTTATCTTACTTTTAGCATTACCATTTTAAAAAGCTAGTTTATATACAAATGTATGCATACGGACTACCCTATAGCCAATGATTACGATCGTTTGTCTCCTGCGATTATTCCGCTTTAACATCCTGCCCCTTTACTAATAAGATCGAGCTAGTCGACCTCGCACGCGCTGTGCATTTTTGCTTTTTATTTAATCGCATGCGTTGGACCAAAAATCATGCGATAAAATATGGCTATATAGGATAAGAACAGGATATATGGAGCTTGCATTGCACAGCTCTAAAAAAAGTATGGCGTTTTTAGAAGCAATTAATTGAATGCTTCGAAGCCAATAAAGGTAACTTTGAACATTTTCTTTTGACTAATAATCACAGTTTTTATAATATATCAATAAATGGTATCATCTTATATCCCCTTGAAACTATACAGCTTTATCTGAAATATTTTTCCGCAAGCTTAGCAATGGAGAAATTTGGATTGATCTCCCTAAAAATGATCCACCCCGCAGTCCGTAACAAGACAAACATACAGTCATTTTCAGATATGATATACATACACGCGATGTTAATTTGAAATTTCGCCCTTCTCAAACGCTGTAGTTCTAACGAGCACGCGCTTGCGATGTAGAGCCGACTGGCCGCGCAGGACAAATCGTCGGCTGCCGCGCGGCCCAAGCCCTCCCACATCCAGATTGATTGTTTAGCGAAGGGCCGGCCAGCTTTATCACCGTCCATTTAGCGGGGCTGAGCTGCGATTGCGCGCGTCAGGCCCTGGCAGCCTTGACTCGGGACCGCCGGGGCATCGGCCCTAATAAGGAGCGGCGGGCCGCTCCTAACCATTACAAACGCATCGGCGTTTTCGCGACCATTTGTCATGGGAGTCGCCAGTCCGTAAATCACGGCGCTCGGGGCCGCGCGAGACACGCACGCGGCCCGCCTGCAAATCCGATTAAGCCCGCGCGTCGCACCGCTGGATAATGGCAATTTGCCGGGCGGCCCGGGCCGGGACACCTGCCCGAGCGGCCGACGTTCGAGGCCGCGGCCGGGCCGACTCCTTTGACCGCGCCCGATGTTTCATTTTTCTCGGATAGTCGTGCGGGCGGCGCACCCGCGGGAGATAAACTGATGGATATTTGCTCGCTTTTTCGGGACAGACAAAGAGCGCGCCGTTAATTTATGGATGGGGTCGCGGCTCGCTCGGCGCATCTTTTGAACTCGCGCCTCCGCGTAAGGCTCGCGCGGACAAAGGAACTTTGTGCATTGTAAGCCATGGCGGGCGTCAGGATGCAGGCTTTTAATTGTTATTCGGCGGTGTGAAAGCAGCCTCCAAGAGAGTCGCAACTCTGTCTTCTGAGGGCTTCTGTGCAAAAATGAATCCGCGTGTTTTTTCCTTTCTCTTTCTTGCCATTATCCGCTGATCAAGCCTCGTCCCTCTTAAGAATTAAATAAATCTTATTTGTTTCTTTTAATTACTTCCAGGTAAACGAACAAAAATAAAAGTACAATTTTAATTACCAATAGCCGCGAAGGCGAGTGTGTACTGCGGGGATAAGGGGGATGACTAAGGGACTTGCGAACCCCTTCATTCAACTAGACAGCGACCCAGATAATTTGACCATGCAGCTCCCATTTATCACTTATATCCAATCGGACAATAATAGGTAGATCGAATTAATCCACATCCGGCTATATAGTTTTATGTACATCGATGAACGAGTATTTATATATATTAATAGCACATATATACATTTATTGGGAAAAAGGAGGGTCAATGCAATTAGCCTACTTTCGCGTCATTAGCCCGGCGGTTTTAATCCAATTTTTTCACACTGCGCATCTTATTAAAAAAATACACAATTTTAGTGAATGTGTCAATAATTGGCAAATGGACCGTATTTTACTTTGCGAAAATGCTGACATTTTTTCGGCGAATTTGAAATCAGTGAAATCCGATTTCACTTGGTAAGCGCGATTTTTCGCTAGCAAACCGAAAAATGTAAAGCAGCTTATTTTGCGAATCTATTTTGAAAGTCAGATAATATTGTAATTTTATTTACATGGCTTATATTGTTTTTGGAAGCTAGTGGTACAAAGCGCGATCTTTTCAGTAATATTGCAAAGCTACTGCGCTTAATCTTACAAACCATTTTGTTGTAGAAACTATTCTAAAGTACTGTTGAGATTTGATGTATTGTATTTTCATTGAGCATATACAATAAATTTTTATTTGGATAATCTGCTAATTTTCATAGGTTTTGCTACAACTAAATATATAACAAGTACACAACTGTTCCCGCAGTATAGAACTGTATTTTTCGTTATTAAATACCTCGGGAGTTCACTGAAATCATGCACATAACTGACGCACATACCGTGTACGTACATGTCTTTTCGACTGTGTACTATACAGTTTATGACTTTACAAGCCATAAAAATATTATGGCTATTACCTTTTATTAAGGCTCTGGCACGCGGCATTCTCTGAATTTTCCTGAATTTCAACACGAAGAGCTGTGCAGTACAGAGGCTTTTTTTCTTTCGGTAAGAATTTCAGCGGCGATAAGGAAACTGCTACAGAGGAAGAAATGGTGATTCAAAACCGCGCATAATGCAGACGCAATATGTTTGTAACTTTTGCCGGGGGGCCAAGCGGAGCGTCGTCGGCATGGCGTCTCTGCACCCGCGCATTACGTAAAACGCGCCTGCCTTTTAACTCGGCGGATTCGCTTTTCAAGAAGCGCAAGAAATATTTATTATGCGAGAGCATTGCACGGGATACTTGGGCATTATTGGACGCGGAGCGTTTTCCCATCGGCCTCTCGTGGGTTATTCTCGGCATAAGCCGTCGTGCAAATTTCTCATTTGCGATGAGCCGATAAAAGCATTCATAAGGACAATAGCGCGCAAACGCGAGACGGCCTCGTAATTATTTAAAGGCGGGCCTGGGGACCATTAGGAAAATTGCCGACTGCGCGCTCGGCGTAGGACGGGCCGTCAGTCGCGGCCAATTGGGCCGCGCCTCTCCCGAAAATCCGGGGAATCCCAGCGGCCCGGCGCGCATGCAAAGCCAGCGGCCGCAAAGCAAGTTTTCGGGCGACTTTCGACGGACGCTGATGTATTTGTAGCGCCTCGGCGGCATGACTCGCGAGAAGGGCTGACGGGGGGAAGGCGAACAATCGGCCGCCTGATGAAAATCGCCCGGACAATGGGGGCCGGGCCGCCATCTTCGAATCAACGAGTTGCAAAACTTTAGTTGCGCCAGTCGACTGTCAGACCTTTCTTCGCCCGCGCGCCGTCGCGATTACCCCGTCCCTTGGACCCGCGCGGGGCGCGTTAAACGTCGCTGAATATTACCTTTTATTTTGGGGGCCGGCGAGTGGCTCTCTCATCCGTGAAATGCCTCCCGCGGCCCAGCCGCGTCGGGCCGGGTGCAATTGTCTCGATAATGACATTGTTTTAAAATGACCAAATTATTTATGCCCGCGATGGCCGGACTGGGCGCCCCCGGCCCGACAATGGATTCGCGATGGAAGGGCCGCGGGCGGCTTTGTCTCAAATTGTTTATTCTCCGGCATTGTTATAAATCACTATTCGGCTGACCGAGTTGGCGAGTGTCGCGCGCCCGGCGGCCTTTAATGGGTAAAAAGCGGGGGGGCCGCGGGACACGGGGGGAAGGCCGCGCTCCATCAACAACGCGGCGCTGTAACGAGTGTGCAGCCGAAACTTTGGTAATTCAGGATATTTACAGGGAGCCCCGCGTGCGCCCGCGGCGAATCAGGTTAGCCGCACTCCTAGGATCTCGGGCACCGACGCGACGGCCAGTCTATTAAGAGAAATTGTGACGAAAGCTACCGGCCCGCGGGTTTGTAAAGTATAGCCAGGTGGAACGGAAACCGAGGTCGGGAAAGCTGCCGAGACAGGTCGAGGATTGAGAGCCTGCCCGAGGCTTGCCGCGGGCAGGAGGAACAGAAGGCGATCGGACGGACTAGGAAAGAGGTACAAGCGGAACGGGCCCGGTCGACCGGCGACCAGTGGTCCTCTCGGCCGAGCGGCTAACCTAATTACCGACGAGGCGAGTGATTAAAGGGCCGATTAAGCGCGGCTGGCATAGCCCGCCGATGAGCCCGAGGGCCTTCAAAAGCGGGCCAGGTGGCCGCACTCGAGCCGGGCAAAGAGAGATCGCCTTTTCCGGCGGCCGATAGCGCGCGGCCCCCGCCATCCTATTAGGTTTATTGCCCCGGGCGTATATGCAAATGGCGCGCGGCCTATCGCGCCCTCGGGGCTAAAAATCGCCAAGGCGGACGCGGCGCATATAAGCTATATTTGCCGTAAAGATAGGGGCTAGGAAGCGGTCCCGGCGGCGGCTTATCGGCCGGCCTGGCACTTTGACCGGCGGCATCGATTGCCAGCCGGGCGCGCTTCCTCCCGCCGGCCAAAATAAACAGGCGGCTTCCGGGGCGAGCGTCGCACCTCCCGGCCTCGCCGCGCTCTTTGAACCCCTTGATGCCGCGCGGATACACGCGCCCCCGGCACAGCGCCGCGGCCTTCAAGCGGTTACCTGGGCTAACGAGTTTTGATTAATTGCCTCGGAGTCTCCCGGGGGCCGGCGAGCTCGCCGCGGATTTTGATTCGATTGCCCGGCCCCGCGTTCGCCCGCCAGTCGATGCGAGATTAACGAGGAGGAGGGCCTTCTTAGTGGTCGGCCTGCCCGCTGTTTACAATTGAACTTTCCAAGTACTCCCCCTCACCCCGCAAGTCTTGGGCGCCCGCGCGTCGGCGCGGTCCTTTTTCCTCCCGAGCGCCGTTTCTCAGTAGGCGCGGGCGCCGCCGGAGAAATGGGCGGCTCGGCAGGTTGGCTTTGATGGGGCCTACTTGATCTATGGCCGCCGGAAACTCCGGGGCTTTCTCCGAGTTTGCCATGAAAAAATTTTACGCTCGCTTGTCTGCACCCTTTTTCCACCGGGGCGACTCGCCATTCTGCCGTCTACATGCTCGGGAACACTAGTTCTGTCCCCGATGAAAAACGATCCGCCGCGCCTGTCGCGTTGCGGAAAGATTTCTTCCAAATTACTTGCCCCCTTGTAATTGATACCCCCAATGTGAAACGCTGTATTCATTAATGAACCGATAGTAGTGGAAAAAACTTGGGCGCTTAATACCAGAAATTGAGGCAATGCAACATTTTATAGGATACACAGAATACGGATGTGCATGGTTACTCGTCTCCTTTCTAATTATTTGCTCGTTCTTTCAGAATTCAAAGACTTCCCAATTATGATTTTAGTACAACTGTTGATTGGGAACGAATGTAATACAAACGCGGGATAATAACCAAAGTAAGACAGTTTGATCTCTGTTATTTGAGTAAACGTGTTTGATTTAATACTCGGTCGGAACGCGCTCATCTCGTCTCACCATTTACCCGTCGGACGATATCCCGGCCTATTCAAACGAGTTTAACTCCTATTTAACTAAGTTTTTTTTCAACCGTTTCATCGCGCTTTAAATGAAAGCGTCACTTTTGTGCATTTCCGCCGGCTGCACATCCATCGCTCGGCTTTAGCTCCCCCTCGGCCTTTTTTTGTCCCCCCTCCCACCCACAAAAATGTTATCGCGCGATAGTGCGCGGGCCGCGCATTCACGGCAGGCGAATAAACGCACGCGGCGGTCCTTAGCCCGGCGGCGGCCGACTTTCCCGCATAAAAGAAAAGAGCCACCGCGATCATTAGAGGAGATAGGCGGGGGCGCGTGTTCCTCGGCCGAATGCCGCCTCGAGGCGAGTCACGTTCGGCCCTGCGCCCCGAGCCTCCCCGGGACAACATTCATAACGCGCGCCGATCGGCCCGCGCTCAAACGGGCGCGGGCCTTTTACCCGCGCCGCCCCAATTCTCATGCAAAAAGCGGAGGCGCGGCGCCTCGCCCGGGCCCGGGCGATTCTTTAGAAACACGATTTCTCGCGGTCCGCCGGGGCCGCCTAAGCCCGGGCTTTTCACCGCCGCGAAAGTGTCGCGCGGCCGCCGGCCGAATTTCTCCGGGAAGACGTGGGTCTCTCGCGCCCGCCTTTCATCACTTACCCCGCCCCGGCCCGCCCGCCCTCCCTTTCCGTCCGATCCGCGCAACTCAATTCTCCCGGCTGATTTAAACGCCTCGGGTCCTGTATCGGTATGCTCCTACAGCCCGGATCCCTCGCCGGCTCGCTTGTTCCCTTTCTTTTTATCCCCATCCAGCTCCAGCACGCCCACCCCGTCCTCCCTCTTCCCCGCGCTGTCGGCGACTTTTTTCCCCGCCCGGATCTAGCACAAAACCGGTGCTACTTCCAAGGGGTATTTCCTACCGGGGATTTACAAAAATCTAATCTGTTTCTCTTCCTGCTTCTTTCTTCCTTTTTTGGCTTATCAGAGATTTGGAAACCTACTTGTTCTCTCGTCGATTAGAATTTTCATTTGGACCCCCGTGCAATTGATCGATTGCGCAGTTTTCTTGAAAAGAAATGTACTGGCGCGCCAGACTCACAGTATGATTCGATGAATTTGCAAAACGAGTGCTTGCTTTATTGTATGGATTAAATGCCTTCGATCCAAAATTGATGTAAAAATATTTAATTAAACCAATGTGATTAATTATTACTCTGTTACATAGAGAAAATGAAAGCACTTTGTTTGCGAATATTTATATGCACATTTTAAATAATTTTGTTATTGCGCAATGTATGAATTTAAACATACCTTTTGATCAAGCTATTTGATATATTAACATGAAAATTTGACGTAAAAATGCCATTATGGAAATATGCACCGAAGTTTCATTGGCAATAATACTCTTTTTAGAAGAACAGGTTAAAAGTTTCCATAATGAGCTATATTTGTAATATGCATTGAGAAAAGGCTGTATCTAATATTGCATGACCCTAAACATACCTGCAGTTATGAGCGACATATAGTTATACGTAATAACTACATGATCGTATAATCAAATGGTTTCTATAGCTAGAAGAAAAGGCCTGTGTACCGTAAACTTTTTACGAATGTATATAGGTGGGAGTTGCTGCGGTGTAACCGCGATAGTCACGGGAACTCGGTAGCCTTCATTATTAAAGCCTAAAATATGCAATGCGCATGCATATATAAGATTATAATCCTTTTCAGAGCTCTCGAGCGGCGTAAAATTTCTTAACGAAAAGCCCTTCGCCTCGGCCGTTCCCCCCCTTGTTTCGGGGTAATGTATAACAGAGTCCACAAGTTTATGCCTCTAGAGTTAAAGCTGAGATTAGTTTGTTAGCTTCAAAATTATTCGAGGAAATTATTTTGACGAAGTTTCTGAATTATTTCAAAGTTAATCATTATCATGCGTGCGCCGGGCATTAAAGTTTTGAAATAATTAAACTTGCTGTTTGCTTATAATCAAATGTCCTCTTTGGTTTTCACTTAGACGCACTGAGATTCAAAAAATTGCACATCATAAGTGAACTGTTGGGATCCAATTCTAAGTAGGATATCTAATGAAATGTATACTTTCAAGGAAATACTACTACACTATTTATTCTTGTCGAATAAAGAACAGCCATTTTCCATCACGCTTTATGCTAATCTTTCGTAAGTTTTGATCTACTTTCTGACTCTTTAATCGACTTTAAAAGTTTAAAAGTTTATATAAGCAAGAAACAGTATTCGTACACAGTTAATATAGTATTAGTAGATTAAAGTTACTGTAATCAAACAAAATGTAAAATAATTGAAGGGAATGTAGGTGCAGGTTATCTGCATCTGCATCGTAAACTGCAGGGGACGTCAACCAATCTTTTAACTTTTAAATTGTCATTATTTATTTTGATACTGAATCAATCCATTAGGAAAGAAAATTCAAATTGAAAAATATAATATTTCTGCAGTAAAATCTAAAATCTCAATTTAAAATACTGCAGTATTTTATACTGAAAACTTTTTTACAAAGTACAAAATAAAAACTTATTGTTTTTAAACAACAATCGATTTTGAAAACCATAATTATGAAGATTAATTAATACAATTCTTTTATAGGTTGTATTTTTAATTAGACGTTTGATTCGAATTTATTTAGGCATGGTCAAGTTTTGAAACTAATACATTAATCCTGCGCACGATACCGGCGATTGCATTTGAAAAATGGAAGGAATAAAAAAGAATGCGAATATTCTGCGACGGCAATATATCAATTTCGATAATTCATAGAAACTTATTCGCGAAGGACACTAATACAATCGGTTCAACTTTTAGAAAGCTCATCAATCAACGTATGCTGCAGTATCAACAATTCCAATTGCATAATCGTTTGCATTAACTTCATTCTTCTGTTTTTACACGTTCCATCAGCTCTAACGTATAATATTTATGATTATGGATACAGCAAATAACAATGTACGTTTCCATATTACTTACATATTAAACAGTTAATTGCTCTAAAACTATAAAAATCAAAATATATTATAATAATATACTAATGAGTCTGTACATTTTTTGTTGCCGGAATTACTAATGACAGGATGCAAAGACCCTTCTTAAAAAAATATCAATACTGCGTACAAATGATTTTGATTAATCTGCTGAGACAATCTGTAAATAATAATGGAAGGCCATCTTGACCATTAAATAAAGGCAGCGATCTCATCGAATAGCTTAATAGCGGATAATAAAAGAAAAAAGGCAATAGGGGGCATCTGCGGAAAAACGATAACAAACTTGGGAGTTTCGCACATCGATCAATCATCGGTTGCGCGAGGCGCGCGGAATGCGCCAAAAAGAGCAAGAAACGGCGCAGAGGCGAAGAAATGAGGGAGTGGGGTGAGACGGGGGGGGAGGGAGGGGAGTGGGCCGGAGGTGCAGCTGGCTCACGGAATTATCCCCCGATAAGCGATCTCTCGCGCACACGTGCGCACGCCCACACGCCCGGCCGGGCTGGGGGGGGGGGTAGGGGGTAGAGCCGCGCGCGCCGCGTCGGAGAAAGTATCGACTCCCAACAGGTGTAGCGGCCCGATAAGCCCGGCGAGCTTGTGAGCTTTAAGCCCCGCCCGTACCTCTGTCTCTCCTCGACGCGACTTAAGAGTCGCTTTCGATTTAAAACTTGCGCTACGCGATCTGTCCCCTCCTCCCTCGCGCCGGGCTCGCTTTTTATCAGCCGCGCGGCGCGCGCTTCTATCCGAGTCGGCGAGGCGTTTAGCGAGTTCCGCGTTCGATACGACGGCTTGGACGATGACCGGAATCTTTAATTCGCGAGCGTATGCGACAGGAGTTGAATCGACGGTCCGCTTGGAGTAGCATTAACAGTTCTAGCGAGAGTTCTAGGGATTGGAGATTGACTGTCGGTGTACGTGAAAGTTTTCTATATTTACACTTGTGTATGTAGTTGCATTACGCGCACGCAGTCTACTCGCCGGAAGCTCGTTCCCATGGTAAAAGCGAAAAACGCATTTGCAGCTTGTTTATGACTTTTGTACATGCTGTACGAGTTCTTTCAATCGCAAAGGTTGACTTGTAATAAAATATTTCATTAGCTTTTGCATTATGCGTGACCTATATAGTTTATCTTTTATTTGGACCGAATAAATATAATGCATTGTCAAAGAATTCAAGCGTATTTTATTCATTCCTTGCTAGGTAGTATAGTAAGTTTGCTGGACTCTTTGACATTTTTTTTCATTTTCAATTCATTACGATAAGAGCACCTGTTTATGCATTACTAATCTTCATTTTAATTTCGTTTCAGATACAATATTCTCTTATTCTGGCTTCTTTCTTTCCTCTCTTGTCGTGATTTCTTTGTAAAGAATATTTTAATTACTTCGGTATACTTTAATAAACTGGATTGGTCTTTTAGTTAAAAGGTTCAAGAAAAGAATACATGTTTGATTTTGCTGTTTATCCTCTACAATGTTTTATGTTCAAGATTTCAAACCTTGCAATAGAGTTTGTTTATAATTAGATGCAAATATTTCAATTATAATTTTAAGAACAGAAATTGTAATCATGCGTCGAATTTATTAAATGTAATTTAAAAGTGTATTATTTTTACGTCTAATGTCTGAATAATGATAATTTTAAATGAAAAAAGGTAACTTAAAACTAAATTTTTAATAAAAAGAGTGTAAATAGATTTGTTAAATAGATATATTTAAAAATTTAAAATCCAGAGCAGGTTGTTTACATTTTGAGTCGTCACGTCATACAAAGCCGCGTATAAACCCAGTGGTGCAGAGGGTGAGGTTACGTTAACCGAGCGGCTGAGCTCAAGGCCACGACGGCCAAAATATAAGCAAATTGTGCTGGCTTCGAAAATGCGAATCATAACTAAATGTATATAGGTGAATTTGTAATATTTTTATTTTTAATAAAAGGGAAAATTCTTAATTTAAGCTCGATTATAAGTTTAACTTTTTTTAATTATTCTGATTAAAACTGATGCAGGCGGGATTAGTGCGACGGCCGACCTCGTGTAATTAGCACCTGGAAATGGTTTGTTTCTGTATCCGTGTTGCCGAGCATGTTTCGTAGAGGTCATTGTGCTGCAGTGAAATCGCGTGTTGACTCTTGGCGATCTTGTTTGTAAGGATCCTGGATCAGGGAGTGAGTACATATACGGGACGTTCTATGTAGGCCCCGCCGTTATGCGTGGCAGTTTTCAGGGAGGCCAGCAAATCTCGCCAGCGAATTTTATATATTTAATATTTAAACTGTATTTTATTCCAGACGTATTTAGAAATTCAATAAATGATCATAGGTTTTGCGCGAAGTAAATGCCGTGGGGATGAAGAGCGACATTCTGACAGCCTGAAAACTGCAGTCATGAATTCGAGTCCTCCGAAGGCATTCGAAGAAGTCCGAGGGGGGTGTCGCGCTCGATGCAGAAAAGAGAGAGGGGAAGAGCGCGGCTTAGCGTCCTTTTTAACTGCAAGTCGAAGAATTTGCTGAAGATGGCATTACAGAACTATTGTGTGCAAGTGAATATTATTTAAACCTTCAAAATTCTATCCTCGATTCTTTCTTCTCATTGTTCTTGCTCTACATCTACTACATGCACAATGAGATCAGTATATTCAATGTTCGAAACAAATTCAATGTAACAATTTACAATAATTTGTAATATTAACCAATACTTTAAATTTGCAGAAAAAATATTTTAGAATTCCAAGGTCCGAGATGCCTTTTTGACATGCTAAGGAAATTGTTCTTGAATAAGAAGAGTGAGCCAAGTCTTTCAAGTAAAAAGCTTAAAAACAATACGATGCGCCTCGAGTCGAGAGATAAAGTACGCTGCATGGGCCTCGGCAGGGGCAGAGTATTGTCTAGGTGAAATCCAGTTCTGAAAGCATAAAGTGAGTTCTAGATGTCTGCGCGTATACAGAAAAAATTTATTCAATGGAAACACTGTATCAAGGTGAGAGCGGAAAAAACCATTGAAAGTATACCGAAAATGATTTTAAACACAAGAATAAATGTGCATTCTTTGTTTAAGAACAAAAGTAAAGCGATCAAAGTTATTTTAATACTATACACGTAGAATAATTTATGCAATATTGAAAAGTGTATTTATGTTTTACTTAATCTGATTTTATCGATCCTGTAGTTATTGTTTCAATTAATTAAATTAAAAAATTATATTGAAATACCATTAGAGGGTGAAAAGCATCGAGCTTAATGCCTCTTTTATTTGATTTTTCAACTAAGTATTATTTTAAACCGATTATATGGGTGCAGAATGCACTAATTTAAAAACAATTATTAAGTAATGTTTTTACTCTTTGGACGATATATTGATGACTATACTATACGCATTAGTTGTGGATTTCGAAAAAACTGGAAACAAATATTAATATTATTGAAAGCCAAAACGCAGTATTATTTTGCTAAAATTATACGAGCTTTCACTTGAAAAATGTCTTTAATTTAATGTACGCGGGATACGTATGTAGCAGAGGTCTACATTTTCACTAAGGTAAGCGTCGGATTCAATGTATTATTTCCACGCATGCCCTTACCGCGCTTTCCGTAAAATTACATTTTACAGTTTTACTCGACGTAAAAATGTTTCAGCATTCGTTTGCTCATGTAGCGTAGAAGCGATCCACGAATATTTCAAGGGCTTCTGGATTTCGAAACCGACATTCCACCGTAATTAAACTCGTACCTGCTTAAATCTGGTCAAATAATTGCATTTTGACGGTGCCACAGCGTGGCGAGAACCGGGCAAAAAGCGAGCAAAATGGTAGCATTTTGCGACGAGATGAATGCGTGCTTCAACACTCTCCTTACCACCCGGATGCATTATCAGCTAGACGAGTTGTAAAAAGGCATTTTACTTGTTTTTCACCGAGGTATTTACATACTCGACGACAGTTGGTGCTTATGTGCTGTTGTGAAGACAGGTTGCCTGAGGAAAAAGCACGGAATAGCGGAGCGTGATTTGTTATGTGCCATCGATTCGAGGCGCGACTTGATACAATATGCAGCGCTATGGTTTTCCCGCCAGTTTTGGGCCAGCCCGATGGGAATTTAGCGTTTCATTTTGCGAAGTGGCACTTCTTTTTGCGACTTGCACAAACTTTCGCCGATCCCCGGATAAAGGGAAAAGAACCGGGAATTTCGGGGCTCTCGGCAGTTTCTCTTCATTTATTTTGCCCTCGTCGAGGGCACGGCCCAGGCACAAGGGGGTTTCATATTCATAATTCATTTACTCGTTATTTTTACTCGCTCAGTAATGATGCTTTTTACCGATGAAGTGTCCGCTGCGCGGTGCTACTCCCAACGTCGGGGCCCTCATCGCCCACTCATATTTCCTCATGTCACCAGGGCATTCTCGTAATATTCATATCTAAGCGTTTTTACTCGCTTTTTTCCAGATTTACGACGCCTGTCACTGAATAACATTTTGATTGCCTATAGTTATTGCCGCTTCCCTCATCAAATCTGTTAATATTGTCTCAGAAATGTCTTTTTATTTCTTATGTATATGATTGTTTTTTCCCGGAAATTCATCATTACTTTTAAATGAAAAAAAATATATTTTAACAGTTATTACTAAAATATAAATAGTCACAATAAAATACATGAATATACAGTGTAAAAAATAGTATTAAATAATATGAGTAATATTAATTCTAATTATAGATGCGAATCGTATTGCAGAATAATTATGTAAAGTCAAAAAAAGCAAATATCCATTTTTTGATAAAAAAGTATTAATTAATGTGCAAAAATGTATATTAATATATAAATGATATCCTTGACAATATTGAATGAAAATTTAAAAAGAGATTGTTTATTAAAAATACTAAAGAAATGACAATAGTGACGAATACAAAAGTATTTCCGTAAATATATTTGCATGTATATATGAGAGAATGTTCACAAGCCATAAAAATAGTTTTATTCAATTATAGACGTTAATGGAATGCATATGAAATTTCGAGAACTATAAAGTACGAGGCTTATACTGTATTAAAATGAATTCATAAAAGCGTCATGTTCACATACGTAATTATATTCCACGGTTGTGGATCGTCCCTAGGGTAAGATGGACAAACAAGCGAGGAAGATGAAATACACGCGCAATATATACGTAATCGAGAAATTTTTTTTGTGTCCTTTGAACACATGTCGCGATGCGATTATTCTTTCTCGGTAAACTACTTAAATTTTAATTATTGCGTTTTGAAACTTTATAATTACTTCTTGTTTGTAAATAACCCCAGAGATGAACATGAACACGTTACGTGCAAACATTGTTTATTCGCCACTTATCTCACATCATTTCCCTCGCTTCTTTTGGTTTCGGATAAAATTGTTAATTTACTGAAAATTAATTAATAACTGGGATTATCACTGGCATTTGATTTGATTATTATTATTAATCAATCTAATGTAGATATGTTTATGGATTTAACAGCTTGTAATGCAGGTGTACTACTTCATTTAAAGCTTCTCTGGCATAATTTATGATAATTGTTACATTGTAATTTTAATGGCGTTTTTAATTTGCTAAATATACACAAGTGCATATACAAAGTAGTAAATATATTAATGATCTAATTAAGTTCGATATACATAAATTTATACAGGATAGCGGGGAATATTATTCCCCGGGCAGTTTTTGTACAGTTTCCGAATCGACAGCTGCACTAAAAAGGTGGATTTGAAGGAGCCGAGCGCAGACCATATATACCCCGGGAGAATACCATGTTCAATTTGGAGTGATCGCGGCACGTCGAGCCGAGAAGCCTCGAGAGCGCATCGCGGCTCCCATTTGGCCGGGGCCGGGGCGGCGGGGGCGGCGGCCCCCTCGAATCGAGCGGGAGACAAAACTAAACGGGGCATCGTGATAAAAGAACAAAAGCCGCGGGTCTGCTGGTGCAGCGGAGCTGAGAAATCGAGCGGTTGCCTCGGTCGCCCGCGCGCGGCCCTCGCGGCGCTCTCTCAATTTCGCCGGAAACGCGCTAAGCCGCGGCGTGCGGGTGCTTGTAAGCAGGGGCGCCAGCTGCCTCCGCGCCACCGCTGCCCCGCCCCTTGATAGTGTACCGGGGCGCGCTTTCCCCCGCCGGGAAAATCCGGCGATTCCGGTTGCGCGGCAGCGCCCTCCTTTTTTTTTGCCCCCCCCCCTCTCCGTGGGCTTATATTGGCAGGGACCGATGCATCGGTTGCGCGGGCGGATAAATTGCTCGCGCGACGGCTTTATGATTTATTAAGCCCCGGGATTAAAGTGGCTGCGCCGGGGCGGCCCTTGGCGGGGACCGCGCCGCGCAGTCTTTTAATTATCGCGCCCGCCGACAATTCAAATTTTAATTACGTCCTCCGTCCGCCCCACGGCGACATCGAGAAGTAATATTTGCCGAGATTACAAGGGCCGCGCGTCAAGTGGAAAGTTCTAATATCGCGGCCCGCCGAGTTCGCCCACGGATTATAAATAACTTTTCCAAGTTTTCACGGGGGCGGAAAAGTGCGCGCCGCCGCGTGTATTATTCTAGGCGAGGCCTCGAGCCGCCTTTCCCGCCGCGTCCTCCTCTCGACATCCGCGCGGACGTCCATTGCTTGATCTAGGAAGATGACAAATGCAAGTAGACAACGAGCGCGTGCGAGCGTTAAGTTCCGAGGAGGCTCCTGGCAGTCAACAAAAGTCTGCGCGGCTAATCTTGGGACCGTAACGAGGTATACAAGTTGCGCGCGTTTCACCCGTCGACGGAACACAAAAAAAAAATTAAAAATGTAAAAATTTAAGAGCCATTGCCGACGCGTAAAAACTGCTAATTATCTTTAGGGTTACAAAATAAATTATAACCCTCACTGTATTTATGACTATATCAAATTATTATTATGCTCCATTTAATACATCATAGATGCATTAATTGCCTCAATTTTCTGCCTCATATATTCTTTATTAAATAATATTTTATGCTATTAATAATTAGTATTTGCATTATACATAAATTGATAGTAAATTTACATTGAATGTTATCTTATATTATGTTAATTTAAATTAATATTTTATTTTCCGTGACATTTGTTTTGTTTCCTTTTTTGAAGTGCACGCTTTTAGGATGTACTAGAATATAAGACGCGGTGTATTTACTCATTTATTTTTACTGGACGATAAAGAGAACTTTAGCAATTAGTCCTCACTTGAATATGTATATGTATAATGCACGATATGTATGCGTTCGGAATGGAGGATAAGCAGACGTGAAAATAATACAACGGAAGGTAAAAGGAAGGGGGCAGACGGGGGCAAGGCGTATAGGTGCTAGGCCGGGGAAAAAGGAGGCCGGGCCGTGAGCACGCGCTGCGGCCGCAAGTTCGACGGGAGCGTAAGCCCAATGTTTGCGGGGGCGGAGCTTCCCGGGAGCTTAAGCGCTCTTTACGACACTGGCCAGGGCTTTATTAGCATGCTGCGGCGGCCCCGTGAGCGCCGCTCCCTCCCCGCACTTCGATTTCCCATCCGTTCTCGTCCTCTTTTCACCTCCCCCGCCCACTCCTCGATAATAATAGGAGTTTTATTCGCCTATAGGTCGAGGGGCCCGCGGCGCTATACGTCTTCCCGGCTATTCTTGCCGGCAGGCGGGAAGAAGGCGCCGGCAATCGCAGCCTGCCCGCGAGGCTTTCTTCCCCGGGGCCCGATGAGAAATCGTCCCGCGCCGCACTCCGCGGCCCGAAAATAGGACCGCCCGCGCAAAGCCACCAATTGCCCCGAGCGCGGGGATATTGTTTACCGCGGCCGGCTGAAAAATGCGATAAGCCCGCGGGCAGGCAAAGTAACGAGCCTTATTTATACGAGGCGGCAGCCACTCCCCGGGCGTGCGAACGGCGAGGGGGACGGTTACCGAGGCGCGGTGACTCGGTCACTGGGTGAAAGAACGAGCCCGGGCTTCGACGGCCGACTTCAGTCACCGGGCAATGATTATCCGCCGGGCAATAATGCGACCGCGGGCGCGTTAACCGGACGCGCTCGATTTACGGGGCGGGGGGGACAAAGCCGCGCGGGCCGATAGCGCGGCATACTTTCAATTATTATCCCCGCGCGGTCGGTAAGGATCGGTCGATAAGGCGCGATCGGCCGACGGGCCGGATAATGCGCCCCCACTGGATTAGGGTGATTTAACCGGCGGATTTTAAATCATCTTCGCCGGGGCTGATTTAGGGAGGAAAAAGTCGGTAATTTACGGGGCGCCGAGTAGTGTACCGCGGTGCCTTCGGCACATATATGTATATAATGAAGATTTATGCGTGGCGGCCACGGCAAGTGGAGTGCGTACGGGCGGTCGGGGCCGATTTCCATTCGCCGCTCGAGGTTATGTGCCGATGAATATGCCCCTCTTAGTTTTTTTTTTCTTCCTCCCGCAAAGTACAGCGGTGACCGCTCGGCTAATTCCGGGCGGGGATGCGCGCGTTCGGCCCGGAAGGAAGGGAGTAATTAAGGGCGCGGCCCGCGGCCGTTGCCCAGTCACGCGCGCTAATCATGATGGACGAAAAACCACGGGGATATTAAAATATTTTTATATTACCCGGGGAGCGGCTCGAGCCCTTATTGCGCCTGGACCATTTCCCCGCGGGTGATAGCCTAGGCGCGCGCGGGAAAAATTTCGTAGGGGAATTACTCCGGGCATTCGTATTAATTTGTATGCGCGCTGCCCCCGTGCTTCCACGTAATTAAATAAGTCCTAAGTTTCGTTTTATGTCCGGGGAATTATTTCACGCTGAGTCGCCGCGTTAACATAATACTTGAGAGGTAAACCCAGGCAATTGTTTCGAGGTGGCGAAAATTTTCATTCGGCTCTTTTCCCGCCGGCCGTCGACTATTCTTCCTCATCTCCCAATGTCGCGCTTTATCCCCGGGATTTAATGACCGCGCGTCGCTCCGGCCATCAGATCCGTTTTTCAGGCGAGGTGCGCGTCTCGCAATTTTTACTTCTGAATTAGCGGCTGGTATTTACGAGGGCCGCGGCAGTACAGTTGTGGAATAACTAGCAGGAGGTAATAAAACAGTTACAGCCATAAATAATCAATGATGGCATCGATAAGTGAAGTAAAACGAGGGCGCCCTCTATAAATAACAGTTTTATCAAGAGGGAGTTGGGGAAACTGGCCACTGGTCTAATGGCCGCGCGCGCCAGCTCCGGCTTTTGAAAACTTTGGAGCCGGATCCCCAGTAAAAGCTGCATTCCTTACCGAATCACCGGCAGCGATATTTAACCGGGCGAGGCGCCCTGCAACGAGACGCGCCCACTCGACGCTCCCGCGCTCCCGCATCCCCGGCAACCGGAGGAATAACAATCCCGGCGCGTCCCGCGCTCAAAGTGAAAAGGAGCGCATCGCAAAACCGGGAGAGTAATTGGAGAATTTACGAGTGCGCGGGCCCTCGCATCGATACTTTATCTCGCTCGGGGCGGCGAGCGCCGCGCGGCTCAATCATCATGAAACCCTTTGAGTTGGCCTAGGCGGGCGGTTTTTCTCGGTTGCGCGCGGGGCCGACGCCCGGCCCCCGGCCGTATAACTCCGGGAAAAGCCCGGCGTAAGCCGGGGGCCCTGCCGTTTCTCACGGGCGGCCCCCGGTGCCGCCGCAACAAGCCTCGGGAGCGCGATTTTTAACCCCCGCCGGTCGCCCCGGGCGCCGCTGATTGCAATTAAGAGCCGCCTCGAGCGCGATCGAAGCCCGAGCGGATTGCCCGGCCGCTCGTCCCGTGAACTTCTCGGCGAAGAAAGTTCGGCCGGCCGGGACGCGAATTTCCCGGGGATCTGGGCGACGGCTGGACACCTGCAGCACCCCTCGTCGCTCGGCATCGAGATTTTTCGGCGGCGACTTGGAAAAGGCAGCGGATGCGCCGGGGAAACTCGATTTATAACTCGGGGGAGGTTTTTCCGCGGGCCGCTCGCCTCGTTCGGAAGCTCAATTTGCAGAGTAATCCATTGCGACGAGAGCCGCGCGCGGCTGTCGGGCTCTTTCATTTCTGTAAGGGTCGTCCCGCGCTAATTCCATTCCGCCCCGGGCGTCCACTGACAATGCTGAATTATGAAGAATGCCTCTGTGAATAGTGTATGCGCCGCTGCGTCGGCCGTTGCAACAGAGCCTTTGGCAAGTATCTCTTGTTTACGCGCTTCGTACTCGTTGGCTATAATACACGATGCTGGTTATAATGGAAAGAGAACATTTTCGTGGCAGGGCCGGGAGACAGTAAATCGTCGGTTAAATGAATCGAATTAATATTCTACTTATGAGAGGAGAAAGATTGGCCGGCTTCTTCGATAGCTGCGATGACGGTAAGAGGTTCGATACAAGTGTTCCGACTGGATTCAAGTACCGTCTCCAGTAAATTATGACGCGTGTTAAATTGTAAGTGTTGTCCGAGTATATAAGATCCAGTTTTATTGCAGGATTCATTGGAGTATTTTATTACTTCAGTGTGCAGTACGGCTGAACGTGCCGAAATGCAGGCCGTAATCGAGTATGAACCTGGAGAGCCCGAGAGCGTGATAACAGTTAGCAGCCACAGTAGAATGTCACACTGTAATAAAGCTTTTATAAAAATAAGACATATAGCCGAACGCATTGTCCGCCGCAAGTGCAGAATTTAGATGAATGTCTGGTAAGAAGGTCACCCCTCCTTCCAAGTAAATTTGCCAATCTTGGCCAAAAGGGTTTCCTTCCACCCGGCAATTTTTGTCCGGGGATTCTATTTGTCGGTTCTGGGATGCGCGACAGACCAGTGACAAGACAAAGCTTTTTATTAATTTTTCACTTTTTGAATAAGATCAAAGGTAAGGATTACCGTCTAGGGGTTTACTGATGAGTCCAGTCCATAATATCGAGCTGGAATCCTTTAAAGGTAATTAAATTAAACTTGCAGGTAGTAGCGCAGGATACAAAATTAAATTTTAACCCAATCCAAATTACAGCTTCAAAGCGAAACGAAAATGTTGCGATTGATAGCCAGACAATGGACGCACCGTTTAAAATAAAGCAGAGTAGACGCAAAACAATGCAGATACAACGTAGTATCCTACTTATTATTAGAATGAGTAAATCCGATTACAATAACAGGCGACGGGATTCTCGTCAGACAACCGATGTAAGGCAGAACTTAGTTGACGCAACAAAGTTATAACATCTAAGTGAACTCAAATAATTGGACTAAGTCATTTGTCTGAGTGCACGCGGCAGTACACGAGCCATTCTCGTTCGGCAGCCACGAAATGGATACTTTTACTTGGCGCCTTGTTTACACCCCGGCGGCTCCTTCGCGAAAAGATTTTACGGTCATTATCAGGAACTGCGCTTCAAGTACGCATGTAAAGAACTTTTAAACAGCCGGCCCGCACGAAATTTCACCTCAAAGCCGCGCTCTTTTTTCACGCAAAGGAAACCCTTGCGACTCCAGGCAAAGTCAGCGAGTTCGGCGGTCGCTTGGGAGAAGACAAACGGAAAAGCCCCCGGTAAATGCGGGGCGGTGCGCCAGCCGACAGACTAGCGAATCCCCGGCCGCTACCCGCAAGAATAACAAAAGTCCGCGGTGTAACGAAAGGCCATTTTTCCGGGGAAAAGCCCGGGCGGCGAGGGACCCCGGGCGCGTCGACACGCGCCGGCAGAAAGTGCCGGGGAATAAAGGATCGCGGCGGGGCCGCACGTGTTTCGCTGCGGAAGTGAATTACGCGCGGCGCGGGGGAATCGATCGGCAGACCCGCGGGGACTGCGTCAACTCGGCCCGCGTTCATTAGCATCGGGATCGTGCGCGCGGTCGAGCCGGCCTCATTTGCAGCCCGATCGAGAAGTTGGCTGCACGTTATGACGGCGCCCCGCTCCTCCCCGCTAATGGCTAATCGCCCGGGCGCACGGATTCCCCCAAGGAGGAGAAAGAAGCCATTTTTCAATCAATGCCTCTGTGCTGCAGCGCAAGCCTTACGGCCTCACCGGGATACAGGATCGCGAATGTAAACTTTGAGCGTTAAGCTAGTCGAGTTCGATTGTAGTATCCGGTTTCTCAAACAGTACTGCATGAACCATTATTAACATAGTTGTATACTCAAAAACTGGCACGAATAGATTCAAATTCGTGTTTCAAAAGCACTTATTTTCAATTATGTAACATAATATAATGGATATTTACCAAATGTCTATACGGGGATGGTTGAATATTTGAATAGTAAGGCTACCGAACTTTGTTATTTTATCGCGGGTGAATTAATTTTGACTCGCAATTTCGTGTAGGTAAGTAACATAATTATCTTGAATAAAGTTGTAATACACCCGGCTAGATTACTGTATGCTTTTATCTATATGCTCATATTGTATACTTCTGATGGATTTTGAAGAAGGCTTAGACAAAGCATGCCCCCTTTCTGGCTGTGCTAATATCTATCGCATGCGTAAAATATATTTATATAGTTACCATACTTGAAGATTCTTACTTTTATATCGATCATTCTAATCTACTTCGAGGTTGACTCTAACTTTTCTAATGCTACTACGATACTGAAAGCTACTATGAATAATACGTGAATGTCATCCTTCACGATAAGCAGTTTAACCCTACTATCTATACACGACATTCTCAGCACCATTAAATGCACATGAAATCATTTTGTTGTGAAGCTCTTTTCCCTATCAAATTCCTTGGATCTCTCTTTTACAGTGTGCATTTGTTTAAGTTTCCGTGTATTTCTATTAATTTTTCAACAGTTCAGAATATATCTAGAGAATCCTCCTCTTGCAGTGATTTATTTTGTTTTGCCAATCAGAATAATACGTACTTTTGGAAATACAACGAAATCATTGATCCGCCGAATCATAAACTCTGCTCGAAAACAGAATAGTTAATGATCTATCTCATATTCGAAAATGAACGCAAGCAAAGGCATCCGACACACGAAACAAAATAATAAATTCCTTCGTGCACGGCATGCGTAGTTTTGGAAGGAAATTGATTCAAAAGTTGATGAGCGGAGAAATGGTTGGGCGATGACCCCCGATTTTGATTCGCAAGTCGATCGACGCGTTTTGCCAAGTACGAGTACCGGGAACACAGCGCAGTTCTCGCAGTCTAAATTAGACGTGGCCCTGCTTACCGAGGTGTGCATTTCGCTGCTTCGGCTCAATCTCGGGCATTTTTTCCGTTGCGCGGCTTTTCTCCTTGTGTATTGAGAGCTTGGCCGGCTTGCCCCCTTTCCGGGCCCTTAAACTTCGACAGACTTGCCAGCGTATATTTCGACCTACATTTCAAGCCTTAGCTAATCAAGCGGTGCGAGCGGTGCCTCTGTTTTGAGCTATTCGCTTTTCACTCATTTTCTACGAATACTATCCTCGATCCTTCGTCCAAAAAGCAATGGTACTTTGATGTGCACGTGTGTGGCGAGCGCTTAATTAACCATCCCTTTTGTACGATGTTTTTTGGTGGTATTTAATTAAAAACAAAAGACTTCACAGAATCGGGAAAAATCGGGGCAGAGAATTGAAATTTTCAAATTCTTTGTAACTTTTCTAGAATTAAATTCAAGCCCTTGAAATAATTAAATTTAAATTCAAATTATATCATTTTTAATTAAAAGATGCTCATATTTTACAAGAATCAAGAGGACATAAATTATATGGTTCGTTAATTTTTCACGTGTGCTGTGCCGACTATAAAAATTATAGTCCTATGTCCTTTTATTTATGTGTTTCAGCTATAATAGAGCGAGATTTTTTCCGCAGAATTGTCTTCGCGTGAGACTGATTATTGAGTGATTATGCAAATTTAGGTACAATATCGCAAGCCTTAATGTTGCGTGTGTCTCAAATTTTCAAGTAGGTCGACGATAATTTGAGAGTTGAGAGTAATTTAAGTGCCCGCGTATTTAAACGTCTGAACTAATCTTGCTAAAATATAGCTCTTACTCTCACAAAATAATAGAGTTTTACTTGCAACTTAATTTTAACGTTTTTATCGTTAATACAACACCGTTAGTTTAATAATATTTAGTTAGATTGGTAACTATATCATATGGAAATAAGTTATTAAATATTATTAATCTACAAAAATCTGGCAAACAAATATTCATTTTATTTAGGGAATATTGTTCGTTAGATTCCTAATTTTTGTATTTTTATAAATGTATACTTTTACTTGCGTCTGCAAAAATGAATAATGGACTTTCCAATGAATCTCGAATAAAAAGGTTATTCAACAATGTGCATAACCTATTGGAAATTCTATTTTATTCGAAGTAGACTATTTTTCGGTTTACGTAAAATATAATCGGTAAATGGACTAGTGAAACGAAAATTTGTAACTCAATGGAAACCAGTAGAATAGGTCCGATTTAGGCCAGACCAATCGCACATTCGTTTTATTATTCAGTCAAATGAAGCTAGCCCAAGCGATTAAAAAATGTATCAGATTCTGGGAGGTTCGGCAAGCCATATCTCTAACTTTAATAGCCCGCGAATTCGAGCCTCGAAATTGCCCGGCGATTTTTACGAGCGCCATCTTGAACGCGGAGGAACGCGAGGCTACAAGGTAGAGCTTTATACGAGACACCTTGATGCACACGCCTGCCCCTTTAATTAACAGCGCGTCCGTAGAATAAATTCGGAAAATACGGAGCGAGGGCATCGAGCGATGGTCCAGCGTCTGATCGCTTTTTAATTACTGGCCCGGCCGAGTCAGGGCTGCATGGCTAATTACCATCTCACTAGAGGCTCACGGTGCGATTCGATCCGATTTTTGCCTAACGATCCTACTGGCGAGCAGGTCGCTGAGTCGCGGGCCACCGCCCCATCTTCCGCCCGGTCGATTGTTCCGCGGTCCGAGGGGTAATGGGGAGGCGGCCGAGCGCGCGCCTGCCGCCGCGTATTAGCATTGAAACAAGTTCCTGGGGGTGGGTCGGATGCAAATGGCGATCGGATCGTTTCCAGGGATGCGGCCCTGCGATAATTGGAAAAGCCCCTGAGCCGCGCCCATAGCGGTCACAGCGCTATGCTTTTTGAACTCGAGGCTATAGGGGGTATTAACGGGGGGCCTCGGCCATCTTGCCGTCTGGTGTTTTGGCCATTGTCCTTGTACTCCTTTACTCTCCGACTCGCGCGAGATCGTTTTCTCTTTTAAACGACGTGTCGGAAAACTTTCCTGACCAACTATGGCGATCCTAAGCGGATTTCATTGTCTTGGCAAAGTTTCTGCTCGTGTAGAGAGGACGGAGCACTGCAGAGGGGAGGATTGGCCGAAGGGACGACTGCAGCCCGTAGGCGATGCCGCCGCCGCTTCACAGTAGGACTCTTCCTTTGCTCCTAGTTGTACGTCTCTTAGTACCAAGTGAAAAAGTCTATAAAGCTTTTTCCTGGCCTCGGACCGGATAATCATTACAGCATGAAGCTCGAAAAGCAATGTCCTAATGAAGCAGTTACTCGCGCGACAAGGTCTTGGCAAACTTTTGAAGCTATTTCAAAGGGCAGTAAAATTACGGGGGTCAAACTGATGGGACGAAGAGAAATGGCCGTTGTGCCGTCGAATTGCTGGCAAAAATTAACGAACTTTAATTTTATTCCAGTGCGAGATAAAAACACAAGGGGGAGGAGGATTATTCAGAAGCTTGAAATCAAAAATCTGCCGTGGACAAGTAAGAGGAAATAAATCACGAGGAAGCGGCGAATCATCCATCAAATAGGCGCTCCTGATAATCAGAGGCAAGGCGCGCAGTTGGGTAAAAAAGCCCCCGGCGAGGCTCGTCGCACTTAATAAATCCTCGCACGAATTCCTCGGCTGGAGCCCGCGGAATCCGGCCGCGGGTCGATCGAACCCAATGGTCTAATATCTCCCCCGGCTTGGGGCTCCTTCCCCGGTAACTGCACCACTGCATTAAGAATTGAAATTTTACCGAAGAGGGGCAGGATCGAATTCCCATGGGGTTTCATATTCCGCGGAGGAGCGGTCTCGGGGATTTCCGCGCTTATCGATTGCGCGGCCCGTCGTATAGTCTTAATCGATCAGGGGACGCGGCCCCTCGGCTCGAGAATAAACTGCGCCGCCGCGGCGGCGGCTGAGAAAGTTTCAATTTTTCCGCAGCTGCGACCGAGCGATCGGCCGGAGGGGCCTGGATTGACTGCCGCCGCCGCCGCCGCCGCCGCCGCCGCTCTCGAGGACATCGGACGGCCGCCGAATCGTCGATCCCGCGAGCGTCGCCCGCGCGACCTGCAGCCGGCCTCTTCTCTATTTTCAGCATAAATTTTCGAGCAAAGTGGAATTTTATTCGGGAGCCGACGTCGCGAACAAATCTGTGACTCGATTCCCATTTAAAAGGCAATCTCGAGGTCAAAAGGTCGCGGGCGCCGCGTCGGTGCGGGCCTCCTGCGCTACCCGCGCTCAGCCCCCGCGGCGATAGTCCCCCAGGTTGCCGACTATGCACCCATGTAATGGCATCGGGCTTTATTTATATCCCCTTATTTACTGGCTGCCAGTAATCACTCACTGGATTACTGATGAATGTGTATGAGTGGTTTATCCGATTTAGCATAGAGTGGATGAAGTTGATCCGCTTCAAGGTGAATTTCTCCGTTGGTTTTCGTTGAATAAATATTTTCACAGTTGATTGCGTAAAATGTTACATATTATTGTTTTGTAATGTAAAGATTGCACAACATTCAACATCATTATAATTGTTTGCTTATACAATGTATTTGATCCTCAAATATGCTATTTACATACTAGTACTAAGAAAGACTTCTTTACTGTTATTTGAACTCTCCTTTTTTCAAAAGAAGTATGCTTTAACTGGAGACCTTTTGCGACCTGCAAGGTAGTTATGTAATAAAAGTTAAAATGAGATTGTATAGTATTTCTAATTATTATTTGCACGACTAAATTATTTACTTTAATGAAGTACTAAAAATAACTTCTGCATATAATAAAAATACATTGATTATTTCTTGTCATCTATAATACATTTTAATCTTTATTAAAGGGTCAAAATGCACTTGGCCTGTTTAAAGACTGTAATGGAAAGTCTATTAATTTATTGGAAATCCATTATCTACTCTGCCTTAAAGCATAAAAATCAATTCGAAACTTAACTTCATTATATTATAACCCCTGGAATTAAATACGTTTATATCTCCTGTAGCAAAAGTCTTTTTTCTAATTACACGCAATTACATAGCCCGTCAAACTTGATAGCAAATCAGATTAATCTTTGAAATGAAAAATACCCTTCGCCCCTACAGCGCGAAAAATAAGCAGCAAAGAAGCTTTGTGTATCTCGGGTCGATGTTCGGCTGCCCTGCAAAATGAATTATACCAGGCTGCGCCCAAGTTAATTTCAGGCGGCGTAAACTGACACGAGCGCAGCGACTCTCATCATCGCACCCTCCCCAAACAGGCGGCGCTCTCTTGAAAAAAAACCCATGGCTAATTCAACGTTGAAAGAACGGCGCCGCCCGCGGAGGCGTTTAATCGAAAGCCCGGCCAGCGACTGCGCGAGTAAACCCGGCCGATCGCAAAACGCCGAGTCGCGTACATAAATGATTTAAAGGGAACTCGGAGGTGGGAGCCCGGGCGCTTTGTTTGCCTCGATGCGAATGACGAGACCCGCCGTCCAACTCAAATAGCACGACGAGCGGGGAAAACTTCCGGGCTCGTAAGGGGCTTTGAGGCGCGAACGGGGGCACTTCCGTGCGCGAGCGCAGCGCCGCTCTGTCGAAGGAACCGCGCGATTTACGCGACTCCTCTTTTTTATCGGCCGCGCGGTCGACCTTCCCACTCCTCCAGGGAAAAGTCTGCTCCTCGGCGGGGCCTTCTTTGATCAGCCGGGGGGAAAATCGGTGTAACGTGCACGCAAATGTGACCGCAGCGCGGCAGCCCGGCCCCCCGTGTAATTCGCTTCAATCCGATATTATGAGCGTGCGCGTGCGCGTAAGCACTCAAAGGGCTTATTACGGCCGAGCTTTGTTGCGAAAGTCAATTTATTCCGGCAGAACGCATGCCGCATTGCACGAGGGGGATTTTTAAAACCCTCGCGGTCCCCCGCGCCCTCAAAGCGGCCCTAACTGATTTTCTGCAAGCTCGGCGGCATTTCCGGGAAATTCGGACGCAATCGCGAGTAATAAAACCCAAGACCTAGGATTCAATCGGCGGGTAAATATTTTTTTATTTGTCGCCTATAACGCGCCCGGGCGCGGCGAAGAAAGTTTCGGGGAGGGGCGGCCAGGGCGACAGTATCGAGATGCCGCAAAGTGGAATTCGTGATTAAATGTAAATGCCGCGCGACGGCCCGCGGAGTCCAATTGAAAACTCATTGTTTGAGGAGCGCTCCTGGCCCGGCCAATTTTTCGAGCGAATTAGTGAATTGTATTTGCATGTAATTGCGCGTGTATCCGCGCGACGCACCGGGGCTCCCGGCGCCGAGGGCGCGGCGCAATTTGCACCTTAATTCGCCGCGGGCAGCTGGGAAAATTTAATATTCGCCGGGGGGTGGGGGGCGGGGGGGAGCCGCCCGCGCCACCGTGCGCCAAGACGGCGCCCCTCGGAAGCCGATGCGGCAGGGAAAAATAGCCCCGTCCCCGGGAAAAGGTAATACGAGGTGGCGAGAAGACGCCCAAGCCCTGGGATCTTCTCTCGACTTCCGACACTATTTTTTTCCTCCTCTCGAGGCGCCGACGCCCTGAGAATGGGTGGAGCGCCCCTCAGTCTCGGGCGAAAAAACTCGCGGCAATTTACTCGTAAATAAAATCTTAATGGTCTCGGTCTTTGCGAGCGGCGGCTCTTCCGATTCCCCTGCCCATCCGCTTCTCCCTCCGTACAAAGTGACAATGGGTGCGCTTTCACTACTTTTTGTGCTCTGCTTATTCAAATGCCGTCCTCGGCTCCTCGATTTTTCTCCTTCGGCGTAAACCGTGCATTCGAATGATACGTGTAACAATATGCTTCTTTTTCGCCAACTGAAGTTTTGGTATCATTGTCGAAGCTGCCTTAATTTCCTTTTCACAACTTTAGTATAAGAAAAACGTTAGCTCAACTTTTTATTTTGGTTGTTCGCTACATTTGCTATAATATTTGTTTGTAGATGCGCACAAAAAAACAAGACACCGAAGTCAATACAATCTATAACAGAATAACGCTAAATAAGATTCGAATTTCAATCATCGAGTAAACACAAAACCTTTCTTTAATGGAATATATATATTTATATACCAATTATTTATACTTTTTGTTCTTTGTATATTCAATGATACAAACATACATTAGGAATGAAATCCATAATATAATATATAGCTGCTGTTTGCACGAAAAAAATTTATTTTAAAGATCAGTATATTGAATATTTTTTACTATTATACTTATATTATTTAATTATATTCATATTTATTCACAAATAAACTTAATACTGAACTATTTGTAAATTTATTATACGTGAAACTCTTAATGCGAAACTTCTCTTATTCAAGTTCAAATAAGAGTACCAAACTTTTTAATTAATTACACTTGAATCGCAGTCTATTTTTTGACATAAAAAATTAATATTTTTTGACTTCAAACTTTGGAGCATATTACTTTTATTATATTATGTAAATTTAAATATTATTTTTATGTTTAATTAACACATAAAAACTATTACGGGACAAACTGTTGCATAGTACTATATTATCATATATTACATATGCCTAGTATAAAATTTATGGTACACCAGTTTATTATTGCTAATAAGGGAGTTACACTTTATTAAGTTTTAATTTTATTAGTTGTAAATTTAATTTGCATGTTCGAGCTTTCCAAAGGCAGATACATGAGTACATATTGGAAGAAGAGTAACAGTATGTTCTTGTGTTGAAGCGAGACTTCGTTTATAAATATTCGAATTTTAAAGAGCAGACGGATGACACGATCTTTGATATCCGTACGAGTTTTGAATCTTGAATATTTTTGTATACATAAAATTTATGCTATACCTACAATTTTCCGATGATGTAGATATTTAATCAAGAGATCTGCTTTTTAAAAATAGCCTTTGTACATCTGTATTGTACATCTGTCAAGGCTGATATCGATGCATTTTTCAAATAAACGTATGAATTTTTCATAAACTAGTCATTTTTAATATTAATACAGTTGCTTTTTCAAGTACTTCTACAATGTATGAATATTCAAAAATTAACGAAAATATACCGATAGCTCGCGAGAGATAAAACTATCTGTATACACAGAAGCACATTCGGGTACAGAGAGTAAGAGAGTGGGAGATTTGTGGAGGGCAGAGATGCATGAAAATTGGTTTACTTGCACCAATGAAATGCGTCTCGGTTCGAGTTTGTCTTTGAATTTACCTCGATTGATCGTCTTGCACAATGGAACGGAGCTTTCCCAAGAGCCCTTAGAGAAACAAGTAATACCGGTTGCCGACTTAACACATCCCTTAGAAATTGCTAATAAAAGCTGTTTGACAGATTACATTACGAGCAGGCTAGACATTGTGTACTGGACGAATTACAGTAGGAAAATTTCAGTTCATTTTATCAAGGAACTCCGACAATGCGCAGGCCTCATTAGTTTTGGGTAACGAAATACCGCGAGCCGAGCTTTGAAGCGTCAATTGTCGCTTCAAAAGGCCAAAACGCTTGCGGTTCTTTCAGGCTCGCCGGCCGGCCCACTAAAACTACTCTGCGCAGCCACGTGCGGCTTTGAACACAATCCCGACAATATTCGGGCATCAGTCGGCACGGGCCGTGCTAAAAATTCAAAATCCGCGGAACGACGTCGGCGCTAGTGGAAGACAAAAAGTCCGATAGTCCCGTCGATTAGCATCGGGGTCCTGGGTAAAAAGTCGGCGTGGCGGCCCCGGGGCAAAAAGGCCCCTTTAAAATTCTCCCAATGTCCGTTGCATTTTTCATACCGGCCGCGGAGGGCCAGGTGCGTGGGTTCCGCGCGCCTAATCACCGGCGCGGCAAAAAGCCCGGGGGCGACCCCCCCCCCCTAAACAAGGGCCGGCGCCCCCGCCCCTCCTTTGTTATTCAGATTAATTCGCGGGGGCGCGCTAACGAGGGCCGCCCGGCCGCCGGTATTTTTCACCCGGCCTGCCCCACGCATCGATTACGCGGCGGGATTCCTTTCTTGCCGATCGATATATGTATATGATCGGTCCGAGCCGGGGGAATTGGCTCCTCCCTTTTTCCCCGGCGCGCATTTCCATCGGGCGCTTTTTCTCGGCGGCGCACTTTGTCTTGGGGCCCGCGAGTCCGGATAATCCATTTGGCCGACTGGGCGCGGGGCCGCCATTCAATTTGAATATCGACGGCCGCTCGCCCCCGTGGAGGTGCGACGCCGCCCGGCGAGCGATCCTGACTGTGTAATGCTCCGATCCGCCCCGGCGGCCCGGCAGTTGTAATCGACGAGTTCATGGACCAACTCCCTGTTCCCCGATTCCTTCCTCTCGCCCGCGCGCGGCCAGCGAGCCAGCGGCGCCCCCGCCCCACTTGCGGCGGTCGCCGCCGCCGCGCACGTTCTCCCCCTTCAGCGAATCCTCGAGCCATCTCGCTCCAGCGCCGTTTGGCCCGCTTATGCCTTCTCTATTTGTCCCGCTTCCTCCCCAGCTTTATTACTCCCACTTGTGTTACACATCTCTCGCCCTCTCGCGCTCTTCTGCCCCTTTTCTTCCGGCGCTCGTCTCCCGGCCCGCGCCGCGCCCGCGCCGCCTTCCTTTTGTCTGCTTGATATAACTCCCGTGCTAGCGAGCTCCACCTCGGGCAACTTTTGTTTGGATCAGTCGAAACTTGAGAGAGAATATCTAAATGCGTTTGAGGAACTTTGACTAATTGTGTGCTACGATAATTGAACAATATCACGACAAGTCCATTATTAAACGCGCAATCAGAGCACTTGTGCATTTAGCTTCCTCTTCAGTTTCATCTACTATGCAGTGCTAACGATCTTTCTCTTTTTTGTTGTCTTCTGCTATGTATCAGGGCACAGTTAGTTTTGCCAAGGAAAATAAACTGTTAATACCGACTTATTCGTGTCAAAAGAAAAACATGCAAATAAAATGTATAATCGTAAAGAATCCGGGAATTCGGGAGCAGTAGTTCTCGAGTACATAAACAGATGCTTTTGGAAGAGTTTCAAAAATCGTCGCTATTGAGCGATAGTAAATGTTAGTTTCTTGAAATTTGGAAAGTCTATATGCGAATAGTACCGAAAGCGCCGTGAATAGTGAAAAAGGAGCGAACTATATTTCAAAGTAGATAGCACTCGTGCGGTATTTCGTGCGGTCTTCAACGCGCAAACGGATAGGACTATCCGGGTCACGTGCTGTAGATAAATACTGAAATATTTATTAGAATAATTCATTTTTTAAATAATGGTGCCGTTCGTAGTCGTTACGTAGGTGTATGCCATAGACAAAATATATTTGCCAATCTACGGCAATAGGTATCTATGAGTAAGCCGCGTGCTGACGAGTCACTATAAATAGATCCAGAACGAAATGAAGGGCATTTAAATATTATTAGAAAATAGAAAGATCATGGTTCTAAATGAGTACTATATCTATATTCATTATAGCTAGGGTAATTGTATGGTAATCTTTATAAATTTTGCATTTATTAATATTTCAATAAGCATCTATCGTGACGCAATAAATGCATACGCTTCCTTTTATGATCAGTTATGTAGAGGTTTAGAAGTCAGTTTCCATTGAATATGTATGATTATTTTTACAAACAAAATGCCAGTTCTCTGACTAAATATGTGCATATCGATGTAGTATATTGAATTTCTAAGTTTAGTTGTAAAAATAAACCTTTCGAAAAATAGTTGAAAACTGTACGATACAAAAGTAGAATACATAAACTTTTTAGAAAATTGACTTTTGCTATTGCTCACAGTTTACCGAAAGAGAATGCGCGAAAGCCTTTTGAAAACTGAAAACAAGAGAAAAATTAGATGCTAGCAGAGATATATAACTCGCTCAGATACATTTAGCGTAAAAGAAAGCCCGGGCATTTGAAAAATTTATGCGAAATATAACAAAGTGCATATAAACTATTCATTCAAATTTCATTGAAGCTATTCGACATAGAATTTATAAATACTACAGGCATAGTTCTCGACATTCCCCCCGGCATTGCGTTCGACGTCCCGGCCGGCAGTCGCGGACGTGATGTAAAATCTGAATTGCGGATGATGCAACGTCGACACGGGAGACAGTTAAAACGAGATCAATGTCCGAGGTCGTCCTCGTGTTTATCCAAAGGCTAATCAAATTGAGATTTAGCGGGGCCGCGAGGCGGCGCCGAGCCACGGTACAATCTAACCTTACAAATCTAGAGAGCCATCAAGCTTCATAAATTGGCTAAATAGCGCAGGCGGGCGCGTAAACGACAATATCATCCTTTGGCGGGGCGCTTCCTTAATGTCTCACTCGCGGTCCGGCCCCGGCGTCTCATTATGGGCGTATCTCCCATTTGGGGGCTCCCCGACCGGTTAATTACGCGGGCGCCGCGCATACCCCGTTACACTGCTGCGCTCGAGGACGAATGCGCCATTACTATTAGGCGATCGAGCCGCGCCCCTGAATATGCACGCGCGCCTCCGCGGCTCTGCTCCTTCCCGATTCATTATCCGGAGGCTGCGGCGCGCCGCCTCCCGGCGCTCCAATTAATCTTTCGGCTGGCGCGTGCGCCACCTTGAGGCCGTTGTCACTCCCGCTATACGCCGACCCCGGCTATATGCTATATAATAGGCATCGGCGCGCCTCGGTTGACGACTGATTGATCGTGAAAAATGTGCGTCGTGCTCACGTCACCCGCGTCACTCGAGCCTTTTTTACTCGGGGGCGCCGTCACGACAGTGCCTCTCGCCCTGCCACCGGAATGGGAAGGGGCCACGTGGCATTGCTAATGCACAAGGCGGACCGGCGCTCCGTTTTCGACGATACGCGCTCGATTAAGGCGACAGTGGCTCCTCCGTTGGCTCCCTGCATAATCGTGGGAATAACTGTGCGTTTTTCTGTCAACGGGGGCACTTTGCGGGAAATGCCGGGAGCCGCGACTCGCCGTCTTATTTTGCCAGATTGCTGCGGCGCATTAATCCCCGCGCCGATGGCTCGCCCCGCCGGAATTTTTTCTCGAACAGACAGTAAATATAGACGAAAATAAGATAAAAAGTGAAAATAACTGCACGGCTTCGCGGGAAACCAACTGTAAAATAAGGCCGAGATCTCCCCGACCTCCCGGCGTGCTCCAATTTCCCGCGTAAATAAGAAGCGAAAAAATAGCCCGCGCCGCTGCCGCGACTGCACGGAACGGAAAACTCGGCGCGAAGTTTCCCGGGGACCGGGAGGTGGTGGGGGGGGAGGGCCCGCGGCAAACAAGGGGCGGGGGATAACTCGGCCGGCAGTCAGTCACGTGCGCCGAGGCGAGGCCGCGCGGCCGAGTAGCCGGCGACGATGGGGCCGCGACAAACCGCATTCCGCGCTCAATTGTGCCCCAACTTTCGCCCCTAATGCCGCCCGGAACTTTTTCCGCGCGCAATTTCGCCGGGGGATCAAAGAGCGCGGCGAGCAGCCGCCCGGCCCGGCAGGTACACCTGTCGCGGGGAAAAACGATACTTGCGGGCGCGCCCAGTCGAGTTTGCCGGGGGAATAATGTAGCGACGAATGCGTGTGCTGGGATTGTATTGGGGGCCGTCCGCATCAATGGGAAACGCGGCGGACGACTCGCCGCGTCTTTTATTCCGGCTGGCTCGACGCGGCCCGGCTCGCTTTGCGCCCCGTGTTTACGTTTTTCCCGGTTTGCTCGCGGCGCTATTTACACGCACTTGCAAGTTTCCCGAGCGGGAGGACACCGCGACCTTATAGACATGCTGACCCTTTGTGTACTTGGGCTACCTCTTAGTATTAAAGCGCCGCGCAGTTGAATGATTGTTAAGACGAATTTTCTTTTATTCATAGCTCTCGCGCGTATTTTAGATTTATATACAGTTTAAAAGTCAGGTACGATAGAATATAAAGTTAGAGATTGCCGATGAATACGTTAACATTTATAACCTACATAACAAATGTATAAAAATAACACAAAGAGTATTTTCATTCGGGATATCAATTTGAAAAAGAAGTCCTTTTAACTTTGGATCTTGTCATGACTGATTAAATAAAAAACTGGTCTACTTATTAATCAATGTAGATTGCCGACCTGTACTATCAATATTAACGAGTCCACTTTACTCAGAGTTTGTCTTGCTCTTTTAACGTAGCGAATTTTTCTCTTGATCGTTGTAATTGAGCAAAGTACAAATCAAATAGTGAAAGCTAGAGAGGATTCAATAAGTTTACCCGATAAATTTATTTTAAAACGATCTCGTTATCTACGAGCATTAGATACTCATTTTATTTTTGAACGGAAAGTACCATTGTATCCCAATTGAAAGTTTCAGACACTTATAAAATTATTCAAGTGCAGTGTCAAATGGAAAATGTACTAAATTTTACATTTTCATTGCATGTTTTTTATAGCTTGCATATAATAAACAAGCGGATAAAATTCTTTATTCAAATCTATATTCACGCACGCAGCATTAGAATTTACGAGCTGTTAAAAAATAAAACGTATGCAGCATCAATAAATGTTAAACGCTTTCCTTACTAGACTTGTTTGTACACTGGCGTGTTTGTCTAATTGTTACAAATAAGACCATAAACTAATTGATTGTCCAACATCGAACAGTGTACTTTAGTATCCCGAGTTAATTAATACGACGAATGTAAGTCGTAATTCGAAAGGCGTTTACGTCTCATTGGATGACGAATGCGAGGTCATTCGTCGTAAAAAAAGGATAAATTAGAGGGACCCCGTAAGACGAGTAGCAAATCGAAGTCGGGACACATTGGCGGAACCCTTGTATTTATCCACGGGCGAGCTTTAATAAAGTTTAGATATACGTAAGGAAATAAAAATGGTTTTTATCGGTCAGCTGGGTGCGCGGCCCGCGCGCACTGTTATTGTTATTCCGCTCGACTTGAGTAACGGTACAAACACATTTGCCGCTCGGAGAGGCGAATCGCTCGCTGAGTACAGTAAGTCGAAAGCAAATAAATCAATAAGAGCGCCATAGATATTCCCCCCGGGGAGAAAAAGGTTTGCCCGTCTAGATTGATTTTGCCACGACGCGCGCAAAAATTGTCCGGTCCAGGCGACTCCACCCCAGGAAAAAAAAAAGAGCCGGGCGGTCCGCGCGGGCTCGCAGCCGAATCAATTGAAAGCGAGGAGCGCGCTGGCGAACGGCAAAAAAAAATAAAGCGGAACCGGAAGCGCCTCGCGCTGCCCTCCCCCGCTAACAGGTGTTCGCGTGCCGCGAGGCAGAGCGCTCGCGTGTCCCGACGCGCCTTCTTCCGGGGCTCGAGGCCCGGCCGCCGACTCGGCGCGTACGCCCGGCAACTTGCCCGAGTGTGCCTCCGGCCGCGCTTGATTTAAGGCGCGGACTCGCAGGCGGCCGCCCCGTGTCCTCCGGCCTGTCGGCACGGCGGCGCTTTTCCCGCGCGGGGGGCAGTCCCCGCGACCCGAAAAGGATCGATTTGGGCGGTGCGGTCCGATGGACCGAGCGAGCGGCCAAGGAGCCCCCGGGTAAAAAGCCCCGCGCCCCGAGCCCGGATTCCGGTGTAAGCCCGGCGGAAAAAGTTTTAATTCGCGCGAGCGATGCCCCCGGGGAGCCGGAGGGGAGCCGCCGGGGGACGCCTCGCAACACATTGTTCCACTCGGCAAATGCTTTGCTTATTCCCCCGGCCCGGGGAGAGAGCGATGGGCTTTTTTCATCCTTCGAGTGGCGCCCGCGGATAAAGCGCTCCTCCTTTAATTCCTCGGCGGCTTCGGCCCCATACTCGTCCGTCTCGGCCCCGCTGGCCCGCTCGGGGCTCCATTTGTATCAGGGGAGCTTTTTTGGCCGCTCAAGATTGACTGAGTTGCGAAAACAGCTTTCGGAAAAAGTCGCAGATTTGCGAGGAGACGCCCGCGCGGCGAATAAAGTGTGAAGCCCCTCTTACACCCGCGCTCCCATTCGCCCCTCGGCGTCCCCGCCCCGGATCCCTGCGCCAGTCGTCCCAGTTTCCTTTCTCCGGGCCGCCGCCGCCGCCGCCGCCGCCGCCCGCAATCTACGCTCGCCTCTTCAATTTCTCCTCGCGCCGGCTTCTTTGTCTCCCTCGGTTCGCCCCCTACCGCCGACGGGCCCGGCGTCTTTGTCCGCCCGGGGCGCTCTCGCTTTTTCGGCGCCCCGGCCACCCGCCCCTTATCTCCCGTCAAAGTCCGGCGCTCCTAAGTGAGCACTTCCGCCGCGCGCGACCCGCGCGCCTCCCGATATTGCCCGCACTCCCGCCGGATGAAGACCCGCGTGGCTCGGCCCCGGCCCCCCGGGTCATTACGCGACCTTGACTCGAGGCGCCGACGAGCTTTTGTGCCCGGGCGCGGGAGCCGGGGGAGCCCGGGCCGCCGGCCGCTGCGGATTCCCCGGGCTCTCTCTCCGGACCGGGTCGTCGCGGCGCCCCTCCGTTTTTCTTCGTTCCCCAGGGCGCCCGCCTCGGGCGCCAATTCACCCCCGGCGGGCTAAATGATCGACGTCGGTAATGGGCCAATGGGCATTAGGTCCGATGGAAAGCCCGGCCCATTGTCTTACCTAATGAACTTTTAGGCCGACTTTGCCCCGCCGCCCGGAACTTTCCAGATAGAATCACCCGCTGATTAACACCGATAATGCAGAGAATGGTATAATGGCTGCGGTTGTACCGTGGCCAAGCCCGCGGAATCCATGCGATAAGGCGAATCTTTACCCCTTTCGAGAGCACTGCGTGGGGATTCGCTGGCCGCCCGTTCGAAAATCAATTAAGACCGCGTCTTTCCTCTCGTTATCGAGGATATATCCAGGGTTACTGGCAGGCCGAGGGAAACACAGCGGATGATTGTGTAACGCTTACCCTCTTTTCCATGCAATTTGCTGTTATTAGAAAACTGGAAAAAACTTGGATGATCTTGCCGGCGCTTTGTTTGTAAAGTGAGCGGAAACTTGCTCGCTTAGTGCGCACACTCTTTACATTATGCTTTTTGTGGCAAAATAATTAATATTTAAAAAAAGTTTTTAATTTTCTATAACGGATACAAGAGCTACTCTCTCATTCTTCCAACTCTCATCCCCTTGGGAAATACAATTAACTTGAAAGCGGTAAAAAAGATATCTCAAACTGTTAAAAGGGATCTTGAATTCTTGACAATTCATAATAAAGCAGAAAAGCGACTGTATAGAAATATTACATTTTTGAGAACGTAAATAAAATTAATTTAAAAGGGCGCTATTGGTACCATCGCTTCCTAATTCTAAAAGCGAAAGCCATGTACGTAATTACAAAAAAAGTAGCGGGAAACTATTGTTTCCCTATACCGTGAGCCGCATAGATCATACGGAGCGACCGTTAAACGCGCCGAATGCCAAGGCCTTCTCTGTAACTTGTCCATTAATTAACGGCAAACCGTTTTCCTTTCTTAATCAAAAGCTTTATTCCGTGCTCTATTAATAACGGCAGGGATTTCATTCATTCTCGCAGTAGGCGGCAGACTCGCAGGTTTTTCCCTTCCCTTCCCGCTGCGCGGTAAAGTGAAAAAACTCCACGGCAGGCACTGGCCGCAGGCGCATGAAAAATGGCGTCAATCATAACGCTCCCATATCCCTAAATGAACCGAAGGTACATGGGGGCCTATATAGTCGTGCGGCCGCCTCGTTAATACGCACGCGGGCACTGATTTATCGACTGGGCCGCCTCGCCCCCGGGCATTCTTCCGATCGCGCGCGGCTGCTTGTTATACGGCGCGATAACTCGCCGCGAGGAGGAGGCAGCAGCTGCGGGCGGAGTGTTGCCCCCGCGGCGTCGCCCGCGGGGCGCGATCGAGCCGCGGCTCGGCGAATTAGCCGCTGACTTTCGGCCTTCCCTCCTGATTTATCGGGTATATTTTATTGCGCCCCGGGATATAAATGTCGCCTGGGCTTTTTTCCGACGCCCGTGCGCCCAGGTCGCGCCGACCTCTGCGACCTAACGGCGGCTCGGGAAAACTGCCCGCGTGGGTCGGGGGCGCGTGTCGGTCGTTTTACGGCCCTTCTAGTTTTTTCCGCGGTCATCTAGGGTCGTGGTGTCGCTTTCTGTTTTCTGTTTTTTTTTTTCAAGGGAATCCATTCCCTTACTTTTATCGTTCTCCTTGAATCATGGCGCTTTATTGTTTTCAGCGTTCAATTGCAGAAGCCGCCAGCTTCGCCCTGGGAATACCGTCATTTTACCAATCAATCACTGGCTATATAAATTGTATTTTTATTTCTTTTTGGAATTATTTCCCACGGAAACTATTGCCACAGCGACGTTGTCTGCTCGTCATTTATCATCGCGACACACTAGTAGACAATTAAGGTGTCCTTAAGTATTCGATTTTGATATAGTGGCTAAATCAATCTGTTCAGGCGCCATCCTTCTTCTCTAACATTTTTCTATGAAACTATCTGTGACAGTATCGTTTAGTAATTCTGAGAATCCTTTTCGATCATGTCTTGATTAGTGATTGATCGTAATCGAATGATTGTTAATAAAAAGTAAAACCAAAAAACCCTTGTATTTCTAAATCTGTGTAAGTTTAACCATTATCGATTGCCTGCAATTTCTTATAATTGGTTCATGTCGATTGACCGGAAAATAGGCCAACGATTGACTTAAAATTGGACCGGAGCATCAACACGAGCGTCCCCACTATTGTCTGGGCTTTGTTCTCAAACGGACTCGCTTTGAACCATAGTCAAATTGAGAGCGAGTATAGTGCACAGATGTAGCCCGCGGTGGCACAGGATGACCCGCACTGTAATCACCTCAGCCGTCTATTTCTATCTACCCCTAATTAAGTCTAACACGGCGTGGCAATCGGCTCGGGCTTCACGGTAAATTGCGATAAGCCCCGAGGCGGACGCGCCCGGAAACGCTTGCCGCGGGTTTGCGCACTCGAACGAGAATTTCCGACTTGGGCGTACTCATTATCCGACGTCGCAAACCCCTATATTGTACCTACAGCCGAAGGTTTTCAGAGAGCGGAAAAAGGGCGGGATGCGGTTCTTAGGTGGATGGGGTACGCGCGCGAGAGGTCGCGTCAGCACCTTTTCGCATTAATAGCGCGGGCGGCAGAAATTAATGGTCCCTTCATTGGTGCAATTAATAACTGAAGCGCCGGCGGGGCTGCGGTCCTCTTCGCGCCCTCGCGCGCCTTCCCTGCCTCCCACCCCCCGGTCTTATCTCCGTCTACTCCACTCGAAACTGTCTGCAGTGGGCGCCGCTGTTAACTTGGGTGCTACTCGATATACCTCTTCGAGTACTGAGTGCATATTACGCTGCGAATTTTTTGGGGAGGAACCCGGTGTACGGCAGCTATAATTAGTTTGCCTGGTACTAATTGTCTTATTGTTCTCGTGTGTTCAATTTTACGATCAATGTGAATTATACGATTTTTTTCTTTTTCATTATTCGTCTTGTGCACGAGTAGAATATTATATGTATGTTGTATTTTAAGACGAGCGATAAAGTGGTAAAGTAAAGCAATTAAAAGTCAAGCTGCGCGTTGAACGCATATTTTTAGTCGTTAAAAGTTTAGTGAGAGTAGAGTTAGACGCAAGCTTCGATTTTTGGTTCAAGTAATAGTATTGCGATTCTACAATTTAGGCTCTTTGCTTGATTATAAATGCTTTTATTAAAGATTATAATATGTTTTTAAGACTTCAGCCATGTCTTATGAAGGAGATATAGCGTTCTAAAATGTTTGTAGTATCTCTCTATTGCCGCGAGAGCCTTTGAAGAGCAGTAACACAGTGAAGTCATAAAGAAAGTTTAGCAGGCTATAACTTTCCTAAATGTAGGTTATTCTCAAAAATGCACCTACAAATCAGTTTAGGTGCACTGCTGACTTTGTCAATATCCGCCCTGAAAAACGACTTTTATAAGCTTTATTCGCCCAAAAGAATAGAGCGTCGCGAGTGTAATGCGATACGCATTGTGCGCTTGACGCTTTGCCCTCGAACGACTTCCAACTTATTTTTTATCACTTTATAGTACAACGTTGGAGTAGAATGGGCCAAAATTATAAAAAATCTGACTTTTTTTTTACGATCAGTGTAAAAATATCCTTGTCGTCGCCTTTATTTATTTCAACTTAAAAAAAAATGACATTTATTCGACAGCAATAATAGATCGGTGTTATACTCGAAAAATCGTTTTATGCCATTTGGCACGCAAAATAAACATTATGCCGATGGAGGTTTAATTAGTTGACAGAGCGGCTTTCGATCCATCACGGGCCCAGTTCGATATTTAGGCTGCGGATAACACTGGGCTTGCGCATATATAGCAGGGCTACTATTTCAACCGGTTAACAAAGCATTCCCACGCTGAATGTACAAGTCCGCGTTAAGCCCGATATAACGAGGGGAAAGAAGAGGGCCGTTTTGCGTCGCGCAGCCCGTTACTCGCTAATATTCTTTCAATCATATTACATACGGAAGTCGGTCAATGATGCGCGAGCCTTTGCAGCAACCGTGTTAAAAATACTAATTTTCATTCACATTTCCCTTGAAAATGTGATAGAAAATTTAATATTTTGTACAAAGAATTGCAGAAGCGTGCAAATTCGTGTAAATTAATGTAAAATGCAGAGTCTATCATGACGTGCACAGCAAATTCCAGTAGACGTGCATACGTGTCGTCAAAAGCATAAATGAACGAATCGAAATTAATGTTTTCTAATTTGGGCCAGAGGTGAGCGGTAATGACGCGGCTTTTCGTCTCAGTGTCCCGGGCTTAATTTCCCACTTCGCAGTTTTAACAAAAGCTCCTTTAAATCGTTTATTTTTCTAATAAACGATTTGTGATTGTACTTAATTGGACTAGCCTCTGAAAGAATATTATAAAAATTATTTTTGAACTATAACAGTAGAATTAATAGCATTTTTTTCTATGCTTTCAGGTTGAAGGAATGCGATAATTTAAACGGCACTGCATAATTCGCCACGTTCGCGAGGAGTAACTTTGATTATATTTACATTAAATTGAATGCACCTTTTTTTCAGCAGTGCGCGCAAAGCCAGACAGTTGTTGATTTAGCATTTGAGCGCGCGAAAGCGGATTTCATATTTGGCCCGGGTAACTTGGGCCGCGGCGACAGCACTCCCGGGGTCGATGTAACGGCCGGGGGAAAAAGTCGAGTGGAGCTCGGCTCCTTCGCTGGCCGCGGGCGGGTCCCGCCGATTGCCTCCTATCGTCCCGCGCGGCCGAACCGCTGCGCAAGCGAATAAGAAGGTCCGGCCGGGTCCCTTTCAGCCCGTGCACCTAATGTCGAAAGTTCTAATGACGCGGGGCCGGGCGGCGTGTACGCCGGGGAAGAGCGGGCGTGTTCCCGGGTCTCGGACGCATTGTCCGGGCGCAGCCGGTCAATATTAGGCGCGGCCCGCGGAGCCCCGCTCCCCTGAAAGCACTCGTTAAGCGACTCGCGGCGACTTGTTCGGCAGGTGTGGGCGTCGCCGCCCCCTCGACATAAAGGAAGAGCTGACGGAGGATTCGGCCGCGGAGCACATTTATGTACGCTTGTATAGATCGCCGGCCGGTTATTACGGGGGGGGGGCGGATTGGGCGGGGAGGGCCGGAGGTATATACATCGGTAACGAGGCCGGAGGCCGAGCTCCCCTCTTTTGCCGTATATACGCGAGCAATGATTGATAATGATTGGTGGGGGGGGGGGGGGGTACCTCCTCGGGCGCTCCAGGGCCGGCCCAAGGCCGACGATGCCACTCGCGTCTCCCCCCTCGGCCGCTCCGGAATTTTCCTCCGGCGGGAAAATGGCGCGCGGATCGGCAGAGCAGTCGCGATTGGAGCGGGCGCTTGTTATTGCGCGGCGATCGTCCCCGCGTACGAGCACTTGCCCGCCCGGGGAACAAGATAGGGGGCTTTTCCGGGCGTTATACGGCTTATATAGGCGCGCGCGGCTGACCGTTTATCCGGCATTACGTATAACCGAGGAGAGAAAACCCGGGCTTATCTGCGGCCCGCGGGCCGATAAGCCGCCGGGCCGTTTCGGGGCTCAATTTCCGCGAAGGGCCGCCGCCGCCGCGCCGGCGTTTAGAATAACGCCCCGGGGCGCGAGGCGCCTCGGGGCCCCGTCGGCGGGGGTGGGGCAGAAGCCGCTGAGCCGGCAGCCCCGATTTCCGAGGGCTCGCGCGGCCCGCCTCCAATCGCGCCCACGCTGCGGAAAAGATTCCGGCCTCGGCGCAGACGACGGCCCCCGCGGGCGTCTGGCGAGTGGCGCGGCCAATCTGCCGCGGCGCAAACAGGCGCCAGCCGTCAGGCCGCGCGCCCCGGGCTAACAATTCTCTTAAGAGTCCGGGGCCGGCCCTCCCGGCAATTGCCGCACACAGTCTTTACAAGATCGCGCGGAGAGCCGGCGCATACGTATATATATATATATCCGCTAGCGATTCTGCAGCTCAACTTTTCCCGCGGATTGATTAGACCGGCTCGGCCGGCACTTTCATTACCGGCTTTTTGTCCCCCCGGCCACGCGAGTCTTTCAAGCCCGGCTTTCAAGCCGGCTCCTTTTTTTTTTTCCCGCCAGACGCCCCGCCCCCGGGATTTCCCCCGACGCGAGGTATTCGTTTATCGCAATTATTCCCGGGCGCCTCTCATCGCGGGGCCCGCGCTTAATTTTCAAACTTGTTCGCCGAACTAAAACCGGGCCACGCGAAGCGGCCGCTGTAAAATTAATCGCGAGTTTCGCTTTAATTAAAAGCCGCTAATGCCATTAGGAGGGAGGCGCTCGCGCGGACGGCTTTCGAGCCTCGGCGGCCTCTCGACAAAAATCCCGGCGCGCCAATTATTTCGCGATCCCGTTTAAGTAGACGTGCTAATTATTCCGCGGGGCGGGCCGCCTCGCCCGGCCGATGTACTCGCGTCGTAGAGCCGACTTCGAGCCCCGCCAGCGAGGGACGATTTTCTCGGGCGCGGTCCAGCGGCCTTCTTTTTTTGGGGATTTTTTTCTTCCTTTTACCTGCGGGCAGCCGGGGGTGTGGGTGGACGCGCGGGAGGGGTTAGGTTTAGTCGGTCCCGGAAGTCGGGCGAGTTGTAAGGCTCGGTCTCGTCCTATTCGCGCGCACGCGCGATAGTTTGTTAATTAATAAGGAGCTCCGGCCGCGCGGGCCGATCTCAAAGCGAGCAGACGCGTTAAGTGAGTCGGAGCGGGAGCCGCGTACGTGTTCAGCGGGCCGGTTCGCGGCGCCTACACTTGTCCCACCTGCCAGCGGGGCTACGTGACCTTAATACCCAAGCCAGCCAATCAATATCTTTGTTGTACGCGCCACTGTCCAAAAAGTGAAAGAGTCCCTACCTGTGTATATTTCCCGGGCGGACGTGGCCGCGAGTTGCTTTTACCAAATCACGCTTTAGCCGCGCCCTACTGCGCCGCGGATAAACCAGTCGCGCTACTCCATTTATCTCTTTCTTTGCCGACGCGTTGTTTCAATATTTGTCTAGTTGGCGCCCCCTTTCAATTTTCGCTCGGGGATGTAAGAGTTTAAATAACAACTAATTATCTCGACTGCAAATTTCCTGTAAAATGGAAAATAATTTTTGACATTGTAATTTCACGCATATTCAAACAATAGTTAAACCGCTAATTGTACCGCCGTGAAACTATGTTGAAATCCAAACTTCCCCACTGTCTACCAGATTTAAAAGGTCTAATTTAAAATATAATTAGCTCGCGCGTTATACCAATTACAACTACTATTCGTTTAGCTGAGTACTTTCCTGTTTATGGATTCCATGCAATTTTAAACATTAATGAGGATTCAACATTGGTACAGGGGGATCGGAGAACAATTCAATTTTATAATCGCTATATATTCACGCGGGCACTTATGCTCTACGGCATAAACTTAATTTCGGCTCGGTCAAACATTGCCCCGGGCGCTTTCTATTAATATTTAATTATTAATAGCCGAGTCTAAATCTCAATTTGGGTAATTCCTTCCGCGGCGGCCGGGAGATGTTTTGTAAACAGCGGCTGCGGGGTAAACAGGAGACGCGCGCGCACTTTTGTATATAATCGAGCTAAAATCATAGCGCGCCTCGTTCATGCGTTATACATAACCCCCGAGTAATCGCAACAAGCCCCATATATTTAGGAAGTGGCGCGGGCGCGCACCTCCCGCGCCTGTTTGTACAAGTTGGCTCGCGGCTCGCGCGCACCTGCCGCACGAGCCGGGGATCCGCGATCGCCCCGCGCCCCGAGCCCCGGAAGATAATAGAACGTTAGGCGAACGAGGCTGCGAGGTAAGGGCCTTGCATCCCGGCCGAAATTGCGCCGTCCGGCGCGTGACGCGGCCCCGCCCAGGGCCGCTTAACAGCCCCGGCCGAATTGAGATATTAAAATTGCAGCTGCGGCCTACCAATCTCCGAGGCTCCCGGGCGGCCCAGCCCAAGATCAGCGTCTCGGCAATCGGCCCGCGCCGCCTGCCGCCCCCTTTTTCCTTTGTCCACGTGTATATATCCACACGCATGTATATATATGTATACGTGTCGGGCAGGCTGCCGAGGCTGATTGCGCGCCCGGCTTGCGCCGTTATCAAATCCCGGGCGGCGCCGCGCGTAAACTCCCCGGCATTTACTGTGTGTGTATATACGCGTGTATCCGAGCGGGGGGGAAATTTCATCTGTGAAAAACGTTTTCCGATGCGCGCTTTATCGGGGCGCGCGACGCCGCCCCCGGAGCCATATCCCCCATCTCCCGGGCGCGTATAAATAAATTCGGGGGCCGCGGCGAAAGAGGCTCGTTAGGCGCAATTTGGCCGTCGCGCCCGCGGGCAAGTTTTAATTGGCTCTGCGGCGTTTAGCATTAGCCGGCCGGCCGGCTTATACAGCCGGTCTAAGCGGCCCGCCGGCAGACAATGAGACTACCCTCGCCCGGCGAATCATCTTTGAGCCGCGGCCCGGCTTCGACAAGTGCAATTAGCGAGGGGCTAATCGGATTCCGCGGCGGGTCTCGCCCTTCCTCGCCCGACGCCGGCTTTTATCGGCCCGCGGCGGCGGCGGCGGCGGCGGCGGCGGAGCTCCGGGCCCCGCGCGCTTTGACGGCTGCGCGCACTTGTTCGCCCCCGGTGGCGCAGCTAGCGCGCGCCTAACTCCGCCACCGCCGCCACCGCCGTCTAATTACCCGTGCCTCGCGGAGCTCTGTCCATAATAACTCCGCAAGATAATCTACCCGTGTGCGGGGTTACCGGGGATTCCCGACAATAACTGCTAATGTCGAATTATACGCGAATTTGAGGCATTGACATGCCTATTAAGTGGTATCCCTAGTTCACTCGGGAGGGAAGCCTGTGTTATTTGTCACATTATCTTCCGCTCATACCCTCGTTCGTATCCGTCTTATTTGGAAAATATTCGGAGGGTTCTTTAATGCGAAGACTCTAACGCTCTTCATACTTTTTGTTTATCAATATTCATTTTAATTTATGCTTCGTTGTTATGTAATAAGCCGGATATTAACAGATATTATAGGAAACATTCTTGCTTGATAAAGGCCAATATACTTTCCGCTCATTCAGGTCTCTACTTAAACCCTATAAGTAGTATATAACACATCAATTATTAGTACGTATCGATCGTTGTTTATTACCTTGAAATTCAGGAATCGTTCACGTTCATGTTGACAACGCTGTGAAAGATAATTATATCGGATGCTTCTTAGTCGAAGGGGCGATACAGAGCAAGTTATTCGAACAATAAACTAATATCTCCAAGTTCATTAATGAGGTAGTGCAAAATCAAATTGTTTCTCCCTGAATTCCTTACAAGAAGCACACCCAGACTGTCTAACTACTCGGGAAATTATCTCGGCCTTACGGGCCGTTCTTACGGAAGGTCATTATAGCCGCAATGCCGGGGCTGGTCGGAAAATGACCGAGATAAAACGGGCCTTCCTTCGGATAAAAGTCGAATATTTCATCAGGCGACAGATCGCTTTCGGGGGCGAGTAGCCGTGAGACGGGAGTATAAATTCAAAAGTGATTCGAATTGATTGAGCCGCGTAGTAAGTAAGGACCGCGAGCCGCGCGTACCCTTGACATCCCGGCAAATTGAAAAAGGAGCTGGCGGCCCGCGCGGCTCCCGCACTGAACAAGGGGACATAAGTCACGGTGGGAAAGTTGGGAATATTCGCGGGATGGGCCGTAGGTGAGGGGGGCACGTGCGGCGCCGTTGGCCGCCCGCATACATAGGTATAGCCGCCCCCCTCTGCCTGCGTATAAAGAGATTGGGGCACAAAAGAGGCGACTGCCCCCCCCCGCGCCGGAAGGATCATCATTTTTTGAGGCGTGAGAGGGAGAGAGGAAGCGCGGGAGGTGAATCGAAGGGTGGACCGTCCGGGGGATCGAGGGGGTGGGGGCCCGGGCGGACGGCGTGGGAGGGGCGCGGCAGCTGGCGGGTAAAAGTGGGGGCGGTGCAGGGCAGCTTGAATAATTCAGGATGCACTCACCGACGACGTTGAGACTGTAGTTGAGGGACATCTTGGGCTCGGCGCTGACCTGGCATTCGTAAACACCCGAGTCCCGCTGCTGGGGCGACTTGATCTGCAGCGTCCAATTCTCGGACTTGTCTGGGTGGATGACCTGAAACCTCAGGTCCGAGGTGTACATCAGGATGCCGACGCTCAGGATGTGCATGTCCCTCTTTCGCATCCACGAGACCTGCGGCAATAAAGCGGAGGCTCCTGTACGCCGCTCTCGGGGGTTAATCGTCGCCTGATTGCTCCGGGCGATTGCCGCCCGCAGCCCGCGACCATTCAATTTGCCCGGCCGTTCGCGCCGTTTACGGCCGCCCCTCCCGCAGGCCCGCCCTTAATGCGCCCCGCGATTCCGCGGGGCGGGCCAAGCGGCTCATTGGACTACGCCGGGCACGCTTCATCCGCCGCTCGCTGTCCCCTTGCTTGTCCGGCCACATTTTTCCGCGCAATCTTGTTTCCCGAGCAAACAGCCGGCGCGCCCGAGATTTCCTCCCGCGTGCGCGCGCGCGCGTATCGATCACCGAATCTTTCATTAAAGCGCTCCTCCCCGGAAAACACACAGCCGGTCGCTACATGTTATCTTTGCCGAATGAAAAGCCCATCCCTCTGCTCCAGGGGGGCCGAGGTATTGTTTCAGCCGAGTCGATCCGATCCCGCAACCCAATCCTTCCGCTCTCCTCGGGATCCCCGTGGCTAATGATTCATCCGAATAAGCCGGCTAAACCGCGCGCGTACGCGGCCCGCGGCCCCTGCCCCCTCCCTCGAGCCTTTTAATATCGCGCGAATGATTTTTACGCGGCCCGGCGCGATTGGATCAGCCTCGTAAGCGCCGCTATTTTCCGCCTAGCTAAATTGGATCAGCGGTTTATTGCCAATATTCGTTTGCGTGGCGCCAAGCCAGGCGATCGTGTTCCGCGGCCGCCGCGAGTCTCCTGATTCGGCGAACTCGACGCAGCCACGGCCCTTCGCTCCGGACACCCCGGCCCGAATAACCTTTTCGAATTGTGATCCCTTGATGGAAAGGGGGCCGGGAGGTCGAATCGAAAAGTGTCAACACTGGTTTCGCGTTATCGACTGTGATATATTTGAAAAATTAAAGGGGCTTTCGGGATCCCCGCGCTCTATATACCTCTTTTTTCCTTTTATTATTCCACAGGGTTGTGAAAGTAACGCGAGCAGTACTGCTTTATTTCGGGTTTGACGGAGGAGCTTCATGAAAACCGAATTAGAAAGTCGTTGAGATTTTGCTGCCTTGTTTGTCAAAATGAAATATTGTCGATTTTATGCGAAACCGAGTTACATTTTCTACCGGTTAGGACTCTTAGAATAATAAATTCAATCATTTATTTATCATTTCCATCTCGTGATTGGGATGCAAATCCTGTTATATTTAGATACATTCATGTTTGTATAATTTAGGGGATTATCGATTTAGTGCGTGTGTTTCATTAACGCACTACACTTTGATACGAGTTGATAAATATTTTTGTTCAAAAGATAACAAGATAAACAAAATTTTAATATTTCAAGTACAAAAGGCCTTTATTAAAAGAACTTAATAATATTCATTTTGTTCTATTTGCATGCTATTTACATACTATATACAATTTGCATAACTTGGCATAGAATCTAGATGACAATAATAGAAAATTGTAAAATGTTTTGAGATGATAGATGCGCGGCTGACTATAATTGATCTTTTCTACTGTTGCGTATATAAATGCACTTTCGATGTTATCATTTAATTGAATTGAAATTGATTTTCATGTAAAATTTATTATTCTTAACCTATATATAGATTGAATGCATTTATGCATATTTAATCAACGTGTATATCTACAATATTATATTTCGGAGTAGTCAAGCATTCGAAATTCTCGCAAGGAGAAATCGTGCCTTTTGAAAAATCGAAATCCAACTTGGGTATTTTTCCTCGAATTCCAGTGTCTGAGCGTGTTTTGAAAATCAATTCGTAATAGGGTAGCATTGAATTGAAAGTGATAGATTATTGGAGCGGAACTGGAAGGGAATTCGATCGAAGACGAAGCTGTTTACCAATTTTTGATAGCCCTCCATCGTGCAGCTAAACAAGATACTTTTGGCGAGTTTGCAGCGATAATGCAACAAGGTTGAGGGCATTGATCACTCGGGGATCTAACGGCAAGTCGAGCCCAAGTTTTAACGAGGGGCTCTTGAAAAATAATAAAATCCTTAAAGCAGTTGAAAAGTTATTAATCCCGGGGCAGCTGCGGGAGGGAATCGGTATATACTTCGGCCGCGGGCATAAGCGCAACAATCGATAGAGCGAGAGGCGATGGTATCTGGCCGAAGCGGGAGGCAGGGCGCGCCAGTTGATGTACAGGTATAAAGTGTGCGCGGGAGCGAGAGGCGGCCGGGAGGGCCGCAATAGGCCAAAGCAGATAATGCGATTCTGATGGGCTCGAGCCGCGCGACTGCTGCGGAGCGGGAGGACGAGCGATTGGTCGGCCGGGGCGATCCGAAGAGGCGCCGGGGCCAAATATGCCGGGGCCGCGCAATTTGTGCCCTCGCGCCGCTTTAATTTTCAGCGACGGCTCGCCCGTCGTATAAGGCCGCTTACTTTACGAGGCTCCATAATTCAGTTGGCAGTATGCGTACAACTATGCGACCTCTTGCTCCCGCGGCTCCTTCGGCGGCGACCGCAGGCGCGCCACCTGCGCCGTCTGCTCGCGCGCCGGAAGCCGCCGGAAGCCCGGCTGTAAACAAAGCGCGCGCGTGATCGATGCCGCCCGGGCGGCTTTATCCGCGGCGGCCCGCGGATCGCCTCGCCCTTTTTCCGGCTTTCCGCTTAATAGACTTGCAAATGCCCGCGTAAGCCCATTTGCATGCGGGCCGCCCGTAATTTCAGCCGCGCGACGCCCCGAGCCGCTCCCGAGAATTTACTTATGCGCGCGTCCGCTCCCGCCGGCCCCGAGGTCCGGCCCGCCCGCGAGGTGTTGATTGCCTTGTTTGCTCTCTCAATTAAACGCCCGCGGGCCTTTATCCGATCCTGCCCCGCGCTGCATATTTTGATCGGGGCTGCGCGCCACTCGCTCTCGCCTCCGTCTGCGCACTGCCCCACTTGCCCGAGCCTCAGGGCTATAAAACTATTATACGTCTCTTGCAGCGGACTCCTTTTTCCCTCGCAAGCTTATTATGTCTTTCGGTAAACGAGTGTGTGGAACATTATACCGCGGCCGAGGTATTATTATTTCAAACAAGAAAGAATTTCCATATCAAAGAATTCCGTATAGCGTGTACTGGGGAAAGAGGTTTCGTAAGCAAAGAAACACGCGCCTGCCAGGGGCCTAAATGTTGAAATCATGCAGACTTCGACAGAGTCCTGTATTATTTATATTTTGGCAACCGCCTGGAATTGAGCACTTTTTTAGATTGTAGAAATGTTTTGAAAGGCCTTGGAAATTCTTTTGAAATTTTAGAGTCTTACGGCTTTTTTGAAAAATTATGCTCAGTTATTTAAACTCGAGCAAGATTTCGTGTAATTTTATAGAATCCAAAAAACTTTTTCAAAATATCACATTTTTATGCGTACTTTTGCGAAAAATTGTACATTTTTAAATTTTTGCAATAAGATATTTTTTATCTCAATCTCGTGTAAGTACAAGCAGAGAAAAAGTTAAAATTGTCGTTTATTTCCTAATATGAGTCGTGCTTTGTTTAAAATGCATCCGGTTCTTGTCTTTGTAAATCCTCGGCACCATTGTATGTTTGCTTGACATTTCAATTGCCAGAGTAAGGCGATTTTTCTGTCAGTTAAAAAGACATCCGTATGGGTTTCATATAATTTTAATACCTCACCGTATGTTGCACAAACGTCTTTTTAAGAATAGTTACATTTTTAGATCGGAATAACACTGCACATAAATTTTGAAATATAGTTTTCTGTAACTTACTAATGCTCCCACATTAGTATCTTCAAAATAAAATAGCTCATTGAGAATGGATACAAGTATATCGTATTATTTTAATAGTAAATTCTAAAATTCATAATAAAGGAATCATAATGTTGTTACAAATATTTAATAAACAAGTGAAAATATTATATGTAAACTTATTATATGCATGTTAAGCTTGTAAAAATTTGACTATTTTTAAAGCAGCTTTGCAAAAGATTACAATAATTTCGAGGAAAAAAGCCTGTAACTATAAAGACTAGTTATTTTTAATGAAACGCCTTACATAAGGGGGTTTTCTCTCGTGCCATTTTATTATGGATTTAATAAGACTAAATAATTTAACTTTATAAATTCAAATATAATTTACAGTTTTTCCTGCATTAACGTTATATCCCTATCAATAATGACATATTTAATATTTACCAATTCAATGATTTTATAAATTTTACATAAAATATAAATGTATTTTAATATTACCGAATATATTCCACTTGTATATTTATTAAAACTTTTCCAGCTATCTCTCAAAATCACAAGCAGTCCATAGATGAAAAGAGAATCTTTTGTATCAAGATTTTAATTTTCTCAACATTTTCATTACTTTCATTTAAATATATATTTGTCCTGGAATTGAGCTACATTGTTCACTGTTTTTAGCCTAGGCGTATAATGCGCTTAGTGTAAAAGTGAGACTATGCGACGAATCGTAAATGGGACAATACTCGGAGCTGCTTTCTGTAGTATAGGGAGATAGATAGAGAGAGAGGGAAAGGTCTGTTATCGGCATTTTCATGCTGAAAAGTGCCTGAAAGCCCGAGGTCGTTACGCTCGACCGAATTTTTCCGGGGCACATTACGCGGCAGGCATTAAACACACTTTATCGGGAGAAATGTTACTCGATTAATGCGCGAGGACTCTCGCTTTCTTCCCTATCTCCCTTGCTTTTCCTCTCTCTTTCTCTCTCTTTCGCATGGGCGCAGTATAATGAGCTTTGTTTACTGCTTTCGTCCCTTCGATGAAAGAGGTTGCGGAAGAGGCAAATGTGACTCTTGGATGACAAGCAATTGAGATCAGGACATGATCTTGTTACTTTCGCGCTTATCTCGGTTTCAAGTGCACACCTCGTTTTCAAAATCAATTTTAATATTGAAATAAGCACTTTAATAAAATAATATTATAAAGTTATAATTTATTTAAATTACGTAAAAATTTTGAAAAATTATTATTTATTCGAAATGAAATATTATTTTTTTAAACTTTTATGCCAATATTAATGTTAATTTTAATACGTAAAATTTGATGGTTAACTAATTTGGAATAAATAATTATATATTCGTTTTTTTATTAACTTTATCTGTTATAACTGGGGATTCATTAAAGATTTTTCACACTTTTGTTTTTATAGAATTTTAAGTAAAAGTTGGAACTCAAAGATGCAGTCAACGCACGACTTACATAGATATCATGTTAACGAGATGGTGAGGCTACGACGCGACGTCGATGGGTGCGTTACTGAAGTTAACATTCTAGTGAAGCGAAAGCGAATATCGAATGAGAACGTGAAATGGTTCCCGATAAAGAGAACATGATTAGGTCCGTATGAAAGTAGACATATAATACATACATCTGCATAAATTTAAAATTTTCAGAAATGTAATTGCAGCGGAGTTTTAAAACTCTCAATTTTTTACTATCAATTGATCCGTTATTATTTCAATGAAAAAATTAACGAAGAAATGGATGAAATTACTATGTACCAAATTAAAATATTTTCATTATTTTTATGATAGAAAACTTTGTTTATTCCCTTTAAATTTATTTTTAACTTAAATCTTATATATAATGGCTATTGAATTTCATCCACATCGAAATTTGAAAACATTTTTTAATTGAATTTTTCATAATAAATCATCGAAAATGTCTCGTGTTTACTCTGACATGTCATGTATCAATAACAGCAGTAATTGAAAGACTAGTGCGCAAAAAGGATTACTTGATTTTTACAATTGATGATTATTTGACAAGTTTGTATTTTGACCTCGATTTCTACTTTATTCAGAAAAATCTATTTATTGAGATACAATATAACCATGTGCAATATTAGTTATCCTTTATAATTATAAATATTAAGAAAATGTTCCTATACCAAAAATTAACTTATAATGTGTATCGAATTTATAATATAGAGAAAATGTTTATACATTTAAACAAATGCGGGAAACTCCACGGAAAGGCTCAGAGACAATGAGACAATGTTAGTATATGTTTCAAAATTAAATATGTTGTTCAATGTAACTCCTATTTTTAGGTAGATAAACCATGGTGCTTAAGAAAGTTAAGTGGTGGTAAGTTGGGGTCACCTTCTAAATTGTGATTGAACTCGCGAGTCGCGCTTGAAATTTTCTAGAGCCAAGGGAAATTCGAGGGAGTCCCGCCGCGGAGACAAAGCCGAGGTTTCCCAGTGGGAGAGCGCGAGCTGAGCGTTGAGGGGAGGTGGAGTGCCGGACGTTGCGATAGCCCCTACGACTACATGCAACTACCAGGAATAGCAACTTGAACTCGAATTCAAAGCCTGGATAGTGCATTTTAATATTCAGCTGAGGTCAGCGTTTAATTATAGTTGATTTGTATAATTTGCATATAGTTTATTTATAAAACTTTTTTTTATTTTTCCTAAATGGACTATTCTACATCCACACCACTGTTTGTGTATATAGTGTAATTCTTGTTATTATTTGTACGTTTCAATTAAAAATAATTTGATATCGTTTGTAATATAATAAATAACCTTCTTAAAGTAATTTCAAGTCCGTAAACCTGCTGGTCCACTACTTTCAGTGGATCCAACCTTGTGGAAATTCATAAAATTGATATTACGTTGTAAAATATTTAAACGAGAAACTTGAGTTTTTAGTACTCTTCACAAGGTCATTAAAAAGGGATTCATAAGAAGTATAGAAAGTTATCCTTTCAGGACTAAATCTCATTTGATTAAAATCAGTTGTCTTTCTCCATGCGAAAAGTTATCGACTTATCCCCATAATAATTGCAACAAGAAAATTCACTTTAAATTCAACCGTAAAACTAAAATGTCTCTTCATAAATGCGGATTTCCTATGCTACTACATAAATGTTGCCATTGAATTATTGCGCGGGTTTTAAAAATAGGAAAAAGCGAGGGAACAGTAAGCCGAGATAATGAATGTTATACTAATTGGAAGAAATCATATTGTCCAAGTAGGCATTATACGCAGACAGTAATACTGGAAAGTTTAAAAAAAGGGAGACTACGCGGTGGCTTCCGGACTTCAGGTCCGGACTAAGCACAGAATGTCCAGCCAATGGAACCAGTAGAAACAGATGCGCCCGTATACGCAGGGCCGTTTAATCCTCCCCCAGGCGCGCCAGCTGAGGAAGGCAGAAATTGCTGGAATATAACCGAATGAAATGGCGCTCCGCGCCAAGAGCCGTGCGAGCGCTTGACAAAATCGAGCTAAGGACGCGTTGCGACCCCATCAGGCCCGTATAAATCCTCAGAATGTTTTACTTCCGCGCACTATCTCTATTCGTCCGAAGTATTTTACTGCATTAAAGGTAGACTTTTTATGTTTCTGTGGACAGATGTGACTTTAGAATATTGATATCTAGATTACGTAATTATCGGATGGATGGACGAGAGGTCACTGAAGTAATTAATTTTTCCGATAAAGTGCTTTTTTTCACCGCGGGTCTCAAACTTCTAATTAAAAAAGTGAGAAAATGAGCGCGGACAATGGCCTAAGAGAGCTAATAACGGAAACTAATTCCGTTCATAAGTAAAAAAGTTAGAGTCTCTTGTTTGTCGATAAAAGTGCAAGTAATTGAGATTAGAGAACGATATGCTAAATTTTTTTATTTTAATTATACTTGAAATTTATGTATCAATATCTAAATATTTAAATTAATATTTTAGAAATCTATCACGATCAATTGTTATTATAATAACTAAACGTAGATATTTATTTATTTTATATTTCGAAATCACACGATGCTTTTGTTCCAAAGCAGTCTGTAAAAATATTTAATTAAGTTGAAGGGTCAATATAACCCTTTGTCAGCGTTAAAGGCAATTAAATCGCGATGAATGCTTAAAATTACGTTAACTTGTGATTGTACCTCAAAGGTTTATCAAATGATTATACGTGGAACTTACATTCATACTAATTATTTATAATTACAATTATGCGATCCGGTATTTCAAATGTCATTGCTACTTTAGAATAAAAATATTTATTTGTTTATAAAAGAGATTTGCCACCAATTGTATAAGGACTTGAATATTTATAGCGTCTACACATTTACTGCACATAGATCACGAACGATATTAATTTAACGATGGATATACAATGCAGCTTTGTCGAATAATGATCGCACGCATCACGTGTAATGATACGGTTGCAGTAAACGCAAGGGAATCAGTGACCTCCATGATGGTAGCACATACAGACGGATTAATTACTTCCCCTTTGAAATGTCGAATAGGAGAAAAAAGTGCATACAAAGTGTACATCGCTCGAGCTGCGATGATCGGACGATGTTTCCATCAAGGAACATTCATTTATCACTGGGCTCCCGATAATCCGCGCCCACGCACTTTAAAGGCCGGCACGTGGCGAGAAAATGCGGCGATATTGTCGTCGCCCGAGAAAAAAGGAAAACGAGGCGGCCAGTATGTCGGGTCCCTGGGGAGGAGAAAAAAGAATATTCTTTACATCGAGCCGCGTCACGACGTGTCGCATTAGTGTCGACCCCTCAAATCGGGCGGGGCTCCCCGCGAAATCAGTGGAGCGGGGAGGGGGCCAGGGGCCGGGCAGTTAACGCGTAATTTGTTTCGCGGGCCGAGCTAGCCCCGAGGGCGAAAGATCGATCGGGCGCGGCGTTAAACGGGGGCCGTCCTCTGCCGTAACTTGTTTAGCGGCGGCCCGCTCGCGGTGATCTATATGCACGAATCTCGATGAAGATCGAGTGATAGATCGGAGCCATCCATCTTGGGGTGGCGGCGCGTGCGCGCGCTCGGCCCCTTTTTGCCATCCCCGTGCACGACGGAGCCCCGCGGGAGCGCCGGGACCGCGATTAGGGAAGGGAACGGGCGAACGCGGACCTTATCCGCCGGCTTCGCGGTCGGCTCGCACTGTCGTCGGAGAGCCCCGACCTTACGGGGCTTTGGGACGGGCCCGGGCTAAATCTGCGGCGAGCCTCGGCCGCCCGGCTCAGATCCTCCTCCGCTTCGTCCGGTCGCCCCGAGGCTTTTACGTCCCGGGGGCCGCGCGTGATGCGGTGCTCTTTTTTTTATCGGCGCGGGCGTGCGGCCCTTTTTATTTTATTTTATTCGCCCTGGCCACGAAGAAGTGGCTTTCGGCTCGCCTCGTAACGAACAGTCGAGGGGGAATGAAAATATTAAACGATCACTTGATGTATCGGGAAAAAATTGCCGGGGCAGTGGCGGTCTTTTTTGCGGGTTTTACGTCCGAGCCCCGGGCTTCAGGTGCTGCTCGCTGCTCGAGAGCCTCGGTGATGATCCTACTAGGCCCACTCTACTGAGATAAATATTTTGTTGAGAACGTCTTTTTTCTCCGACTTTCATTAGAATTTTCGAGTCGCCAGTTTTATTCAAGCTTTTTCTAGGTTAGTTTGTTTATATTCAAATTATTGGCTAATTGTCAAATGTAATGTTTATTGTGTTAAGGTTTAAAATAATTGAGTCTAATTTATTCATGAAATTCCGTTAAATATCCGAATATCCCATATTCCGTGTATTTGTTTAATTCTTGTGAAATGTATCAATAACAGTACTCCGTTAATTTCATGCGGTTTCGCGATTAGTTTGAATTCAGCTGCAAAGTGCTATGTGAATATAATATTATATTTTAACCGTTTATAACATGGTGGAATTTCCATTTATTCAATCCATTGAATTATCGACAAACCTAGACAATATACTACATACTACTTGAAAAAAAACTGCTTCTTACTGAAATAAGTTTTGTAATTGCTTATCTGCGATATACTTTAATTATACTTTTTAAATATTATGCAAAAATTTATATTGTCAAAAAAATATGTTTTTAAATAAATTTCAACTTATGCATGCTTTAGTAGTAACGGTAATCATTGTAATTACCTAATTTCGTAAAGTTTTTGGAGTCATTTTTATTTGATAAATACTTATAATTGCTTTACATTTTTATAGCTGAACATTACTTTAAACTAAAACCTATAGTTGGTTATTAGTTAGGTTCTATTCAGTGGCGGTAAACTTTGATCAAATTCACAACAACAATTTCTAATATATTAGCTGAGGTGAAATTAATTAATAAAAATATTAAACATTTTCATAAAATTTGCGGGCTTCGGTTGGCCGCTTCGGCAGGCAAAAAGCAAAAATATCTGACGCCCTCTCGCCCACTTACACTTTTTGGACTTTCTCCCTTGCCCACTTTTCCTCCGTCTTGGGTAATTTTTTCCGACATCCCTTTGTCGCCAAGGGAAAAACCGCAAGCGCTTCCCCAAGAGGTCCACCTTCGTGCTTTTTCTCGAGCGCTTTCCAGAGTCTTCGACGGGTCCCCGCCTCCACATTCCTCGCGTTCGCGACCTTTCCCGGAATAACAAATTTGTAGACGGATTTCACTTATCTTCGAATAGTAAAGAACATTGGGAACTAGAAGTCTTCGCTATTGTCAATACCATGACCTAGGTGTCTCGTCATAGAAGAGTACGTAAGAATTGTACGCGATCTCGATTGAATTTTATCTTGGTTTTTAACTTCACACGCACACTTAGCTGCAGGACTTCCCACAAACTTGTCTTGGCAATTCTGCTTATGTTGCGATTATTTTTTTTTTTTAATAAAACCCCATGTTTCTTCGGTGTAACTGTTAGTGACAGACAGTACAATTAACATTTATCGCAGCTATTTTAAATCACTTTATATTGCATGGAGATGGTCGAAGGTTTTTAAATCGCCTACTTTCGGAGTAATTTTTTATTTCTCCTTACTCTGAAACTGACACCGGGTCCTTCGCTTCGTCACATGGGCCGGCCCCACCGCGACTCCGCTTTGAAGTCCTCGACTCGAGATTTTAAAGTATTTATTAAAAATAAACTAATTTTCTATACATTTGATGAAATTTAAATCGATAAGAAATAGATAACGAAATACCTTTGATTATCTTCTAAAGGTAATTAAGAGTTTTAATTATCCATAGTACTGCGAGAACACATAAATTCTAAGGGCGTTTACGCGATTCTAGATCGATGCTTTGGATGGCTGATAGGAGGGAGCTTGCGGCATCGTTTACGACATAAACTACACTGCGTATACATGTATACTATACGAACATACTACCTTATATTCCACCTTATTTTGCAATCTCAAACTCGTAAACTTTAGTTTTCTGATGAACTAATACGATTGATATGACGTTTTATCGAGCATATTGGTAACTAGATTTATATTTGTATTAACCTATTATTATTTTAGAAGATTTTTGTTATTGTATTATTTAATATAGATTTTGTATTATAATCTAAAGTGACTTAAATAATACGGTTATAATTTTCGGTAAAATATAGTTAGTGCTCTTTAATATTAATAGCTTTAGGATTTTTATTTTACATGTATTTTTCAGAATAATTATTCATTCTTACAATATATTAGTATATTTTCTGTTGCAGGTACTCTACGTCACATTATTATAAGTTTGAAAAGCTGCTGGTTTATTCAACAACTCTGAATAATTAAAGGTCAGGATCACAGTAGCGAGGGTGTGATCCGGGTCTAAAAGACTTATCGCGTTTGGTATCATGCCGCGTATAGTAGATGTTAGCACCTCAGTTCCTTTGATACTCGCTTTTATCATCAAAGCTCAAAAAAAAAGACAGGTTATCGAACAGGCTATGCTTTCCAACGTCCTCATATACATTCAAATATCTTAACTTTTAGTCGCATGTTACAAATAGTAATAATTACTGTTTGCACAAGTATTTTCTCATTTTTAACTATATTATAAGAGCGCAATGTTGAAAATCATTTAGAAGCAGTGGACATACCGAGGTGGGAATTCCAGTGGTCGTCCGGCATGGAAAAAGGGGCAGAGCTCGGGCAAAACAAGTGCAGCTCGCGCGCCTAATTCCATCCCGTGTAATTAAGCGAATACGGGACTTTTTCCCTCCGAATGAAAACAACGGGCGCGGCACAATCATTTACCGAGGGCAGGTATCGTCGCGGGCGCGCGAGCCGCTTAACGAAATAAAAACTTCTCCATCTGCGTTAGCGTAATCTCGCGCGCGGCCGCGCAGATCCAGGCGGGCTTTAAAAGTGCCCCACGTGCGCTCCCTAGATTGCATATTAACCGCGGCCACGGGGGAAGCGAATAGGCGGCCTCGCGCGCGGCTATTTATCGTCGGCCAACCCCGACGCCGTTCGTTCGCTTTGCATTACGATCTTGTACCTGCTATATTAATGCGTCCGCGGCGGCGGCAGAGCCGTTGGCCGCGCGGGTGACACGTGCGGTCGATCGGCTGCCCCCGCGCACCTATACGCACTTGGCCCAAATCCTATGGCGCGCGCGGGCCGCGCGAACTACGTGTAACGCCCTCATCATCCGCCGGCCGATGTCCGCAACGAACATTGCCTGGAAATGGAATTTTTTCGCTGCGGAATTAGCGTCTATACGTGCTGGCGCGAGCCGCCGGCCGCTTGCCGCCCGGCAATCAGGGATGACGCATCATTCCATAGGCAGCGCGCGGCCCGTTTTATTGCCGCGCTCGCCGTCGACGCGCCGCGGGCTCGATCGATTGATTTGTCACTGCCTCTATTCCAACGGTGTAAAACGCGCCCAGGTATTTTTTATACATGGCGGGCGGTTTTTTTGGCCCTCCACCGAAAAACAGAGCTGCAATTTTCATAGGGTATTACAGCGAAAAAGGCTCGGAAAAGGTAAACAGATTTAATTAAAAGCTCGCGGCTGCAGAAAACGCCGAAAATCCGTGTTAATGTTGTATCTCATTATGGCGCTCTGACGAGGAAGATCAGCTCGCGCGTGTCCTTTCCGGACTGGGCGGAATTTAACCGGCTGCGTTCGCGTGCCTTTTAGTGGTCAGCGAACTGTTGCCTCGGAGCCAGCTAGTCCTTATTCAATTCCAAATCTCACATATAATGCGCAAGTACCTCCTCTCTTTTTACGGATTTTACGCGAGCCAGCTTAATAACTCGGGCACCTCGTATTTCGTCCCCGCGAGTAGCCGGGCGAGGTAGCTGATTTCGCATTCTGTCGCGATACATTTTGATTATCAAAAGGTTGCATTGATACTGTACTGCTACGAATAATTTAATAATCTCCGAGATAAAATACATCCCATTAATAACTCGCGGGCTTCTTTGATATGTACATTATGGTTTATGCGTGCGTATTAATACAGCCCGGTATTATTTTCCTTTACCATAATTTTATGTTTATACGCTCTAGTTTTTCTCATTATTATGAATTCAAGTGGGGTTTAATTGTTTCTCTATCGATTTTATTGTTATTGGTTGTTAATTGGAATATTTAAATGCATGGACGTAATATTACTCAATTTTGATTTTCAATTGTTCTTGTATGACAGCTTTTTTCAAAATATTTTTTTTGGGGAGTCGCGAACGCGTTCGTAATTACAATAAATTAAATTATTATTTAAAAATAATCAATTTTTTTTCAGAACGGGCAAACATTTCAAAATCGCATATTAAAATAAATTTCCGATTTACGGAATATTTACTTTCCTTGGTAGTATTCGAATTATATTATCTGTAACAGGACGTCAATTTATTGAATTCCAATTATGAAATAATAACGATCGATTCGTATGACTGGATTTCGAGCGGTTTAAATAAGAATTAAACCGTTGGAATATCTTAATAAGTGCTGTTAAATAAATTTGGAATGTGCACAAAACTCAGAAGAAAATAAAATCCGTAGGTTTATTCGGCAATATTTAAATCGAAAGAGGATTAATAATTGAACCAGGAATATTTTATTTTGCAACTAAAGTTCAATTTGAATAAGTATAACTGGCATGCTTAAGGAATGTACATAAAGCAATTAATTTCAACAAGTGCTGGGGATTTAACGGATCCAGTAAGTTAATGCACTAAAATGGATTCGATATCAATATACGGTAATACACCTTATATCCTCGCATATAGGTTATATTGGCCTGGGTACGAACTGGGAAGTGGGATTCGCGCGGGAAATATTAATGCTCAGCGTCGTCGTTACCCGATAAAGAAGGGAGCCCCGGCCGCGCGGAATATTCGTAAAAATATGCGAAAATGATTGGAGGAGCTTAAAAGGAAAGTGAGCCGTTGAGCCGAGGCCCGGGGGGAGGCCGTTAAAGTATTTGTGGCTGAGCGCTTGGGCGCGCCAGGGCCGCCCGCGAAATCGTTAATGCTATAGGCAAAGCCGCGCGGGTTACGCCCCCCCGCCCCCCCCACACGCCGAGCGCCCAAGTCCATCGCGGCGGATTTTTCATTTCGATCTTGTCTTTATGGCCCCGACTATACCGCGGATCAGATAATATTTTTGCAGTGAGCGCAACGAGGCGGCTTTATACGACATCCGGCAATCTCGGCACGATACTCCCCTCTGTTTTATGGGACGAAACGCGTGCCCGCGCGGAAAACCGGGCGGCGGCGGCGCGCGGCCAGTGCCGAGGAGGCCGACGCCGCGGAACAGCGGCCCCCGCGGAAAAAGTGACGGGGGCCGCGAGCCGTGGCCCCCGCGCGGGCGTCTCGGACGAGTCGCGCGGCCCGGGCCGCCGGCCTCGCCCGGCCGTGTTTATCGATTCGGAGGCGCGGGGGCCCTCGGCCCGACTCCTGGGGGTCAGCCCCCGAGAATGCGCGACCATTCATCACCTTTTTTTGTTCCCGGCCAATGGAGAGGGGGGGGAGGGGGAGGAGTGGGCCGGCGGGAGGGAGCGGAATTTCATTTAGTGGTCGCCGCGGAGAAAGCCTGCCCATTTGTTCCACCGCGGAGATATGGGAATATTAGGTAAATCCTCCGGAATTACCATCGCCGCGGATGACTTTCCGTTCATACGAATATTAAAAGCGAAGGTACCCAATGGACATCGCCGGGTGACCGTAAACTTTTCTGTATCTCCTGCTTTTTATGCGTTGTAACTTGTGTCCCTGGAGGTTCGTCTTTTTACAAGCTATCCTCTGCCGCGGTGCACAAAAGGCATAAAATCAAAACATAATACTAATATCGATTGATCGTAGTATCGATATCAACTGCGGTATACAGTTAAAATAAAAAGATCTTATATAGCATTTCACGTTATCAAACTTGTGCGCTTATGCTAGAATTACATGCAACTCGTTCCCTCTCAACTTACCGCAGTTCAAAATGATATCCTTTGTAAATGTCATTATACCGCTGCCTAGAATAAATTTCGAAGAATCTTCTAAACAGTATTATGCATTGAAATGCTGAGCAAGACTCAAAGCGCGCTGCACACAAATATATAGAATTTCGAATTTCCAACAATCCGCGAATGCGACAGAAGCGCTGGAGATATTTTTCCGTAAAAAAGTTGACGTGGAATTGTCTAAGAAAATTTGTCGGTCTCGAATTATAAATAGATAATTTGAACGGAAAGCCAATTATACGCGGACCTGTTTATGACAGTTATAAACGAGGCAAAACTATTAAAAAAGAAAAACTGATCAAATTTCTTATCACGAAATAATGGAGAGGTATCGCGGACCACGTATAGGATGTATATACTTCGTGCTCGGGAGCGTAAAATACGAAAGGAAGGATACATATTGCGCAACATGAAATCAGAAGTAGCTGTAGAAGCGGCGGAGATGGAGGAAGGACAGTATAAACGGGACAGGGTAATACGCTGGGATATACGTCCGGGAGGATGAAGCCGGCATAAGAAAGAGAAAGGCGGCGCCTAGTTAGCGATTTCGCAAAGAGAAAGCCGGCGGCCCTCGGCGCGGGGGAGGCCGAGAGGCAGCCGGGTACAAGGGCCCGAGCACAATGGGGATAAGCGATGGGGGTAGGGGGTTTTCTAGGATTGGTCAGACTTTAGTTGAAACCTCGGGAGATATTCGGCCGGCAGTTACTATCGCCCGAGCGCCAGATGGGAACAATACTGCATGCCGAAAGTGGATATTGCAGGGGGCGCGCGCGCGCCGCAGCTCGGCGCACTCGGGGCCGCCGGTGCTCCGGCCTCCTCCACCCCCGCCTCGCCGGCCCGCTGCCCCGGCGTCTGGCCAGGCGCGCCAATTCGAGATTCGGGCATTCCTGCCGGAATTTCCGGCCGGCTTTCATCATAATTTCGCGCGCGCGCGAGGCCGCGGTAAACACGCGTAGGTGGGCCGCAGGGTCGGCCCCGCCCCCCGATACTCCCCCTCTCTCCGCCGGAGCTATTGACCCGCGGCCGCAAGTATTCCGCCCGGGCGATTTAAGTTTTCGACCGGGGCCCGGCCCCCGAGCAGCCCCGATAATTGCCCACGAGCGCGCAGCTTCGGCGCGGCTGAGCTTTTATCGGTCGAAGCTAGGGGGGAGGGGGCCGGTCGGTCGACTCCCTCCTCGGCCGAGCTGTTTTTCTTTTTCTTTTTTTTTAATGCAGCCTGCGCCCGACGACCAGGGGCCGCGTCCTCCCGCTATCTCGCACCCGCGGCTCAAGGATTATATGCCTTTTCATCCTTTCCGCCTGATAAATATTTACGCCGCGCGCGCTCGCCCGCGCGGCTTTAATTATCGCGGGGGCACTTGGCGCCCCATGCAGTCGGTGAGTGAAGGGCGATATGTTTTTTTCCCCCTCGCGAGGTTCACCCGCCGCGGCAAATGGGTTAATTCAATGGGTCTGTATGGGGATCCGGAGCGGAGGTCCGAGGGCCCGTAGGGCGCTGTGAAGGAAACATAAGATGGGAATCAGTCGGCGATCGGAATTTCCCTGTGAGCCGGGAGCCAGTCGCGGAATCCCAAATGAGCGTGGAAAGCGCCGCGACACACTTAGTCCAAGCGGGCTTCGCACGTCGTCCCTCGACACGTTCGGGAAATTTATTTAAAAAAAAAAAAAGAGAAATCGGCTGGCGCGAAAAATAAAAAGCTCTCTCCTCGACGGCCTTTGCGGCCGGGGTTAAGGGCTTTTACTCCCGTGGCCCGTTTGATCTCTTGGTCAAAGAGGCTCGAAGTTTGGGCGCGCGCGGAAAAATGTGCCGGCAAGAGAGGCGGCGGCCGTGTCGGGCGGCCTTAGCCGCGGCGCGTCGGTAAGGAGGGAAGACATTCGCGATTCAGGCCGCGGCAGTTAGCATGGAAACTAGGGACATTCGCCGCACTCGGAGAGGACCTTAATCTAAACTAATCCCCCCGCATCCGCGGGGCCGCTTGAGCTTTATATATGTACCCGGCGGCGCCTTTCCCTCTGTTTGCCGCAGGCCGCGGGCGCTCGCTATCAATTCCGGCGGCGCGGCCCCCGGCGCCCTCACGCGCGGCCCATTTGTCTCCGGGCGCTTTATTTTTCAGCGGGCCCGCGGCCATTTGCCGGGGGCGCCCGGGGCTCTCTATCCTCTCTTATTTTGATTCGGCCGCGTCGCCGCGTCCCGGGGGCCGGTTTAGCCGCGCGGCGACAGGAAGTCGAAGCAGCTTGCAGCCGCCCGTCATTCCGCCCGGGCGCAAACTTCCCTCCCGCGCTTATGCAAATCCCCGGGGCTCGCGGCGCACCCTCGAGGAATCCCGCCGCGCCCGAGTTACTTACGGCTTCGCGGGCCGACGCCTTCGGGCCGCGGGAACTTTCCCGCCCGCCGCCGCCGCCGCCGCAGCCTCCAAAACAATACGACCCCCTAACGAGAAATGTTAAAAAGAGCCCGCTGGACTGCCGCGGCCGCGCCCCGAATTACCCACCGGCGGGAAGACGTCGTCCTCGAGGCGGCCCGGGGGCCAATGACTCGTCCCGGTCGACGGATTAGCCCGCGCCGGGAGTCCCGCGCCCCTCGCGGCCGCGCCGTCGATCAATCGCCCGGCCCTTGGCTTACGGCCTCGGGGGCGCCGGCACCTCCTATAAGGATTAAAGCGTTTATCGCCGAGGCCCCGCTGCTTATGTACGCGCACGGCTCGGCCCTCGGCCCTCCGATAAGGCGAAATTAATCGCCCCGGGGATGTGGACAGTCCTGTCGACGGGGGGACGCCTTTCGCCGCGGCGTTCGACCTCCCGCCGAGGCGCCTCCCGACCGGCTTTTTCGCCCCTCCCGCCCTCGATGTAAGTGTTGGGTATACATATTAGCCGGCCGGCTCCTACATCCCCAGGGGACGGAGATCAATCGACCCCGTGATGCTGGCGGGACTGCCAGCGCCGCCGCGCGCCCCGAGTATTATTAGGTTGCGAGATACATAACAGCCGTTCAGCGTCAAAAATTGCACTCCTCGGGAAATTGCCCACTTTGACATCGAGGGCCGCTCGCGAGGGGGGGAACTTTTTTTTTTGTTCGGCTCATTTGCGCGGGCCTCGGGGATTTTCGGGGGAGTTAGCCCACGCGCTCGCTCGCGAACGAAATACTTTGGCCGCGTGTAATCCCACGGCGGGATAAATAATCGGCTTGTTTGCCTCGGAGAGTGTGCGCATGCAGCCGTGTAAACGGATCATTGCTTTGTTATCGAATCCGGGGCTACAGCGAGGGCCCAGCTGTCGATAACACTACGGCTGCGTCACTCTCGTTAGCTGTTTTTGCTTACGCAATTACGAAGGCTCAGCGCGACGAGATCTATTACACGGCCGGCGTTTTTGCAGATGCCCCGCGATCATTCTTGCCCCCCGGTAATGGGCGTGCGAGGCCGGCCGAGGCAAGTTCGATTCAGCGGCTCTTTTTTTTTTTTAACCCGCCGTATAATATCTACCTTCCCTCGGGTGCTCATGTGCTGGGGCGCGATTCCGAGCAGAAAAGTAATGACTCGTTCAATTACTGGAGAATTAAAACTCGAGAGGGCTGCCTTAGTTGGCTGCGCGCGGTTTCGGGGCCGCGTCGAACGAGCCAAGGCAACCGAGGAAAAAAGACCAAAGGAAAGTATATATTAAAAGAAACGAATCGCGTCGACTTGAATTATCTTTCAAGAGGTAGAGAAATCCTGTGCCTTATTAAAGTTTCCATCGGAAAAGGCGATGCTAATTTTATAATCTTTAAAAAATAACCCCGGAATATTCCGAATATTCAATATTATTTTTCTTATACATTTATAATAACTGCTTCAATGTATAATCCAAAAGTATTGGAAATTTTAAGAGAACAAATTTTTTCTTAATATACGCTAGTAACTTTATGACAATCAACATATTTTATTTAAAAAAGTTTTGCTAACGTCGGGTAATTTTACTTTTCGTTCTAAAATATTCTAATATAAACAAACCAAATGTTTTAAAACATCTATACAAGTGAAAAAGGAAAAAGAGGCTCGTGGTTTATACAGTATACTTGAATTACTCAATACTTTATGCTAGTTTAGCTTTGAATTCAGATCTGCACTTATACTACCTGATCAGACGAGCTATGACGCAGTTGGCTATTTTCCAAAATACGTAGACGTTCAGAAAAAAGGAGAGATGCCAAAGTAGTAAATTGAGTATGCAGCTATAAAACGTGAAAAATATAATGCATGCTTACATATTTTATGTCAGGTGCAATTGTGTTATTTTATATTTGTGTACCGTAAGCGGTAAAAATTGAATGAAATTTTCCAACAAATTGCCAATTTAAAGTTCTGTAATAATATTGTATTATATGTCAACTATATTTTCATTAAACTAATAACAATTGCACAGACTGTATATCCAACTGGTCAGTTTATACAAAACGTATTTTTAAAAACATTTTACGGCCGCGAGACTGCGACTTTTTCCACGTAGGTGAATTCGTGCAACGGCAAAAGTCACTCCGTCGGTCACTCCGCGAGCCGCGAAGTTCAGTTTGGTCATTACCACGCAACAGGACGCTCGTGTCAAGTACTAGCCTCGGCTCTCGCCAAGTGCGCCACGCACGTAGGGAAAAAGGCGCTCCCTCTTATCCCCTCGTTTAGAGCGAATCTCCGTTCGCTCGTGCATACGAGGAACAGGCCACGGGCTTCCCGCCAAAAGGGACGGCGCATCCTAGACTCCGCTCAACGCCACGTACTTCGCCGCGTTCTTAATCGACTCGCGTTTATTCCACTTACCTATATAATAATACGTCTAACGAAAATTTACGCTTCTAGGCACACCGCGAGTTTCCTACAATACTAACAATAGTCTAGTTTTTTCTACTACAGCACAGTTTTTAAAAAAATACAATCAATTATATAATTTTTTATATTTTTCTAAAAGTATTGTCTTTGAACCTAGGCTTCCGCATGGTATCAAAACGTTTATTGGGTTAAAAAATAGTCTGTGATACATGCTTCGTTAAAAACAAGTTTTTCTTTTAAAATAACGAACATGCTGGCCAGGGTTTGTAACAATATTAAAACAAACAATTTCAGGGCAAGCGCCGCAAAAAACTATTATTGTCGATCTGCGCGAGCGATTGGTATTAACAATGAATAAATGTTGATAGTCGAGTTTTCCATGCGAAAGGGGTGTAATCACGGTGTTTCGCTCCGAAATCGCGAGGGCACGTGTGCTCCGGCACTGCCATACCTTCTGCCGTTTCGCCTCTGCCGCCCCTGTCGAAACAGCCTCGTCCACCTACGCGCGACTGGCGAATATATTAGCAAAATTCTGGAACGGCATTCCAAGGTGGGGCGCGGCACTAAGCAGGGCCGAAAAGCTCTCGGACCGGGCGCGCGTAACTACACGATAATAAACCGCGTGTAAGAGCGCATTCTTACCCACCTGGAAATTCCTCAATTTCGCTGGGGGGGAGCGAAGCCCGTGCCGTTATTAATTTGGCTCGAGCGGCCTGCGCCGGGCCGCCGTGATATAAAAACCGCCGGCCGGGGGCGCAGGGCCGAACCGAGTGGGAATAATTCCGGCTACTGGCAAGTTGGGCCGGACCCGCGGATTATTACCATTATAAAGCCCGGCCGCCGAACTTGCCGGGATCGACCCGGAGAATTTCCCTCCGCGGAAAAAGGACGCGGCGCGCGTCCCCCGGGGTGAGGAAAGTTTCGATAAAGCCCTCGGAGTACATCGCGGGCGCCTTGGACTTTCGCGCCCTCTCGCCCTCTTTGCCTCCTCGCGCGTTATATTCGGCAAAAGTGCAGAGGCTCGTCACGGCGCCTTCTCTCCGCCGGCTTCCACCCCTTGCCACTGTTCCTCCCATCTTTTGAGGGGAGCCGCGAAATTTCCAAGTCCAACGCCCGAGATCCTCCAAGAGATGAATTTCCTCCCGCAGCTGCCGGGAGTATTTTCAAAGCGAGTTATGAGTTTTAAGATTATTATTTCTTTCCGCGACTCTATTTTCGACTGCCCGCGCGTGAAGTATAGTAGAGCATTTGACAATTCTTTATATATGACTTTAGCAATATATGCGCATGCAGTTTTAATTAGAAGACGGATTATCGTCTGTGATGTGAATGCTTGTGTATGCAACATACAAACGAAAATTAATTATTGCCACTGACGCTGTTAGTATTTCTTTGAGCGATGAAATAAGAATACTTTTGACAATAATTCTGCGAAATTGTGTATTAATTAAAAATGTAATTTTACACTTTTAATAAAAGCTTCTGCTTGTTTAAAAGGACAAAGGTAGTTGTTTTATTTGTTTTCTCTAAAGTTGTAGTCATCGTTTCATAAAAATATTTCAACTTTGATTTCATTATGATATGTACACAATTCTTTGCAAACTCAAATTTTTCAGCATAAAAGTTGTAGCGCGTCTTATATAAATAATTTTACTACATATTTTTATGAAATATGCGAATAAAGAAAATAGTAACACAACCCGCCTTCTAAAAATTCAAAATTTTATTAAAAGGATTTGGCTGAAACTTTTAAATGTAATGAATTTAATGAACCATATTTAAAAATCTTAACTCCAGAAATGCAAGGTACAATTTCAAAAATTATTCATTCAAAACTATGAAACTGTTATTGAAATACCTCTATACAAAAGAATTTTTTATTAAAGTTATCCTATAGTTTTTTATCAGAAACGAAATTCGTTATAGCGATAGCAGCTATAGTACTTATTTCTGTTTTTCGATGAAAATATTAAGTATTTTGCATTGGCAATTGCTATGTATATCATAAGATGCAAAATATAAATATAATAATAATTGGTTCGTTATAGGTTCGTAACCTCCTTTCTTACGCGTGTACATAGCACCTCTGCTAGAAAATATTCACATTTCTCATGCAGCGCAACGCAATTTTTAACTCTTGTATTTTCTTGCCAACTATGGTAGGACCTACAGGCTGGAATTTTGGTGAATATAGCAACGATCTCGAATTAATTCTCGGCTTAGGTATGCAGACAAACTTGCACACATGAGATTCACAACTTCTAATTGTTGTCATGATGTATTATTTGTATGGAGAAATACCGAGAATGCATCTATGCCATTTATACTTTAAGTATTTTATAAAATTTAACATTTTTTTTAATATAATTTATATTTTACATTTTAATATCAAAGGGTCAGAGAAGGAATTCTTTAACTGTATTTTTATTTTTTTAATATTTGCATTCGTTTTAACCTAAAGTGAACGTTATCGATGCTTTTTCAAGAAGTAAAATTATGAATGTCTATGTAGAATATTTATAAAAAAAATGTTGCTTTGCATTTTAAGATGTTTGCATTCATAGAAAATCTTTTTAAAAAAGAGAAATTCACATTTCTATGATTGATTTTTAAAATACAGTTGAAAACCGATTGCAAGTAACATATATAATTGCAATACAATCAATGAAGATATAAGATTTTTTCTATTAATAAAACAGTTAAAAAACAATTTCATAATATCTAGATTAAAAGATTGATATAAAAAAATGATAATGAATTAACATATAAAGTCACTTGGAACTTTCCGAGTTGGATACATCATGACTAACTGTCGAGGCAAATTAGCAATCGACTTAATTCATAACAATTTCAAATTTTAATGAAGATTTAACCAATAGCTTAGTACTTCTTTACTGAATAATGTGGAACACATGGGCACCTGGTCGTGCTCTGTTCATGGCTAGCAACGATCGCCTTCTCATGTATACTATAAATTGTGTTGATGTTCTCGTTAGAAGTTGGTATAGGTGCTATAAGGTTACGCGAAAGTGATCGTAGATTTAAATTAGGTCTAATTTGTCACTTATCGAGTAATAAGTCAGTATCGATTTAAATCGCTCAATAACGCTTTAGCCTCCAGCGTATTTATTGATTACCGACCTAATTACCACACATTGGAAAGTTCTCAGATTTCTTGTAAAGAGGTATAGTATAATTATATATATATACGTATTCAGAAAAATTAAGAAAAGTACTTAATAAATTAAAATAATAGTGCCATTAATTAAATAGAGAGATAAGAACAATTAAAAGAATGATATCGTGTGCAAAGGGATGGTATTTTTTATGTAACAATAATTGAAGCATTAAAAGCTACTTCAACTTTTATGGTTTATAATTTGGACGTAAGAATGCTCTCATTGTTAGTTCCTTAACCGTAATTTGCATTTATAATCAGCGTCGTGTTTTTATTTGCTCATAAAAAACAGAAGGGCTTTTATAATTTTTATTGCTTGACAAACAGTGGTAATATTCGTAGAGAAAACTATATGGAAACAAAAAATATCCACGAAGTAGGAGGCGTTTCTGGAAGTGACACTCAAGTTGTATATAATACCTCGATATAATACGCACTGCAGTGTATATAATCGAGATAGCGGAGATACGCGTGGCTCTACATCAATGCATTACAAGGACTCACGCGGATATTGAAAATGAGGATATTCTCGCCCTCCGCCCAGGTTCGTGCGACGCACTTTATTATATCGATGGCACTTGGTAGCCTTCGGGTCGCATTGAAATGTAAAGCCGTACCCGGCCGATTCTTCCCCCGCGCGCATTATTCGGTCCGTAAGTATGTGTACGCGGGCGATAACGTTGCGGGCGTAAACACGGCGGCTGAATATAAATTACCGCTCCGCCGCCGTATCGACATATTTTATGGGGACCCTATTTTTTTCTCTCTTTTTCTTGCGAACCGTGTAAACTCGCGCGCGAGGAATGAAATTTTTTGTAGGTATTGAAAAAAATTTCCTCGTATTCACACCATGTGGGAATTTTGCTGCCAAATCTTATTCTCAAGTTCATTTCTTATAAGGTAAGTAAATAATAAATGTTAAACGACCGTGATATAAATAAAAAGTCATTAAATTAATTATATGTTCAAAGTTTGATATACACATTCTATGTATATCGTACATATAATATCATGTATGGATACGTAAGCTTTTTTCTTTAATAAATTATAATTTATACTAAAACACTCGATTAAATTGAAAGTTTTGAAAAAATTAATACATAACGTATATTTGTATAATGTAGTTATTCTGTACCATCTTTACAGTTAGAATTTTTTGAATATTGCGATTTAAGAATTAATTGGTTTTTTGAATTGAATTGAATTGCTGGCATTTCGTACTGAAAAAATAAAAAAAAATATTAAAAATAAATTAACATTCTAAAAATTATTAATCAGATTATTGTCAATAGTAACTGTGTATTTTTAATAACCGCCGATTTAATTGCTTTTATAGAGCAGTTTAGCGTACAGTGAACCTTTTCATCCGCAAACCATGTAAATTAAGTCATTTAGTTAGGTATCTGTCAGCAAAGCATATGGGTAGACGCTATAGCTCTCGCAAAACCGCAGGTAGAGTAAGCGAAAGTTTCAGAAATCTGGGTGTTTAAAGCTAAAAGCTTGTCTGTACAACTGATTTGAAATCCATGATTAAACTCAAAGATATCTGTATACTAACATAAAATAAAAAAGTTATAAAAAAGTTTGAAAATTTACTATTCTAAGATATTATCTGTTTTGTTCACTAATCCAAATGTAGCAAATCTAATCTAAGTGTAATGTACATATTTGATAAGCAAATGTTAGAATGATTTATGTACGTATAATGCAAATTTTGCTGAATTTCTGTAACTGCGATGATTACATCTATTAATTATTTATGCGGATAATGCTTTTGAATACTAATATATGTAGATGCATTTAAATACATTTATTTACATTTTTTTATACAATATCAACTACAATAAAATGTGCGTTGTTGTAAATATTATGAATGTAATTTTAATAACAATTTTTTAGCAATGATGCAATGAATTTGAATAAAATACATCATCATTACATGAGTTAATGTATTAAAAATTTTATTTCATGTTTTCTCTTTATGAAATGGTTTTTCGAACATCACTGAGCTAAACAGGAATGACAATAAGAAATTTTTATTGAGGTTTTCTATAAAGTATATAGTCAATCAATGTTTTTCGATTTTTTAAGTTAAATAGTAAAAGATTAATAAAACAGTTTTGTTCTTCTCATGGATAAAGTTATTTTTCATACGAACCATTAGTATTTACGAAGCATATTTTTAAAAATGTTAAAGGTTATATTATTAAAATCAATAACTTAATTATAATAAATGTTTGGAATAAAATATAACATATTGCTGGTAGAAAAATTAAACTATTTAGACTAGAAACAATTTGGTGTGATTCATAATACATTGTAAAAAAGTATCAAAAAAATATAAATCTAGTGTGATATTAGAATTCAATTAAAATATAAAAATACTTGTATGAATTTTCGGCAAAGTGAAAGCGAAAAGACAATTTTATAGTCTATACCACTTTTGAGACATGCACCTCTCATTCATGATAGGCACGTAAAATATCACAAAGTTGTTTATTGTTTTATACAATGTAAATAAGACTTTTAATGGCCGAATCGAAAATCTACCGAAACAAGCAGGCAAAGTCTAGCTATTTTTTTCACAAATGCAAAGTTATTGATGTTAATTGATTGAAGAGTCTAGAATTCTATTTTTATTTTGAAAATATAAAATTCATCGGTATTTATTTGTCTTTCTGTCTTCCAGGTGCACTTTTTTATGCAATTTAGTAGAGTGCTGGAAAAGCTGTTGTCAAATATATTCAAGAATATATTTTTATTGCCTGACTTAAAAATAAGGTACTACTTTCAGTCCGATTAACCAAATAAAATATATTTAGAAATATTAGCAACAACTTGTAAGTAATTTAATTTACATTCATTCTAACATATAAACAGTTCGTGGTGAAAATATTACACAATCTTTATTGTTCGGCTAAAATGCTATGAATTCAATTACCAATGAAAACAAATGTAATCGCGATTTAACTAATGTCTGGCTTAGTAGGATACCGAGCGTGCGTAACACAAGTCAAGCGTATGTGAGTAATCCAACCAATGTCAATCAAGAATATAAGCTTACTAAAGAGAGGTGTAACAATTCACAGATGATTAAGAAGCCAGACAGACATATTGTATTATCGAATGAAAATAGAACTAGTAATAAATCTCTAACATATTTTTTCACAATGCAATTATTCTGTACTGTAAATATTTTTATGAGAGCTTACATATCAAATTTATGAAGAACATAATTTGTTTTCTCTTGATATTTCGGTTTTTTATGCTATTATAGAACCTTATAGCACGAACGAATAGAAAAACGAATAAAATAACAAATTGTAATTTAATATTTAATAGGATAACTAAATTCAGAAGATTTTATTTACTTGATTAGAAAGAGGAGAATCGTAGGTTACAAGGTCGAGTTTGGTCTTAATCGCCTGAATAATAAAGATGCCAGTAAAAATATTTCTTTCGGGAAAGGCAGGTTCCATATAGATCAGGTAAACTGCGCCTTTAACGTCATGGAATTAAATAATATAATACATCAATAGCGGTAAATATTAACGAGGGCTTGCTCGGCAGTAAATTTGAAATAGCAGGACCTGGAGCCGAACGCACGACACTTGCTGGAGGAGGATGCAACTTTAATTAAAAACTGATCCTCGCATTTCTCGCGTCTGTACGTGGGCCAGGGCGCTTGCTCCGCGAAAACACCGGCGCGCGTACCCATTAACTTTGTGGCTGCATGAATAGTTGAAGTGCGTAGCGACCGGCTAACAAATTTACCGACGCAAAATGACGCGGTCTTTCATGTATAAAGAATGGGCGAGGCCGCGCTAAGCCCCGGGGTGAAAATTTGAAGGCGGTCAGGTGTCGCTGAGCGCGATATAACCCCGGAGAAGCCGACCTCGGCCCGCGGAATAATACTCGGTGAATCATTCAATGGGTCCGCCGGCCGGCTCTCCCCGCGCATTATGCAAAAGCGAGCAGTCGCATAAGCATTCAAGATTCAGCGTTCAAATCACTCGGGCCGCGTGTCGGCCAATAAAAGCCCGCGGGCCCGGCGTCCCGGGCGGGCGGGCCACTTTTCCGCGGCGTCGCCGCCCACCGGCGCGACGATCCCTTCAAAGCCGCGGCGCGTGTATATAGCTATTATTCAGGGGGTGGCGCCCGAGAGCGGCGCCCCCTCCCCCCCCGCCGATATTCTTGAGCGCGCGCCGAGGAGCCGGGGCAAACGTATTGCCGGCTTTATTGCGTGCTTACGCGCGTGCCGGGGGTATTACGCGGCGATTGGAGGTCGGGCCTGTGTGCGGGAGCGGGCCGGTGCCCCCGGCGGCAGTTGAAAGTCGGCCGTTAAGCCCGAGGCTGGCTCCCTGTCTCGCCCGCCGATTTGGGCCCCCCAACCTTGATTTATGCTTTGTTTTCCCCGCCGCCTTGTTTTATCACTAGCGACGCCAGTGGGCGACGCGCTTCGCTCCGCCACCTCGTGAATCATTGGCAACTCTTGCCGCGTCTGCGATCTTTCCGGTAGCGGCCGAGACGGTGTGCTAAGTCTGGATAAGTCGGAACCTGACACACTCTCCTACCGGGATCGTGCTGCTTTGGTCAACTGACTATGTGTACATTCGAACGTGTGACGCCTCGTGTAACACTGCTTTTTCGAGCTGATTGCTGACAGGCTGTACAGCGAACGCGATAATAACCAATTAAGATTATCAATGTGCTGACGTGGCTCAGGTCCTACGACAGCTGACATGGGTATCGTTGATGTAATCTTATAAGTCAATATGTTTTTTAATTTTGATAAAAAACCGAAAATTAGATTTCAGATGTTTAATGCTACGTGTTGATAAGTTTATTTAATATCTGACGTGGAACAAGAAAGCTTGAAACAAGAAAGCAAAGGCACGACATTTCGGGCAAGTGGGCCAACAATGTATCTAAACAAAGTTTTACAGTGAACAAATAATTTTAAGCTTTGTAGCAATATTCCAAAAGTATTGTGAACGTAGCAACAGATGTTTTAATTAAATATTTTTAAAAATCATAATGCTTGGAGCCAAATAATATTCAAGCAAATAAATTAATAAAATAGCATGATATATAATATTTCAAGTTAATAATTATTATATTTGCCCCAAATATATTGAAAGCTAGTGTTATCAAATATATTATGAATCTTGGGTTGGTTATAACTTTATTAATTGAAATTTTTATTGGATTTTAACGAGATTTTTTTCAATCTACTATGTTAACCTATACTTTCAGTAGCACAGATTACAAATTCCATACATATGAAATATAATCTTTAAGCAAAATGAATATATAAATGATTTCCTTAATTCCTTAATATTTTATTAAAATCTTTATATATTAATCTTTATACAAAATCTTATTACAATATTTTTTTGCTTGTAACGAAAATAATACGTTTTATGTAAGATAAATGAAAATTCGAAAGATTATTCTATACCACATAAAGTTGCTCCTACCAACTCTCAAATAGCGATATATATCTTTCAAAATCTGTTCGGCGCCAAGATCCGATTTGCTGACTCACAATGTGTTCGTAGGTTCGATAGGTTAACAAAATAACGCGGACAATAACATCGGCGAGAGGTGCGAGGGCGCGAGAAATTGAACTGCGATGTTTCTTTTTATTGAAACACGCGAGCTTTTGCCTCCCCTGCTTTTCTCTCCCCATCCCCCTCTGTGTCTGTTGAGGTACTTCCTTATCCCTTTGTCGAGGGTCTGCGCCGGACCGTCTTCCCCCTACTCCAACGACGGACCGGCCAAATAAATGATACTGCCTCGTGGATTCGGGTGGATTTGTCCGAGCGGGGAGGTTATTTGTTACGGGGTTCGAATATCGCGCCCCGTGAAAACATACTGCGCCAAATCCCCCAGAGTGAAATTTTTCTCCTGCGCACTTGCTTCGTGCGATCGCGTACAGAACTCTCTGATTGACCTCTATATTCTTATCATCAATTATGCATGCGCCTGTATTGTTAATAAGTTGTTTGGTGCGGGCTTAAATAAAATAGTCAAAATAGCACCGAGGGGAACTATATTACTGATGCGTATTTTACCTTAGGAATGCGATATTTTAATTAAACTTAGAAAGAAGATGAATAATTTTTCATTTTACCAACAGCTCCAAGGATGATTTACCAACACTTATTTGGCACGATTCAATTATACTAATTCTTTAAAAAAATTATTTAAGTGTTAATAAGCAAATTCATTCATTATGTAATTCACATAATTGACGATTGATTCGACGAGAGTGTATATTGAGATTAACTGCACGGATTGTGCAATTATTTTGAACTTAAATATTAATTCATTAATATAATTTAAAACTGCAATAAAAAAGGAAATTGACAACACACGCGCGAACACGGAGAATCTTTGTCAGAACGGATAAAGCACCAATAAGCAGTGTAATATATTCCATTCGCCCAAATGACGAACAAATTCAACGCGAGCAGACTTTCACCTGCATCCCCGTTGACCGAGCGGAAAATTATCTCGCGACAAGGCGCTCGGGGGCGTAAGACAGAGAGGCAAACGGAAGGACGATTAAACACGCGAGGCGGGGCGCGTCCGGCGCGCTCGGATCAACCTAAGCGCCCTGGGCGCGTAAACACACGCGCATAGGTGTGCGGCCGATCGCACACGTCTAGTTTGCTCTGGGATGAGTCGCGCGCGGCGCGTGCAAAGTTGGCTCCCCCCAGGCGCGTTATACGCTGCAGTTTTATCAAATCGGCCAGGCGCCGAACGTGGCCTGGCCGACCCCCTCACGAGCAAATATCGAATGCAGCCGCCCGCGCAATTACGCGGAATTTACTGCGCGGCGACGTCGTAGCCCGGCAGAGGCGATAGTAAAAAGAAAAAGGGGGCGAGGCCGGGTGAGTGAGGCCCTCATTACAAGGGGGGAGACGCGCAATTACGCGCAATTACGCGCGAAGCCGGGCGCAGTTTTACACCTTCTTCAAAATTTAATGGGGTTTGGAAATTTAATAACGTCGAGGCGCGGTGAAAGCACGGGGGGAAAAAAAGGGCCCCGTAAAAAGCACATTGTTTACGCGGGGCCCCGATTGTTTTCCCCGCGAGCGAGCGAACGGCAAAATTGCCAGCTTTGTGGGGAGCCGGCCTGGAGCCGCGCGAGGGCCAGCCCTCGGCAAAGAGCAATTTCCGGGGGACGCGAGCTTTGCCCCGGCGCTTGCCGACTGCCAGTCCACCTCGAGGGCGACCCGTCGCGGGATCAGGCAAATCGGCGCTCGAGTACTAATGAGGCCGCGCGATCGGGCGAGTCCGCCCCGCGACCGGCGCGTACCATCCGCCGAGCGTATAAATCACTCGAAAAGGCAGAAAGCCCGGGGAAAAGGCCGGAGATTATACTCGAGGGCCAGAAAAAAGCCTCGTTACTTGTAGCGCGTTGCGCGCTGTGCCGCGTCCCCGGGATTTCCGCCGAGCCTTTTTTTTTTTTTTTATTTTTCAACAATCGCAGCTGGAGGGCGCGTCGCTTAACCCAGGCTTTCACGGGGCCGATCCTCCGCCTTTGGCCTATTAATGAACAATGGGGGAATTCCGACGAGGGCCGCGGGCCGCTCGCGGCGCCCATCGATATGCAAGAAACAAGCCGCGGGAAAGTTAGCTCCTCGGGCGCACCGGCCCGAATGAGAAAAGTCCGCGGGGTAGTTAACTTTTTACCCCGGGTCGAGGGTGCTACCAGCACCTCGGGCGAGCCGCTTCTTCGATCCTTTCTTCGCGCGGACTCGCGAGAGCGCGCCAGTCGACTTTGCCAAGCGGCTGTTTTGCCGGCCGCTCTATATACAACGGCCCCGCTGTGCGCGCGGCGCTTTTTATCCCGCGGCCGCGGCCTGTTATTACTGTCTCGCCGCTCGACCGACGCTCGTTCGCGCTTTTTTTCTCCCCCCCCGGCCGGCGATCGGGTTTAAGCGCTGTGATCGAGTGCGGTTTCGGGATCGTCTGCGCGGCCGAATGCTACTCGGCCGCGCGCTGATTTCGATTACGCGGCGGAAAAAAAAGCGGACGGCGGTTATTCGCAGGTGACGCGACGTGTAATACTTTATCAGGGGTGTAGCCTCGCGCGAGAGTTCGCCCGTCCCCGATAAATTGCCCGTGATTTCCGGACCCCTCGCTTTTTTTCGACGTTTTGCCCGTTCGCTGCCCGCAGCCCGGCTTTAATGCGTGCACGTGAAGTCCTCATATTTATAGTTTGCGATACCGTATTTTCGGCGCTTAAAAGAAAGAATAGGAGGAAGATTATTTTGGATTACTGCAAATAATATGCGATGAAAATATTTTATCTTTTCATTCCCTACAATCAGTTCTGAATACAACTTTAAAAATCAAAATAAAGAAAACGCGACAGTATAGTCCTTAATTATACAAAATATATCTTTCACCTCGGCACATTGCCCTGTGCTTTACTACAAATTAGTTTTTCATAGTGAACAAGATACTAAAAATAAATTTTCTTTATTGTCATTTTAGGTAAAAATAATTTTTTTAATTATTTATTTTAAACAAAATTAAAGATGCTTTTATCTCATAGCTGTTGTATAAATATTTTGGTACATTTATGTACATAATTATTCGTCAATACTTTAAAATAAATAAACCAAAACTAAATAAAATAAATGTAGATAATGTCATTACTAATTTTTTTTAAAGATATGTTATACTTCATTGACTGTGAACCGAGAGTTTCAGAGTATTTTAATTTAATGGAATATTTAATTGTACATATTGCATTTAATAAATTCCCTAATTATTCTATCAAATTTTAAATTATATATACATGAAATATATCCTCAAACTTTAAATAACTCAGATAATTATTATTAATTGACTTGCGACTTTATTATTAAATTACATATATCAAATTAAAAAAATATTATTATACAAGAATATTGTTTTGAAATTTATAATTAAATTTAATATATACTTTTCAATTGTCCAATAATAATATTTATTAAAATATTGAAAAGTTACTTGTATTTGTTAGCTTGTTATACAAGTAATACTTCTTTTTAAAACTTTGACCACAAGTTCTAAAAATCTGACATTGGAGTGGATTTGTGAAATTTAGTATGTTTATGCACTTTTCCTACCACGGATTTTGTGTTGCCTTAAGAGGTTTTTATGCAAAGACATCTAACAACCGTAAAACATGAATGCAGAAAAAACAAAGGTCTTCTTATGTTTTATGACACCATGTTGAGTGCGACACAGTCCGACCTCGACTGCCCAGAGACACGTTTATGTAATCGAGTTGTTTCTCAAGAATCGCACACTGAAGAGAAAATCGGAATTATTGATACATTGGCACACAATCTTGCATTTTCGAAAGAAAACAAGAACCGATTAAAGGGCGCTAGTATTTTGGGAAATCTTGTGAACGTAACCGTAAACAAACGTATTGGTCAGAGATCAATCTCAATAATACAAACCTAAAAGTTTTATACCTTGTATCTGTTTTGCCTTTTAAACATGTATTAGAATTTTTTAAGTAAGCTTTTGTAGTTTTTTAATCATTGTGTTGATTACTATTTGTTTATTAAACTTTAATTCAGTTTTAGTAATGTTTTATTGCATTTTTAATCTAATTATAGTGTATCAACAAACTTTAATTTCTGGCTCTGTAATTATCAAATTTAGATGGATTGGCATATAAAAACTGATTTTGGATAGTTAACAATTTTTATCATTATATTTAGCTTACTATATATAGTATTTTTCCATTTTAGTATTGTTAAGCAATTCGAATAATTGTTAATATTTAATAAAATAATTTATAAAATATTATTGTTTTATCTTGGTCTGACAATGTTGATTGTCACATACAGTGGCACACTTTAATTTCGTTCAACTGTGTTTAGAAGTCAAAGACTTTAAAGTTAGAGTGATACGAATATACAATTTACCCCATTTTGCTTATTAAAAAAGCATGAAGTTCTTATTTATGTCACCAATTTTTATATGCATCTCTTGTGCTAACTTGCTATCAAACAATATCATACCATGTTTTGAAAAATTAAGTATAAAAAAGATTAACGCTTATATATAATCAACTATTCTGGGTTTCTTGTTGTAACCTCCATTTAGGTAAGTTGGAGCTAGTTACTTATCCATCCGCTATGGTCGAGGTACTATCGTTTAGCATATGCATATTAACTTGAGCATGGGTAATGTACATTAGGTAACGCATTTACAATATGCGAAGGTGTAAGTGAGACTAAAGTGGGGCAAATAACATGTTTTGGTTACTTTGACCCTATCCTGAATATTTATTTTCGTGCATCTCTTCGATATTATGATCGGGATAGTTATATTCAGTTGCATTAAGATATTATCTAATATGCAACTTCATATATTATTTAAATATCTCATTCAAAACTTGTTCAAATACAGGACTAAAGAGTATATATGAAACTAAAATTACAATTTAAATCGACTCCACTCGTTTGTACTATTATAACCAATACATATTTTTAATAAAAATATAAAATGAAATTCTTGAATTTATTTTTAATTTTATACCATTTTTTCGATTATCTGTAGTAATTCAAGTAACTAATCTAATTATTGCTTTAAATGTTAATTTAGATGTGATAAAATAAAGAAATAAAATTATTTTTTTGAGCCATAAATATAATATTGCGTAGAAAATAGTTATTAATGATTAGTATTGATTAGTATTTTTACTAAACTAAATTTTGAAAATACTGAATATACAAATGGCAATATATTGAGATTTTTCATAATTGATTGAGAATATGTTGAAATAATTTAATCGTAAAATAATAAAATTGAAATATGCACCATTGTTAAACAAAGTTTTTAAAGTTTGCAGTAGAACATGATCTTTCATTTAGAGAAAATTAAAAATTAAGTCCAATACAATTAGCTGAAAACGATAGAGAATACGAAAGTAGTATAGAGCAAATGTAACCGGCTTTGGACAAGAGTTGCGGGTACTTCGTATGATGGAGCACTCAAGTTTTCTCAAGCGACTGTGCTTTCAAAAACTGAATGTGCAAGGGCGCAAATTGCATTTTCTTTTAATGTTGAGAAACAGCTTCGTGCTCGTGTAGATCAAGCAAGACCCAGATTGCCATCTGGCGTATGTATTGTAAGTTTTGTAAATTGTACATATAATTTTTTATATTTAGATATTAAAATAATAAACTTTTTATACGTAGAATATTTATAGTTACAATTAATTTACTTTCAGGGTGAAATCGGTGCTCCTCTTGTTTATAACAAATCACTTTAATATGAATATTAATCAAATAAGTCCCCGATTGTAAAGAGAAAAAAGTCTGCGGAACTGTATACAAAGATTTTGCATTATACAGGTTTAATTCTAGAGGCTAAACCTAGTCGTTCAATTCATAGAACGCGTGTCATTGATTTCCAAGGTAGCAACGTACGAGAATCCGTAGTTTAATTATACCGAAAAACGAAGGTATACAATAATTTACGTATGTTTAGAATTATGAGCAAATGATATTGTAGATTTTAAGTCACTACAATTTGTATAGCACCTCGGGAAATTCTCTTTAAATGTAGCGCAGAGAACGGGAAAGGGGCTGGTATGAGAGGAACGAGGTGAAATTCCACTCGAACAATCAAAAGCGATGTCATTGAGGCGAGGGGCGATTTTTTAATTAGTGTACATAAGCAGGCTCGTTAACGGGCCGCGGCGGGCCCTCACCTCTAATTAGACTGCGTGGGACGCCGCGGCCCATTGAGCGTCCGGGAAGAAAAACAGAGGGCAGCCGAACAACGCGGGGCGCGACACTCGCGGCCCTGGAGTCCGCCCGCGGCCCCATCCCTCGAGGGCGCGCCCGCGCTGCTCGCTTTTCGCCCTCCGGTCTGATTTGCGTCATTCAGCCGGCTCTCGTGGCGCGCGCGCGCGTGCGCCGCATCTGCCCGCGCTAACTAGCTAATTACAGGGCGCCGAGTGCGCGGGCCAATGTAATCAGGCAAAAAGCGCCCGCTCGGCCCGTAACAAGCGCGCCGGATTCACCGCGGCCCCGCACTTACTTCTAATCGCGAGGAGACACGCGGCCGCGTACGCGCCCTCGTATAACGCCGCGGGTAACGATCGCTCTTTCATTTTCGCTGCCTATGTGCGAACGCGGGCGACGAGACCCGGAGTTACGAGCCGGACGCCGGTGGCCCCGCCGGCCATCCCGCGCTTTTTGTTTCCCCCGTCGCGTCGAGCATGAGCGCGATGAGTCGGGATTGCGGCGGCGCGTGCCAAAGGTGCCGCGCGGCCCCGGGACCTCGATCGCCGCACTTATCGCCCGGGGAAAACTTCGCTCACGGAGCGACGTTGATCCTTCCTATACTGGCACCTATCCGGCCGTTGCTCTTATTAATCGATTGCCATGGATACGGACGGAATGCAACGTGACTGACATATTATTTCGTCACTCTTATAATCCGTGACGTTCATGGTAATATTGATGTCCCAACTTACGTGCGAGTCAAAGATTTACCGCCTCGAGTCATCCATTGTGGTATCACTCACCTGCAACAAACAAAAATTTATATTAATGAACAGTACTTGAGAACGGTATAAATAAATGCAATTTTAATTATTGTTCCCGATGACGAATATCAAGTCTTTCTATAAAATCCATGTCAGTTTTTACAATGAAATATGTCTAAATAACTCCTGCATTATTTTATGCATAGATTTTTCCTTCTGGATTATTTTGATTTGAACATAAGCTGATAATGCACATTATTATTGTCAGTTACTGATACTTTTCCTAATATAATTCATGTGTTGTTATCAAAATGCCTTCGATTCAAGTACATCGTAAATATGTGCATATATTAGATAAACTGCGCGTTGTTGTACAAACACGCGACAAAATAGACACTCCGTCATCGATCGATCGAAAGGAAATTTAGACAGAAAAACGCCGAAGGAATAGAAAGCAGATAAGAAGCTATAACGCATCGTTTGCAGGGTGACGATGGCGCATTTTTCATCACTGATCGTCAAGTTTAGGACGTCCTTCAATCTCCTCGCTCAATCTGGATGACGCGTTATACAAAATAAAATAACAACGCGTCCCCCTCGTCGCTTTCGGATTTCATTTACCGAATTCCGGGGAAAAGCAGCTGGGGCGCGAAGAACCGCGGCATCGGCCCGCGCCCGATGTAAAGCCCACGCGAGTCTTGAAACAAGAAGAAAAGTCCGGGGTGGCTCAGCGGGGTCACGACCCTCCGAGGCCGCGTCGCAGCGCCGCGACAAAAAGAGATCGGGCGAGAACTTGGCCCCATCGGCCCGCTCGAGCCGAGTAAAATATCCCTCGTAATTTACAGGAGCGGGCGTGGTACACAATGCCACGGGCCGACGCCTCCCCCGCCCCCGGCAAAACACCGATCTCGCCTGCAAGTTTGGCCGGCGCTGCGCAAAAAAGCCCGCGGACAAAGGGCGCTTTTGTGCGCGCGCGCGCGCGTCGCCCTTGCTTTTTTCCCCCCGACAAACGTATCGCCTTGCGTTTATTGCGGCCCGGCTACAACGGCCCGCTGATTTTCCGGAGGCCGCGACCGATGATGAACCGCGCCCGCTCGATACTTGGGCATTCTTTCGCGGCCCTGTCCAATTACGGCATTCCCCTTGACGGCGCCGCCCGGAATGTCCCAGGCGCCCGGGGTCGATCGGCTCCGCCCCGTTTTTTCATCCCGCGCCCTTACGTCCTGCGCGCCCATCTCAATTAGCGCGGAGAATACCTTGGGTCGGCTGCGCGGGAATGGCCGGCCCGTGGATCTCTCGGGACATCCGATTTCTGCTAGGAGCAGAACCGTAGCCCGCACGTATATACCTGCTCGTACGCCGCTACTGGTACTTTCCGCCGATAATGGCCGTGGTAGCGTGCTGCCAACACTTGGGCGGGCGTTTTTCGCAAAAGCTGTAGAAAGTCGGAAGGAAATGCTGTTTCGCATGTAATTCTAAAGTTTACTACCATTAAAAGAATATAGTGAAATAAATAGTTACTTATAGTAAGTAATCTGTCAATATAAACAATACGTCATTTTACAATAAAATTCTTGAAATTTTATACGGGTCAAAAATAAACTAATTTATTTACTGTTTTTAAACGAATTGTCTGTTTCTTAAAATTATTAAATTTAATTTATTAGTTTAATTTATTAGTAATTAAGTTTAACTTAATTTTTTTAAATTTTAACTGTAAAACTTGAAAGTGTAAAAATTGTTTCATCTATACGAATTCCGTATTTAATGTGATAGCTGAAAAAATTGGTAGCCAGTAATAATGATAAAGATTCTTTCATAGAATTGGATGATTAATTATTGTTATGAATAATAAATTACAAAAAAAGTTATAATTTATATTACAGATGACATACATTATATTTATTTTTTGACAGATAATTATTCTAGAATGAATTGAGGGGTGAAGCTTTAATAAAAAAAAGTTAGACAGTATGTGTATACCGGATATTTATGATCTCATTTGATCTATTTTTTGAATATTCATTCAAAAAACATCATACATTTTCAAAAGTCATGATACGTAGTAATTACTTCTATCTAAATATAATATTTGAAGTATCATAAATCTGTTTAAGAGGTCATTATTAGATCAGTTTAATATTTAATATAAAAGCACACAATTAACTAAAATGTTTTTTCGTAATTATCATTTAGTACATATAAAAGTTCTATTACTTAATAGTACAAAAGGATCTGAAATTCTCGATGCGTTATAGTTATTTAGAAAAACAGAAAAATCAAATAATAAAACGTTTGTTGGTACAGAATTAGTTTAGACACATGTTTTCAAACAAATACCAAATATGCAATACAATCAAGATATTTGTTATGAATGAAATTAGTTTTAACACTTTTTTAAAAATATAATTGAAAAAATGTCAACGATTTGATTGGGGGAGCTTCAAGGTTTGAAATTCTGACATGATTTTATTATAAATTTCAACTAATGATTTAAATACGTTGTCTACATGCTTATAAAGCTTTTTGATCCGTACTTCTAGTATAACTGTCAAGTAAAACATATTTTGAAAGTCTCTCTCTGAAGTCTCATGTGTTTTCGAAAAATTCTTTATATCCAATATCAACGTGCGTTGAAAAAAGTCCTCATTTTTTCGCGCTCCATTTTCTTTGTTTCTACTTTTTCTTTGTGTTCCTGTACATATCTGCCTCATGTTTCGCAATCACAGCGCAGTGGCAGAGGTGAAAATTCACCAGGGAAAAGCAGTACTGCAGCCTCTTACACTCTCATCTCTTGTATAAATACGCAATCCAGGGCGTATGCACAATCGTGATAATCATGAATTGGATTCCTCGAAAATGTTAACCTAATCGCAAAATTTTTTCCGTTTTGCAAACGCTCTTACATTAACCATTATCATGAGTTAGTAATTAATTATAATAATTACATTTTGCAAAAATTGTACAAAAACATTATCAAATATATGGATCGCATTACTCACGCACGAGTCGTGAAAAATTAATTGCGCATAAGTACGGAAATATAAGCTCGAGTGAAAATAATCCTTGTTTATTTTAATAGATTGTGACGATTAATTATTATATTTATTATATCGATGACTTTCCTAGAATTGATGGTCTCCGGTTAACTGAATTTCGGTGTATCATATACAATATTATCATTTATATATTACATTTGTTTTAAAAGTATATTTGTATACATATTAAATTATTCTGAAATAAAATAAAAACCAAATGGAATCGTAAAAGTGTCGATTAAAATATGCACTAGGCCCGTTGAAATAATTCATACATCTTGAAATGCAATAAACTTAACGAGTTGGCGTTTAAATGACTTGTGTAAATTTTCAGGGTAATTAAAAACAATGGCTTACTTCGCACCTGCTCGCGTGTAATATCGTAAGGACGGTTTTTGACTCGCAGTCGAATAAAATCATTGCTTTAGCGAGTCAGGCGCAAGTTGTGCTTGTTTAATTAAGAAGAGCATAAGACTGGGTTACAATGAGCTTTAATTCTCATTTTATTATACCGCAAGAGTGGAATATTTAAGTAAACCTCGGGGAGTGCGAAGCGAAAGGGGGAAAACACAAGCGGCGAGCGTAGGGACGGAGGGCCGGGCTCGAAAGCGATCCCATAAAGCGCGGGAGAAGCGGTCGGCAAATCGCTCTACACGCATCGCAATATTTTCACGGGCGCGCGTTTATTACTCGAGCGGCCATCGGGGCCCGCGACGCGCTTTGGGCCGCTGTCTACACCGAGCGATTGAAATAAACAAGCGCGCCTGATAAAAATGTTGCGGGGGCTTGGACTTTTGGGCGCGGTAGGCGACGCGCGGGAAAATAAGCCCCCAATCGGCCGATGATTTTTCACTCCTTTGTGGTCCCTCCGCGGGCTTGTTTTTATCGGGGGCCCGCGCAGTGCACTAGCCGAAAAGCGCCTCCGCCCCACCACCGCCAATTCAGCCCTGTTCCGCTCGATTTCCCGGGCGTTATTTCGCGACGCGGACAATGGGCGGCCCTTTATTTCCGCGCGCGCTACCGATTCGTACACGTGCGCGCGGAAGCCATTAACGCTGATCAAAGGCCGGCGGCCGCTTGGCGCTATAACAAAAGCCATTTGGATTACACTCGTTAAAAGCCGCTGGAGCCCGGCTGTCATATATATATATATATATACATATATATTTATATGTATATATGTGTGTGTGTGTGTACGCGGGCGAGTTCCGCGCTGTGTCGGGGACCGGTCGACGCGACTCCGCCGCTTAATTAATCGAAAAATTTCCATCTCACGGGGAGCTTCATCTGCCGGGACCGACACGCGGCGCGCGCCGCGGGAAAAAAAAAGGACGAGGCTGCGCGCGGGAGACACGCGGCTCCCGGGCGGGATTCCTTTGCCGGGTCGGCGGGGCGGCCCGTAAAAGTTGCCGGGCCGGGATTTAGCGCTGGGGCGGATTGCTTTCTCTGTTCGTGCGCACGGCGGGCGCAGATGTGGCTTTGCGATTACGCGCCTCTCTGCGAAAAACAGCCTATCACCGAGGGGCTGTCAGGGCCAGGCTTTCGGCTGGAATGCCGCGCTATCGCGTCCTTTTGATCAACGTCATGCGGAAAAAATCATTATCACCTTGGCTAGACAGAAATGAACTCGGCTTCACGGTTAATGCCTTAGTCGAGTGAAAGCTTTGATAAGTAAATGCAATATTCAGGCGGTATTACTGTGTGTTTATTGGCGCATGAAACTACACTCACATGTGCAATTTTGCCCACTAATAATGGTATTTAATTAGACGCGCAAATCGAAAATTGATTTATTATGAATTTTGTAACTTGTCAAGTGACATTGTAACCAATGTACTTTATTAATTATTTTAATTAGTCATTAAAATGATTACGGGCAGTACAAAAGTGGCATGTTACAATGTGCACGCAGCAGCACATCACAGCTGGGGACATATTAGCCAAAACAGGCTACAGCGGTAAATAAAAAAAATAAGATTTATAGGCAGGAAAGTAATGTAACGATATTAACGAACGGCTACTATAATCATAATGCACATTTTAAATGGCTCTTCGGTCCGTCAGGGGCGTAATGCAACGCATTGTCGCTCTTTCAACGGGCGCTTGGCCGGGGCGTTTGTCCGCGCGCCGGTCACGCGCTCCGGAACGAAAACAGGAGAGTACAGCCGCCCTTTCGGCGCTAAAAGAGCGTAATGTGATTATCTCGCGTAATGCCCGGGGAAAGAAATGCGCGCGAGGTGTGCCGGCAAAGCCGCCGCGTCTCCCGGCCCTCCCGTACATAAGCGCAGATGGTGCTTTGGGGGAAATAAGGTCGGAAAAGCCGGCCGCGGCAAAGCCGCCGAGAAAACGAGGCCGGACCGCGCCTCGGATTCCGCAGTGGAACGGGGCCGATGGGCCGAGGACTCGACAGAGGGCACAGGGCCCTCTCACCCGCCCTTTCCCGGAAGTCGCCCGTTATTTTCGCGCGCGGCCTAGATGTCCATGAGCGGTAAATCCCGGAACGCCCTGGGAGAAAAAAAACGGAGCGTCCTCGCGGTGGCCCGGGATCGCTAATCGAGGAAGGAAGCGCGGAAGCGCACCGGTCCGGGAAAACTGGCGCCGCGGGGATGGATGCGAGGGGCGGGGGGGGATTTATCGGGCGGCGTCTTTTGGCCGGTGCGTCAAAGCGGCACCCGCGCGCACCTGAATCATGCATGCGGCCCCTGAATAACGGCCGGCGTTAGGGGCGCGTTTCCGCGACTTTCGCCCCGGGGCCCGGCGGGCTCCTTCGGTCCGCGCACACCGGCCACTTTTAATCATTAGGATGCGCGCGGAGGTGGATGCGCGTCGCGGTGCTTTGTTTAACGGCCGGTAAGCGCGACTCGCGCCAGAGAAATATTGACTCTGTATACATTTGGAGGCGGGGGTGCGCTCGCGCCCCGACTTTCTTTTAATCTCGAATTCATTAATTTTAAACCGATGAATTCCAGATGCTCCGCGCGAGCTTAGCAAGTTTCTTTGATTATTCAACGGATCGGCTTCGCTTTACTTGGAAGCAATCAGTGTAATCCTTGGGAATGTAGGCCACGTAGAAATCATTTTGAGAGATGATCACGATATACCTTTTTCATTGAAACCCGCCAGTCCTTTAATTAATGCCCGCCAATCCTAATTGGTTTACAGAATATCTTGCTGAAGTCAATTTTACAATTACACGCTCGTTAATTGGATCGGGCCCCGCCGTGTTTCGTGTTTCTCTTCTTTCCTTACATCGGTCCTTGTGACGAGCGCCGAGCTCTTCCGTAAAGGTTAATTGACTGTTTAAAGTTATCATTAAATGTAAATTGCACCTTTTTTCCTTTCAGTCTCCGATGCGGCAAACAAAAGTTTATCCGTACCTAGCGCAGTATACATCTTCGTATATACATCGTGGAGGAAAGACAGTAAATGCATATACAAAGACAATTCGCATTCATAGGATTGTCAAGAGCGCAAACAATGACGGATTCCTTGGGAAAAGTCCGATGGTAAGTTGAAGTCCGAGCTCGGAAAGTAATTTTTCTACCCGCGAGCCGACACAACATTTTCGCATGAGAAAGTTACTTTTTCCGTTTGCTGGGGGGGAAAAAAAGCCGTTCGAACCGGGAGCTTTGGGGAAGTTTCCGCGGGCGCCCGGTGATTATTTTCCGAAACAAGGGCCGCGCGCGGCAAAGTTTCCTCATATTCAAAATGCCGGGGCCGGATTTTTTGAGCGGAGGCCCGCGCGACCGCGCGTCCCCGGCAGCGCCGGCGTATTTACGCGGGCCATCGGGTAATCGGGTCGCGCGCGCGGAGGAGGCGCAACTTTTCCCGGGCGCGCCCGGGCAAATAGCAACTTTCCCGGGGCGATTCGCGGGGAATTGTAGCCGGGCGACAGGTCGGCCGGCAAAGGAAAATTCAATCGGCGCGGGCTCCGGCCGAGGCCCGCGGGCGTCCGACCGAGAGAAAATGCTAAAGAAGTATGAATGCGATGTATATAGAGGGGCGGCTGTCGCCGGCAAGGCCCGCAGTGCCCACCCCTCCCGGGGAGTTTGCGCCTCGCTCGCAGGCCCGCGCCGATACAAAGCAAAGTGTCAATTTGCCCGGGCGAGTGTATATCTATCCGGCGATAAAGTCGCCTGGGCGCGCCGAGGCCCGGACTCCCTAAGCCGCCAGCCTGCCGAAAGACCCGCCCGGGATTTATTAACGCGGCCGGCCCCCCGGACGAAAAACCGGCCATTTGTCTTTTTACGCGGGCGGGCAGTAAAAAAAAGGCGGGGGGCGAGCGCGCGCGAAGAATTCGGCGCGGGCTTTGATGTCGCGCGCTCGAATCGGAAACTTCCCTCCCGCGGCTTTACGAGTCAGTTGGCCGCGGGCTTTTCCACCTGTTTTTCAGGGGCGCCGGCCTCTTCGCCCGGGAATTATCCCCGGCGCCGGGCATCGTCGATCGATACGGGGGCCCCTCCACGAGGCCTTCCTTTTTCCTGGGCGCCGCGGCAGCCTGGCCTCTGCCCCCCCCTCGGCTTATACTCCGCGGATTATGAAGATTAATTAACCGCGGCGGCTCGCCGATGCACTAAATTGAATCTTTAAAGTGCCGCCGGCTGATTTATGGGGGGGCGCGCGCATCGGGGGCCCACGGGCCTTTCTTTCGGCCCTTGCCCCTCTTATTTGTATTTCTTTTTCAGCCCCGGCCGGGCTGCAGCCCGCGCGGCCCGCATTCCGCCCCCGAATTTCCGGCGATCCTCCGCCGCCGGCCAGGCGACCCTCGGGCGAATACTTCCGCCAGGGGGATAGCTGGCCGGCGCATTCCCGGGCTTTTTCCCGCCCGTCTGCTCCCCCCCGCGCGGCCCACTCCCCGCCCCCTTATATCGGCCCGGCGCGCCTTGCCCGGCAGATGCTCCCGGGACTCGCGGGCCCGCGCCCAAATTAATGTTTCAATTTCGGTGGGGTTATAATTCGCGGGGCCAATGTAAATCTTGGCGAGTGGCGTTTTTAGCCGGCGACCTAATTAATTATGCGCGCGCGCACGAGGCTGTAGTGCCGCCCGAGGCCGGCGTATAAACATTCGGCCCGCAGCGTCCACATACGTATATGCGCGTGGATGCGCGCGTGGGAAGAGGATTATATATAAATAGCGAGGCGGCCCGGGCTGCGGCTTCCGAGTTGCCCTTACGGCGGCGGAGGAGCCGCGCGGCTCCTCGGGATCGGCCGCCGCAGAGACAGTGACAACTGGCTCTTCCCGCTTTTCCGCCCGGCGACGAGTTTTCACGAGCGTCGCGCCCCCGCCTTTCGACTGTATACTGCCGGGCAACTTTATTACCGGGGCCGCGCGGAGCCGTCGGGAGAAAAATGCGCGGCCCGGCTATCCGTAACGCGCTAACCGACTCGGCGCCGTCCCCGGCTCCCGACCCTTTTATTTCGCCCTGCGGAAGTAACTTTATTAACGGGAGGGACGGCTCGGGCCGCGGCGCAAGTGCTGCACTCGAAAACCAGGGAGCGCGACCGTACCGCGGCCTCGTGCCAATTGAGGCGCGAGCCCCGGCGGGGATTTAAGTAGATTCGCGCGGGGAGGGCGCGAAGTCGGCGCCGGACCCGGGAACAAAAGCGGGCGGGGGGCGCAGACGGCCGTCAGTCGCGATTAGCGCCCGGCCGCGCCCCTCCCGCATCTCCTTATCGCCCATCGACACTCGGCGGGGGCGAGTCGCGCGCCCTCCTGTGGCCAGGGGCCCCGGCCGCCTCCACTCCGGCAAACTAGCGAGAGAACTGAGAGGGGCAAAGCCCCGGACATGACGCCCTTCGCTGGGAATGACGGTTGACGCAGGAGGTTAGTTGGACCCTCCCCCCCCCCGTCCCCCCTCTCTCCACTCGGCTCGCCCGCGCGATCCCATTTTTCCCCGGGCGCCCCGCCGCCGCCGCCGCCGCCGCTCTATCTCCATCCGCGCGATCGGACCGCTCATATTTCCGCGGGCGGCGCGACGGCCCGCAGCCTTTCCAATTTCAGATAAGGCCGACTCCGCGACGGGGCAACGACCGCCGGCCCGGGCCGCCTTCTTTGCTCGCCCGGGAAGCGCATTAATGAGCCCCGAGTCGGCCGCGGGGGAATAATTCTAGCCCCCGAGCCCGGGCCGCCCGCGCAATTCATTTGCCAGATTGCTCGGGCCGATTCCACCCGATTCGCCCCCGGCGCGGCTTACTTTTACGAGGCGCGAGCTCCGTCGCCGAGCGCGCTCAGGCCCCCACCCCCGCCGCCGCCGCCGCCGCCGCCGCAGCCGCCGCCCCATCGCCGCTCCCTTCTTATTTTTATGCGATTATATCAATTTCGATTCGGATGGCTCTGCGATCGCCTTGGCGCGCGTTACCTTCAAATTGCCACTAGGACCCAATGAATATCTCGGGTGTAACGTCGCCATCCGATTCCCCGGGTTATTACTCGCAATTACTGCATAAAATCCAAGAGTTTTATTCGACTCTGCTATTCGATTGTCTCATTACGAAAAGTAATCAAGCACGCGCAGTGGGCGATTTTTTTAAATTAAAGCTGCAGCTGAAAATAAATAGATTAAGCCAAACTTAGAAAAATGTGGATTTTCCGTATAACTCTTTTTCTAGGAAATAACAATTTTATGCGGATAATAGAGATCAAATAAAACTCGGAATAATGTTTTTTTTCCGTTTGTTCTCTCTATTCTACCTTAACAGTATATTTGTCACCTTATAGCTAGTCGTTGTTTTATTGTTTATGTACCCACCTCTAATGTATATGCATGAAAAATATTAGAATTTATTCGATCATTTTATTTACAAGAAACGTGGCTTTATTTGAGGAATTTGACATATTTTTAAATTTGCGGAGAAAGACGAAAGCCTTTTATGCTGGTTTCACAAGATACAGCCAAAAAGATTTTTTAAAAAAATAAAATATATTTAAATCTACACAGTACAAGAAAGCAGGTTAATATTTCAGGCAATCTCAATAGCGAACCGAATATTAAATCACAAAAACTCTCCGTGTTTTGCATTTTTTATCATTTTTCCTTTTGCGAGGATCAAAAACTTATGAATATTATTGTTCAACCGAGAAAATCGGAGTAATCTTTGTTTGAATCGGAAAATAAAATGGAATTTTTATTTTATATACAATGTTGCATACTGTCGTCATTAATACCTCCGCAATTATTGTTATGGCTTCAATATTCTTCTTCAATTTATGGAAAGCGGATTTTAAAATGTTAGCCATTAAAACTCCTATAAAAAAGTGAGAAACAACCAGGAGCGTCGTATAGAGATAGAAAAAATCGTTAAATAACATAGAGGATAATTCGGTTTTAAGCTAAGGATTGTTCGTGAATACAAGTCACGAGTAGATTTGTGAAACTATTCGAAACAAGGTACGGAAGGCACAGAGTCGAGGTCGAAATTCGTATTGGATCCCTTGCTGGCCCTTTAATGGAAAGCTTTTAACACTAAGCTTTGTTCAGAGAGGGAGTTACGATGTTCGTAACAATATTTTGCACGCACCGCCCGGTAAGGAAAAGGCTTCTCCGTTCAAAACGACTAGCTCGAAACTACACTTCCTTCTAAATAGAGGGCCCTAATCGCCTTTAATTTCTTCGGCATTGTTCGGCCGAGCTTTTTTTTGCTGGCGCGGCCCTCCGAGACACCGGGACACGCCACGGCAAATCTTTTTACTCCCTCGACAAGCTTCTAATTACGCTCTTCATTTGCACGCGCTACGACTAACGGTGGGACGGCCGCGATAACGTCGCGCGGGTCGCGCTCATTCAAAATTTATCCGAGCGCGCTCGGCAAAAAAGCCCGCCGCGCGCCAAAAATAAGGGCGAGCTTGCGCGCGCGCGCGCACACAGGCTCGCGGGGCTTTTTAACTGGCGAGTGGGCCGGAGCCGCGGCGCCGCAGCAGCGCTGCACTGCGGGTTATATCTACGGAAATTGCTAGTTCCGACTGGGAGAGTGGCTCTGCCAGGTGGATTTATATGTCGCTGGCAGATTTTTGCACCAAATTATTATTTATCCTCGCGCGCCGTGGCGACCCCCCCGGGCCCGTCACTTTCGAGCGGCCCTGCGATTTATGAATGTGCATTTCATTACATACGCGCCGGCCGCGGTATTTCCCTAGTTCGGCCCCTTCCTCGCCAGCCCCGCCCCGGCGCTTTTAAAAGCACATTTGCCGATTGTATTTTTAATGGCAGATTGTCTCGTCGATCGCCCGGGATTTCGATGCTAATCGCAGCTTCGATCTACGAGCCAGCCGGTCCGCCGTGCCATTTGAAATTAAAATCGGTGGAGCTTTCACGTCCTTCAGGCCCGATAAACAGAGCGCGAGCTCAATTATTGAGCGCCGCGCGAGGAACCTTGTATAGGTGCAGCTACGAACGCGCGCGCCTTTTTCAGATATCAATGTATCGGCAGAGCAGTGTAGGCAAATCCGGATTGCTGACGAATGCACTGGATTAAAGCGATCCCCTTGTTAAATTAAGCTCGGTAAATACGAATCATAAATATTTTCTTAAATTATATGAACGGACGCGTGGCTATTAGCGGGCCGCTGGGCAAAGGGCTAATTTATGCACAACTTTGGTCCCGCATAAATTGAGTGGGCCGATCTCGGTGTAAAAGTTCCAAATGGTCATTAAGCTTACCGAACAGATCACGAGTAATAAATCATAGAAGGAGCTCTGTAAATTCGTCCACCAAATGCGAACAGCTACATTTTGCATGCAATGCAGCCCCATTCATTACAATGCAGGCATGACTTCGCGTCGATTAAGTACCTCATCACATACTCAAATTTGGAGCACGCGCCGACATTGAAAATTGCTCGTCGCCCGTAGCGCGTTATTGTGCATAGCTGTAGAGGGACAGCCGGCGAATATAAGTCTCGATGACGGGGCACTTAAAATTCACTGATTAGAATGACAGATAGGGCCCGGGGCGCATTTCAATTGGCGGTTTAATCTTAATTAATCCGCAATTGGGGAAACGCGGAGTCATTAAAAATTAAAGCCAATTTAAATGCATGGGGTATTTCTTTGAAGGCACTGCGGCAGCGGCGCCGGCGGGGCCGGCGATGCCGGAGGGCGTTAAAAAGAGGGAGGGATGCGAGTCACAGCGAGAGCCACAGAGTCGAGGCAGGTAGCGCCGATTAAAGCCGAGATATTCGCGGGGGCAAGTGCGCGCTTTAATTATTGTCACCGCGGCGCAGATTGGAGGCTAAAAGCGGGACTGCGCGCGGCCCGCGTCAAACATTCCGGGGCCGACGGGACGCTTGGCCCGGGAGACGGACTATACGCCGCCGATCGAGCGGCGATCGCACTAAAGTGGCGCACACAGCAGCGAGTCAGCAAAGTAGAAAGCCCGAGATAGCGGCCGCGGCCGTGGGGATAAATGTTTGCGGGCGCTCTGCATTCAAGCGGGCCTCATCGCTCAAAGTTGGCGCGCGTGTCGTCCCGCGCGCGGCGCGCTCTCCAAAACAGCCCAAGAAAAACAAGCCCTCTTGGCACCCCTGGCGTCGTCCGGGACTTCCCCTATTTTCGTCTCCCCCTTCCGCCGCCGCTGCCGGGCGCATCGCCTTTTTATCCACGCGGTCTATCTACGAGCCGTCGCTCGCTGCCGCGGAGATAGATCGGGGCCGAGTTTTGACGGGGAATTTAAAACTGTTCGCCGGGCTGGGCGCCCCGAGGTAAACACGCGAGCCCCGCGTGCCGATGCGCTATAAATTATGTCGCGGCTTCTTATCGATCACGCGTGAATAGCTAATGCATCCATCGCTCTGTATATAAATGAGGATCGAGGCGACTAGCGATTTTTGAGAAAAACATCGATATGATCATTTTTTGACAGACTGCCTGCCTGCTTACTACACTCGCTGGGAGATGTAACAGAGTATGCGTTTATGTAAGCGGATGGAAAAGTAAGTCGACCCGTCTAACTTTTTAACGAAAAGTCTGTTTACGGGAATTCAGGACATCTACATTCAAAAATTCAAAATTCTACCAGACTGCAGTGCGACGGCGAATGCATTTTGAAAAAAGATTTAAACGTCTTAACTTCGGGCATAAAATGCTAAGAAAAATGTTTTTTAATTAACGACACTTTCCGATTTTCAATTTCCACAAGATCATTATGAGTGGAAACACTTAAAGACATTTAAATTTGATTTGATTATACTTTTCATTACTGTTACTATTATTATTAATCTTATTTTTTAATATCATAAAACAAATGATCAGGTGTTAATGATTCATTAAAACAAAGTACTGTAAATATGGTGACTGTTTATTATTCAACACAAAATGTTATTCCATCAATTTTTTGTCAGATTTTATATTTGAAATGTAAAAACTTTGATTTCCTGAATTTCGGATAGAACTACGTCACATACACACATTTGTTCTCTTTGAAAACGCGAGGGTTAAATTTCCTCGAAAACAATGTGTATAAATATTCAAACCCGTATAAAACTGCGACTGTAAATTCTTTTCGTAATTTGAACTCTATGATTAGAGGCTAACTTCAAAGTTTTGAAAAATTTGTTATGTATAAGAGTCATTAGAGTCAGTAAAATTGAAAAAAAAAATACAAAACCTAAGTAATAGATGTACCAAAGCTTCGAAAGAGAAAATGTTAGGAAAAAGATTTTAAAGTCGCAAATATTAATAATTACTTATGTGTAATATGAAATTCAATCAACAAGCATATATTATCGTGAATATAATTAATATAACTTTGACATAATAATATTTCAATTCGTGTTAATGTTACATATCAAGTTTCAAAAAAATTTTATATTATAGGAAATCAATTAACAGAATTGATTGAATTGAGCAAAGTCAATTAACGGAATATTCGAAATCGCAACTCAAAGTTGGTAAAATAGAAGTTACTGAGTTATTGCTGAGTTAAATGATGAATATAAAATAAAAATAATAATAAATATGATAAATATAATAATCCTAATGATATAATAATTAAAGTTGTTTGATAGGTAAAATAACAAAAACCTACGGCCATCGTTAGTCGTATTTGACAGTCTATTATTAAATCTAAGCAGTACCTGTTTGTGTAGCGAGTGAATTATCTGGCATATACAGTAGATTTAATGATATCGAATGTATAGTATTATTAGTAAGTTTAGTCATCAAGTTGGTTATTGTAGCTTTGAAGGCAGGCGGTTATAGAAACTGATATTTAACTAAATAAATAAATAATATTAATAAATATTATCTACATGAATATTTATTATAAAAAACTGTAACCTCGGAAGGTATCTCTATGGCAATAATATTGAGTTTTCGAATTATATTAATTTCAAAATCAATTATACTTAAAAATTAAAAATGCAGTAAATGTGTAAGGTAGAGATTCAGTTTAAATATATTAATAATATTTTATATCATATTTGTAATAAAATTTAATTGAAGACATTGAATACATTACAGGTAATAGGCATAAATTAATTTTATAGATTTATTATATAAATAATATAGATGTGCTTTTAAAAATATATAGTAATTTGTATAGTATAGAGAAGTATATTCCGAGTTTATTATCTGATAATATTAAAAATCCTAAGTAATTTAACATAAAAATGATAAGCTTTCAATTTTAATAATTTAAATTTAAAAATAATGTTTTACTATTATTCAAATGGTGCGTTAGGAATATTATATCTACAGTATATTGATACATGACAGTTTAATCAGTTGAGCATAAAATGAACTTGAATCGGATGTCATTCACTCGATAAATCAGATTTAATGATAAACTTAGTTTTGATGCTTTGTTATTATATGACTCGTCTGCTTCGCAAAAGGAAATAGTATCAAATTAACCGAATGACTTTGGATTGATTTTCAGATACGCGTGTATTTTTGCTTTGAGCTCTGAAAAGCATTATGCCGACACGCAATAGATTGACTCTTCGTTAAAAGTCAACGATCGCATCAGAGGCTCCAACGTCTCGACACAATATGCGTATTACCGAAGCAACGAGTTACAGGGAACATTTTATCCGAGTTTTAAATATAAACTATCCGCTCGATCCGGGAGAAAGTGGCTCGGTGCCTCGCGCTCTTTGGCCTGCATCTATATATCCAAGGATGCAATTTTCTTTAAAGTTGTCGAGAACATTCTCGAGGTCCTTAAAAGTTTTTCATGGAGTGGAGGGAAAGATCGAGCAACTCCCCGTAAAAAGCTTTTTAATGAATACTGAATTTTTCAAACGGACTATTGTGATAATGAGAAAAAATCGCCCCGCGCCCGATGAGAGATAGGGCCCCTCTGCCCTCCCTTCGAACCCGGGGGCTGGGGAGCGGTCGAGATGCCGAGAGAGCCTTTAAAACAAATTGCCGATAACAAAGCTCGCGAGCGGCGCGCGATTATCCGCCGCGCGGCGACAAGAGGTTATGGCGCGGGCCGGCCTCGCGGCGGGCAAGCCGAGCGCGAAATGGCGGCGGGGCCTCGGCAGCCAAAAGAAACCGGCCGATCCGCGGCGCAATAAGCCTGAGTGCCGCGGTGCCGGGCGTCGGCGACGTCCCCCTCGGGCTTCCCCGGGGCCGCGAGCGCCGCGCGCGCGCCTGTAAAAGGGCCGGCGTAAAGCCCCACGCGGAGTGCCGCGCTTTTACGAGGGCAGATTTTACTCGCGGATTAAATCTTCTTCGCGCGCGGGGGCGCGGGAGAGACAGGTTTTTACGGGCGCGCCCCGCTGAATTAGCGCCGAGTTGTTTGGGGGGAGAAGCCTCGGGCGGGGGTCGGGATTCTTCTCCCCCGGTGCCCCCGGGTCCGCCCGTCGCAGCTGCGGGATTGGTTACACGGCCTCGCGAGTAAACGGAGATTATGCAAGCAGACCGGCGGCCCAGGGGATTCGGGTACACACTCGCGGCAATCCGCGCCGATGAAATTTCGCGGGAGCCGATAGTTTATCCAGGGCCGTCCGGGGATCGAGGGGGCAAGTGCGCGGGCGCCCCGGTATAGCGAGGGAGGAATTCGGGACGAGGGGCGGGGAGGGCAGCTTCCCTCCGAGGATATAGGAGCGGTGGTCCGTGCTCGGTGTGTATACCGCGAGGCTTGCCGAGAAGCCCGGCGGGGAGGAGAGACGGCGTCCTCGGGTTCCTGGAGAAGAAGCCTTTGGTAGCCGCGTGGTGAAGCCTCCTCCGTCACTGGTTTCAGGAGCGAGGGCGAGCGAGGGCGCGCGGACGGCGGAGCCGGACCTGGCCCAGGAGGTCGAGCTCGGCAAGCCCGAGCCGCCGGAGGTGCAGCCGCACGAGCAGGCGCAGCGTCAACAGTCCCTCCCGACTATCGGCTCGCGCAGCCTCTGCCGCATCTGCCACACGGACTCCTGGGCCAAGGAGCCCCTCATCTCGCCCTGCAGGTTCGTCCGGCCCGCGTTTACCCGGGGCGCCCTTGTTGACGGGCGATCGGTCGCCCGGAGGCTGCTTGATTGACCCGGGCGCGGCCGCCGCTGACCCCGCCGCTCGCACCTACGCGCCCCGCTCCCTTTCTCCTTTTCTTTTACGAGGAACGCTTCTACTGCCAGTTTATTTCCTACGGTGCTCTATCCACTCGCGCCCCGCTACAGCTCTCTTACGGCTTTTAAGTTGCATTCGCGAGAGCATTTCTCCCCGTCGGCCTCGATCGACTTCGGCCCCCTGCCATCTCATCAGGAATTAATCTCGTCGCATTAATAGCCTTCTGTTGATCGGCCGAATTAATAGGTTTATATCGAGACGCACTTTAATGAATGATATTATCCGTGTTCCAAATCGCCGGGGTTGATTGAACCACTCGTGAGACTTTGACCTGTAGAGATTTTCGAAAGACAATTAAAACAAGCGTTTGTATTTGCTTCTTTTACGTATGGAATCGATATTAGCTATTTTACAAAATTTAATATTGCTTTAACAGTGATCATAAAACTAACCTTACCATTTTATAGCAAATAAAGACATTTTGAAAAAGTATATCGCCATGAATGATTATAGTAACAAAAATATACGCTTTCTAATTATCTCGGTTTTCTTTTTGGTCATTACTGAATATATTTATAATCTTAAAACAAAATTTACGTAAAGTAAGCATCAAAAGTTCCCCTTTTTATTCTAAACTATAATTAAAAAATTTATCAAGCAAGTTATAATTTTAAGTAGATTTTCAACTAAAATTGTGTATTATAAAATGTTAGGTTGATTCGAAAATTTATCAGCAGATATTAATACCCTAGTATTTGGAGGAAAAGAAACGTTTTTTTATATATAATTCGAAAACAAAAATACAAAACTAGGAAAGTTTATAAGATATTCTTTATTTAACACAAAGTACATGACTCGCTTAACTAATATTCTCCGATACATTATAGGTGTAAAAATCAAAAAATTAGTATACAGTACACGGAATCCCGTAAATATACGTTTATTATTTTATATAATTAAAAGTTAAAGATTTTTTTCAATAATCTATGGCAAAAAATCTCTATTACGGTTTTATACCGCTAACCGCGAGTGCGGAGCAATATGAAATTAATTTATGAATATTACATTTAAAATAAATAAGAGCATTTAATTTAGAATGTTTGCACCTTGTATACTATTTGCCCCGTCGCAATGTTCTAACTTTTGGGGTAATCTTCAGAAGTGGTTGCGTCATTTATATGAATTTCAACTGTATTAATAAGTGCAGAAAGAAGCCGTAATAAGATGCTAAAGTTCGTTGTACTTTGTTAGGTTAGCGTGCGCGTGCAACAAAGCAAGGGACGAAATTGCTTTTGGAGACCGGCATTTCGCATTCACGCGCAAGGGAGACAGGTCGAGGGCGCGCGGACGAGCGAGAAAGCGAGGGGCGGGGCAAAAAAGGCGAGAGAGTAATAAGTAGTCGGGGGCGCCCCATGATTCTGCAATAATGCCCGCGGAGGATGATGTTTATCACCCAATTCATCAGGACCGTTATAATTCTTCCCTTAGCATTTCTATTATCCCATTTTTTTCTGGCCGCCACCTCGAGTACCTCCTCTCGGCCCGTTATTTTCCTTCGGTTTAGCGGGGCGCGCGCGGTGCGACCTTAGACCGGGCCTCGCGGTTGCCGCCCCTCCTTCTTAATTCAGCCCCTTAAACTGCGGGCCACTTACTTATGTCTCTTTGAATGTCCCCCGCCCCTCGTTCCGCGCGTCCCGCCCTCGCGAGGCGAGAGGCAAGAATCCAGCGGCGTCGGCGGCGCCGGGGCTCCTTAGCCCGGGCCCCCGGGGGCCGCGCGTCTCTTCTCGTTTTCACGAAAGTTCTCATCTCCTTTGAGGCGAGCGTTATTTGTCGTGCCACATACATAACCTATAGGACGTGAATGACGATGGCGGCGCGGCGCCCGCGTCGCTTAGCTCGCCCCTTACGCCGAGGAGGGACGATGGGGCGGTGGTTCGGGGAAATCTCGTTTCCGCCGGCGCGGGGAGCCGGGCGGCGCACTCGCCGAGGCGCAGTTTCCGCGCTGCACTTCTGCTATTGCTCCGCGCAGACGGGATTTAACGCTCGCGACGCCCGCGTAACAGAGCCATGAGAGTTTTATTAATTATTTAACGCCCGCTCCGGCGTAGCGTAAAGCACGCGGATGCCATCCGCCGGGCCCCAACCCCCCACCCCCACCCTCCCGAGCCCCGCCAGCCCGAGCTTCCTATTATTCCTGGGGAAGCTCTCGAAGCGCGCGCCTCTCGCCTGCTGCACTCTCACGGTGTAATTTTCTGCGACTAGCGCGTCCTTCTCGTCGGCGGCCCTACTTTGAAAGGGTACGCGGGGCGCCCTTAAGTTATTGCGAGCTAAATGCGATGGAGGGCGCGGTAAAACAGGGCTTTCCACGCTGCCTCTTCCGCAGACTTCTCCTACTCAAGGGAACAAATCGTTTCAACTGAATCAGGTTCCATTCATCTTTTCGGATCGATTTCGTTTAAATAAATTTGTGGTCATTCCAAATGAATCTGGAAAATCGGTTTTACCAGAAAAATTATTGTTCTATCGTCCTTTGAAAATCGATATCTGGAGGCACTTCAATTTCTAATTATACTTTATATCCTCAAGATCTAATGGAGTTATCCAATTCGGTGCTTTTCAATTATCGATAGCATGTTACACGACACTACATTATACGAAACTATTCTACAAATTTTGATTTTGCAGTTTAACCTTATATAATCTTGCCACTCCATCAAGGAAACCAGGGGAAATAATGTATTTATCGCCACCAATAAGATATTTCCGCTCTAGTTATACTAGTCCCTGACGATAAAATAGAAGTTGCATATAGGTCAGCGATGGAGAAAAGAAAGTGTTGAACGAAAGTATATGACAAATTGTCAATAAGCCTATCTTGCCAAGTAAAATATTCAAACGATGTATATTATATTTTCTTAAATCTTTTATAATAAAGTAGTAATTTTAATGATAATTTTTTCTTTTCAGCTTATGTGACAGATTTAATAATAAATAATAATAATTACAGATAATAGTTAAGATTATAATAATTAATAAAATAATATTTGTTTCTATCTACTGCTGTTTTTAACGTTTATTAAAAATACTTTCACATAAAATTAATATAAATGATAATGAGAATTTAAAAAGCTAGAAAACAATGCCTTGCATTTCTAGGAATACAAGACATAATAATAATCAATCGATAAATTTTATCGGATTGAGTTTGGTTGAAATGAATTCAACTTCTAGGTCACTTGGCTTTCAGAATAGAACTTTGACGTACAATGTATGATGAGTTAAAATAATAAATCAAATGAAAAAAGTTTTATAAAAAACGTTATACAATATAATAAAGGGCATAAAGTTTATCGATATTTTATCAAAATTTTAAATGTTACGTTATTAATTTTTTTTTCAAATAATTAAAAATAGAATGTCAGTGAAATAGATAATGAATCAGAAGTGGGACATTGAGATTACAACTAATTTGCTGTAAATAATTTTATTTCAGACTATAAATAGTAGGACTATTTACAATTGGGGATAGCTTCTTCTTTCCGATCTGACTAAGTTTAATTAACGCGAACCTGTGAATTGATGACGCATCGCGATTCTATGCCTTAATATAGGGAAGGGAATTTTTATGGATATTTTTCCGATAAGCGCGGTTTATTTGTTCGATCGCAACTTATCTCGGCAGTAGTATAGCTTTACCCTTGGTGGCTAAATCTGATCGGTCGTTGATGGGACACAGCCGTCGGCGATTTCGGCCGGACGTCGAGTCGTTGGAGTTGGACCAGTCGGTTATAGTGACCGTCGTCTATGGGCGTTGCACAATGGTGCAGTGATCCTTGAAGCAAGTTTGTTGCGATGAGGCGTCAGGATCTGGTCGTCGCGTGCCCTGTGGTTCGGACGTGGTCTCAGCTTGAGTGAACGGTGTCACCTTTGTTGTGATCCCTGATCGAGAAAGAGAGAGAGCAAGCGATTTGCTCGCTTATATTGGGTTGAATACATTTCGAGTACTCATGTACTTGGCTTTCTTGAGTGGTACACAGCTTCTTACGCACGCGTAATACTGCCATGTTATGACGTACTTCTTTATTATTTTGTTTAAAAATTATAATGGTAATCACTCTAAATATAAAATTCATTGTTATATAATTATTAATTTTCATTAATAATATTTTGTTTTCTGTGTACTATTCATTATCGAATGACTATAAAAAATTGTAGAAATACAGATTGTTTAACTAATTACTTATTCCCTATCTATACTCCTTTCTTTCTCTGACCCTGTTTCTCAAAAACCAGAGAAACGGATAGAACGGATATGATACGTGTAGTTGTTGAGATAGAGATATTATTTAAAATATATATAATGAAAATAACAAAAAAAATATTTACTTTCGATATACATATTTTATTAAATGATCGGTTAGTAAATATCACATTGCTTAAAATTATATTTTTGCAACTGATTTTAGAGGAACTAAATATTACACTCTCATATTTCAGATGCAAGGGGTCCTTAGCTTATGTGCATCTTTCATGTCTAGAGAGATGGCTGAACCAATCCTACCGCAATTACTGCGAGATCTGCAACTTTCGCTACAACGCGCACGAGACGCGCCGTTATCAATGGTTTGTTCAACTTTCAATGCCGTAATTGATGAGTTTAGAAGCAGGAGAAACATATCACGTAGTTGAGCAATCATCAACTGATCGATTAATCCGGGTAGAAAAGGCTTTTACGGTTATTTTTCTTCGTTTCTATTTGCAGGTACGAATCGATTAGGATTTGGGTCAATCATCCCCGTAATCGGCGTCACATCCGCACAGATGCTCTGATGTTTACGTTGCTTTCTGTTTTCACTGCTGGACTGATTAGCATTTGTCTACTAGGTCACAAAAATACAAGTCTCATAAGAATTTTCTTAAAGATGCACAAATATGCTTTTCGCTCGAATTACTGTCAAATGCTCCCGACGAGTAATTTAACCTCTGTCGCGACAAATAACTGCGGAGATCGGGCGCAAGCGCGTCTTACGTGTAAATAGATCGAATTTTCCAAAAATCTCTGCTACAGGGGTATACATAGGCCTGAGTAGATTGTTGAAAATTAATAAGAAATCTTGATTACTTCAGGCGCCCACTTCTTCGTGCTGGAGAGTAAGAAAGTCGGCTTTAACGAGACTTGGACTAAGGCCGCAATCCTGCTCTTTATGATCATCGTCATTTTGGGTTACAGCGCGTCTGTTTATCAGCTGATAAAGGTAAGTTGTGTCCTTAAAACATGCGATCAGACCATTGCTGTCCCATTGTAGCAACGCTTAGCTCCAGGGGGCGACCGACGCCGATCGCGTAGGGACCGAGGTAACGACGGAAAAAGAGCACCGATCACTTGTGTGACGCGTACAGCGGAGACCCATTAGACAAATATTTCGCAAGCGGCAATAACCCAAAACTCATATTTGCGCGCCCTTTCAGGGAGAGGACGTCCCCTTTGAGCCGGATCGCGAGCCCGGGTCTCTTGATTTGAATTTCAATCGAGATCTTATTTGACGCGGCCAAAGTGATTCCGCCCCCCTTCTCTCCCTCATCCCGGCCCCTTATTTTTTTAAGGGGCCGGCGCATGCGCGGGGGCCATTCCCGGATCGAATAGTCCCGCGACTATTTGCGGGGCGCACATACTCGAGAAAATCCGGGATCAGCAAACCGGATTAAAGAGCCGACCTCCTGAACGTTTACCTTCGGCCCCGCGCTGCGAGTCTATCAGGCGCTCCTCTACCGTTCCTCCCATACTCATCGGTAGCCTCCCTAAACCTGCCCCTTTCGCACACACTCTCTCGCTGAACCGTACAATCTGCGAGGGTCCTTGCTTTGCTTGTTTGCCTGCCTGATGGCTCGCGAAAAATCACGGCCCAAGTATTATTGCGAGTTGACAAGTCGAGGCTGAACGATGCGTGATGTGAGAGGTCGCGGAGCCTTCGTCCCGACAGCCTTTACGCACTGTCGGTGACAAATTGTTCGACATGGTATTAGGATAGAAAATTTCAATGTCCTCATCTTATTATCTCGAATTTCACTTATTTATAAAGAGGGTAAAAAGTTTATTTAAAGAGATATAGAACTCATACGCATAAATCATAGTATGTGAATAATATAATGCAAAAATAAGACATTTTATAAATCTAGCGTGTATAAAATAAACTTTGCGCTCGAAATACAAACAATATTTTTTGATGTTGCAGATAAAAAACGCCCACGCTGCGCTAATAAAGATTTCGTGTGCCCGAAGGTGTGAAATGAGCATTTTATGCGCGGGAAAGTAGGAACTAAACCAGTTTACTGTTTTTACTGCAGCAAAAATACTTTTACATTTTGAAGGAAATTAAAATGTACAGTTATAATTTATTTCAGGCAAAATGCGAGTATGTATACGAGGTCTGACTATTAAATAACGAGACTGCTTATGAAAAAAAGTTTATTTAAAACATTGTCTATAATAGAGTACTCTCCTTCAATCTACTACTCTTCCCTTGGCATGCACCGCTCTATCCGTCTTTTTCCAAAGCAAAGCTGGAAGATTTCTTTTGTAAGAGCCTTTAGGAATCCCGTCGATTTTCGCTTCACCTCTTCTATCGACCACAATCGGGTTCCTATTAAGACAGATTTGATCTTCGAAAACAGGAGAAAGGCACAGGGTGCTAAATAAGGCAACTACGGTGCTTTTTAGAGCACTCGAGTGCCTCTGACGGATAAATAATGCTTCACAGACAGTGCGTTATTGCCAGGTGCGTTGTCTTGGTATAAGATCTGCAACTTATTTTTCTACAACTCCAACAGTTTCTTACGAACTCGTTCTCGAAGTGTTATCAAAACTTTCAAATAATAAGTTTGCTTTATAGTTTGACCTCTAAAACTTATTCAGGAATCACCATGCCGTAGATGTAGAAAAAAATCATGGTGTCGAATGACTTTAATTTCATTTCAATATTCTTGCTTTATTCTATGTTACGATACAGGAATTTTCTAGTTCGTGGGTTACCACTCAGTTTCAACATCGTATTAGAATATTCAAGTTTAATCGCAAATAATGATATTTTTCATAAATTCAGGCTCTTTTTTGGGATCCCGCACACATTTTTCTCTAGTTTAAATAATCATGTAAAATTTTTCTGACATTCTTTATCGGTGTTTACAACCCGAGCAATCATCCGAATGTTCATGCAACAATTTTTGTGCACAATTTTAGTCTCGTTATTTAGTAGTCAGATCTCGTATGCAGAATATTTAAAGGTGAACTAGACTGCTACATAAACTTGGATTGATTTTTTGCACTTTAATTAAAACTTTTAACATTTTAAATTGCAGCTGTACAAGTTTTGTCCCCCATTTTATTTACACAACGTTATACTGTACACCCATAGTTATTTTCATTATTTATTTAAGCTTAGATAAAAAAAATTTACTATCCAATGTATAACGCGTACTACACCATAACACTTATTAACTATTTAGTATGCAAATAATGTTTGTTATCCTTATGAAAGGCATGAAATTTTTAATAACTTTGCATTACCGACAGTACTTAAGTTTAGAAATGATCGATAAAAATGTAAAAGTTGCTATATAATCTCCAGGCAGGACGCGTAACGAGTTCGTATTCCCAGTTACACGATATATGGATCCGTGATATTGCTTGTATCTCCGGCGCTCCTTATGTCCGTATTTTTGAAAATTCATTTTATTCCCCGACGATCGGAATCTTAAGTACATTTGCAAGAATCCCGGTTTCTTATCACGCTGCGTTTGCGTCCCGAGTTCTTGCTTTCCGTTTAGCCGGTGGGCCGCGCGCGAGTCGAACAAGCCGCGCGGGGGCCAAGTCGATTCTCGAAAAATAGCCGAGCGCATATAACGGGGCGCACTTCCGATAAGGCTCGCGGTGCGCGTGGCCGAGGCATAAAGCCGCATGATCGAGGTAATTTTTGAGCCGGGCTCCGGATTTGCCCGTGCGAGGCCCATTACCCGGGCGGCGCACGGAAAATCCCCGGGAAAATCGCGGGTTCGGCGCCAAGTGGGAAATTCCGGGGCGGCGGGAGCGGGCAAGTTCGCCCGGGGCGCGTGCGGCGTAATTCTCGAGGCCCGGCTCTCCCGCGCGTATCGTTTCTACATACCGGGTGCGGAGAGACCCGAGCCCCGGGGCCCCGGCGATGATGGCAACAATTCGCGGAACGGCGCTTACGCCCGCGGCCCCGACCCGGGATTTGCCCGTTTCTCTTAACGGCGCTCCCGCGACTCGGCCGCCGACTTTGGCTTTTAGGGGCCTCGCGAGTGCTTGCGCGCGGGGCATAGTTTAGGGCCGCGGCACCCGAGTCACATCTCTTTTATCATACGAGCCATGGGTACGCGAGCGTAGATTATTAATGTTTCGGTGAAGACTCTAGCCCTGCCGTCGGCAATGTTTAATGTCGAAGCTAATCGGCTACGTATGTTGGTTCTTCCCGGGCTCTCTAGAGCTCGCCATTACTTTCGACGTCAGTTTAACATTTTATACATTTAACGGTATGAGCAGGATCAAATTAATGTCAGATAAATTAAAATAAGGAGTTCGGTCGTAATTCGAAATTCGAGTAGAAATTAAAAAATGACGTTTAAAATTCTTAATTTACCTTCCATTAATTTACGATAATTAAACTCAAAATTATTATTTTTCCCTGTAACGCCTGAATGAATTTAATGAAAATTATTATTATTATAACAATGTAACATTTAATGATTTTTCTTTGTATAACCATCTTGATATACGAAAAACACTAATTTTTAATATATTTTTTCACATTTATAAATTAATCATTCTCCTTGCATACGATTACTTATATTTCCTGAAGCCAGCATAAAACAAAGAACAAATAATTCATTATTTAATAAAAATAATTTATTAGTTTCTTTTTTTTACTATTCAATCTTTCTTTTATTGCACATTTTTAAAGATTTATGCTGCAAAATATTGACTTTTCGTTATCCAATTATGTAGAATAAAAACTAGTCATTTACTTGTCTATCAATTCATGTAGTCTGAATATCGTGTCTTCTTTACTACTGCTTCGATCGAGGCTCCGCTAAGTCCTATTGGGATCGATACTATTGCGACACTGACAGCTACTTTATTAAACAATGTACGACCACTTTTACCCTTGATATATAGTTCGCCTGAACTTCTATTCCCCACGAACTTCTATCGTTTACTATTGTCCAGACACTGAGTTTTTGGAATTCTCTTCAACGCATTTGTTTATATCCCGAAAATTTACTGACATGAAACCTTTGAAGAAAAATTCTATTATTATATGGATAGATATTATAATAAGATTGATACTTTATTAATGTATGTGCATCGAAATTAATACTTGGGGATAACCAATAAATTTCTTATTCAGTTTCACGATTCATTGATTCCAATGGAGTTTTATTTTTTAAAAGTTTGCGAGATGCTCGAAAGCACCCTGTTAACTCAAAATGTCGCATCTATTATGTCATATCTACTCATTCTGTCGAAAATGCTTAGAGAGTAGTTGAACCTTACGCTTTCCTGGGCGCTTTCTCCGAGTTACTCGTTACCTCGCCCATATACGCTGAATAGGGTGACAAAGTTTTCCACGGAAAACCACGAGTTCCTTTGTGCCCGGGAAATGAACGCACCAGCGAAGTCTTGATTTAAACGAATTAAACAGAAGAAACGGAGATTGGCGCGGCATCAACTGAATGAGGAAAAAAAAGTTTTCCGCGCGGGTCGCCCTCGGTCCTCCCTCAGTCCGCCCTCGGCTCTCCCAGTCCCGGGTCAGCTCGGCAAAGGACGACTGCCGAGATAAAAGAACCAGCGCCCAGAGTATCTTTTGGAAATTCGGGCCGCCTCAAAGCCTCGAGCGCGAATGAAGCGAATTTCGGAGGGGCCGAGTCGGCGCAGCACTTAATTTGGCCGGGCAGAGCCGGCGGCCCGGTGTCCCTCCCGGTTTCCAGCGGCCGGGGGATTAAAAGTCCGGCGCGGGCCGGCCGCGATTACTTATGAATGCCGGGGCGTTGGCTGGCGCAGGGCCGCGCGGGTAATTCCGGCGGCGAGTGACGGCTGTCGGGAAGCCGATCGGCACCGGCATCTTTCGGATGAATGATTAAGGCCGCGGCTCGATTCCCGCGGGCGGCGCGTTTACTTTGCCGGGGGGCGCCGACGCGATCTTGCGGGCGGGCCGGGGGACGACGGGGAGAATGGACCCGGGCGGGCGTATCGATCGGCCCCGCGGGAGCGAGAGCCCAGGGGCTCGGACCTCCCGCTCTTTCGAAATCGGCCGGCTCTGGGAGCGATTAATTCGGGCCGCGCCGCCGGCCGCGTCCGATGTGTCCATTGCTTTAATTAAACGAAAATCAATTAAACGCGAGATGGCCCGGGGAGTCGGGGCCGGGCAAGCTGCGCTCGCGGCAATGGGGCGCCGCAGCCTCTGCCCCGGCAATGACGCGCGCGTGATTCATGCGCCGTCGATGGCTTATGGGCCGCGCGGCTTCCGGTCCGCGGGGGGCCGCCGCCCGCCCGAGCTCCAGATGACTGGCGGCTCGCGCGCGCCTCCGTATAAACGCGAGCCGCGCGATGGGATTTTTTTTCCGGTCCACGCCAGGTGCAGTTGTATCTATAGTGGGAATCGGGTCCTCGTTGGGGCTCCCCGTTGTTGTCGCTCTTGTCCGATCGTTCATTTCATGCCACGCGCGTTGAGAGCTTTCGTTTGTTTACATTGCCGATAGATCGGATGGGAGCCCATCATTTTTTACTACCAGTTTACCATTCAAATGAAAGACGTGCCGCGCGAGCGCAGTGTTTTAATTAATTCCGTTTCGAAAGCGAAGCTTGTTAAACCGATACACTTGGGAAAATAGACATGGACTGAATGAAAACAGTTGTTCAGTACTTTAGAGCATTACATTCACGTACTTTGACATGCGGTGAATAACACGAATCAGCTAATTATTAACGTATCATTTTACACTGTTGAATAAATATTATAAAGTTCAGATATTTAAACACATAAAATATTTTATGTCAAGAATTTATCCTGCACAATATACTGGTATTTCATACTTCATCAACCTGATTTTACTTTAAATAGTGTCACAAACCGATATCTTACCACTAAGTTAATTTATTTAAAATCAAGTACAAATATTTGGCTTCATGTTAAAATATATTACATTTTTGATAGGAAAGTACCTTTTAACACTCTTTATAATCATTTCACAATAACTTTAAATGCTTGCATTTTAAATTCTTTCGAAGTAAAATCCATCAAGTACTATATAGAGGATAAAGACTCTGCAGAAGACATTTTGAAGTATTTATATTTCAACATACAATAAGGTCTTGAGATACTTCCTCCTATTGGAAATATTATTTAATTTAAAAAATTAATTCTACGTTCATTAATTTTTAATCGATTTTTTTTGTTCATGGCTGTTTTACGCAAGTTATATTCCAAATGGAATAAGCTGTAAAGTACTAATCGACTGTTTTCATTCTGTCCACGTCTATTTTTCCAAGTATACATAGGTCTAACAAGCTTCGCTTTCGAAATGGAATTAATTAAAACGCCGTCTATGTAAAACGTCTTTCTTATGAAATGTAAAGTGGTACTAAACTAATAGTGCTCCAGATAAATCTATCGGAAATGTAATCAAATAAAGTCTGTCATCAAAGGTTTCAAAGGCAAAAATTCCATTTTTTTCCTAGCTCATTTATGCATTTAATCAATTCACTCGTTAGATTATGTTGATTGATCGATGCGTGCAAATAATGAATAGATGCCCTGGATAATATAATTTCTCTCGCTGATTGATACGAATTCTGTGCAAATACTCTAATTTTCAGATCAATTAAACTTATCGTAAGCGGGGATTTACAAAATTGGACGTTTTCGGGCAATAGTATAAACGAGCTTATCTTTTCGCCTTGCTGGGGGAACGTTGTCTCTCGCTCGGGATTTACCCGGACCACACGCTCAGGAGCCCTAGGGTGCTGACCCTTCCGTGTAGACGCTCGTGGATTGTATAGCTGGTGTGTAGCGCCCTTGTTTAACCCGTGGCTCTAGGAGGAATTCTGAAAGACGAATTCTAATTTGCCGTCGGGACTGATGATATCGCGTGGGGTGCTGTTAAGTAGTACTAGACCACTGGTGTACGACGAGTTATATTCGGAGCATCTCTGGCGTAGTTACTGCTAGTTGGACGCAAACAAAACAAAGAGAACTCGCACAGAAGTGACGTATTTATATTTTCGACGTCGGTTGATTTGCCAGGATAATACGCTGCACGTATATCAGAGGATCTATATACCCGATACCTCCGCAAGTTTGACATGGTACATCGCCATGCACTATATGGGGTGTGTAGGTTCGATGATCGATTGCGAGTACATTATAATATATCCTAGTCTGTACACAGGATTCTTGTAAGCATAGCTAAAATAGGAAGTATTTTACCCTTGCGAATTTCTCTGCGACGGAAATTTATTTAAGAATTCCTTGCTTCAAGATTAAATCAAGATAATGAAGTACTTACTGATCCCGTGAAAGTGCAGCTATAATCAGTGCTCGTGTATCACTTACCTGAAACAAAGAAAAAAGGGGCTCAAATAAATATATGCCCGTTATTTCGCGCGGGGGACATTTGCTTTAAAAGGTCCTCGTGATTTATGTCCCTAATTAAAGCGAACTTTTAATTTACTACCGCGCAGCAAAACTGCAGCGTAAGATCCAAAGATCGGATGCGGAACACGTAAGCTTTCAAGGAATTGCAAAGATCACACAATATCGCGGATGGTTGACGAGCGTCGTGGCGGCCGCTCGTTTTATTAACCGGAACGCTGCCTAAACCTCGGGGCGCCGGATCAGCACTCAAATTAAATTTTTCATTCGCAATTCCTCGGCAGTCTTACAGCAGAGAGCCAGGGGTAAAAACGCTTACGTCTCCGTTTCGCCTCCGGATTCTCCCTTTAATCTCAAATCCGCTCATAAATCCCATCCGCGAACGGCAGAAGATCGGTAAAAGGAATAAAATCCCCTGGCGGCCGGGCTAGCTTGCCGTTCATTTCAAAATTAGCCGGATGGATCGGGGCCGGCAGCGAGAGCGAGAGAGAGAGGCAGAGAGAGGAACTGTCGCCAGGGACGAGTATGACTAATCCGCGGCTCCACTTCACTCTATGACCCACTAAAGCGAGAGACGGGCTGCATCGATTGCACCGGCAGCTGAGTGAATTTGGAATCATCGATGGAGATACCGAGGTGAGCAGCGCAAAAAGGAAGCCCGGGAGTCGAGCGACCGACTTGAATTTTCGAGCGATCGACTCATTGCCGGTCCTTCAGTCAATCGGCCTGCTTCCGACCCGAGTCGAAGTCCGAGACGGCAATTATTGCGCTTTAGCGAATCTTAATAAATTCAATAGGGCACCGAGCTTGGGAGTTTCGCGCCACTGGGCCGTACCTAAATTCCATTCCTCTACGGTCGTTTATAATTAATTTGGACCGCCGTCGAATTATCGGCTTGAGGCCAGTGTCGCTCGCGGTGCGACCCCCTGGAATTTCGTCCAGACACATGTGTGAATAAATTCCGAATACGCGCGAACGCGCTGCCAGTTCAATTATGCGGCGCCTCTTTTTCCCGTTTGTTTATGGTCCTCGCCGGTCCGTTCGTTCGATTGTTTACTCACAATTACTCGACGAGCATTGCCATTAGTTTATCATAGGTGTAATCGGTATTCATTCGTTCCGCCTCAATATGGATGCGACTTTTTTCTTTTGTATACCGTAGTGGGAAATGAACTGTCTTTTCTAGTTAACGTGTTAATCGAGTAAAATCTTAAATGAATAATCAATTAATTTGTGGAATTCAATAAAAACAAAATTTTTATCTCAATGTTGATGTAGTTTATATATTTCATCAATAAGTGTCCAAAAACTTTTTGATGTTCATTGCTTTTAGATTGCAATTGGATTATATTATCGCGATTACGAAGATAAATTTAATTAAGATGAAATCGAATGTGAAATACAAGATAATACTTGACTGTGTAAAGAAAACAATAATATCCGTGGACATGAAGTTTGTATCTGGATTGACTAATTATATAATTGAGAATACATTTTAATAAATTAAACGGTATAGTTATTTCGAACAATATTTAATAATCAAATAATTGAACAATGATTAAAAATTTATCCGGTACTTTCTTTCACTTGAGCGAAAATAAAAAAACTCGATTAAAAAATATTTATTTCAGTAAATACCTGTTTTTAAAATACAGATTCTCCAATACAACGATACGGCGAAATCTCTGTTTAATACATGTGCGAGGCGCGGCTTGCTCTCTTGTTTGGGTCATTAAAAAAATCATAAATATCACTGTATACACAAATGGACCCGGCGAGCGAACACGCACAGATCAAAGCGTCAGCTATTCTTTTAACACGAGAGCTGACATACTTTTTCATTAGGGCGCGCGACAAGGATTCAACTGTATCTACCTAAGATTCCTATCGGACTTTCCAATATTTCCATTACACTGCTCAGCGCTTATCTGCAAATTGGAAACATCGTTTCAGCGGCGGGAAACCCGGGCGCTCGAAATCGGCAGCGAGTCGAGGCTGTTTGCAGAGGGCGGCGCGGGCTACCCGGCTCCCCGGGGCCGCGGCGAAAAAAGGCAAAGCGGCATTTACATAGATAGGCCGCGGGCCGTATAAATCATCGGGGCGTGACGCCCGGAAAACACGCGCCTTCGGGCGTCATGTAAACGTCACGGGACGGACGTTTATGGGGGGAAGGGGGGATCGGGGCGCGACAACGAACGCGCGCGCCTGAGCGATCGCTTTGTGGAGAAACGGCCCCGGGGGGGTGGGGTGGCCGGCCCTCGGTATCGGGGGCCCGTAAAAAACCGCCCGCGGCATTGAAACGTTCGCTTTCGTTAATTAATCCCGGGGCGGGCGGTCGGTAATGCGGTCGTTCGGGATTCGGCGCGCGCGGCCGTCGCGGCCCGTCCGCGAGGCAGTTAATCTCGCGGCGACATTCAGGATTTTTACGCGCTGAATTTAAATAGGAAGGGGGCCCGAGCCGCCCGTAATTGTATCGCCCCCCGAGGCGGCTTATTGTGCGGGGGCGGCGCGTCGCCGGGGCCGGGCCCTTAAAAGCCCCCCCCGCCCCTCCGCCCCGGCTTTTCTCCCCGGAGCGCCGCCGCGGAACAACGGGGTCGACTGTAAAACCCGGTGCACAATGCGGGGGCGGCGCGTGCACGCCGCGGTAATTTGCTTTCTTTCGACGGGCCGGGCGCGTGCGTGGCCCCGCCTTTTCATTTTCTCGAGCCGCTCGCCGGCCGCGCGACCCAATTATACCGGCGGGCCGCTCGGGCCCCGCGCGAAAACTCCCATTCGGCCGGGCTCGCCGCGAGAGGCCGACGCGCCTCATGAGCATACCATGAATAAACACTGAAAATTATTGCTCCCCGCCACTTTGGAAACTCGTCCTGCCCGGCTAATTGGCTTTGGTCGCGCTTATACCTCGCGCGGGGAAAAAGACCTCGCACTCGGCCTCATTTTCGCGTCGTCTCCCCGGTAACGATAATCAGCCGCGGGCGCAAGGGGGGAGGGATGGTCCGCGGCCGAGGCGATTCTCCTACGGGACAATTACGGCCCGGTTTTCGACGAGCTCTCGGAAAATTTCCTTTTACCGCTAGTCCGCCGCGCGCGCGCGCGCCCGTTTATCGCTCGTTATTATTTTTCCCTCTTCCAGCTTCCCGGATTTTGCATATTCATCCGAAAAATGTGTAGGCCGGAATAAATGCTTCCTCTACTGGATTGTTAACTCCAAATTCACAGGCTGTTCTACTTTTAACAGTTTTAAAGGATTTAAATAGCTGTAGGAAGGTGCATACAGATCGTTTATGCAGATTAACATTTTTTTTGAGTGTACGCGAGCCAGTGCATTTGCTGGGGCTGATCGTGAAAATTAATTTGAATACTCTTCATAAGCGAAGTTTTCCTCATTTATGCAATATCCATTATAACTTGTACAATATGAATTGTACTTTATTCTCATTATGCCAGTGATAGTGATGCAACGATTTAAATATAATTGGAAAAAATTAAAAATTTATAGCACGACTGATGAACGTCCTTGTAACAATTGTATCAATTAAAATCAATAGCTTCAGATTTTGAAAAATTGGTTGTTCCGGAAATTAAAAAATCCGCACCTTTCCAGTAAATCAACTTGGAAACATAATTTATTTAAATAGGCATTCATTCTCGCTGGATAATATACAAATTATAATATAGATGACATTTGGCGGCGAAATACCTTTTGACATCGATTTCGTAACTGATTGCGACTTTATAAAGCTTATGCGCGTAAATGAAAAAGCTCTTCTGGCACATATATATGCGAGCAACAGTATTTGCGGCATATGGTAATATTTGCAGTTGGACCGTTTCATTGTCCGTTAGCTTAATAAAGCTTGATAAAAGAGTTATAAAATCATTTGGATATAAAAGCGAGCAGCAGACTTCAGTGCACTTATTATAATTGTGCGCAGTTAAGAGAAATGAAAAAGGATCGTTCGTTAATAAAATCGGAGTAAGCGTCGATGAACTATCGATAAAAAGCCATGATTGCACTGCCGGTGCTCGAGGGAAAATCTCCTATACCTCAATTAAAGCGATTGGTGTTAAAAAGTCAAAGGCGATATCCACTTTGACGAGGATCGGTAATCTAATTTTTTGCGCTATACCTGGGTATAAAGAGCGATGGGGGCAGGCAGTCGGTGATAGACCGGGGCTCTCGCGCACGGCTAAAGGACAAAGTCGATCGGCCGGCTCATAATCGCGGACGCACAGTCCGTGACAGCCGTTACCGCGCCCGGGCCAAATCCTTTGGTCGGCCAGTGGCCGGGGCGGGGCCGCGCGACGCACGGCCGAAAGCCGGGGGCGCGCCGGCAATCACCCGCGGCGGGTCGCCCGGGACTTTGTTTCTTCTTTGACCCGCTTTCGTCTTTGAGCGGCGCGGCGGCTCTGCCACGGACTAAATGGATTGAGTCCCGCCGGCGTGTGCCGGCCAAACGAAATGGAGCGAGCGTCCCGGGCGCCGCCGCCGCCGCCGCCGCGGGGACAAGGTTCGATTCTGCCTCGCCGCTCCATCAGTCACCGCCCCGAGGATTTGCCCGGTGCGTGGAAGGCCTCTACGTGCTGAGATCGATGGACCCCTGCCCTCCGCGTCTGCGCCTCTTCCGCTCCGTTTTCATTCGCCTGGATTTCGCCTTAAATCGTCGAGCGCGTTCGTTCGCCTTCTGAGTGCCTTTTCGCGGAGGGAAAGGTTACTGTCTCTCGACTTCTCGTGAATATTGATTGGTCCAAGTGACCCTTCGTTGGGCGTACCGCTGTTTTCAACGGAACACTGGCTTTCCTCGTGTGCGTATAACACATTGTATTTGCATTAATTGAAAACGCGACGTTGGTGGCAATGTGAATTTTGGCCTTCTGCTAATCTTTACTTACTGCCTGCATCAGCCAATTCGATGTCTTCAGATTCTGTATAAATTAGCAATAAAGCCGTGGATACTTTACCACTCTTCAATACAAACAAATTCATTCGACTAATCAAGAAACTTGCTGTACGATTACTTTATCAGAAATATACCAGGCAATGCACATTGTTGCTCTCATCAAATAAATGTCGCTGAGCTTGTATACTGAAGATGACCTCGATGACAACAAACATGACTTGATCGAAAAACTTCATAATACTAACTTATAACTTACAATTTTCTTTGCTTCTATAAATGATATAAAGTATACAATCGAAGAGATCGCAGTATTGACTTTATTAGTAACGTTACAATAAATGAATCGAGAGTCTGGATATAGGACAGTTAGTAAACAATACAATAGTAATAATAATTATATTTGAAAATATCGCTCTTATAATTGAATTAATCAATATTTAACTACTCATATATACATATGGATATACAGTGCAATATAGTGATAATTTGTTGATCGATAATGAATTGAGTTCTTTAAAGCTTTTCATTTAATTATTTTTTAATATTGTTTACATATCTATAAATCTTTGATTTATTTTTCCTGTATATTTAAAACACGCATCTATTATGCACATAATAGATTTACCTAAGAATATGATTATTTTATACAACGTGTGATAGTACTAAAATAAAAGTATTTTAGGTTCAACATATTTTTCTTATTTTCAGGATAAGAAAAAAATTCAATAGTGGAGCAAAAGTTTTAGTCATAATTTGATTACACAAACAATTTTTTTCCCACGTATAATCTATAAAAATAAACATAAAATAAAAGGTCGAGTAAACCGTGTGTGGAACAAGCAAAGGAATTAAGAAAAAGATATGCGGAACAGATTATAAAGCTTACTATTGCTTAAGCTATGAAACTTAAAAACGAAAATTAAATCTCAGAAAACAAAGAGAAAAATACAGAGAAGAGTTAGAAAAACATAATTAAAATAGTTTAAAATAAGCGAAGAAATCTAAATTTTCTAGGCACGTAACAAAATAAGGAAACAAAATATCTTTCTCATCTTTTCTACTTTTTATAAAGTAAAATATTTGTGGATATAAGGAAGACTAAATGTATTTTTTATGGTTACTTCCGATCTACATGCTTTACAGTAAAGATAAACATTTTTGAATCAAATCACTATTGGCATTCTTTTTATGCATTTTGAACTTAAATAGATATATATGGGTATAAAATATTATGGTACGAAAATTCCTGCAGTAACAATGACAATTAACTATTCTATTAAATAAATCAATTTTATTTTAGCAACCTGAAATTGCGTTATATCATAATAAAACTGCCTATTATAGATACACGATGTATTCATAATGAAAATAGTCGTATCTACCTACACGAGTATGATTCATAGCGTATTGTAGTGAATAATATTTCTCACAATTATATTATATTGTCACGGAATGGATTATATAAAAGTTAAAAAATATAATTTAAAAAAATTTATTTTGCAAAGCATTAAGAAACTTAGATTTAAATAAATTTTTAAAAAGTAGTAAATTTTAACACTTTGAAGGCATACATTACACAAAGCAGTTTGTTCTAATATATACGAAATTCTGAAGAGAGGCGAAGTTTATTTAAAATTCATTGAAGCATTTAAAGGTTGAATAATTTTTCTTTGTATTTATATACATGGAATTGTTTTTTTAGTCGTTATAATGTTAACAAACATAATAATTTAACGGTTAAATGAATTCGCACAGTGCATCAAATTCTATTACAAAATTTTTCCGAGCGCAGGAATAAATACCATCGTGCTTTTAGCGAAGTGAAATACTTTGAAAGCGAAACAGAAAATCAGAAAATACGCGAAAAGTTTGCGCACGAAAACATTGTAAAAATATTTATTTCCCTGGGTCGGATAAAAGAACAAGCACGCGGCCTTTGAACGAGGATGACGAGACAACAATAACAAGTTCGAGCGCAATTATCAGTGTATCCCGTAAGGCGGGGAGGAAATGCGCGCGCCTCGAGGCGGCCCGGCAGCCTCGTACTGTAATTAACGCAAAAAGACCGTTAGCGTGACAGCGGGGGCGCAGCGCCCGGGGAATAGGGGATCGCGTGGCGGGGCGGTCGGCGCCCGCAGGGAGGAAGCGGGTCGTCCCGGTGACAGTTACAGGGCTCGCGGCGGCGGCGGCCCAACTTTTATGACGTCGATCGCCTGGAAGAACACGTCGAGTTTCCGGCGCGGAACTTGTCACGACTCTATTAAGCCCGGTGGGCGCCCGGGAACGAGGGCCTCGGCTTGATATGCCCCGCCCACCCGGCCTCATATAACTGGCAAAGAGCGGCCCACCCCCCCACCCCACCCCGGATCCCGGCGAGCCCCTCCCGCGTCGCTTGTTTGCCGCGCCCGACCCGGGGACTTTTCCGCCCGCGCGCGGCTTCTGTTTTTCCCGCGGGCCGGTAGCCCCGCGGAATCTCGGCGGCGGGCGGTTTTATCCGGAGAAATTCGAGACACGCGCTCGCCGGCGTCTTCCCGGGCCCGGCGACGCTAATCGGCTTAGCGCTCGTCGGCCCCGGGGCCGGGAAAGAGCGCCGGGGGGAGTCGATCGGAGCGGGCGCGCGGCCCCTGGGGAATTGCGACCCGCTGATTTGATTCGTCTCGTTTGACGGCCCGGCTTTTCCGCCGCCTTCTCCCTCTCTCTCTCTCTGTCTCTCTATATATATATATATATGTCGACAGCCGATGGATTTGGAATTCATACCGGCCGCCGCGTTCTCTTACTCCCACAAGCTACCTATGCTCTTTCGCCCATTGCCGGAAGTGTGTGTGGATGGCGCCAGCTCGATCGCATCTATCAATTATGAATCCCAATAATGGTTTAGTAGCCCGATAGCATCTTGAATGAGCCCGTGGGCCCTACAGTTTAAGAACAAACAAGTGACTAACTATCGAGTGCGCGAAACTAGTAGTAACATCGCGGTCTCGCCAGACCGAGCAATACACATCGGCACCCCGGTTATTCTCGACTTGGCCAACTTTAACGTTATATTAGTTTTCCGTAAGCCGAAATAAGTCCACGGACGGCAAGTTTTTGTTTAACATAAGCGTTATTGTGTACTCCGAGCAAAGTTGCACGGATTATCCTCGGGCGGAGGGGCCAGGAATGCTCAGAGGCGGCGGCGGTGGCGGCCTTTTTGGCGAGTGGCCACGACAAAGAAACTCTCGTAGCAATAATCAAATAAGAGCAATTATTCAGTATGAATCGAGTGAGGACTGGGGCGGGTGGCGGTGGCGCTTTGAGAGGGGCGTGCGCTGCCGGGCGAATCGACAATTATCAACATAATAATCGCGAGATTCGGAATAGTCCATAACTAAATTTCCCGGCGTTCCTTAGTTATGATACCGAATGGAGAGAGACAAGTCGGGGGTGAGGAAGATGAGATGACAGGGGCTTGGGGGGGCGGGGCACAAAGCAACGAAGTTTGTCTGGATGCGGAGCAGCGGAGACTTGGAGTGAGCTACCGGTTGTCTGTTGGCTCTTGGGGAATAGTTTGTTTTATTGCTCCTTCCGCTTTGTTCAATTCTCCATCTCTTACCGGGGCGGGGATATCCCCAGAAGTTTGAAATTCATCAAACAATTAGCATCAACTTAATCGTTAATTGGCAAATTAACTTTGAGCCAGTCCATTTTTACGCTCTCGCGCCCGACTCAATCTTCCGTAGTAACTTTTGGCGCGTCGTTAGCACCTCGCCGGGGCCCCATTACCCTTACAAAATGGCCGCTGCGGGCGGATTTTAGGCGAGCGACGCGTTAAATTCCCTGGATTATTCATCCCGGCACCGCTACGATCGGCGTTTAACGCGGGCGCGACACTGGACAATTGTTGCCGGGCGCTTTAGCAAATATCGCGTAAAGGCTCCACGGGGCTCGGCTCGCTGCCTCTTAAAGTGAGAATAACGAAAGCGTAAAGACCGCTGGTGCGGCCGTAAAAATCAAAAGCCCGGCGCTCATTGAAAAATCACGACGACTGTGCGGGGCTTCGAACCCGGACGGCAAAGTCCATTTCCCGGGGGGCCAAGTGCCCGCCTCGCGACGCCCGGCAGCCTCCCCCCTTGGGCGATATCACTTACTCCCCCGCCTCTACGTCGCCCCTTCGCGTTTCGAGGAAATACGCACGCGACGATTATCGTTAGCCCGTATAGTGACACCGCAATTTCATTTGTCCCAAGAACCAGGCGGCGCCTTGGTACCGATGGTGGCGCAGAGCCGTACACATCCGCATCCTCCTCGAGAACAGGGAGCCGGAGATGCAGCAGCAGTAGCAGCCGTCGCTGCAGCAGCGGAGCAGAATGAGAAGCGCCGATAGCAAGGGGCTAAGTACGAGGTGAGCCGCGGAAAATCCCCCGGAAACCTTTTCTATGGCCTGCGGATCGCCCGCAATCACTAATAGTTCTTTGATCGAGAGAGGAAATTAGAAATTGCTGCTGACTCGTGGCTTTGTTACCTGCTCGGATCGGATTCGTTCCGAAGATTGGTTTCTGTGTATCGAGGGCCACTTTATAGATACATTTAAGTCTATCAAGTGACGCATGAAAAGTAATTTTTACTAATGTAAATATTGTTGTCAAAAATCACAATTATCTTATTGTTTGATTCATTTTAATAATATATAAATATGTACCACACGTGATGCATCATTTATTTTTAATTAAAATATATGTAATATTGATATTAAAGGCAGTTCGTAAATATAATAGTAGATTTTGGACATTATTTGACAATTAAACATCATGATTATTTTATGCTTAAATTTATGTTAGTAGATGCTTCAAATTTGATTATACACATGATTTTCATTTTCTTATTTTACTTAAGATTTTTGTTTTGTAGTGTTGTAATAATCTAAGTTTAAATTAGTTTTCGAAAATTTTAGTTAAATCAATTCGAGAAAGTATGGAAAATCTTGTTATAAATTCTCTGGTAAGTTTACGTTTAAATAATTAACTTTAAACCTTATCGAAAAAACATAAATTAGAAATGTCTGTATTAAAATGAAAATTCTTTTACTTTAATAGACAGAGTGAATTCATTGAAACTTATCAACCTATGCCTATACTTTAATGTTATTTTACAAGATGAAAAGTCATAATTTTTCTTTAGTATTACATTAATTAGAACTTTTTATTCCATTTTTAGTAATTTTTATATGCATAAAAAATTTTAATTTAAATTTTTTATAGAAACTACAAGAAAATGGAAAATAAAACAAAACCCTAATTATCTTTAACATAGAATATATCATTTTTACTTCCTGCAATGTAAAGAGAAAGTTCGTTAATTAATATATTATGCACTGGATTGCAATATCCGGCATACGTTTGTATGTTTGAAAATTAAAACTGTTGAATATGCAAGAGTTATAAAATACTTGATGGGAAAATGATTGTTCAATCTTATATTTGTCAAATATCAGACAAGAACTAAAAACAAGTTTTGAATCTTATTGCATAAAATTTAATTTAATATTTTAATACATACTACAAAGTAAGTTTTAGTTTTTAAACTATACAAGATTCGTTTCAGCATTTTATTTTTTCTGGTAACTTTTATACGATAAATAGCCTTAAAGAAAGTACAAATGTTATTCATTTGAGTGAAAATATTTACTTTAAAGATAATTTCTAGTTCATATTTCAGACAAATATTAACAGCATTATTGTACTAAAGTCTATTAAATAAATTTTCTGTATAAATTACATTTACAAGAAATTCACATTAAATAGTTTACAAACGATGGTTTGAAAGAAGTTTACAAGCATTTGGTTAATATAATCTTGTTTATATATATTGAAAATAAAGGAACTTTAATGCTGTTATATCATGGTCATCATGCTGTAATAAAAACTATTTTCATAAACAAAAAGTATCTTTTTATAAAAAAATCTTATTATAAGATATAGAAGTATTGTACCGAATTTTTTGTCCGCCCATAGCAACCGCCTTACTTCCGTGGCAAGCTTCGCTACAAGCATCTGAATGTCGCTAAGCTGCAGTGGTATGTATCACCCGAAGGAAAGGAGCTCACGTAAAAATAAAAATCAACCAAAAGACAATACGAAATGTATACATGCACACATACGTTTAAGGTCGATTAAAATTAAAAATACTCGCGTAAATATCGACATATCCTGAATTATATTAAAACCAACTATATCTGTTAAACATTGAGTAATAAATCAACGAGAAATTAAATTACTTTTAATTTCCTTAAATAATAAAAAAGGACTCCATGGATCCTGCAATATAATATCAGGATTTTTAACGTTTAGCAATAAAATATTCAAGTAAGTTAATTAAATTTTCGTTTGAAACGTTACTTTGCTAATTATCAAAATTCACCGGTGGAGAATCCAGTGAAGCGAAAGGCCGGTGATCAAAGTTGAGGCATTCAAGTGGACAGTGTCGACTCGGGCAAGCGTCGGCACTTATGACGCTGCCGATATAATGAATGTGCGACATTTCTCCTGAGCAAGCACATTCTCCTGGGGTTTTGATACCCTCGCGAGCCCTCGTGGACGTGTGCGGGCCGGGCGGAAAGGCGCAGCGGCAGCTCGTTGACTTGGATCTCTTCATCGGGCGGCAGCCTCGCGCTCGAGGACCCTACTTGTAATTAAATTGGTACCCGGTGTGCGGGCCCTTCGCCCTGCCCTGCCGTCGCGCCACCTCCCGCCGACCTCGTCTCACTCTGCTGTTCGTGCAAAATTTCGCGTTAATTGATTGGCGCCGCTGGGGCGAAAAAACGCGCGCACCTGGCCAACACTTGCACGGCGAGCGTCCCGAGCGAGCACCTGTAACGATCTTCCCTGCAAGTGCTATTTTTCCACGACTCGTTGTACCCGGTTAATAATTATCAAAGTCGCCCGGAGTGAGTCCGCTTGCCGGATCCCTCGCTGCACACACGTACAAGCGCAAAACAAAAGGGTAAACAGCGAATTTTCCGCCCAGGGAGGTACGCAGCGGAAAATTGCAATTAACGGCCGGGGAAAACAAGTCCCGCGCGGGCCTCCGCCTCGGTTCTCTCTCGAAAAATCCAAAGCAGCTGCGCGCCAGCGAGCTTCAGACATGGCGGGCCCAAGCTATAGGGGTCGGACTGCAGCGCTCCAAACAAATTCGCCGAAATAAAAGGTTCCGGTGACGCGCGACCTCGAAGGTGTGCACCGAGCGGAAAAGCTCGGGCCGCCTCATCCCTCACTCGCGCGGTAAGGGGCCAAGGAGAAAAATAGCCCCGAGACGGAAGATCCCGGCGCGCTTGATGCGGCCCGGCGCATCAATTGTTGTCCGGGCGGGGTTCGAGGGGCGACGCAGACGAGTCCCCGGCGCTTGTTACTCTGGCAAAAAATCGGCCAAATCGAAGGTGGAGAGCGAGTACCGTCTCCGGGCCGGTCAGACCGGAATCTGCATAATCTCCGACCGCTCGTTTAAAGGGTAGAATCAAGTGCAGTGGCACGGCTACAGTTTTCCAGGGCCCTTGCTTTGGTTCTTCAAGGCATAGTAAGTTCAATTGTTTTCGCGTTCCTTGATAGAAAACGTCGAAGCAGCAAGACAGATACTCCTAACTCGAGACAGTAAAGTTTTACTACATTCGTAATTGAAAGCGAGCAGGTATATGTTAAATCCTAAGATGCAAATTATTATATTACAAAAATTATTTTCTTCTTTTTATGGCATGGTCAACATGCACTGTATTCCAAACAGTTATCGTTTACTTTTGCTGCCGTCTATTTTACAGCTGGGCTTAAACGATTCAGCCGAGCCTGCTAGAGCGATCAAACGGCCATTCGTCTAGTCACAGTACACATTCGGCGCAGCACAGCCAACTAGAAACCCAATCCGGAACAACCGCTTTTTGAGTCACTTGACGGAATTTCAGCAAACAAGAGTAACCGTATATTTTTTTTCTGTTTCAATCGATACAACTGATGGAACCGGATCGCTTCCCAACAGAATCTTCTCCTGGCTTGAGCGCCCGAAGGGTGAGAGGGTGTACATTCGTGATCGGTTTCCTGGGGCGCAGTTGCGCCTACCAATAGATATCCTCCCGGGGCCAGGGGCCCTTCCCCCGGGGTCCTCGCGACGCTCGACAGCGACTTGGGCCAACTAATTCGAGCGGCCGGGAGCATTAGGGAAAAATGTAGCCGCGTTCCGGCCGGCTGGGCTAATGACCGAGGCGCAGGTGAGGCCGCTTTCAATATCTATGGTAAAATATTGTAATTCCCCGGGCATTCGGGGAATCGAGTCGCGAGCCGCCGACGAATGTTTCCCCGCTCTCGCGCCATTGCCTGTTTGCGCGGCGATAGCTGTTTTTTTTTTTTTACTCGATTTTCGGAGTAGGGGGTGCGTGCGCAATCGAACGGGGGGCGCGAATTTCCTCGCGGCCATTCTTACGGAAATCCTCGGGAGAGCGGAGGACGCCCCGCGGCCCCGGGAGAATTGAGAAAATTTTTTCGTTCGCCGATTACATTCGTCGGGATCCCGGCAAGCTTTTTTTACAGCTCCCGCCCTTATTGCGCATTTCAAAGCGGACTTAATAACGTAGCTTTAGGGCTCTCCGTATGAATAGTAATGGACGGGGACAGGAATAGGCGCCGAGATTGCCGCGGGTTGCATAATGAAATTTCATGACTCTCGAATAGAATGCTTTGTTTGGATTCGTAATTTTAATTGCACTAGGCACGGGGCGGCGGGTGAGGGGCGAGTTCGCCGGGGGCAGCGGGCGATATTTCGGGCCTCGAAAGCCCCGCGATAAAGTTGCCGGCGGGCCGGGGGGAAAAATGCCCTTCGCACTTTCTCAGATACGAATTGCCGCTACTTGCCGCAATAAGTTCTGCGAGAAAGCCCGCGCGAGCCCAAGTTCCGGATTAAACTTATGTGGATGTCCTCGCGCCGTAACATAAAGCCGAATTATTATTCCGCCGTAAAGATCCGAGATATTTTTTACCCACGGGGCCACAAAAGTTGCGCCGGGACGTATCTTATAATATGGCGGGGCCGTCCCCGGTCCCCCGCTCCCGAGCGCAATCTCGAAATTTCGCAGCCAAAGTGAAAATCTTAAAGGTCTCGCCGCTGGGCCAAAAAGGGTGGGGGGAGGCGGGGGCAGGCCGCGGAGCGACTGCTCATTTTCCGCGTCGCGAATCTCGGGCACTTTGACGGCTCCTAAAGCGAAGGGGAATCTTGTTTTCTTGAGAAAGCCTTCGAAATCACGGCACTACCTTCCCTCCTGCTCATGATATTCCTGAAAATTATCTTGCAATTTTCCTTGCGACTTTTTAATCTTGATACAGCGCAATCACTCGGCACGATCGACTTGATGTTTCTCTTGCTTCGTTATTGTATTCTCAAGAGATTTTTCCTTTTTTTCTCAAAATATTATTAAATAAAACTGGAGAGATTTTTGCTATTATGTCCATTATTTAAACATGATTTTTTTTTAAATTTCAGCTTCTTAATTAACCAAGTAAGGCAAACTGAAAACCAATGTTATATCTGCTACAGATGCATGCAAATAGCATTGCCATAAAGGCTAAGAAATACCAGAAGGCGTTATCAACGGTATTGACGTTTCAATTAAACCCGCAACTCGGTATCTGATGAGGCGCAGTAGTACAATCGGGTGGGCTTTTAAATACGAGAAGCACTGCTAAAATAAGAAAAAAAGTCATCGTTTCGAGGAAATAAAGTTATAAGCCCATTGAAAGAAGTTGCTTTGGCCCCGTGTGCATCGGTGTCTGCAGTATCGTTGCGCGGTCCGGTAAAAGTCAGCTTGCAGGAAAATGGTTTAATAACGTTAAAGAGCTTGGGAGATACTTTGACTAACGATCGCACGCGATACGCGTATTTGCAAAAAAGTTGGGCGGCAAAGTCAGGCGGAGCTTCTGCACCCCCACGATCTTTTAATTCTTTCCGCGGGGAAGTTGGCGGAGCCGAGCCGGGGAACTTCCGGGTCGGCGGTTCACACGCAGACGCTGGCATCCGCAGAATAAGGAAGTTATAATTTTTTAAGAGGCTTTATAAGTTGATTCGGCCTGCGAGTTTGGATTCGCAAGTGAGCTCATCAACTATGCATTGTTAACCCATTGCGTATCGCGCGGTCCCCGGACGCTTACCCCTTGCCAAACAAGATGCCAACTTTAACTATGAATCTCCCTGCCCTTCCAACTGGCCGCAGCGAAAACATTGCCGACCCAAATGTTACTCCCGTCTCGTAACCTTGGATGCTGGGAGGAAACTCGGCGGAAATGCCGAAGATGACAGTCAAATGGGCGCATTCAACGGGCGCGTAAACTAGCCACACGCTCCGGGCTCCGGGCGACCGCGAGCGTTAGCCCAGTTGGTAATTAATCTGTTTAACTAGGCTCAAAACAAGGACCCGCCTTAAATGCTAAATCAGTGATGAAAGTTTAACTTTTACACCGTGGGGTTACAGCTGCACTCAAACCGTTCAAAAGTTTGCCGCGGCAACTGCGCCGGGTAACACAATTGAGTGCCGCGCCCTCGGCACTATAACCGAGTTAAATTACATCGCGCCGCTCCCCGGGGCCCGGGAGGGGGGTATTTTTATCGGCGGAGGGATTAGCGGGCGCGGCGGAACGTCTCGCCGAGGCGCCGCACCGGTGCGGCCGACCGAGCGGCCAACTCTCCGTTTGCATAACGCGATGCGAAATGCAAACGGGGCGGCTCGCGGCCGACAAGGCGATCGGCGGGCGTCGCGGGGGTGGCTCGCGGCGGGAAGAAGGCGATAGGGCGCGGCGGCGGCGGCGGCGGCGGCGGGGGGGGGGGGCGAGCGATTGGGTTGGCGCGCTGCCCACCTGGGGCGCCGAGCCCCGGCGATAAGTCCCCCGCGACGGGGCGGACGCGCGTCGCCCGGGAATTTATGCCACTTGGCCGCGGAAGCCGGCGCCCCGGCTTATTGTCCGCTGCGCCCGATTATGCCGATCAATGTTTAACGAGGGGCGGGGCCGCCGATTGGCCCGCGCACTTTCCCCCGGCCTTTCCGGCTTGCTTATTTAGCACTGAGGCATGCCCCGCGTCACGGCCCCTGACGCCTTGAGAGATGCCGCGGCCTGAATGTTTGAACGGGCTGTTTTGTTTAATACGGGATGAGGAGCGCGCGCGGCGCCCCGTTTCGCCCCTCGCCTGCCCTGGTTATTGCCCGCCCCACCCTTTTTTTTTTTCATTCCATTAGCCCGGCTCAATAATAGACGGCGGCGTGGCACAATGATGCGCGCCGCCGCCGAATCTGTTTGCCCGCTTCGGCCGGCCGGATTTTTCCGCCCCGCTCGCCCCGTCAATTTGACAAAAGAGCAGGATACTTCAACCGATCAATTATCAGCGGCGGGGGTGTGGGGGAGCAGGAGCGGGGAAGCGGCGCTTCAATTATTTCGTCAACTGGACGTCGGCCACGGGATCCCGCGTGGAAACTCGACAGCGCGCCGTATCGCGAAAGGTAGATAACAGCCACCCCGATGCTGTAAGCGCATTAGGACTCGAGCCGATAAACGCGGCTGCTTTTATTTCATTGCGCGACGATTGCGCCGCAATCGGCTTTGTTCCCCAACTTTTATTCATTAAAATTCTAAGCAGAAAGTCGTTATCAGTTATGAACTGACATCACTATCGTCGCTTTATGTTTCACTAATTATACTTCTGACATTTAGACATGTTTTTATGACTACTACCCGGGCAACTTTTAGCGGTAAATATTTTATCACGTGCGCTCCCGGCAAAGTTTTCATTTTATATGTTTTATTGTTATAATTGCTTTTATTCGAACGGTGTCCGCGAGGAAGCGCGTTATTTCCAGAGGAGCCTCCGTCGCATTTTGCCCCGAGATCAAAAATGCATCTAGCATTCGTCTAACTGGCGTAATGAGAAACGACGGTGTAATTAAACTTTCGTAGCGCATTAAATTGCAACCCAGTGTACGCCATATACCAGGTCGCTACTTTAATGTTTAAGAACCATTCATTATTTATGTAAGCTTAACAGGCTATCAATGAGATATCTTGTTTGGTTGCGTAGTCAAATTGCAAACGCGAATGTTAACGAATAATTAATTTATTGCGCAAGTTGGGGTAATTAAGAAACCCAAACTTTCCGCACCCGTTGTCTTTTCATTCCGTTAGTTACCACCTCGATGCATCGACAATTAAACTGTCCAACCCCATGCGTGATTCCCACGCATTTTTCAACTCTTTGCTTTGGGAAAAATAAATTTCCGCAGACAAGTTATACGGTTAACAGAATTTCAGGCAAATCACTTGCTGATTATAAGCGCGTAGTATAATCAGTCGTAGGAAACGATCCGACAACTATATAAAGAGCTCTAACAAAATTATAACTTTTTAATGCGATTTCGGTTATGTGAAACTTGCCTGCATGCGCTGCTCGACAGGACGCATCTCCCGTAGAGCTGCTTATAGTAAAAGATCGCTAAAGCATCATATCCTTTTAAATTAATGACAAAGTCTCAATGTAAGTAGTAGAGCTTTATCGTCAAAGCATTGTTTAAAGCGATTGAAGTTTGACTTGGTTTTTTCATGTTTTTTTCATCGCGGTCTCTCAAATAATTCGTGTGATCTTTACATGTAAATTATTTATATAAATTATTTAGTCCATTCAAATGCAAATGTCGTTTATCATGTTGTATGTGACCATTTGAATGTATTTTGAGGCACGTACAATTATTGGATACGAGTTAATATACCGCGTAATAAATGAAATGATGATTATTGGACGATGTTAATTATGGAAAAGTACAAATGCATTAAAAAGGATTCTTTCTTTGAATCGAGAAACTTTAAATTAGTAACTCATCAGTATTAATGAGATTTTAGTTAGTGTAATTAGCTTAAATTAACCTTTGAGTTTAACGCTCAAAGTGTATGATAATAATGTTCCATGACTAAGGCTCAATAGGACTATCGCCAAGATTAATTCGATAATATTTTATTGAGATGCGAGTCTTAAAATTAACTAATAAGTCTTTGCAAATTTAATTATAAAGTATCACAGTACTAATTATATTTGTCCATTAGCTTTTGATAGAGTATCTCCCTTGCGATTATAATTAGTCTAGCCGAAGCATAATTTCCAAGGGGAATCTTTAAGGAAACTCACACCAACCTAGTAAATCATTGATGTACGCGTGACCTCCGCATAACTTTTTCTCCGCGACCCCAAGTTTTAGGACGCAAAGGACCCTTAAAGGAGAGCAGCTCGTGGTCAGAAGCCGCAACCTGTGGGTCACAACTCCAGCCACAGTCCGGATCATCTCGCGCAGATATGACGGATCTTGTCTGGAGATTCGCACCCTCGCCACGTGCGTCTATGCAGACCCATATGAGGTCCCCGCTACCTTTGCGCTGAGTGGACTTTCGTCTGCTTGTGCACACGAGGGACAGATGCTCTTGGGTAGCTGTACCAGCATCCCATGATCTGTCGCTCGGAGAATCTCCGGCTCCACTCCAGACGACTTAACCAAGGCATCTGGCACTGCTGCGCCCATGACCTCCCGAGAAGCAATTTGCCCGCGAACTGTAATCCCAGTTTGGTCGATTTAATTGTGATTCCGTCATTATACTTTAACCGTACATTAGTTTATTTAACTAATCTCTTCGTTCCACACAGACTCGCCGTTCGCCCCAAGAACTGGTTTTACGTCAGTATTGCATAGTTTGCAATATTTTTACTCAAATGTATATTCAAATATCCATTCTCCTACAATTTCCAAGTGTATACATATTTTGTTCATTTTAGAAAACATATATTCGGTCGTCATTTCACCGTAATTCAAGTCCCATTGTGCAAAACTAAGTAAAAAGACAAAAAATTTCATTTTATAAAAATGATGAAACTTTTAGTTAAGTGTATACGAACTTGGAAAACCAAAAAATTTACCACATATATTACTAAAGAGAAACTTTACTGAAAATATTGTAAAACACATTGGCGCGTTTCGCCATCTGTAAATTCTCCAATACGTTCCGTACGTTTCTCTAAGCAGATAATCTTTGTAGTTTATACAGCTTGTGGTCGTTTTACCAAAGATTATGGGAATATGAAAACTTTGTGTAATTTTGCTGTAGCCGCTGTGTACGAATTAGCGCAAGGACATGAAAATACACCGGACAGCGGCGACAAAGGCCGGCTTTCTCGCACTTCTTCACGTAGGAAAAACTTGGAAAACTATTTCATTAAACGAGCATCGCGACGAGGCGCGGCTTTGTCCCCGGGACCGCTAGCCGGCCGGGCAACAAAGCGCTCGCGGCGGGCCGGCCGCAAAGTCCTCGCGCGTCAAATTGCATGAATCTTTGACAGTGTAGCCGAGCCGCTCGCGTTCCACAAACGACTCGGGTGCGGGTGACCTCGCCTCGTACCCCCCCTCCCTCACCTGGCCGTTAATTCGAGCCGCGCGGCAAAAAGCGCTCCTAATTGCGCTCGGACGCCCCGCGCGAGACGACAGAATCCAATTCCGCGCGCGCGCTTATCTGCATCGACGCGGGTGCGCGCGGATGCGCACCTGGGGTCGGCCGTCTCGCAGCGGCCGCGGGACGAGGCCCGGCCGGCTTTTCCTCGGGTAATAACTTTCCGGACCTATTCGCCGCTCGTAAAAAGGGCGGCCCGACGCCTGTTAGCCCTCCCCGGCCTCGTTATTAGTCCCGAGTGCGCATCCGTTTCTGAATATTCCGCCTTTCTTCCACGGCCGCGCCCCCTTTCGTCGGGATTATTTCCCTTCATTTTGCTCTTTTCAATTTTCTCCGGATTGCGAATGCGGGTCGGGCGACTGTAACTCGATTGCTCGACTCGCTGGCTTAACCCGCTGGATATTGGAAAGGTCTCAGGGGCTGGGAAACGGCGGCTTCTCTGCTAATTGGCCAGTTTACAGTTACACTCGCGTTATACGGGGCTAAGAGTATTAATTACCCGGAGATACATTGTTATTGTCGACTCGGGCACGTGTACTTCCGAACTCGCGCCGACTTTCCCGCCCGGCCCGCAAAGTCCGCGCGAGTGCGCCGCTCGCTCGTTGAACGGTCCTCGAAATCTCGTTGCCCGATACTCTCGCATGCGACGCGCGCACGGGCAAAAATTAATCAGGAAAACGCCCCGACGAGACAATGCCCGGCCGCGCCCCTCTGTACACGTATATACGTCGGATAATTCGGTTTGGCGCGTATCTCCCGATTGGATAAGGCTCCAATTCGATTTAGTTGCAGCCAGTTTAAAAATGATTTGTGCGAAAATGCCATTTTTGAAAGCGAGAGTAAGTTTCCGTATTGCCGTCCCCGCGCCGTCCTATGTCGCAGCTGAAAGCTCTTAACCTACTTCCCGGAGAATTGATCTACTGGCTTCGAGGGAAGACACTCGGATTTTCGTGCACGTACGCGGGAAATCCCCCGCGGATAACACGAAAAAAAAGGTGCGTTTCGATTTGGGAACAAGAATATGGGCCCGGGCGGGCCACGGCGCTAGGGGGCGCCTCGATCGACTCGCCCGACAGCTCGCGAGGAGGAGCCCACCGGGCTATCCCGGGCGGAGCCGCGTCGCGTGACTCCCGGCGACTCGGCGCCCCGGCCGCGTAATTGCCGCGCCGGCGGAAAGCCCCTGCGGAGAGCCCGCGAGCTTTAGGAGCTACTTCCCGAGGCTTTATTGGGGAGGGAAGTGGGAGCGGCTCGGTAAAAGTTTTTACTCCCGGCCCCTATCGGCCCGGATCCTCTTCCCGTTCCGGCGGCCCTCGCGCGCCGTTTAGTGCGCCCTGTCACGCGGCCGCGGTTATTATTTCCCGGGATCCGCGAGGGGGGCGGTCGCCCTGCCGCGTAAGTGCCCGGGCGATTGGACGGCCCTCGCGAGACAGGCCGGGGAATCCCCGGCCCCGGGGCCGACGGGGAACAAGTTCCCGGAACAGGGGTAACAAGAGCCGCCGAGGGCTCCTCGGGAGGGCGTCCGTGTCAGCGGCCTCGTTAGTCCGCCGTCCGGATTCCAATTACACCTTTTTATCCGGCTTTCTTCCGAGGAGGGCGCCCGGAAAAATACGGGCGGTTTATCGATCGGCCTTAAATCGCCGATTGGAATTGCGGGAGCGATCGGCCGCGCTCGGCCCCCGGCCCCGACCGCGTGTTATTCCAGCAGGTAATTGTCTTCCGTAATCTATTGTGGTTTCATTTTGCGCGTGCGTTTAGCGGCTTTTAATCGGGCCCCCGCAACCTCTCAGCGGGCAAGTCAAAGGAAGCGCGCGGGTCGATCATTGAACCCGCGGCTGCGATATGAAAGATGAAAGAATCTGATAACGAGGCAAAGAAAAGGGGCAACTGCGCGATTATGAAACCGGCTTCCCTGGTCCCGCACCAATATTGCCTTCGGAGCCGTCCTGCAGACTCATTTTGCCTGCGAGGCAAATTAATTTGCCATAGGCTCGCCGGTCGTAAAAGAATATACGCTACTCGGCGAGGCCCTTCCATCCCGCTAGACCCACTTGACCGAGGGTCATCCGAACAGTCCAAGCGACTGTCCGCCCCGTAACAAAGTCTCCGGGCAGGTCAAGAGCATCCGGGGAAAAAAAAGCGGCCGGCGCGGCGTCTCTTGCCCGGGCGGCCCCGGGGCGAATACGAGCACGACGGCCGCGCCCGGCTGAAGGCTCGTCGCCCCCACCCCGGAAGGGCACATTCTTCCCAAGCGTCGATTAAGAAGGACGCGATACTCGGGCGCGAGGCATTCCCCTGCGAAATTGTTTTCCTCTCAATTTCAGGACGCTCTTTACGAGCTCGTTCCTCTTGGGCGCGGCGATCCGCCCGGCTCCGCCGCAGCCAAAGGTGATCGATGGATCACCGGCGCTTTGACGAGGAATGTTTGTCAGGAGCCGGCCTCCCGCGGGGCCCATAAAACCCGCCGGGTAACTGAATTTCACGCAGTTTCTCCCGGGCAGCGCGCCCCCCGGCGAATTTTTTTTTTCGGTCCGCGTCGGTCTGCCTTTTTTTTTTATATGTCGGGGAAGCGGTTTATCGAGGCTTAGCGAGTGCGCCGAGCCGTTAACTCTCCCGCGCAAGAGTATTAGGAAATGACTTTTGAGCCCATCGGCGGCCCATCTATCGGCTTTAAAAGGGGCTCCTCGTACATTTCTTAGGCGCTCTATCGCGGGAGAGGATCGCACGGCGCCGGCCCATAAACAGCGCCACTTGTACATACCGGAGCCCGGCCAAAAATCGATACACGCAATCTCTGATAAACAGTCCTTTTAACGGAGCCGCTCGCTCAATGCGCCCGCGAAATCAATTTTTATCCGAGGAGGGCGTCGCCCTATCCGACCGAACGATCGTAAATAAGCCTCGTTTAAGTCAACCCCAACGGCTCCAATTAATTTGGTCCGCTACGATCCGGGCGCCGCGCGCTAGCCCATAAAATCGGCGTAAAAGCAGATGTATAAGAAAGAGGAAGCCGATCGGCCTGCGGGGCCCGAGATTAGACGTGGATAATGTATAGGCCGCGGAGGGAGCGGCTGACGGCTCTGGCTCCGTGACCGATACGTACTGATGCAGCATTCCCTGCATGTATGCGCCTTATATACCCAGCTGCGGCTCCTTGGCCAGATATCAGGCGCACCCTTCGCAAGGACACCTCGTTGGCGGCTTCGGCCTTGGGAGTGCGTCCGAAGCGGGCGCGGCCGGGCTGTCCGCGGCAGCAGCCGGCGGCCGACCTCTGCTTTTAATTGCCGCCCGACGCAGGTAGCGAGTTCATTATGTCGAGGAAGCCCCGGCAGCTTCGCGTCACCTCCGCCTCCCTCGAAAATGCCGCGTCTTTGTCCCCTTGGCGACGTGTTTTGACGTCCTCGAGCTTCCCGATCGTTCGGCCCCTCCTGCGCCCACGGATCGGTATATACACGAACGCGGGGAGAAAAGCCGTTACTGCACCGCGGCGGGGATTTCATATTTACAAGGTTGCGCGGGGCGCGCATTTCTTTGAATTTCCGCTAAAATCCGCGCCGCGGCGACAGGGGCGGGCATAAGGCGGAGAAATACCCGGCCGTTTTTATTCCCAGATGGGGCGAGCTCTCGGGCGCCTTCTTAAAACTGGGTGAAAGGCGCGCGAGTGCCAGCAGCGCGCCCTCGAACGGGATCCCGCGAGGGAGGAATCGCAGCCGAGTCCAGTGGCACAAAGACCCGTGTGAGTCACGCGCACTCATATTCAGTTACGGATCCGCGCGCAATCGAAAGAGCTCGGCAGGGCTTTTTAATTGCACGGCCCGGCGCGCCTTTGACGCTCGGCTGACGAACTAACGCGACGCCCTATTAAGCGCCCCGGAGGAATGCCGGAATTCCGGGATCGCAGAGCCCCGTAACTATTCCCGAATATTATTTAGCCCCGCGCGGCGTTAAAAAAATTCGCGCGCGGGCTTTCCTATTCGGAGGGCGGGAAAATCCAGCCCCGGGAGCACGGAGGCCGCGCGCGATTATAATTTTTGCGAAAATATTTGGAGCGCGAGCGACGAGGGGCCGCACAATAAAAACCGCCCGGGCTTTACAGGCGGATCTGCAAATTAGAATTTTGAAGAGCAATTTACGATTCCTCGCGACCTCGCGATAAACGAGACAATTATGCTTTTCAACTTGCGCAATGACACTTAACCCACTTTCCCGAGTTTGACGCACTAAGCGATTTTTCGAGGCGCTGCTCTCCCCCTCTTTGGCCGCGGCGTCGCAAAAAAGCCCAGCGAGTTATCATCGGCGGGCCGGAAGCGCCCGGCGCGAAGGCCTGACGACGTCCGGGGGATTTAACGAATCCCTCGGCCGGCGGATTAGCCCGGCTCGTTAGCATAATACACGGGGCCCGCCGGGGGCGCCGCCATGGCGAATCGGAGCCGCGCGTTCGCTCGTGCGCCGCGCGAAAAGTTGGCCCGCGCCCCGGAGTCCCGCCGGCCTTGTAGCCCTTGTTCCCCGTGAAACTTGCCCGCGTACGTGCGCCTTAGCGCGGCTTTGTCCCGAGCAGTGTCTTATAACGCGGCTAATGAATACTTCGGGGAATCGGGCCGTGCGCCCTTTTCCGCCCGGGATGAATTTATCACGAGGCACCGCCCGGCCGCTCGTGAATTATGTATGCTCGCCCCCTGCGTTTCGTGCGGGCCTTTTTTTCCCCGAAAGCCGGCTCTCGATGGGAAGCTTCCCGCTCGCAAAGCTACCTCGCACTTATATTCCTCGGGGCCGGCGCACTCACTCGTGGCGCTATCTCGCTTTTTTTTTCGGAGGCCGCGCCAGCCGAAATCCCCGGCGCGCGGCAAAATAAAAAAGAATAGGGAGAAAATTGAGAACGGCTTAGTTTAATTTAGATTTCGATCTCGGAAGCTCGAGCTGCGCCGCGGAAGCAATTCCGGCCGGGCCGCTCTCGCAGCCCCGAGCGAAATATCATTTAAAGAAAACAGCGTGCGTAAATGAAATTGGGGATGCCGGACGCGTCCGGCGCAGATAGTGCGCGGGGGGAATTCCTGGGCGCACCTCGGTGTGTATGCGCGCGGCGTCATTCGTCATGGCACTTTCCGTGGGCCGCCGGAGCCCCAAGCCGCGTCAATTTGGCCCGTCTGGCCTCCGCCCCGGGGAGCATTAGCCCCCGGCGATCGCGCCCCCGCCGGCCAACTTTAAATTATATCCACGCCGGGCGTAATGAGAATTTCAATATTCAGCGGCCTCGAGGCGGCTCCCTTTATCTCCCGGCGTCGGCGCTTCCTCGGCCGCGTGAGCCCCCGATCAAAACCGAGCGGAAGGAGGCGGCCGATAGCCCCGGAGGATCGACCGCTGGGCCGAGCCGGAGACGGACGCGCGGATTAATGGCCGCCAGGCTGGATTCGCTGTTCGCCCTCTGCGCATTAAGTAATGACTCGCTGCGCCCGGCCCTCGCTCTTCCTTCCCGGCCAACCCTGGGGAATCCTCGCGAGAAAATCGCGTATGACCCTGCAAATGGAGGCCGGGGCCTCTGTCTGACCGCAACCGATCATTTCTACTTACCCGCGTGGAAGAAAACCCACCGACAGTCCTTTCCATTTTTTCTTTTTATGCACTCAGCATTAAGAAAGTACTATAAATAACTGATGTGAATAAACCGTTTGCAACGATTAACGAAGCATTAAGTATTTTCAAATTAATGAACTAAGTTTACAGCAAAACAATACATATATAATAATAGTTTGTTTTATTTATTTGTATACATATAACGTACGACTTTAGTATTTCATACGTTTTGTACATTTGAAATAAAAGATAAGATGAAAAATACATTGTTTTGCGGTCTAAGAATGTTTTTATTTCGTAAAATGTACAAAAAATATAATTAATACGTAAAAGTTAATCCTTTCAAAAGGATTTACTTAATTACGCTGTAATATTTAAAGCGGTTAATCTTCTCGTAGTCGACTATATCGTGGAAAGATTTATGCTCATACAAATAAGTGTAACACAGATGCAACTACGAATATCATGCTAGCCTCTAATTTATATTCCTACTGAAATATTACCCACTTGCGGTCGGGATTGAAAATCGTTTTTATCTTTTTTAGATTTGCATTGAACGAGTACATTTTTCTCACGCGTGACGAGCAGAAAACTTTTTACATCGGGGTGATCAATGTTGCATATGAATTATTGGTCAATAACAATACATCGATAATATTTCTTCAAAAAAGTAGCAGTATACCCATCGGAGCAAAATTTCGTGCGGAGATGACAGCGTTACACTTGCTAATGCTGCTTACTTGGTAGGCCTCTGCCCACTATTACACCCATGAGTCGCTAATAAATTAGTATCCAAATCATGTGTGCGCTGTGTAATGCTTTGGGGATTACCATAAACTGGATCGGGCGCAGCGTAATGCCCTCGGCGCGTGCGCTCAGCCTTCTGGCCTAGCTGCTCCAGGTGCAGGTCAGATAGTGGCGCGAGGCGGCGCGCCTGCACGAAGCACCTGTCGAAGCGACAAATGATAAAAGAGCCGAGGGTTGTCTCCGGGGAACAGGCCGCACGAACGGACAGGATGCATTTTCGCCTTGGCCCGGATCGAAGTTCCCCGCTGTTTGTCTTTGATATCGCGGCTGAGCTGGAAGTGTCGTCATGCCGGCCGCAGCGCCTCCCCCGCGTCACGGCATAATTGAAACCCGGCGGCTGCAGGTGTGCGCGTAAACAGCGAGGCCCGCGGAAGTTTAATATTAGGCGCTCCCGTTCAATTAGGTCGCGCGCAGCCCGGAAATGGAAGCCGAGGGGCTCGGGCTTCCCGCGGGCGCCGCATACGTATGCCCCGGGGCGATTGTGCCCGCGTCCATTGTTCCAAATTCAATGTGAAAACGATTCGGCAGATTATTTCGCCCGGGCTTGATTGACACCGCCTGGCAATTACCGATTACGCATTGTATACTATGGCCGACGAGCGCCGCATGGAGAAGTTCGCTCGAGTCCGAGGCAAAGAAAAGCCTCGCGCTCCGATTGCTACTGCGAAGCCTTGCGTGCGTTGCGTGCGTTATTGCCTTCGGCAGATAATCGCGCGCGATTCCCTTGCGCTGTGCTTTTGACGACATGTACGGATAATTGAAGCCAGAAATTCCCTTTAGATGCCTCCTAAGGCTTTTTCCCCGAGCTTTGACAAATCCGGATAATTAAGTATTGATTGTCGAATCTCAATCCGTCAATGCGCAATGAAATCACCATGATTAACGATGACTTTTTTGGTGAGAAATTAATTTTTTGTTATTAATGCGTGCTATGTAAACTATATACAGTCGGAGCGGGATTCGGAATGTTGCCGGGACACTGAATTAATTACGTGAATTTTATACAATTTCCAAAAGAATGGAAATATTTAATACGAAAAAAAATTGTTTTGGTTCTAGAATGACAATGATTGACATGTTTTACTACGCTTCGTAGATTTTGATGGACATTTATTAATATAATAAAAATTCTCTTCTGTTTTTATATTTACAAAATATTCACTTACATTTTTTATTTTTATTTAAATACCTGTATTATATTCACTGTAAATTCAAAAACGTGCAGTCGAAAGAAAATTGATAGAAATATTTACTGTATTCAATTGCTAGAAATACATTTACTAAAACTGTACTTATATAAGTGCATATTACCAAAATCAGTACAAAAAATAATCTCAGAAAGAAAAAAAGATAAAAATTGCTAAATGAATCTCAATCTTTTGTATTACATGGTTTCAGAGATTCCATTCAGTTATCGGTTTAAAGATTCTAACTAAATGAAAAAAAAATTATGATGCTATAGATTAATTATATGTTAAGTAAAATATAATATCACTTACAAGAATTGCAATACAGTATTGTACTCTTTTAAACTGTTTGTATAGGTATTCAATCAGTGCACTTTATGATATCTACAATCTTGCATTATTACGTTGATAGTTTATAAGATCTATTAGAATATAATTTGTTTAGCCATTTTGACTTTTGCAAACAACGTAAGAAGCTTAAAAAGCCTGAAGTTCAGAATCCAGGTTGAAAAAGGGCGCCCTTAAGTACGCATAAAAGTGTCTCGTAATGAAGATTTGTGCACTTGGTACGACCCCAGCTACTACTTTAAAATAAGAAGCGACCATTTGTCTATCCTAGGCCACTGAGATTTAAAAAATGTCGATCTCATTTATCAAAATAATATTGTCCTTATAGATAATGTCTTATTAAGATGTGCCATGCATCAAAGTCAGTGTACATGTGTACATTCAATGAAGATTACGCGAATTATTCACTGCGATCGAAGTAGCTGCCTATCTCAATCCTAAGTGCATACGCAAGATCCCAACATATATTTTACTAAACCTAATTACGCTCGAGTATATGAAGCGTGCCTCGAGATGGTTATTAGATAAACATTCGGACAGCGGCGCTGGACTTGCATCAAGAGACTCGTAAGAAATGGATCTCGCCTTGACAAGCGGGCCCTTAATTATTCCGTTCAATTAGCACGGCAAGCGGCCGGCGGGAAATGGAATGCGAGGGCTGCGGTCGCGCGGGTCGGGAGGGGCCATAGCTCGCACCGCCGCGCCTCTCCCCCTCCCCCCATTCGCGCCTTTATTTGACGCCGCTGCGGAATGCGCGCGATTACGGGGCCGCGGCTAATGGAAAACGGGGGCTCGGACGAGTCCGCGGTCGGCCGCTAATTAACCGAAATTTTATCTATTCAGCGGTCGCGAGCCGGGCCTTCTAATAATAACGAGGGGGCGCGGCCGTCGGCCGCAATATAATGATCGGCCCCTTTTTCGCCCTAATTTCATTTTCCCCCGTTGGGCTCGAACGGCCGCCCCAGGGGTGGCCTCGGAAAATGCTTAATTAGGCGGAGGCCTCCGAGGGATTGGCGCCTCGCAATTCCGGCCCGTGTTCTCGCCGGTTTAACGGCCGCACGAAAAATGTCGCGGCCGGCGCTTTGTTTTTGGCCGCGCCATTGTCCGGTGAATCGCCCGACACGCCCGATTTTTCCCATGAAAATTCATCTTGCCGCCCGAAGCTCGAGGGTTTATTCGGGCCTGTAAGCCGATTCTCCGGGCGATTGCCGGGCCATAATGCGCCCCGCGCATACACTCCACGTCGCCGGCGATTCGAGTGCGCCCACGTACCAGCCATTCACGCAAATCTTTTAATAATGAGCCTTCTCGAGACTCTCGAACAATTGGAATTGGTGCCCCATTAAATGCTAAGGACTTCCAAACTTGCTCTACAGTTGGGTCTAGCGCTAAATGGCCGGGCAGAGCAGGAAAGAAACGAAGTCGCGCGGAAATGTCAGCCCTCTCGCACGGACGGATACACAATCGTGTAAGCGCCCCGAGTCAGAATGTTCCGTATAGTATTGCGTAGAAAAGTAAGTCTAAGCTGTTGTGCATAGAGAGCTCGCCAAGGATGTTTGCACTCATGTTGCGTATAGAAGTAACGGAATAGTACCTGAGATAAGACATAGATCTCTTGCAATGGAAGCCCGCCGCGGTATCCACTCAGCCACATTTTTTCTCGAGATCTCGGCGAGAAAAGAGCGGTAATTGAATCAAGAAAACAGTTAAACAATAACAATACTTTATTTATGTCATTAGATTAAATGGTTATAAAATACAGCATATGCCTAAAACTAATTATACATGGATGTTAACAACGGATGTAACATTATCATCTGCATATGTTTTTTGATTCCACGTCTACGCTGCATGATCACAAAATAATAGTCGCAATTAGCGCACGCTTGATCGACGTAATAAAAGCTCACCTGTTAGTAAATAAATTTGTCACGCTCCATAACGTGAATTTAGCGAACATTTCACGGGAGATTGGTAATACTTGAATAGAATATTCATAAAATCGGAGGTCGATCGGCAGGAGATAGCAATAGCGATGATAAATGGGTAAACGCGTCCCAAGACCGAATAGCTTTAAAACAATTATTCGGTGAGTCGGTGGGCCATTGACAATTTGGTGCCGAACCGGCCTCGGAATCGGCCCTCAGCCGCGCAATAATTCTTTTATGATCGCGGGGTGCGCGGCATGGCAGGTACGTGAGCCAAGCACCGGCGGCCCTCGGAAGGGTTTGCCACCGGGCAGCGGGACAACAACAGGGCGCTTGATTAAAACATCCGGGCGAGACAAGCGGCGCTTTCGAAAGTTCGAGGGTGAATTAAGGCGCGGGCGTTTGACGCGCGGCTGCAGCCAGGGGAATCCCCGGCGCCGGAGACCGGCGGCCTCGGGGCCGGCGCCGGTGCCCGCTTTAAAATTCAATTCTCGAGCCGTTTCCCCCCGTAAATTTCCCGCCTTAATTAACCAACAGACAGGGTAATCCCTCATCCCGGGACGTAAATAATCCCCGGCGCGGCGACTTGGGGGAAAAAGGCGCAGTGCGGCCCTCGCGCGGCCCCGCGGGCTATCGGCAGGTGCGCGCTTCCCCCCGCGGCCGCCGCACATGACGTTGTATTCCAATTTTCCGGGCCGCGGGTCACGGGTAAAATATCGCGGCCGCGGAGGCAGGGCCGATGGCGTATTTACGACCGGCGTCGCGGGCCCCGCGTTTCTCCTTCTCAGGCGAAATGACGCGTGCGCCCGGGTGGACGGGGGGGAGGAGGCGATCGCCCGCCGGCTTCTTCGCGATCGCGCGATCGATCGGCCCGGCCCGTAAACCTTTCACTGCTAATTGCGCGGCCGGCTCCTCCCGTCCTTCGCGGCCGCCGTCGCGGCTCGATAAATATTGAACGAGTGCCGCGCTTTATTCGGCCGAGTGCGCGGCGACTCGGGGTTAATAACAAAAGTGCCCCCGCGACGCGATTGCTCCGATGTTTCTGTTTTTCTGCTGTATTTGTGTTTGACTTCAATTACACGCGGCCAGAATTCCTTTGATTTTACTGCTCGCGGAGTAGCCCGCGGTGTTCATTAAGCTCTTGCATGTAGCTTCTCTAAATTACCTAGGATTTCAATCAAGTTCAAATTATGCATATTACGAGGGAGCTCGTCTGTTACATTCCAGTCCCTGATAATTATTTACGTGTTATTATGTTTGGCTTCTAGCACTAATCATCCGATCATCTGCGCACAGTAATAATAATAATAATTGGAACAGTAATAGATAAGCACAGCAACCGTAATCGACCGGCGGCTAAAGCGAAAAGAAACCCGATACTCGAAGGCTTTGCGATCAACTGCGCCGTGGGACGATCCTCGCGCACTCACGCGAGACGGTTTTCGCACGGTCCAGAGCATCGGATGCAGGGACGTGGCGGCGACGATCCTTCCCGCGGCCCGATCCAATCAGATCTTAACGCGGCGAACAAGCGCGGAAGAAAGCGCGGCGGGCGCGTATATTTATGCCGCGTTTATACCGGGGCTGCCATCGCTCGGCCTTTATCCGGGCGGCGCGGCAGGCGCGCATAAACCAGGCGGCCGATAAACCACCGGGCCTTTGGCCCCAACTTTTTCGGGGGGCGGGGGCAAACGCACCGCAAAGTTGGCGCGCATTGATATATAACCCGCGCTCGGGCCGCGAGGATCTCCATAAAGCGCCGGCGAGCGGCTTTTGAGAAAGCAATTTATCCGTCGAACGCGCGTCCCCGCGACAAAGGCCGCGGCCTGCTCTTTTTGCCGGGCTGCCGGGGGCCGATACGCGCCCGGCCCTGTCCCCGCGGCAAGGGCCGCCCGAGGCTTTTCTCCGCGGCCTCTATACCTTACACGTCGCGTTACAATAAAAGTGGCCGGATCAGAGGAGCCGGGCGCTGCCCTCGGCGCGATTTATTGCCGGGCCCGCGGCCTTGGCGTTATCGATTTATCGGCCCCGTGAGCGGGCTATGGTTACACCGCTCGCTCGGCCCGATTAATTTGCAAATCTTTATCAGGCTCGCCGCGCGACGGCCCGCGGCAAATTGCCGCGTGTCCGTTGATTTATCAAATGGACCGCTTTGGTTTACCCCGATAAATCGGCGACTAATCGTGTAATTATCCATGACAATTGTCGATTGAAACTTGCCGGGGCAAGTGGCCGTGCACGTCATTTAATTATTTGGCCGCCTAGCGGCCCGTATTATTTGCAAGCGACGATTATTTGCGAATAAAGTTAGCGCGCAATATTCTCCGCGGCATAATTGCAAAAGCCTTCTTGTGCACGTACATTCGTACCGCCGTGAACGTTGCAGCCTTATACAGCATGCGCTACAAGCCAATGCACTGCAGCATAAACTGCTGCAGTCGTGCCGCGAAGGTTAATTCGTGTTTGTTTCCCATGTATCACCCTTTTTATTTGTATGTACATATGAATCAATTAATAAAGATTAATGTATTTTAAATTCGAACGCCATTTAAATTTCACCTCGATACTAACAAAACGGTACAAGTCAACAATATATTGACAATGACAAGGATTTTTACAAAAATGAAAGCTATTTAAATGCATGAAATCGTCAAGTACTAATAACGTTAATGCACACATAAAGCTGGGAATAAATTTGGAATGCTTGATGTGTGTTCTGCAGATCTACTTCTAATAAAGCCTGTGCAAACCTCATCAGTGGCTGCAGCACGCTAAGGTCACTCTCTTGAGGCCTGTGCCACCAGTAGTTTGCCTTCATCTCCGATTCTCTCTCTCTCTCTCTCTCTCTCTCTCTGTCTCTCGCTCTCTCTCTCTGTCATTCACTTTACCCCGCTGTATTTTCGTCCGTCATATATCAAAAGAAAGATTAATTATTTTGCAACAATTTCAGAACCATTATGATATGTAGAAAAATTATGGGTTTATGTGCGCAATAATATATTATAAACACATTATATTTTTCTGCTATATTTCTAAAACTATATGATATCAGAGTTAGTCAAATTTAATTACCACAATTTCATATTCAATATATTTATAAAATTAATCGGGCAGATTTAATGAAACCATTCAATGTTTTTGTAACGAATCACGTGGTTTGTGTTACGAATTACGTCAATTAAGAAGCGGCGTAGAACCAGTGTAATATAATTTAACATAATGAAACAAGTCAAGCTTCAAAGTATACGTTCATTTGTTAATGTAAGCATAGAAGAAGATGTACTGCCACTGGCGCCATTATTGTCAATTGTTTTATGGAACAAGAGAAAACGTAGAATTTAAAAGATAGGGTGACCAATACAAAAATCTGGTAGTTACTAATTCGGAATTTCCGAGCCTGCCGGGACTGTAATACTATACCATACGGAGGAGTCCTAAGCTACATGATTATAAGGGCTGCTCGCAGCACAGACCAGCATATAAAGTGAATTTCGGCTACTCAACAGTGAATTAAGGTATCATTTTACACAATCATTTATTTGTAAAATTTTACAATACATTGCAGATTTATGTCGAGGGAAGAATTCAATAGCAACTGTCAATATAATAATAAAAATTAATAAAGTATAATAAAAATTCATACAATCTTTAATATTTTTGAAGAAATAATTATTACAATGAAAGATACTTATAATTTGTCCGTGATTTTTTCATTACTCTGTTATTCATACTCAAGATATTTTTACCTGCTCGTACAATTTTTTTTCAGTTAGTTATTTGAATAAGAAATTTTCAACTTGTTCTATATTTATTAAACATATACTATATCATTTTAAAACCAATATCAATTCATTTTAACCCTTTCTAAATAAATTTAAATTTATAATCCAAGAATATATATGACCTGTAATGAAGTCGTATATTTTCCTGATAACCAAGTGGAAATAAGGGAAAGAAAAGATTTTGGACAAGAATTTTTTTATATTATCCAAACTATTAACTTTAATAAGAAATATGATGGTCGTTATTTGAATTGATATGTAAAATAGAATTTCTATTTTAAATTATTTTGTTTAGTTTTTTTTTAAAGTAATTAATATAGAAGTTTTTTGTTCAAATCAAATTTATCTTTTTGTATTCTGTATAAAATCTATAACATATTGTGGTAGTCAATATTATTATATTTATATTCTACTGCATGTTATTCAAACAGAATAAAAGTCAATAAAAGCAAGAAAAAGTGTAAAGTAAGAAAAGGTGTATTTTCCAATAAACAACACACGGACTCTTTGTATTTTGCTTCTCCATGTGGCCTGTCAATTTGTAGATACACTCATGCTATAACTTATGGATTCTGATTATCTACAGCTGTTTTGTGTATTGGTTTTTACTGACATTGTAGTATTTTATATAATTTATTTAAATTAAAGTGCACTGTAAAAGATAAGAAAAACTTTGAATGATAAAATTGATTTTCGATAAGTAAAGATTTTAAAACATATCGGGACTCTAATAGGATTTATATTTTTACCAAAGTTGTATTTATAGTTATAAGATTCCAATCGAAAACTTAAGTTTCTATAATTCTGTAGAATAAAGTAAACTATAAGTCAAATTATTTTAAACAAAATTTTATACAAAAACATAATCACATATGTAAAATCTGCACTAGAATGTAAAGAAATTGAAATTGACAGCTCATAAATGAACATAAAATAAATATACATATTTATATGATATCAAATTTGAGTATAATATAGTATTAACAATACATTATTTAATTGCATTTATGTTGGAAAATATTCGATATGAGCTTACATGTTTACTTGTGCAAGCTACATTTTGTAATGAGATTATTTCGGTAAAGCAATTCCATTGTGTTATCGATAATTTTTACTTCTACCTTACTTTAACGCTCGAGTAACCAGGTCACAAAGTAGTATTTTTATCCTGTGTATATTGTATCTTGAATGTCTTTCTTCTTGAATAATTCTTCAGAGTATGTACCTAATATAGAATACCATTTACAAAGAACTAAGTACAGTTTCGATTTTAGAGAAAATTTATTCTGTTTATCTGATTTAATTTTTAAATAATGACCTTTTGAATACATTGTAGAAAAAGATAATTATATTGAGTCCTATTACACTTATTTAATTTAAAAAACTATAATAATTTTGTTTTTGTCTGCAAAATATTAGGAGGAAAGTGGAAGCATATGATATTAATGGTTAAGTCCTTGCTAAAACATGAGCAACTAGAAGCCTAGGAGAATATAGAGCAGTGCCACAATTGTCTTATGTAGTCCTGACTGGAAGCTACGCTCGCAATCTTGCCGAGCACGGGAATATCAATTGAACAAGAAAGAAAGATAGTGGAGGGACGTGTATGAGGGATGCGTCTCTCGGAAGCCCGCACACAGACGCATAATTGGGCATAAAGAGAGGCTGCACTCGTCGAGGTTGCAGATTCGCGGCAGCGAAACAACAAAGCTCCAGTAGAGGGATTAGTTGTGCCGCGGGGCGGCCACAAAGCCGCCAGTCGAAATAAATCAACTGCCGAGTGGCGATTAAGCGTATCAGGGCGGCGTGCGACTCGGCGTCTCGTCACTCCAATTATTCGGAGATGCGTCGCGGGGGCGTTAACGAGATTCTCCTCGCAGTTTGATTCGGAAGGAGTGTCAGGGAGCCGGGGCGCGTCAACTCCGGGATCTAATTAGAATTGACGATTTATCCGCGTCGCCGGGGGGATCGCGAAAATCTCAAGCGCCAACTGGGACGGCGCGAGATAAAGGCGCGTCAGACGTATCTCGCGCGGATTGAAATTGTTGCCGCGCCGAGGCGAGGACGGCTCCGGACGGGCATTAGGCCGCGCGGTGTACGTGCACCTCGGCCTCTGCACGTACGCGGCCTCCTTGCAGGGGGAGGGCGCGCTTCGAAGGGCCCGCGCGGAAGTCGGCCTCGCTTTGTCCGGGCAAAGTGCCCGCGGCGCGCGATTCGGCCGATGGCCTCCGAATGGCCGAGCGCGACCCGCCGGGATTTGGGAAAAGGCGCGGCCCTCACGTTCGCCATTTGGGCTCATTTTCCGCCTCGGTAATGGCGCACGTATGCGCCCTTTGCGATCGTGAGCTCGCCCGGCAGCTCGGGCTTTCGGCCTCTTCTCATTAGCGAGTCTGCGAATGCGTTTGAGGGTCTTTTATCGCTTGGTTTACAGTAGGTACGCGGTGCGGTCCGGCAGCCCTGCGCCCCTTGTGTATAGGCCAGGCTCTCTCCTCTGTGCGGTCGGTTCTCGATTTGTACCTCGCCCTTTGGAAGAGCCTACCCCGCCCTGAAACTCGCCCTTGCGTGTTTTTATGCATGTACATTTACGTATTAAGTGATTTCATTTACTGGGAAAACGGAACTGGTCCGTTTTTCTGAAAATGTTTGTTTGTCCGTGTTTAAAATGTCAGCATTGGCATGTTTTGTTGGAAAAAAATTAAAAATTATTCCTGCACGCGTATTGTATCAGATTAGTTAAAAGATTTATCACGAGTACATGGATTCTATGTATCTATCATTCAAATGATCGCATTAAATTTCCTATATGAGGAATAAAGGATGGTCAACTTGTCTATTCTCCTCGCGTCATCAATTCTGATCACATTGGATTCATCAGCGGCTTGATGATCATCCATCGTGACTGAACTGGCGCACGTACCATATTCTTTCGCGCCGAGCTCTTAATTAACTCGTTATATCACGCGGATTACTCGAACGTTCGGGCAGACGCAGTTTTCTTCGGCAGTTAGAAATAGTTAATTAATGATTTGCCAAATGGCCGGTGGATTTTATTAAAAAAACCGGGTGGCGAAGTTGGACTATGAATAGAACGAAGATGACAAAGTCTGAAAGATATTAAAGAGGTCCTGATTGAAACGCTCGTCGTAAAAATGGAGTTTGCGAAATTAAAAGGAGAGCGCGCACCGAGGGACAAACTACAGTTTAAAAACACCCCCTATAAGCGGTCCGAAGTTTTCGGTCACCAGTTCCACAGCGGCAACGGCTATCTTTTAACCTACTTTGGAAGGAGAACAATTGACATTTTATGCCCTCCTTGCCGGTAAAGTAGCGTAAAAAAAATGTAAGTAAGAGCCGGGAGAGAAAAGTCGATCGGCCTTTAGGCTATCTCCCCGGGGCGGAGACTGCGCCGCCCGCAGGCCCTGCTCCACGTCCCTATATAATATCAAGCTTCCGGGGCTGGAGTAACACTTGCCTTTCAAAGGCTTCTAATCTCCAAGACGATAGCTCGGCGGCTGTGTCCATTAAAATAATGTCGAGTCGAAAGCCGGCTAGCCGGGCGCCGCCTAATCCCGGGGATTCGGCCTCGAGCGCCTGCGCCCGGGCGGAAGTCGCACTCGGAGTAGGGCGGAAGTCCGCTTCTTCTCGCCGGCGGCGCCTTTCAACCGCTTAGCGGCCGTCGCTTCTTTGTCGGCCGCTCGGGTTTTGCGTGGGGCATTGTTCGAGGGCCTGCGGCGCGCATCGGCGAGCCCACACACACACCCACACGCGCGCGCGCACACATACATATATATATATATTATACGCGGCACCGGGGGAATCAAAGCGCGCGCGGCCCGATGATTAATCAAATTGAATGGCGAGCGTCCCCGAGAATAGCTCGGCGCGGGCCCCTTTATTACGAGCCGCTCCTCCGTAGTTGTTTGTCATTTAGCACGCGGTCGGAGGGACCGGGCCATCCGCCCAGCAAAGGGCTTCCGTCGACTGAGGCGCGGGTGTTGGCCGCGGCTGTAAGTTTCCCCAGGCCGGAGAAAACATTGGACGCGAAACGCCCTCTTTAATCAAGAATATTGCAGTTGCCGCGAGCTGGCGCGCGCTACGTAATTCCAATGCAGATCTTAAGTGTCGGCAAGCAAAGGCACGATAAGTGCTTTATGAACTTTGCCTTTGGGAAGTCAAATGTTTGCACACCATATCTTCAGCAGCCCTTGAGCAAACCGGGGAAACAAGTTCAACCAGTCGCTGAACATTGAAAAACTCGGCCGGCCCCGCTGGAAATATACAAGCCCGACACTGATTCATAAAGCTAAATAAAACGAGGGTATTATTTACTTGGACTAACGAGCTCTATGTACATGTACACTCGCCTTCGCTGCGCGCGCTCGTATATCCTTCGTGTAATTCCTCCTGGCAGATAGCGTGTTGTCGGTAAAGATTTCCGATTCAGTCGGAACCGCGCGCCCCTCAATATTCGTGCTAATCTCTGCGCAAACTACTGACTCGGCTAATTAACCGTGACCATTGTTTTAGCCCGATCACCGATATCAAATGCAGTGCGTACGAGCGCTTCTGCCCGCGTGTGCAGGCCGCCGCCGCCGCCGCCGCCGCAGCGGAGTTCGGAGGCAAGGCAAACGTCATCAGCGGTGAAAACCTTAGGTATACGCGGTTCATATCGCCGACTGTTTACCTAATTAACGAGATCGGCGTTGCAACGCGGCCGCCCTTACGCAAAGCCGCCGCCGGGCGCCCATCCTAATTCCTAGTTCTATCTACGCCTGTTTGCTAAACCTGATCAAGTGCTTACCGCGATCCTTGCATCTTCTTCAAGATTCAGTACGCGTTCTATTACTTTGAAAGATTGGAAAAGCTATGGTTTTTTTTTATTTCTCATTTTTGTTGCTGGTACGCTGTAGATCACAAATGGTAAGCTATATTTTACACTACACCTCTGGTGTGAGCAAGCGATATTCGAAAAATATTTGATAATATTTATAAGTTTGTATGAAAGCGTTTTTGAGAGATTTAGAAGCAAATACTCACTTATTCCTAATATTGTAGTTTATAATCGATCATTGATGGGCTTACCTAGAACAAAAAAAGGCATGATCAAAAATTTATGCAAGTATTAAGTATTAGAATACATATTTTAAAACTGTATAGAGCTCTAAAGTAGAATAAAAGAATAAAAATATATGATGTGCATTATGTCTACAAAATTGTTCAGCGTATTTATCAAAGTGTCAATTCAAGTTACCTACTATTCGAAATCGTCTTATTTTAGATATATTTTCCAAGAAAGAATTCTATCCTGAAAAATAATGTCAATAATCGTTTTTCAGTATTGATTAAAAAAAAGATTGTAAAAAGTATAACCCTTTTGACCTGAATAAGAGACAATTGAAGTAATTGATCATACTTAATTTTATCCGAAGAATGTACCCTCTAAACCCGTAAGTGATTTTTTACAAAATAGCGATTTCAAAGAGTAAAATATAGTCAGTACATATCGAGTTATTTCTTTCAATTGACAGAATCATTCGTTAAAGAGTCTATATGATTTATAGATTATATACAAAAAGTAACAAAATTAAATTTAGTTCAATTTTTGGAAAGTTGCATTTAAGTTATTTTCATAGCACATGATATGATAATTCGATTTTGAATAATTATAGAAACAATATCTACATTAAACTAACAAATTATCTATTATTAGAACATAAAAATAACAATATTAAATAATAAAAGTTTCTAATGAGATTCAACAAAATGTGACTTTTTAACAAGTTTTTTTGTATGAAATTGCGGTTTAAAATGAACACTTTGTCAAGGTATACTCATTAACGTACCATAAACCGAGCATTAGGAAGGGTGGAAAACGAGCCGCGCGTCGTTGTCGCAGTACGCAACTTGTGGCACTGATTTGCACGCACGCAATAACGAATACACAGAACTAGAAGCGGTCACCGTACAGTTTTAAACTCGATTTCAAATTAAACAACTCGAATTTTGAAGATCTGAGCAGTTTATTGTTTCAGATAACAAATTTTGTAGTTTATATAATTAATTAAAGTTGATAAAAAGTTGCTATTTGCGTGAATCGATCGTTTCTGATTACTAATATGTTTATTAGTAAAATCAAAACAATAATTTGCGAATGAATGGTTTTGTGATGTAACAATTGTAGGAGGCAGAAATTACTCAATTCATTTGCACGACTATTGTAGAATGACTAACATTAAAATACATCAATGATTCAATTTAACTAATATGCACCAAATTGACATCGTCACTTGAAATAATTAAATTTAGTAAACTCGCAGAATTATTCTGGAGTATACAGATTATAGCCCGCTTAGCCTCCAGTAAGTATTTCATACAATACTGCAGTTCCAAGAGCTCTTCTAGTATATAATTGACGTCATTTCAACTTGTACATGACGAGATTTTTCTGTCCGTTGACATTTGAAGAAATGTAAATTTCACCGGTAAGCCGCAACAAGAACTTAGAAAATAGTGTCTAGTTGAATAAGTTGAATTTGTTTGGGAAAACTCGGTTGCTGCTTTGCGATTACAGTTGATGCTTGTTGGGCAACTGTGCGCGAAAGTTTAAAATCGATCCCATCGAAATTTTTGCGGCTACGAGCGGACAGGAGCGAGCAGGGGGCGATGCTCGACGAGGCTAATAAATTTAAGGCGGGCCTCCTCGACGTATATAATCCGTCTTAATTGAAAGCTCGGGGGCGGCGGCTTGGGCGCAGCGGCTCCGAACATAAAGTTAACCCGCCGCATCGAAAATTGGCCGGGGAGTGCTTATTCTAACGGTTTATTTTATGATCAGCATCCCAGCGGGGCCTGCCTCCGGCCCATGCCCCTCGGCTCCCGGGATGTTTCTACTTACAAGCTCATTAACGGCCGGGATGACGGGGCGGCGCCACGGGGTGGAGACGAGGCGGAGAGGCGCATTCTCTCGAGACGCGCGTGTCACGTGGCGGCATGCTCGGCCTATTGACTCGCGCGACTAATTACCTCCGGGGAAGTTACACGGCCGAGGTTAGATGCGGAAATATTTCGTTCCGGCTGGCAGGCGGCCCAGTTAAATGGCGGGGAAGGGAAGGACCGGAGGGCGCGATCACTGCGGCGACAGCGCGGCCCGGGCCAATTATCCCCAGTGAGGCCGCGCCCCGGGTCGCCTCTCCGTCGGTCATCGTTAACGGCGGCCCGCGAATCGCCCGGCCAATCGGGCGACTTGAACGGCCGCGGGGGAGGGACGTAGGGGGGGAAATAATCGAGCGGATGCGCGCCGGCTGGGCAGACTTAGCCGCGGGAGGTCCAACATCGGGAGCCGAGGAGACGAGTCTGGGGCGTCCCGGCAGGATCGATGGGGCGCGCGTCGAGGCGCAATATATATATATAGTCGTTTTCAATTTGTAGGCCCGCCGGCAACGTCTCGCTTTGCCCCAGGCCCCGGCCGGCTTATCACCGCGCTTTGTCACGTGCCCTCGGCCGCGGGCAACGAGGCCACTTGGCCCGGGCTCCGATGCAGCTGATAATTCCCGCGGATCCGATGGACTCTCTCGCCCTCGTCACATTAGCATAAGTGGCGCGGGACAGGCCGGCCGGCGTATCGCGGCTAAAAGGAGACGCCCCTGGGACGCGGCGGGCCGGGCGATAAGCCCCCGGATGAGCGATCGCGGTTTCCGCCCGGAGTCGACCCTCTCTGACCACTGTTTCACCCAATATTCGTCGCTGGCGGATCCGCCGGCCGAGCGGTACTTTCCATCGGAGCCCCCGTTGAAACGAGACGAACGCGAACGTGATGAGCTTTGTATCGTTGCCGTTCAAGAAGTTTGGATATGTGCGCCTAGGTCGGCGTCGCGGATACAGGGGAATGCAGTATCCCCTGAATGAGCCCCGCGACCAATGAGAAACCGAATGTATCAACAGGTTCGGGTTCGCTTTGTCGTAAACGTTTTGTACTTGTAGCTATGTCTAAGCAGACCCTTGTTTAACATCCCTCCAAAACTTGGTCATTAGGAGCAACTACTCGAGCAACCATGCTTACAGAGCTAGCCAGCTTCGCCTCTCGGCTACGTGCTATCCAATAGCTCGAATCCGTTACATTGTTTTTCAATTTACTCCTTCCCCAGTGGAAACAATGCACGCTCCGTTTTTGTACCCTAACCTACAAAGTTAAACTGATTCTAACTAATCCAGGGCTTTATGACATAACTAGTATCAGTGTGACGAGAGTTGGATGCATGCTTTAGGGTAAATAGAGTTGAATATACCCTGTTTGTTGTTATAATGTTATCCTCAAACACTTTATAACTGAGGACCTGGCCGCTTAATATGCAAATACATTTGACAATTTGTTATGCTTCGAGTCCCCTCGGTACGCTTGAGTATTACAGTCAGTGCGTGTCCGTTAAGTAACTTCTTAGTCAGTTGCATAGTGCATCAACGTTATTCAAAGTTATCGCAGGGCATAAGTACTAGAAGGACCCTCGAGGACACGAAGAGCTTAAAGTGGCATAATGCTGTATCCGTCTAAAATTTATTTTTGACACGTTTTACGAGTGCAAATCAGGTTCCGTGTACGAGGTGCACGCCTTACCAGGCAAGCGGAACATCTTTGTACATTTCATCGGTACGTGAGGTTCCTTCCCTATGTAAATTACACGCCCTACTCGAGGCCCTTGCCGCTATCTCGAGGCAAGAGGAACGTACAAACTAGAGAGGCGAGTAAGACATTTGAAGGGAAAAACTCATGCGGTTGGTTAGCCGAAGTGGCGAAAGCTCCTCCACGGATGGACTTGGCCGAGCAAGTAGAAAAGTTCGTTTGCAGTCAGACCCGCGCCACGGGCATTATTCCCCCGGGAGGCGCGGTGAGCCCGGCAACGGCGCCGATTCCTCGCGCCATAATCCCCCGCGTCTCCCGTGCGCGCGACCACCAACGAGGCAAGTTACAGGTCCGAGCGCCCTGCACATGTCCCGTCCCGCCAGGCGGAATTAACATAAGCCCGCGAGCCCGCGGAGATAAAGGCTCATCGGGCCGGGGCGCAATGGGGAGTAACACCGCGAGGAGACGAGCCGGGGCCATCGGAAGGGGCCGCGGGTCCACGTGCGTTAAACCCGCGGCCGTAAAAGTGGCCCGCGGGGCTCGTATATCCGCCGCGGGGGCGGCTCACCCGCCGAATAATAAACAATAAAAGGCCGGTGGCGGCGGGGGCGTAAAAAGCCGCGCGGCGTGAATAGAAATGGGCGGCAAGCGCGGCGGCCCTGGCGATCGCGCGGCCGCCGCGCATGAATAGCCAAGCGGATGAGGCGCCGCATAATTAATCCTCCGCGCGGCGGGCGCCACTCGCCGCGCGCGGCCCTCGCTTATGCAAAAGTGCGCCCTCGCGACGTTTAGGGCCGCTTCAGGCAGCGGCAATGCGATTACCGGCCGGCGCCGGGGCTCCCGCTGAATCGTTTGTTATCCGCCGGGCGGCCCCGGCGATTATGCGCCCCGGGCCTTCAAGGGAGCCTGATTGCGGACTTGACCTGCCCCGGCCTGAGAAAAACAAGAGGCGGCGAAATTGGGTCAAGTGAAATATCCCGTATCGGCCCATTGTTGATTGCGCCGATTGGCCGGGTTGTCGCGTCATTTGACGGGGGGACGTCGCGCGCAAGGAGCGCCGGGAGGACGCGTTTATCGGCCCGGCTGACAGCCAGCAGCCGCGGCCTATCGGCGCTTTCAACGGTTTTCCGCCGCATTCATTAACCCGACGAGCGGGGGACGGCTCCTGGCCCCGCAGCGCCACCGGCCCGCCCACTGGGAATATATATATATATAGATAGCGCCTTTCACCGGCAGTGGCCCGCGAGCGCGCTTATCATTTCGGCGGGTCGGTCTTGTTCGGGACAAGGAGGGCAGGGGACTTTGGCTCTCATCGACGTAAGCGACGCGGCAATTAAGCCTCGCGGCCCGCCTCGGGACGGCCAGCGGAATTTTTACCGGCGCGCGGCGAAAAGACGCGTGCGCACCGCGATAAGCCTGACCCCGCCGAGTTTCCGCCGTATATATATATTGCCCGAGGTCTGATTTGCGAGGCGCTAACGTCGTGGCTGCCGCGCACATTGGGATTTATCGGACTTTTTACTGCGCGGCGCGCCGGTGTATTAAGGCCGCCACCTCCGAAGGGCTGACACCCCCGCGACCCCAACTGGCCCTGGCACTCGTGGCGGACGGACCGCCCGGCCATTTTAATTACGCTCCCGAAGCGCTGGAAATTGATGACCGCGCGGCGGATCGATGATCGAGATTGGTCAGCTCGAGGCCGCGGGTGATTAAACACCCACCTTCAAATTTTTCCCTCCACGGGAGCATCGCGCCGCGCGGACAGCCACGTCTAACAAGCCGGCCCCTCTCGGCCTCGAAATCTCAGACTTCCGCTCCGGCGCCTCGGCCGGTCTGTTTACCAAAAGCTCTCCTCCCGCTCGGTAATACGGCCTCGGGCGCATTCAATAGCCCGCCCCCCCCGGCTGACTCCTTGTCTTATCGCCCCCGCTGCATCGGCTCTGCTATTTCATTAGGAGCGAGAAGGCCACGCGGCGTTTTTGTCGATCCCCCCGTGCCTTTGTCCTCCCGCGCCCCTTTATCCGCGCGCCCGACCTCTCGCTTTCTCACGCGACGCGGCGCGGGTCTTGGCTAGTGGACTCGGGCCGTCCTTGTTCCTCGGACGCGCGGCCGAGCATCCATTTTGCGCGATTGTCCCGCGCCTATTCAGCGGCAAAGTGCCTGTCAAACGGTTTTAGTCCGAGTGACAAGGCGCCGACGGGCGGCCGCGCGACGCCAGCGCCGCGCCCGGCCGTTTCGGAGGCATTTTTCCCAAACAATGCGCCTCCTTTGTCCCTCCGTGTTTGCATTCGCATTGTCGACAAATGCGTTATGGCTCTTTTTTTGTTTTCTTTTACAGACAATTGCTGGCGCCCGACCTCCGGCCACCACGTTCCATTTGCCGTCTTCCTACGCGGACACCGCGCGCCGCGCACTCGATCAATTTTCGGGAAAATTAAATATTTCTCTTGGTAATAGGTTTTCGACCCATTTCGCCTACGTGGCTATTTTTGTTCCACGAAAACAAAGCACTCCGCCCGCGCTAATTTTCGCGCCCTGTTCGCGGCTGTCCAGCGAGCCTCACGCCATCAAAGTATATTTTGTAGCGTAATTTTTTAGTTCTTGGTAGTTGACAAAATGCAAACCCCGAGAATTATGATTATGTCGTTTGCAGGACTCCGCTCTCCTATTGTTCACCTGATCTTGTGACTTCCGCTGTCCTCCTGTCAAGTGTATCATTTGCAAGTCTTCTGAAAACTACATTATTTGCAAACATTTGCTGTTATTTTTATTTTACCCTACGTGCAAGTGCAGAGCTTCCCAAAGACACTTACTCCATTACAAGCAAATGTAAAAATGAGCAGTTCTGATAAAAGGGTTTCTAAAGTCGCGAAACACCTACTAAAAAGAATCATTTTCAAAATTGGAAAATTTCGTCGTCGATCTACGTCGCTAGTCGAACTCTCGCGTCGAAAAATTCCACCTCCTCCCGTTCCATACGTCGACATCTGTCGAACAGCGTGGCCCTTTTTTTCACTGGCACACCTCGTGAACGCCGATGAAAAATTTGAACCCACCCCCGTACCCCACCCCCAACGATGCATTGTTCATTTCGAAACGTTTTGGTAATTTTTTAAAAGACCCTTTGGAACGGGTCGGCCGTTGTCCAATAAATCTTTATCCACTCATTGACCTTTACGCTACGCAGATTCAAATGTTTCGGCGGTAAACGCCACAATGCACGAGGTCGGCCGATCTCATTCGCACTTTGCGTGCACTCTCGCGCCCTACCGTCGTACATCTTGACGGCCAATCTTTACCGGGTCTTGATAAATCGGCAATAAATGGTTATCTGTACGGATGAAGTGCGAGTTGCTGAAACGAGGGACGGACATCGTTTCGAGCCCGTCTACCTGTATATCTACCTACATGACGGCCGCGGTTGTAAAATCGACTACAGCTCTCGGTCGTTAATGCTTCGGGCGTCAGTTTACAACTCGGTGCATATTTTTTACACGTCGGTTACTTACGGCCTAGTCCACTATTGTGATTTATATGAACAAAATGTAAGGCTATTATTTGACCTATTTGATACCCCTTACTTTGTAAACCATATACTCGAGAAGACTCAAATTTTGGAAAATTTTGACGAAAATTAATTTAATTTAAATTTTGTTTCAAAAGATAACATTTATAATTCAGAAAATCAATTTATTCATATTATACTAGACAAAAAGTGGATAAAATGGAAACAGGAATAAAAACAGGAATAAAAAGTGAAAACCTAGTTATGTTGAGAAAAACCACATATACATAAACATGAATAAGCCTTAAAAGGTTGGGACTCGAAGAGAGAAATAACTACCTTGCTAAGGATTTATTGCACCTGCTTGACCAAAGAATAATTTCTAGCAGAGATTCATATAGACCGTACTTTTAGAGGAATCACTGATTAAATATACAATCATTATTCCAATATAATTCAAAATAGCTCGCTAATTGAACGAAATTGTGTAAATTATCATTTTTGCATTGTTAACAAATCAACAGTTAACAAATCTATTGTTTAACTTTGGGCGGATATTTGAATGTATTTATATTAATAAATATTATAACTACTACACTCATACACTTCGAGTATTCATTTCATCCAAATGATATACAATACATCAAACTAAATAAAAAAGGTACCTATAATAGTAACATAATCAAATATATTGAGTACATAAATGAATTCCTTACTAAACTAACAAAATGTAAATATTATTTATGAAATTAAATCGGTATTGAAATTATGCATCAAATATAACCTGATTTGCAAGATAATCAAAGTATGTTCATATTATAATAAAGAACCCAGTGATCTCGCTCACCGAACAATGCTACACCATTTAAACTTCTTCGATGCGAGGGACAATCGCCGAGGTGAACAGAGCACCCACATTTGCGAGTAGACAATGCCACCCAGATCTTCGAATGCCCTTCAGCAACTAAGGGGACGTTCGGATTCGTCTCGGGAGATAAGCAGGGGCTGCCAACCGTATTCTGGATTAAGTCTACATCTTTGGTAAAGATAATACCACAAAAACTCTCAAGCCATTGTACGAAGCCAACTTAGATGAACAGCTCATCATGAAGCCAACTACTCAACACCCAACCTGGCACGTGTTAACTTGAAAGTTTTAATGCGAAAAGATATTACGGTATAATAATTCACTTTTACGAGTAAAATTACACTTCTTTCGTATAGATTTAGAACAGGATGCAGATAAAATAAGTGGAAGGTAACAAAAATTAAGTATTCATTCTACCCAATAAAGTAATAACAAGAAAGCATAAAAAGCGACATAAAAGTATTATGAAGAAACTGATAATCTTTATACTTTTGATTTTACACACTAATATTTATTTTACAACTTATTGTATATCAAGCGTCATTTTGTTACAATAGCTTTAACCGTAAAGACAGTTGCATGTACCGTGTACAAAAATCGAAGAATAAATCTCTCAAATTTAACTAGCTTTATAAAATAGCCGTCATTCTCTACTAAGGCTTATTTCAAGGCACACGTGCACCTAAGTGGGTTTCTCATACATCGTCGTGAAGTTCAATTTCAGTCCCCGGGGGATAGAAAATTACGCTCATCCATAGCATTACATGTTATATTTTGCATATTGTCTCTCAAACTCACAAGATATATTGACTTGATAAACCAGTTGGCTATAAATAGACATTGATCGCTCCTTTATATCTGCTTGTTGGAAATTATAACACCTCATCTTTAACAAGCACGCTTCCGTTGCATTTTGAGGTCAATTAATATGCGTATAATTTAATTTTACTTTAAAAGTACTTCAATAAAAAGGTAGTTGATCATTTTTTAGTACAAAACAATCACTGTGCATTACAATCAGATTATTTCTGAATTCTGCATTACGGATTTTAATTAAATGTGGAACCTATATCGCTAATAATTGAATCGAAAGTTAAAATCATAAAGTACGTAGTATTAATTTTGTCATATTTAAATGTTTATAGACGAAATTTACAGGGACTAGTGCCACATTACGCGAAGAAAGAGTATTTGCATTTTTAATCAAGGAGATTAGTAACAATAACTTCCTTCATTGCGTCATATGACAGGTAGAACATTTTCATAGTGGAGACGGAAGTTTTCATTGGTTGTCTGGCAAAAAATGTGCTGCAGAACACTCCATTAGTAATTCAACGCGGTGTTATTATAAAAAATGATCGGGCCATCTGAGGAGTCACGCCCGAAGGCTTGCGCCTGAATGCCCGAGTGAAAATTTTTCCGCCGTATTCACTCCTTTTCATGCATATATATTTCTGTTTATGATAAACACGAGCGAGCAAGAAAAAAAAGGGAAGGGGGCCAAGTCGCAGAGAGAGAGCGAGAGCATGTATAGCCGGGCGCGCCGCCCGGGCGCACATACAAATCACGTCGAAAATTCGAATTTCAAATGGAAGCCGGCTCCGTCCATTTACATACACTGCCGCCCGGCTAGACGCGCTGCGACTTTGGGCGTGACTGCGCGTCGACTATTTTTTACCCCTTGCGGCTCGCCCTTTTCCCTCCGCGGTCGCCAAAGGGAGGGCGCAAAAAGGGAGTCGAGTCGAAGGGCTCGTCGGCGCGCGTCTTTAGGCGCCCGGGCCATCAGCTGGCATGGCCAAGGCGGAACACCAGCCGAGCACCAGCTGTTTTTCTCCTTTGCCGCTATTTCGTGGCCAAAGAGCGCCCCGAGCTTTTCACCGCGAGTCATGCGAAGTTGATTCGCGCCCGAATTAATCAACGAAATGAATTTTTTTCGATAATTTTTTTGCTACTCCAGTAAATAAATTGATCGGATTCAATGACATGCGTGTCGGATACCGATTTGACTTTGTAATTCGAATCTCCATATAAGAGTAGGAATATTTTTAAATTAAAGCTGTAGTACTGAAAGCTGATGTATCATTTTCAATTCTCTTGTAAAAATTCGTCATCGGTTGCGTATTTATTAGACAGGAAAAAGTTAATTTCATCAAGGAAAACATTTTCATGGTAATTATGTTGAAAATTCAAGTGAACGGTTTAATTAACACCCATCGTAAACATTTAACCATGATTTATTTCTTTCTGTTATTAAAGCATCATTTCGTTACATACCGATGCTAAAGTTTGTTTTTGAATTGCATGAGTCGCGAACTTTATTTAGAATTACAAATTCACCTAGATTTCGAGGAAAATTCTAAATGCAATATTAAATCTAATGCCGAGTAAGCTAAAATAAATATTTATAACGTATTTCTCTTTAATACTATGACAATATTGCTGAATATCCTAAAAATATTTCCATCTCTAGTTGGATTCGATATACCTCCGTTCGTTTCGGAATCCAGTGAAAAGCCATATTCTGTTTGACCATAAAACGTAACATTTCCGGAAGGTAGAGAGTGATAAATCGGTTTATGTAGTGGCGATATTAATATTCAGAGAATTTCCTATAGTGGTGTCAATGATTTCAGTATTCTAAATGGATATCGTAATGACAATCAATCTATTATTATTAGAAATAAGAGCTTCGTCGTTATCGAGTATTATCAACTATAGTAATTATGAGTACAGAAAATGAACACTTACATTTTTTTAATATTTCTGACCTTAATAATTATGTTTCGGTCACTAATAACTGTACAGTAATAATGTTTATATAGCTCTTAAATGTTTGTTTAATATTCGATCACTTGTATCAAAGTCATTAATCGCCTGTGCTACTATGTTTGCTATTTAATTATTATATCCTCTTAAATTTAGAAAAATGTCCCTAATTAATATAATAATTTAAGTACTAATAATAAGTACTAGTTTTATTCTAAATCTTTTAACTTAATTGTAATTTAATTGTAATTTAAAAGTATGTGTAATTAAGAAAATTCATATTATATTGTACGATGTATTAAATTAATGTTATGTTAAAATATATTAAAAGCTTACTGAATAATATTAAAATGAAGACACTATAATATTAGGACATATAATGTGATATAATAAACATTGGATATTTATTTTAAATTTAGGTATTGGTAATAAGAAAATCTATAATCAATAATTATTTCAAATGTTCTAAAAAGGGTGTAGAAAATATATACACTATTAGAAAGATGATGTAGTCAAAATTTTACTTATTCTCTAGCTTAAAAATGTTTAAGATTTTTTGCAGAGGTATAATAATTATAATTTTATAGGATTTAAACGTAGTTTACCGACTGCCCAGAATAAAATGCTTGCTTTATCTGCCAATAAAAATTTTATTTTCGTAGAAAGCAATTTTTCCAAGGCGTAACGAAATATTTCAAAACGCGCAGAGTTCTTGAAGTTTCTTTACACGTTGAGTTCCTCTTGATAAGTGCCGGCAGTGGAGTGCAAAATGCACAACTTTTATAATATTTCTCTCGCGAGACGTGTCATCTAGTGCAGTCGGCACTTTTAATTAGAGCTACGTGCAAGGTTACCTCTGCCTTTCGTATGGAAAACGTAAATTGTTAATTGCAGTAGAGGCGGCATCAGTGGTCGGGCACACAGGGAAGGGGATGCCAAGTAATTTAGCCATTTTACCGGGATTTCTTTGGCGCTCTTCATGCGTGTCGCGCAATAGCGCGCAAAAATGAAATTTATATTCGCGCGATACCGGACGAGGGGGGAATTTAGTGGAGGCGCGTGCGAGGGGGGAGTAGGACGGCTCCGGGCGCGCAAACACTCCCTCGCCACGGAGCCAAGTCAAATAATTCGCGGGCAGCGCAAAGCGATACGGTTATAAAAGCGTTCCAATCGGCAAATACCCCGGCCCTGGGCCGCTTCATAAATAGGGGCGGGGGTGAAATCCTGGGCGTCTGGACTACGCGCCGCGAATGCATAATACAATAAAGTAGGGGGAAGAAGTGGAGGCGGGTGGGGGGGAGGTACGTGCGCTCTCCGGGCGAGTACGTCGTCACGTCGTCCGCGCGCGCAGCCGCGAGGCAGCTCCTCAAAAGCGGCCTCGGGGCGAGATAGGTGCTCGGGGCCGCGCCCTTAGCCCGCGCGGTGAAAGGCGCAGCGCCCGGGCGAATGGAGACGGCATCCGGGGAATGCGATAAGGGGGCCAATGAAAGGCGCGATAGCGGCCGCTATTGCAGATTAATAACGCGGCCTCGCGGCCCGCGGGCCGATGGCTTTCCGATCGCGGCTCCTCGCGGCCCGAGTGCCGGCCCCGGGCCGCCGGAGATTAATGACGCCCGGGGAATGTGGCGCCGCGGCCGGGCCATTAATAATATTTTTTGCCGGCGCCCGGGCCTTTTTCTCCATTTGCCGGGGCCCCGACGTGTGCGCCCGGCCGGCGGAGATACGGCCCTCGGCCGGGGGAATAAGCCCGGGCGAATCGAGTGGCCGATTCGCGATTGCCCGGCATTTCGAGGGCCGGCGGCCGGCTATTTTTCCCGGCGGCGGCGCCGGCCGACGCGGCCCGCCCGTTACCGCTCGCCGGGTTTACCGGCCGGCGGCTGCCTCGTTTGCCGAGCGGCTGCTCTTCCCGACTTTTCTCGTTAAAGTCCTTTATAGCATTAGGGGCCGCCTCGGAAATTTAGTGCTTCTTTCCCCTCGTTTTTTTCTCTGCCCCGGGCCCGGGCTCACCTGCACCGTCGCCGCGGCGCTCGGTGGCCGGCACCTTCACCTCCCCCGGACGGTCCAACTGGCCCCCCGCACTTTTACGATTCGTCATTCGAGTCGCCTGACCCCCGGGGTCACGGAGCCGCGCGTTGCGTCAGATTTCCAGATTGCCGGCCTCGGCGAACGCAAGCTCTTTGCCCCTCCGAGGATTAGTTTTACTCGCCTGATAAGCGGGCGCACGTATGCAAACAGTTTTTTTTTCTATTTTTTTTACATTTCTCAGGGCAGTATAAGTCGAGGGTCTTTTTGCATTCATGCTATTCCGTATACTCTTTTGAGTAATGTAGGTCACAAGCTCTCCGCATAAGAGAAGCCAAGATCCAAGATATCCCGCGCGAGTGATTTTATGCCAAATCATACAAGAAGCACCAGGGGAAATGTGATTAAGCCGGGATGATTTTACGGCCCGCGCCCGGCTCTACACGTCAAAAACATTCGGGCGCGCGAGCCCTTCGCTCTCTTACACCGCCCGGCCGCCTCCGCGGAGGATCCACTGCATGCCTGATAGGAGCACTCGGCCCGCGGATTCGTCTTCGTCACTTAAGAATTTGGTCGGGGGGGGGGAGGTGTACAGAACGGCCCCCGGGGCGCACAGTCGCGCGGCCCGCGCCCCTGTAATATTTTAACCATTGGCGTATGACGTGAATGCGAATATCCGGCTCGGGCGAAGTAACGGGAGGCGGGGTCGAATGCATTCCTCCCTCCCCGCGGCGGCGCATAATTCAAAAAATCCTCCCTCGCATTCTCATCCGCGGGCGTATATATCCTCCTTATGCCCCGGGAGGCCCGACGTTTCATCGATGCGTCGGACGCCTTGGCGGCCGCGCAAACATCGAAAAGCACTCCGCCGATGTAAACTCGGGAGAAAAGCTCGCCGCGGCGGCCTCGCTGGCGGAGGCCCGGCGCGGCCGGGCCCAGGCGACCGGTCGGGAAAAGCGACCCGGGAAATCCGATTGGCCGGGGCGCCCGTCAAATCGGCCCCGGAGAAATCCGAAAGTGCGCGCGCCGAGAGGAAGACGTCTCGCGGGGAGGACGGGCGGATAGAAATAAAAGCCCAGCGGGGGGAGAAAACCCCGGGCCGGGATCAGCCGGCCGGCGAAAAACAGGCGGGGCCCTCACGTGACAAATGACGAAGACAGGGTGATTCCGCGCGGGCCAACTGCCCACGAATGTGAGTCACGTATCGTAGTGGGGCGCGAGCGGGCGACTTTACGAGATACAAAGATAGCGGGGCGAGGGGAGGGGAGCCAGCCGGAGGGAGCGGCCCGAGCCCTCCTCCCTTCGCGCCCTCCTCTCGCGGAGGCGGCGCCGGTGCCCGGGCCCTTTGTTACGTCTCGCGCTCGCGGCAAACTGACCGGATGGCCGGGGCCGTGAATTCCCAATGACTCGGCGACGTGCGCATAAAGGCATATCTGCTCGGCCGCCCTGCGTTCGGCATTCGTTAGAGGGCGCGCGCGCGCGGGAGGAGCTATTACGGGGCCGCGGGTGTCGGCGCTGCGCGATCACCCGATGAAGAATTTACGAGAGGGGTGCAGGGGGGGTTGAGAGAGACGAGCTGCGCGCCACGATCACTTCGTTAAATTATGCTCTCGGTCAGCTCGGGCCTTTTTTCACCCCCCGAGAGCGGCGAGCAGCGCCCCGCCGCTTTTATCTCCCCGCCGGGGACTCCTTCGGTCCTTCCCCTTTTTGCTTTATTGCGCGCCAACGAATGTTTTGCCCGAGTGCGCGGACGTGATTTATTTCGGATACCTTCGATCAAGTGGTGGCGCTCGCCTCGCCGGGGACAGGACCCTTTCACCCCCCTCGACCTTTACTGCCCGACGGCCATTTTTATACTAGGGCGCGACCCCCGATCTCCGATTTTTTCCCACTTCCTTTGCGTTTGTGTATATAGGAGGACCTTTTTTATTTACACCCGTGACCGAGTTAATGGACGTGAATTTAGCCGTGTAGCGCTAACGGCACGCTTTCGTTAGCTGTAAAAATAGAGCCCCAAAAAAGGTTTCATTTAATTTTCAGATTTCCAAGAGGGACCGGAACGAGATTTTCCCGACAGCGATTGATTACAACTATACGATACAAAATTGAATGAAGAGTTTCTATTTTTCAAACTATTTTATTCTAACTTTCGAAAAAAAGTCGGTTAAAAGGATTACCTCAGTCCACCTTTTTGTACAAAATTTACACAAAACATGGATATGCATTTGAAATGTGCATTTTATAATGTAAACAGATGGTCCGAGTATTTTGATTAAAAACCAAGTAGTTGAAAAAACTGTATTAGTCATGATTATACGAAACAAGGGTCGCATTCTTTTTCATATAATCAATTCACAATGTAGATATAGTCTGATACAAATACTTCGAATTAACGTACGTAGTACCAACAAATTTAACAAATATACAATAAATTATAAAAGTTTTGGATCAATAATAATTTCTCTTACTATGTCAATTGCACTTTCTGACCGACATCGTGATTGCGAAAATTCCCATTCTTTAATTACTTTTCTCAAAAGTGCGTTAAGAAAATGATTGACCAATCTGTAAGTTTCTAAACATTATCAACTTTGGGTGTGTTTACGACAGCTTTTTAAACATAAAGCTCCCTGTGGTACGTCTAGTAACCATGAAAATTAAGTCACTTAGCCAGGAGTTTATAAAGGCTAGGGGCTATATTTTGTATTAAACGGAGATCGATAGAGCTGAAAATGTCAGATTATAAAAGTTTGCTTGATGGTAAACAAATGCTTTGGAGTTAATCGATTTTTGTTCAAATACAAACTGCATTCTGATCATTAATTTTGCACAAGTTCACCTGTATTACTTGTTCGAGGACCTGAAAGATTAATTTACCCTCATTCAACTTCTCAAAAGAAATCAATTATATTATTCGTTTGTTTCTACTTTTTTATCGGCTATCTACAATTTACCGAATACAAACAAACCCAAAATATTTGTGAAAAGCAAATCCATAATAGAGCATTATTATTCCAATTATATCAATAAATACATCTAATAATAAATCTACTCAGAAATCGCATTTACTGATTTGATGAGGGATTTATTGGAGAGATTATATTTGTTTATCATTTGCTTATCGAGTACCAAATTAACTAGGTACTTGTAGTCATCTATGATTTGAATATAATCCGCTCTTCAATTTTTAAAAAGCCCTAGATAATGATACATCCAACAAGGAATTAATTAATTTTAAAATCGGTTACGAGGATCGGGAAAATTTTGGTGAAAAATTGCTGGCTAGAAGTGTAATCCTGAGCCGAGCCCTATAATTAGCGTTCGAGCGTCGAGCCAACTGTGCCACCGCAATCTCTGCTGGATGATGAGCCACTGATCCATTCTAATGCGCGCGAGGTAAACTCTAGATTCGCGGGGGTCGCTGAAAAGTTCATCAATCGCGTATAACGACCATACCGGGGAGAGATAGGGAAAAGGCCAACTCTGATCAATCATCCGTTAGGGCGCGAGACTCGACGGGTGGCGGTCGCTTCCCACATACCCGTAGCTATGACAAGCTGGCTGCAGTCGGCCAACAAGTGCCGAGGACGAAGCCTTGCGGCCAATTGGAGTCTGGCGGCAAGCACGAATCGCGGCTCCCATGCGTTTCCGGTGCCCGTCGCACCCGGAAACAACGCCTCGCTCGGCAAAAGTTTCTCGGCGCCGATGGAATGCACCGGGCGCTTTCGATTGGCCCGCTCCGGTGCCATCGCGAACTCTGCGGAATTTTTGCAATTGTCCTCTGTGGACCGAAGAGCGAGTTTGCGTCATCTCTGGGTGCAGCTTTTTAATTATAACTCTTAGAGCATATTGTGTCGTGCGTGTATCTAGTGCAATGTTCTGCCACAGTGCGCTTGACTAGAAATGCTTTATCTCTCCAACCAATTCTTACTTGCTTCTAATAGATAAGCTTTGATTATACCACTTAGATTATTATTACAAAATTGATTAAAAAAGCAGGCTCATCATATTTTTTTTAACAAAAGTTTTGTCTATGAAAGTAACCGTTGAATGCAGCTTTTTAAGGGATCTCTTCATTTTCTCCAGTAGGAGTTTTGCAATCGGAAAGCCGACTCGGATAGTTTCAGCGATCGATGCTTTCAGGAGGTTGAGCGAAAGAGTAATGTTTTCATGCCGAGTCGGATGATTTTGAACAAGCCGAGTTTTTCCTGTTTCCGCAGTAGCTTCTTCAAAGAGTCATTGGCTAAGTGCGATTTCTCCCTTAACCAGCAGCACCTGAACTCAATGAGTGTTAAATCCCCGGGTAAAAATTTACTAAAGTAAGAGTTAACTGGCACTTTCTCAAAGTGAAATATTTCATTCGCGCGCGAACGAGTTAACGCTTTTTTCATCGCTATATATCTCAAGCTGGATCGATTTTCCCTTCGATTCCTCCGTGGGTAAAATATTGTTTTAAAATTTACAGTCAGCCAGAGCTGGCCGGGAATCGACTGTCGCGCGCGCGGCCCCCTTTTTTTGATTTAAGGGCCCGCCCGGCCCTGCCGCCTCCGCTAAATAATGCATCGGCCGGCCAATTACTTTGAAAAACGGAATCGGTGTAAGGGCCACGGAGGCCGGGCGCCGACGCGCCGCGCCTCCATTAATCTCCCGAAGCGCTTTCAATGATTCCGCGCGCGCATTACTATGAGAGCGAGCCTTCGGGAATTGGCGCGGGCTGCCCGGAGGGGCGGCGGGGCCGGCCGCTCGATCGAGGCTGCAGCGGCCCGAATTTTCCGCGGGCCGCGCCTGCGGGGATCTCGCGACGGGCGGGGACGCGAGCCGCCGCGGCCATATTTCACTTGGGCGGACTCGGCGGCTCTGTTAATCGAATATTCGCGGTTTCATCCATCAAGGGGCGCGCGCGGCGTCTTCGACGGCCCGGCGTCCCATTCGAATGCGACCTCGGGCCTGGGAGGAAGACGGATCGGGCGGCCAGCGGGATTTATCGCGATATAAGGTTACAAATGTAACGCGACGCGGAGTCATCCGCGGGCGCCTTGGGCTGTCGAGTGCGCGGGTTAGGTGAAAAAGCGGGAGCGCGAAAATCGGGGCAGTTGGCCTGTCCCGCCGGGGAACCGGGCCGCGCCATTTTTCACGATAATCAGATAGTTATCGGGCGAGCGCAGCGGACCCTAGTCCTCTCTCTTCGCCCGGGGCGGAGTCTCTCGAGGGCGCGCCGCGCAATCGGACCTCGGGGTAATAAGATCCTCTATTTTCGAGAAAAGTTCGGCCCGCAAGTTTTTATTGGGGCCGTTATTGCCGGATGGTACTTGGAGCGGGGCTGCGGAGATGGGTATGGGATCGCGGTCCCCGGGCCCGCGACCTGCGCCCGGCCCGCTGTTTCTTCCGCGGCGATCGGCCGCGGATCCGAGGCCCGCCCCGCCCACTACATTCCGTTTTGAATAAAACTGCATGCGCGCGCTCGCGGGGGGCTTGAAACTTTTTCAACTTCCGCGCGCCAACTTGGGCGGGCGCGCCCCGACACTCCCTCGATTATACCTCGTAATTCCTTCGCCTCAACTTTGGCCATTTTTTGCCTCCGCCCCCTCACTTCCTTACCTCGCTCCTCCTCGTCCGCGCCCTCGCCGCCCCGGCTCAACCCTCTCCCTCTCTCTCTCTCTCTCTCTCGATTTCACTACCTTACGACCGCGCCAATTATTTCGCACGCTCGTTCCTCCTTCGCCTCCTGCACGGCGTGCCGTCGGAGTTAGACGGAGAGTAATACCGGTAATAGTTTTCGGGGCTATGTCGTTATCAGCAAAGATTTTTCCGGCGATTGCAGTGATCGCTGTTTAATCTGTTTGAGTACGTAATACGTTACAACGTCGCGTACAGTTCGACTAAGTACCGTTATTCAACTACCGTCATTTTCTTTCCAGATTATAACTTCCTCGTGCTATTATTCATTTTTTATTCATCATTTCATCTTACTTCATTTTATATTTATTAGGCGTCTTAAATCAATTTTACAAAATATATTGAACTTGCTTCAAGAGACAACAGCATAAGATATAAATTATACATATAAGTTATTTAGAGTGCAGTATTAACTTAATTCCGAAATTTATAATATGAAGTTTCGACAATACACTTCTAGCTGTATATCCCAGTTTTGTAAACAATTAGGGAACGATTATTGCAATAATTTCAAACCATTAATTCAACAAAAATATGCAATCATAATCAGCAACAATAGAGTGTAATATATATGAGTGTTTCTACAATGTATTTTCCACAATTATATATTTGATAATCAGTGAATATTGTAAATACAAGTATTGCCCATTCAATTTTCAGCTCAATAATGAATCTACTTTTATTTATTAACTAGATATAATTGCATAATTTGTTTTAAATTATGACTAGTACAGGCAAGACGGTAAAATTCATAAAGTTAAGATGAAAGGAAAACTCGCAAATTAAACTTTTAATCCTGATAAAAAGCTGTCTACTTTCTTATATGATTATCTGCAATCACGATACTATCCAGCGCTGGAGTAATAAAACTGCTGGTATCGACAGCAAGCCATTAAATGAATTAAAGAACATTGCTGTATAGACCGTTCCTAAATGCTCTTGAAATATCGGAATAATAAAGAACGAGTCTTATACAGATAAAAGGTGTCGATAGTTACGGGACACTTCACGGGCGAAATGGAGAAAATACAGACGGTGAAACAAAGGATTCCGTGTTTAAATTTGATTTGATCATTAGAGCATTAAATCCTTTGATCCAAACCAACGAATCAGTTACAAGTCATACTTTGCTGATAATCACTAGATTTGAAATCTGACTTTGACAAGATTCTTTATTAAATTTTGATTGCCAAAAAATCTTACGATCACCATTTAATCGCATAGATAAACAAAAATCCGTATAATACAACACGATACGTATGATCTATCGGTCACATCCAGCGCTGCATAAAATCCAAGATTCGTAATATCCCTAATCATATACACAATAGCTCGGATAGAATATGTTACGTTTGCCGACTGAAACATTAGTCGAAGCATTCGAGCTGATCGCAGCTGGTTCCGTACAGCTAATTCAGCAAAAGCTTCAGTGACCAAAAAAAAACGAGCCCAGCCCCACCGCAGTTTATCTTTACGACGCGCACATCCGAGGCGTGAGCCCGAGTTATCCCACCGATAAAAACAATAAAAAGATAAGAGGGCGGCGAGGGGGCTAGAAAAAACAGGAAAATATTGGGCCAAAAGGAGGGGCTTAATCGGGATTTTCCGCGCGGAGCCTTTGGCCGGTGGCGAGACGTCGCTCGACCGCGGCGGCGCGCAAACGGAACAAGACACGGAGTCGCGTGGGATAAAAATGCCGGAGACGTCCGCACGCGCTCGGTATAATCCGATCAATTAACCTTCTTTCCGAGGCTCCCGGTCCCTTTCTTCCGCGGTGGCGCGCGCCGCTGCTGCGCTGGCGCTGCGGGGGAGCCGCGGAAGAGGGGCGCAGCAGCAGGCGCCCGGAACTGGGTTAACCGAGGTCAACAGCGCCGGGGCAAGGGAGTCGCGGCCGGGGGACTTTTAAAGTTACAGGGCGACGCGCCGCCGGCGCCCCGCCGACTCTTTAAACAAGCCCCCGCGGGGCAAAAAAATAAAGGGGCCGCCGCGTAATCGGGGAGCAGCGCGGGCAAGATGTATAAATGGGGGTCACGCGCCGCGGTAACGCTGGCCCGCGCCCGCTAATCAGCCCTGATTTCCCGGGCTTTGAAAGTCAAATCGGAGCCCACCTCCCTTGGCTCGCCGATCCTCCCGCGACTTTTGCTCTCGCCCTTTGCGGTCGCTTGGGGTGCGCGTGCGGGAAAACATTGCCTTTGCCGGCGGCTTCTTATGAGGATGCCGCCGCCGCCGCCGTTGCCGCTTGCTCGCCTTGCATTTAGAGATGTAATACTCGGCTTTGCTTGGAAGCCGCGCGCTTACCTACCGCTGGTACAATGGCTCGCGCGCAATTTAGTCTTTCTCGAGTCCCCTTCTGTACTAGGAAAAAACGCCAAGTGCAATTAGAATCCCAGCCGCGTAGGATATTGCAATTAAAATAACTATGATGCAATCATCGGAGCGCACTACCGTGTAGGTAATTAAGCCAACGTATTACAATTTCCAAAATAATTACAACTGCATTATCTTTCGCATGAGTAGTATAAGTCGAATTATTACTCACAGTCCTGTAATCTGTTTCAACTAATCTTTTCTATGCTTTTTGATTCTTTTATTTTATTAATATTTTAGCAAGGGACCTGTAGAATATTTTTTTATTTTATTTTTTTATTTATCATGAAAAATGTTGAGATATATGGATCGATACTATTATTTTATTTAAAGAAGTTATTAAATAATGTACTTTTTATTTAATACGTAATTTGAATTATAGTTAAATTTTTAAAAAACATTTAAAATTATTAAGATCCATTTTTAAATTAGCTACTCGAGATGCTATATATTTTTATTTGCATGTGAAAATTTCGTTTTTCTTCTTCTTGACGTAAAATATATGTTTAGTAAGTGAACGCTTGAAGTTTACGTCAATATTTGTACAATTTACATAAAACCATACAGAATTCATATAAAAGTATCTTCAATTTTCAAGACCGAAAGTTTATACTCCTAAATTTAACACGGAAGACTTTAAAGTGAATCTTTATAATACAAAGATAGAATCTATTTATCTTTTTGTATCACTGTATTTTTCAATCGTTTAATCATTTTATTCTGACATAAACAAATTTTGTAGTATTTAGTTATAATTGAAAATATTGTAATTTTATTTAACTTAAAAGCATTTCACTCAATTAAGAAAGAACTGACGTAAGAAATTGCTGTACATCAAGACAACAGTGCATCATGCACATCAATTCATCCAGAGTCGCATTTTCTTTATCATCGATATGAATATTTTATCGAATGAATGTTCGATAAAAAGTAAACAAGGGGGATTATGTTTTACTTGCTGGAAGTATCTATAGAAGAAACAAAATCAGCGATTCATCATCATGACTTTAAAGACAATAATTGACTTTTGCAACCGAGGAAAGGAATGTTTGAACGAAATTTTCTGCACTTTTCCTCCGACTTGGAAACCAATAAGTTTAAAGATAAAAAACGTTATTTCCATAAATTTTTCATTTTTATTTATTATAAAATTTTGTTCTAGTATTTTGAAGTAGCATTTTGCATGGAAACTTAACTATTTTCCCAAGCTTAACGCCCGCATAAATAACAAAATTTTTCGGAAAAAGAACGGTAAGTAAGTATAATCGAGAGGGTATCTCTTTCACCTGAATCGGTCATGGAAAGCTAATATTCCATTAGGTACAATGCAGCGCTACCTCTGTGCTCTTATTAGAATGCACTCGAATAACGGGGACCGATAGGGGCGATTAAGCCCGATCATCAATGCGCCACATGATTCAGTACGCCGCGTTCAATATGCCTCCCTCTACCCCAATCGGCCAGTCTTTCTTCTACCCGGATTCCTCGGCTGGCCGGCCGAGGCCGTATAAATTTAATCCCGATATGAAATAAAAGACGCGAACGGCCGATTGCTCGGAGTAGAGCGTCCGGCGGAAAAAAGGCGCGCGGCCGCGCGCGTTTAATTCGAGCAATTGCTTTTCCGATGCGGCTATTTTCCGGCGATTCCAGCCGGCCCTTTTTCCCTGGTGCCCGCGCGCAACCCCATACCCAGTTCCCGCGCCATCGGCCTCGGCTTTTTCCTTCCTCGCCAGGTGCGCACGCGTGCCGCCCTGGCCCGCGCGTGTTTATCCTTTTTTAACAGTCGCACGGCAGCTTACCTTTTTTCCGCCCGACTTTTTGCACCAGGCTTCGTTATTGCGGTGGGCCGCCAGCGAGAAAACAGAGACGCGTCCGATAAAATTGTGAAATAACCGTGAGCAGGGCGTGCGCACCTGCTCTGATGAAAAAACGGAGAATTTGAAGGGAGGCCAAGGCGACCATGCCAATTTTCCCCTACCCGTCCACTTACTTTCGGTTTTCTAAGCTCTCACTCCTATAATCTTTCTTCTCTGGATATTACGAGCTTCAAATTACAAGCGTGAGTAAAATTGATGCATTCGAGCAAAAAGTTCCACTCTTCTACCGTCATAACGAATGTTCATTAAAATCTCTCTCGTTTTCTACTACTGATTTTACAATAGTATAGTTTAATGTGAAAATTGCAAACTTAATGCGAATATAATTAGAGTAATTAATTTCATATCATTTTGCGATTTATGAGATAACTTGTTGTTAAGAAGTTGTAGTTATTTATATTCAATTTCTATGTAGCTTATGAAAACTACTCCTAAGCACCTTCAAATCTAATCAAATTATTCCAAAAACTGTTATAATTTACCATTCGTTTATTATTGTTTTATTTTCTTTTAAATATATTACAAGGAAAATATTCTTTTTTTGAATATTTCTCAAATTGTTGTCAATTTATATTATTTTCCAATATTCAATAAAATCATTGAATCAAAGAAAATTCCATTTACTTTATTTTACATAATTTCTGTCGCAACTTGTTGAAATACCGCTAAAATACCGAAAAATGTTTAAATCTATATTTGTATATTTATATATTTGGTATTTATATATTGTATTTGTAAGTTTTGATCGATTGAATTTTTTTTAATTACGTACCTTGTTGGGAATACAAAAAATTAGCCAGATAGTAATTTGGTTTTTGAGTGTACCTGGAATGTTTTTTCTTGGAATGAAACATGTGATATAAATGTGACTTATATATAAACAAAGATGATTTTGCTAAACTTTCGTCAATCGGTTCATCTATTACTATGAACTATCTGTTTATTAATTAAAAAGTTGTTAAATGATTTCATTAATACGTGTCAAATAGTTTTATTATGAAAATTAATTAATAGCTATTTATTGATAATGTTAATTGATAGAATCTTTATTAATAATTGTAAATGGGGCTACGAAAATTAATTATCGTTTTCCTAATATTTAAAATTATTATAGATCAATTGACAACTTTTATTGATTATATCTAATGATCTAGGTACATTGAGTGACTCAAAATATAGCTCATTAGTATCACCTTTCGGCGGTCAAATGCAAATTGTTTCCACGTGATATAATGGGGTTCGAAAATTAATGAGGCAAGTCAAGTGCGTTTTTCTCGCACGTTGCTGATATTATCGCACGCTCGCGCGCGCGCATTATATGAGCGCATAATTTTCAAAGCCTCTATTGCATTTCGATGAAATTTTAATGCATCGTCATGGTGCAACTGATCCGAGTGAGCTTAATATTGATGGTATTTTTAATTGTTGTCACAAATCGGTCTACTTATTCATAAAGTTTTTTCGATAATATTTGTGTATGAATTACATGAATTGTATAAATTACAAGGCACCGTTATATTGTAGTTGAATAAATTGCTGAATAAAGAATGCTTGGAATTAGGGGTTTTAACGGTTGGGATCGTACAAAGACAGTTTAGTGGACACAAAGGATTTAATTTGGCAACATAAATTCGGTACTAAAAGTGATTTGTTCGGAGCGGCAATTCCAGCTATATAATTGATTTAAATTATACGTCGCGAGTGAAACATTTTAAATTTAATGAAATACTATCGATATTCATTCTGAGCATAAAAGTTGTTCGTTGCATTTCACTCCCTCGGTAATAAAATATTAATTTATATAAAGTAACGCTATTTCCGCTAGAACGATAAAAGAGATTGTTTTACATTGACAATTGGAAGCACTCAAATAGTATTGGTCGGTGTTAAAAATGTATTCGTAAAATATTTGAAAATTGATGCACCTACCCGACTATTACGCTAGATGGAAAACACTAGTTATTCTAGTTCATCGCGAACAACTTCATTATGGAGCAATAGCCCGAAAGGGCATTTAAGCATGATTTCTCCTTCTCCTCTAGCACGTGATCCATAACGACTCGGACAAACATACAATCGTTTAATTTTTACGCGCAAATTCTCGTGCGATATGAATAGCTTTTAAGCGGAAGCTTCCGATAAGCGACGCGCCATAAATGAGGCGCGGAAACCCAGTCCAGAAAAAATACCTGTCATGGTGGCAGGTACGGAAAAAAGCTATGGGGTGGCGGTAATGACCCGAGCGCAGACTCACGGGCAAAAGCTCGAAAGTGCGATTTTTAAAATGGCTAAGGAGGCCGACATTGACTGAGGGAGGAGCAAACGGTCATTGGCAAAGTTTGGCCCCAGCAGCTATCGAATGCGAGCCTCACAACTTCCCAGCGGTATAATCTTCTGTATATACAAGGATTTGCCTTCGGGAATTTCAAATTCGCGGCGTCCCGCGTGAAAAATGTCGCCCGAGATTAGCCGACTTTAAAAGCCGTAGAGCTGTAGCTGTGCGGGTCAATTTGACTGTGTCAGCTCGAATCTTAACGAATTCGATAAATGTTTCCTTTCTTAATGCTGTTAGAAGTCACTCCCGTTTCAACGTCTGGAATGGAAACGTAACAGTAAATCCGATAATTGGATCATGTACAAAATAGGTTTCGTTTTATAATTCTCGTTTGCATCTGAAAAATTTACAATTTTGTTTGTTGTATATTGATTCTTTTAGCAAATACTAATTATTATGAAAATTAGCATAATGGTTTAATTAAATAATACTAACTAATTAAATTATAATGTCAAAACATCATTAGTTGATTTAAAAAAATTTTTGGATGATACAAGATACTCAGCAATGAATGGTGTCGTTGTAAAGAAAAAGCTACAAAATAATTGGTAAATAAGATGTTCGGCAGAACTGATTAAGATAACAGTAGTAATATTTGGCATAGGTCAGACCACCTTGAGACCTGGTCAGCTCCCAAGAAAACCACCACGTCGGGAGACGTCAATTAGAGCGTGAGACCATGGATGGGCTTACTCAGTGAGCAATTAGGCCGCACGCAATTTTTGCCGCGGCCGGCGCTATGGCAGCCGGCGCTCGAGCCAAGCGTCTTTGAAGAGTTACGGGAGACACACTGGCGCCGAAAGGCCAAACCCAATTTGCCGGAGTGAGGGAGAGTAGGAGGCTGGCGAGAGCGGGGGAGGTAGGGGGCACGATCCTGACCCCGAGGACGCCATCCCACGCGCGCTTACACTTTAATGGATTTCGTTGATTAAAATAGCGGGGATTCTTTTGTGCGTTTTCGTACTTTGCCGGCCGAGCCCCTGCCCCTCCCGCTCCCTATCCCGTGTAGCAGCTTTTCATCTCGGAGGGGGGCCTGGGCGCTGCTCTATGATGGCATTTCATCGGGATAAGAAATACAGCTCGGAATCTTAATTTCGCGTAATAACTCCACCCGGCTTCCACCTCTTGGATCCGAGCTGTTCGCGCGCCGTCGCGTCGGTTCGCGGCGTCTGCGTCGACCGAGTCTAGCGTATATACCTGGGATTTTAACGCGGCCGGTGCGACTGCAGTTGTCGTCGAGTCGCCCCGTCCTCTTACCCCCTCCCCCCCTTCCTCGCACCCATTGAGTCGTTTGCCTTTTCCGAGTCGCTGCCCACTCGCGAGTGTCTCGACTCGAATGCTAGTCTTCAATTTCCATCGTGACTTCGCGTTTTTATTATCCCCGCGTAAAGTCTCGTGATTCAGGCTTCCCTCTAACTCATGCTTGTAGAGCTCGAATAAAAGTTCGACAGGGAAATATGTGTCAGTTCCGTCGTAACATCGATGTGATTTAATGTATTTTTCAATATTGTTTTGTGTTGAGAAGAGTGTCTTATAAGTGTCACCTTTAACGAAATGTGCCAAGTAATAGAGATGCAACAAAAATCTCACAAATTATCTATTCATCGTTACTCTGTAATGATTCAAAGAGCTTTATATATTTTTGTTATGTAGAATAAGTGATAAATATAGATACTTCGATTAAAGGAACTGAATATTGATAATAATATCAAAGGTTTCATGGAAACTATGTCTTCCGGATATAAACAAATGCATCAGAGAGAATTCCGAAAATTTTGGCGGTCAGGCAATAATAAAGGCGAGCTTCGCGGAATTACACGAATTCACATATACCGAATAATACTGAATACGCAGCGTATATAAAGTGGGGGTAAACTACTTATCAAAGGGGATCGTGTTTGTGCATTATTTAGGGTAGTTTTCAGTACTATAGAGGCGTCAGACCTGACATAATCTTTCGAAGCCGAGATTAAATTTAGTAGTCGAGATCTTTAGACTAGCGGATAAATAAATAGACAAGTAATGTTTGTTATAAATAATTAGTACACATTTGATATTATCATATTAGCGCAAGTAAGGTAGAGGCTGTTCCTGAAAGCTTTACTGACAAATCCAACAGACAGACTAGAGTCGAAACACAATGTAATTGCATTAACGCAACTATACATTCCAGGCAAATAATGAGTATCTATGCAAGTGAAGTGTACTATTGTAGGTTACATAAGCTATATTTGATTTATAATGTTTGTAAGAATAATTTTTGGTTTATGGAAATAGATCAAAATTTGAAATACACGACTGTACTCGTAATGCAATTATTCTGTATTTGATATATTAATTAAACTAACAAAGGGTCGTACATTTGTAGGAATTTCAAAGACCTTTTAAAGAGCAGAATACAAAGCAAATATCTGTGAGGAATTTCGACGTAAATAAATGTCCAATCATTTATGAAGACTAGATTCTTAATTATGATTAAATGTTTGAAAAATAGCTTGGAAACAAATAATACTTTATTGTCGTTATAAAAGTGAACTACCAGAAACTTTGTCTTCGCATCAATTCAACAGAGAGTCGTGATAAAGGATACTAAGGTTAAACTCTTACATTCCGACTTGCAAGAGTCAAAGACTAATTACTTAAAAAAACTTTATTTCGATTTTTTCTTTTCAGTAGTTATATAGAAAATGTAATCAAAGCCAAACAAACGTAACAAAAACGGCGATGCTCAAACTAAGTAAATCACTGCCAGGGTTAATCTTGTATACAAGTTCGAAAAACCCTTAGAATTAATAATGGTAACGAGTCCCTCGTTGCGTATACATAACAGCGATGAAAAATGTCGAGAAGCTAACCGATTTGTAAATTAATTCATAATTTTATTAGAGCCGCACAGCAACTCTAATAACCTTGAATTGCAATGAATCGCAATAAATGGAGACGCTGAGCGCTTGTATTACCGTTAGCGCCTCAGTGTAATTAACTTCTTAAAAATCCTGAGGCTCATAGCACAGAAAAAAAGCAGAGTAAGAGCAGAAGAAGCATGACGAAGCGGAGGGAGAGGATAAAGCTACGGTGCGAATCCCGTCATCATTGCGCCATCAGCGCAAACTCGTCGCATAATAATTATTTAGCCTGGCTAGCGGGGCGTCGTCGCCGTTGCGCGCAATCTCCCGTCCGAGAAAATATGCAAAATCCAGGGTGTGGGAGGGGGATAAAGCCGGTTGTCCCGGGCGCGAGTGGCACTATCGTCGGGCGCCCCGCGGATAAAAAAAAAGGCACGGGGCTGCTTCGCCGGGGCGATAAGGCGAATTCCTAATTAAGGGTTTACCCGTTGAGCGGAGGCCGAGGAGGGGGCCGGCGGCGACTTGGTACTCGAGTCTCGCGCGCGGGGCTCTCGAGACGTCGGCCGGCGGGATGTGTCGCAGGGCCGAGAAGGGAGCCCTGGAGGTCCGCCAAAAATGATTCGTTTCTCGTGATTGTACTCGTGGACGGGCCGCGCGGGGGCACGTGTCCCCCGGGGAGGGATGCAGGTGGCCACGGGGACGGTATGCGCGGCCCGTCGCGCCCGCGCCCGGGTCGATATGAAAATTCGAGGCTACGTGTTTGGGCGCCGGGCTAAGGGCCCGCGAGACGGCCCGCGAATTTTAATCTCGGGCGGGCGCGCCCCCGGCGACATTGCGCAAGGCGCCACCTGCCGCCCTTTCATTTGTTCCAGTGGAAGGTGTGCCACGTTCACCTGGTGCCCGACGCGGTCGCCGGCCTCGGCGCGGAGGCGGCCCGGTTGCAGTCGGAAGCCGTCGGCTGCAGGGCTGGTTTTTACGCGCCGCGGGCACTGCGGGGCCGCAGTCCATCACGCGGCCATCGCTCGGCGGCAAAACTTTGCTTTCGATTTCCGCGGCTCGGCGCTGCGGCCCGTTTCTATTTTCGAAACTGATAAATTGCGCACAGCTGACGCGGCTCGTCGAACCCGACCTCCTCGCCCGCCTTCCCCTAGCCCTGCGCGCCGACTGCCACTCGAGCGTGCTTACACTGTTTTTGGCCCGGCCGCTGCAGCCTGACCTCCTTGATGGGTTATACAGACGAGTGCCTCGGCCCACACTACAGTCTCTCGGTTTTTCTTTTCCAACTCTTAAGGACGTTTGTACCTGTCCGACTGAAAATAAGATTTCCGATATATCGAATTATTATCGAGGGCATATGTATATATCTGTAGCCACCTTGCAATGCACTTAATTACTTTCCTTGTAGAACAGAGTAAGTACACTCGCTCTAATGTATCTGGTGTGTTATGGGTTTACCTTACCTATCTCTAAAACGTTTGCACAGGCGTAATCGATAAAGCAATTACGAGAATTTGCAAGCCACTCGGGCCAAAATATCTGAAGGACATTTTTTATCACCATGAAAGTCAAGAATAATCGCGATGTGGGTGTTTATCTAAAAAAACCATCATTATTTTTAACCTAATTTATCTAAGACGCAGAACTCTAATTAAATGGCATCGTTTTAATCTACGGTTAAACGTCATACGCTATTTATATAGAACACGATACAAAAATTAATTTATTAGTACAGTAAATATAATTTTTTTTAAAGATACAAAATAAAAGTCGCCGTGTAAGCAACGATAATTTAATGAATTCTGAAATACTCATTTAACTCTCCTTCAGTTTTCCGATATTTAATAACCTTTAAATAACGTGTGAAATCACATAATTAATATTTGACCATTAGCTTAATCGTAGCATAGCTTCGCACACCAAATTAGCCGAGGCTACTGTGGATCCATATGTGTATGTCATAAGAAGATTGTTTATGCATCAGTCCGCGCTTGCAGGGATAACAGCTAAGATCAAAGAGCCCATAGGGATGCATCAGCTCATGTATCTAGCCCCTTACTGTTCCCTAGGTTTATTACGAATATTAGCACGCGGCAGGAAGTCAGCGACCGCATTAAATCGTAGTTAGGTGAGGCTGCACCAATACAATCCGACAGACTTAAGCAGCTACCTAATTAATAATAGAAATCAATCGAGGCGCGGCATCTTGAATCCTCCATCCACGCACACTGACTCGCCGATAGCGATTTGATGCGAGAACCTACTATTCGATCCAACTATATCGAGGCTTATTAAGAAAGTTAGTCAAACGTAAAATGAAAATATCTGCATTCTAAGGTCGAGATAGTGGGTTATTTTTCCATATAGTTATAGGGGCACGTATTTATAAAGATTTCTTTTCATAACCAATGGTATTCGTTGCACTTCTTAAACATGTCACTATGCACAATGTCACATTGCAGGCAAATCATAAGATAAGGTGAAGGATATATAAACGGATAAATTGGACTTAATCTCCTAGAGCCTAGATTTGTCGAGTTGCATGTATAATAAGATATGGTGCAGCGTGCAGCAAAAGTTATTTCTATTTCAAGCCATGATATCGCCCCGTTTGAAATTATATATCGCGATAGTGCAGTGTGCCGCGCTTATCGTAGGTGAACTTTATTCGCTTATTGCTTTGCGGTACAAGGTACCGTGACGATCGGAAACTTAACTACACGGTAGAATGCGCCCGTCCTTACTGAACTCATAAAATGGTATCATAAAAAGGGCACACTGCAGCAGCGCCGGTTAAAAAGCATCTATTTATATGGTTTATTATTCAGATTGTTTCCTTTAATAATAGCCTCAAATAATTTTATTTATTCTCCGCATTCCGCTTCCTATTTACGATTCCAGAAGTTTCAGGTTCAATCATTTTTTTATCCGATTCGTATTACTTTGGATCTGATTCGATTATCTTTCAACGAGGCAGGCCTGTATTATTACAAAACATTATATACATTAATAATATTGCTGTTCTGCGATCGCAAAGATACAATACAATATTGATGTATAATTATGCATTATTATCGAAGAATCGTTATATATGTGCATGGACAAAACAATGTTCCATCTCTATAGTGGACTAAGAAATACAATGGGTTAATTGATGAGCTTACAAGCTTTCTGTCAACGTCTTATTAATATTGATTGAAAGTCAAAGTGCAACTATTTTGTGAAGATTAAAGCATTGATTGATTGATTGAGTATCATGGTACAGGCATAACTGTTTCCGATAACTTAGACGGCACCACGGATGACAAGGATGTGTTTGTATGTGTGTATATATATATGTATATATATCATATATATATATGTGTGTATATATATGATATATATATATGTATATATATATTCAAGCTACCCCCTAGAGGAATATCACATTCCGTATGGTTCAAATGCAGATGCTTTGGTATTCTGAATATCAAAGGCATTATCCTAGATATTCAAATGTCGTATAAGACCGCAGAATTCTAAAGTAGAGCTACGATTGTGATTAAAGGCATTCTCTTAAGTAGAACAATACTAATGTACTTTTCGGCAGCACAAGTGGGATTATTTCGATTTATCTGGTTAAGTATAGGAGTCATTATTTAGAAACGTCTCATCTCTTGGCATTCGTAAAGATAAACTCGAATAACTCGCGGGACTATTGATCGTTGTATCCGCGGCGCTTTCGAGAAAAGAGATTTTGAGTATTCTGACAATGACGAGGCTGTCAAGTCTTCTCGCGAATTCGCCGAGTTTCGAAATTACTCGGAGGCCTACATTTGAAGACCCGAGGGGCGACCGCCGCCGGGCCGCGCCTTACTCGGCCCAGCCCGAAAGCTTTCGGCATTTAGAAATTTCCGAAAGTTTCCCGCGGCGAAGTCTTGTTTTCTTATAACAAAGGCCCGCGGCAACTTGTAAATTAATCCGGCACCGGGGCATATTTCGAAACTTGAAGGGATTTTCCGAGCTCCGGGCGGCTCCCTTTCCGGAGTTTCGATCGACCGCTGATAAATCGGTAAGAATCGGCCGGCGCTGCGGTCGGCCAAAGTCGTTCGCGGTCGGCCGTCTCGGGAAAAGTTTCGGCGTGCCGCGACGTCAAATGGGGGGGAACCCAGCCCTAATTGCGCCTCTCGCGAGGCTTTTACGCCGGCCCTTTTTGTAGCCCCGCGCGCAATTTATCGGATCTGCCCTTCCGCTCCCCTTTGATCCCCGGGATGCGCGACACAATGGCCACTTCCCGGGGTTTTAGAGTGCTCTCGCGCGGCCGCTTTTCATGCGCGCGCGCGCGCGCGGCGAGTGCGCCGCCTCCGTCCCCTCCGTCGGGGTGTAATAACGCGAGGGCCGATAATTTTTTTTCCCTTCTCCCCCCCGACGAGCCCCGGCCCGCGTTTCCTCGCCCGGAACTAATGCGCCGGAATTTTTCCTTGGCCGTGGGCTCGAAAAGCCGCGGCGACAAATCGAAACGCCCGTGGTTTTCTATCTCTGCGCCCCGGCTCCCCCTCGCCCGGCTGTCTATACATTCCGCCGCTGAGTAATGCCACGCAATTACACAAATGCATTCCCATCGGACGTTGGGCCGCCGCGGCGGCCAGCGGACGGGAAGAGGGAAACCCGGAGGAAAAAGCTCGCGAATAATCTGTCGCCACGGACAATGCGCGCGTTAGTTATATGTAAGTGGAGTGCGCGCACATTTCATGTCCGAAAAATCCTATGGCTCCCTCGCCCCGGCCACCCGTCGTCGAACAAAGTTTTTAATCCGCCGATTTGTTATTCGGATCGGGAGCGGCTCTCCCCGAGATCCCGGCTAATAAAGACCTTTGCTTAATAAACTTTTTCGGGGCAATGGCGATTCGGGTAAGAAACGTCAATTGCTCGCTGTAGCGCTTGAATTAATTGAAAAATTAATAAAAACTTTTTACCGCTTTAGCAAAACACGAGCTCTCGTTACAAAAACAAGTGGACTTTCCTAACAATATAAAAGAAAAGTTCCGAATTTTGCTAAGAAAAATCCACGCGGCGTACGCATCGCAAAGGCACGAGTATAATTAAAGGGGGACTGTTTGTGAAAAATGTATTCGACTTCGGTTTAAGAGAATACCAGGGCTTAATTACCGCGGGCGCATTCTTCTCGACTTGGGCGGCGGAGATATTTCAAACTTTGACTCCAATTTGCGTATTAAAATTTTAGGTATGGTATTAATGCCGAACAGTTTCGCCGCGCGAGAATTGCAACGGGCCCTCGACCCCACCGTCACCCCCCCCGTTGTCTTAGGAATACTTAATATTTGCATTTAAATAAAGTATCCCGCCCGGCTTTAAAAGTGCACTAGCTTTAATAAAGTATGATTTGCATGATGTGGAGGCGAGGCTAACCTGGCGAGTAAGACACAAAGTCGGGGGGCGCGGGCGCCCCGGGCGCCCCAATCCAGTCCCGATCATTTCAAGTTATTGATAACCCCGTCTGACATGAAATTCCCATTTCTATACTCTCGCAGGAGCGGCGGGGCGCGGGGGCACCAGCTGAACATACGCATTCTAAAATCGACATTGTTTCTTATATACGGGGCGGATCATCAGCCGGCGACCTCCTGGCCGCGCCCCGCCCCCTTCGTGTTTGTCAGCGATCAGAAAGGAGGAGCGGGACAGATGCTCCCGGCGCGCGGCACGGGACGGGGCCGCGGCTTTCGTCGCCGTAGCTCACTCGCTCTTTGCGGAAACAGATATTATCTTCCCTGACAAGGATATTAGTTTCCGCTCGCATGGAGAAATGGGTCGACGTTGAATCGGCAAAGGGAAGGGAGCCGAAAGAAATGGCTAGACGGACAAACCGCGCGCGAGTCGGGGGGGGGGGAAGGAGGAGGGACCTATCCCGGGCCCTGCGCGACTCCGCCGCTCGCCGACTCGGTCTTTGTTGCCTTCTTACACTTGGCTCCCCCGCCCCTCCTGATATATGATCGAGGAACGGGGGCGGCGGGCGCCTCCGACTGCGAGGTGTTCCCTTCCGGCGCCTCTGTCCTCCTCGGGGCCCCGCTTATATCAACTTACCCCCGCTGCTTTTAGGCTTTTGCCACCGGCGGCGCGGCCTGTCGTGTTCTACTCCTATTTCGTAAATGGCCGAGGGACCGACGGCTAAGGATTGCCCGTCGGATTTGACGGGGAAATCCAGCGGGCCGCGCGCTCCCCGAGCCCGGCGCCTTCCTTTTCCCCGAATTATTTCATTGCGACTTGATTAATCTCGTCGGCGCGCGGAACGCGAGACGGCTGAGAATGTTAATTGATACGTGTTTATCGGACGAGCGATTGAATTTCATCGCGTGGACACCGGACTTTGTTCGCTAATGGCTCCGGCTCGTGCCTTTGTCCCCGCGCTTAGCCCCCAGCCGCGCTCGACTCTTTCGAGATCGCGGGCCCCGGGACGGCCCAATTATTGTGTGAAATCACTATCAAAGGGGGATTATCGGCATTTCTGCCACCACTTGGACGCAAACACGATTGTTATTAGCGTGAAAGGACGTCATCTCACGGTTATGCAGGTTTAATCTATTATATGCATTTTAGTATATCAAGTACTTGTACGTGTACAGATTTATGCTTTTGAATGGTCGGACACTATTATTTAAAAAGATACTGGATCTCATCTCAATCTGCTTGATGTGTGCTTTACTGAAGCTGACTTAACCAGGCTTTGTTACAGACACGCAAATATACTGTTTGATTATTACCCAATTTTGCGACAACTTGACCATTACAAAATAATCCATAATAATAAATTATTTGTATACTTATCAACACATATTACTTATCTACGTATCACAAGAGTAATGATATAAGAATTTTTATTATACTTTTGAGTAAATTAGGGGCAGACTCGTGAATTCAAAAAAGTTTAATTTTTGATATACTGCAATTTGGTAAATAGTAATTTAGGTAAAATAATTGTGATTTTTACTGCAAAGTATTGTAATCTTCTCGACTTTAAAAGTCTACCCACAATTTACTCAGACGTATAGTCGAAATTCGTATATTTTTCTACATGTGACGTTCTCTAGTACCTAAAAAGACCAAATCTCTCGAATTTCACATCGCCTTGCTCTACTCAATAGAGACCATTCTGTTCCTTAAAACTATGAAAATAAGAAAGGCATGAGTTCTGTGAGAGCAAAATCTACTTTGAAATGCAGTTCGGTCTTTTCTTGTTATTAGCTATAGATTTGATGTCGGTCGGTGTATGTGAACTAATCTAACAAATTTTTTGTAAATTTTTAAATTTATGAATTTAACACTTATTATTTCGCATCAACAATCATTTCTAGAACTTTTTTAAGGGCGTTTATTTGTATTCTCAAAAACTACTCTTACTATTACAATATTTTTCCGTCATTATTATTTACTAATGTCTGATAGAATACTCTACTAGTTACAGGATTAATACTAAATTGTTTTTATAATTTTTTAACTTACACTATAGGTCGAAAAGGACACAAAATGAACCTAGATACTATAGATAATATAGATGTTTAGTACAGGATTTTTCATTTTTCAGAAAATATAAATATAAAATAATCTACTCTTATGAAGTGCAAAACTAAAAATTTAAGCTTCTTAAAAACCAAAAATATTAAACTGCACAGTTAAGAATACTCCTTTCTTAAATATGTATTTTTAAGTTATTATAAAGCATAAATTCAAGACTAATGTGACCTTTAAAAAGAATAAAATTTAAAATTTGTACGTTTCATCGGTATGCTAACGGCAATTGAAGAATTTTTGACTTTAAATCCATAATAATTAATAAATAATTATATAAATTTTTGAGAGGTAATAATAAATTTAACCTATATTGAACTAATTATAAACTTACTTATTTTTTATGGAAAAATGAATTAGTTTACTGCACAAAATATCTGCAAATAGATTTTGTATTACTCTACAGTACAATATTTAATGATTAACTATTATAAAAAAAATTATGAAAAAATACGAAACTACGAAACTCAGTATTCTAGTTTCGTTTCGTGTACTTTTCGGTTTAGAGTCTAATATGTTCTAAAATTTAGCATAATATATTCATATTATGCTAAAATAGTTTACGTAATCTATTAGTTCGTATAACTTCAAAATAATATCAATAAGTTCGTATTAGTTCGGAAAATATTGACGTATTCGTGCAATAAAGATTAAGATTACTAATTTGATCATTTACAAAGAATGTAGCAACATATTCGTACTACATTGTATATTTTCTAGAAATAGTAGAGAAAAGAAAAGCACCAAAATAAATAAATATAAATACAACGGAATAAAAACAGAAGAAAATGTCCTGTTATCTCACAATTACTGAATTGATTATGAAATTTTTATATTTTGAGTTTTAATAATTTGAAATATCGAATTCTAATATTCGAAATCTGCTTTTTCTTCATAATGATGTAAAACTATTAAATTGTAATTAAACCAAATCTTTGATAATAGCGGTTCAGTAGAATTTTTAGTATTTCGTGCACACATATCATTGTATCCTGTTGCGGAATAATATGCCATATAATTCATCCGCAGAACGTAAGAACGGGGATATTATAACCCAACATTCTTCTATTTCTTATCAGAATATCTATACTCTTAGTAGGAATGTTATATCTCTGAAATTTATTGCTTACAAGTGATCGAGCAATAAGGAAGTATTCTGCATGGCAACACGTCTAATAATAGTAAAAGTAGCTATTGCGCATACGAATCACAACAGAAATAGCAATTCAATGAGATCTACTTAATTAAATTGCTACTTAGGTAAATTGCGTGTGACTTTTCTCCTCGCGTGAGATGCAGGCTTCTGGAGACACGAGACAAGGAGAGCGATTGATAACATAGACGATTAATATATTTGGACGGCAGGATAATGAACTAATGTACCGTTGGAAAGATAAATAATTGATCGATCGGCCGGAGAGAAAACTCTGCACGATTGCGCACATACGCGCGGCGGATCAGCGTCAGCGGGCAGACGTCATCGGCAAATGGCTCGGCGGGTCCACGGGAGAGGGGGTCAAATGATTCCCATTCCCTCTTAATTAGCCTCATATTTTTTTCACCCCCTCTCCGTTGGGCGCCTGCCGGGGAAATAGTAACGCTCATTAATCGCGCGCCCTCGGCAATCCGCGGCGAAGGTCACCCGGCAGGCGGCAGAGACCACCGACGGACGGCTCTGCGGCAGCCTGATAAAACGACCCGATTATCATTATTTATGCAGCGCGGCTGATTCTCGCGGGTCATGAGCCACCAGCGGGGAGAGGGTAGGAAGCGATCGGGGGTCGCGCGGAGGCCGATAAAGCATTTTTGTGGCGGAAGGGTGTCGCTTTATCGAAAGAGAAAGCGGCGGCGGCGGAGGCCGGCCGATAAGGCCCCTGTCAGATTTATTGTTTAGCAACGAATGCCGGGGCGTTCGTCTTCCGGTCAGCGGCGGCCGACAATATGATAGCCCGAGCCGTCGATTCCCTCCCGCATTTCAGCGCAGGGGATTAGATAGCGGAATTATAAATCGCCCCCATTCTCGCGCGCTGATCGCCCGACACATTTCTCCTATCGACTTCCGCTCGTCTCCCGTTCACATTTTTTCCTCGCGGAGACTTTATTTATTTATCCGATTGCGTGCCGGGCTGGGCGATCGGAAGATTCCGGGCAATGTTCGACCGGGTCACTGCAGCCGCGCGACCTCCAGGCGACCTTTGTTGCCAGCGGATTTTTCAATCGCCCGCGCGTAATGGAGTTCCGCCGATTCCGATACCCATGTGTGTATGCGTGTCGCGTAAATTCACTCCCCTGCTCAAGAGTCGTGTTCTTCGAATCACGCCTGCCTCGGTATATATAGTCTGACTCAAGTTATTTCTGTAAATATTTGCCCAAGTGTGTTTGTCTTTTACTTTGTTTACGTGCAGCTTACATCGCTTAGGTTTATCCGCTTTATTAGCTATATTCATGCATTTGCATACATTATTTAGTTTGTGATCAAAGTATTTATCAATTCAACGGTATCAGTCTATTTGGAAATTAAACAGTGTTATTGATGAAAACTGATTATAATTAAGGTTTTCTATATGCGGACTCTAAATACTCACAGTTGCGTAACAAAATTGCCAATTAGTTTTTTAATATTATTCGATTCGATCGATTATAATTGAATGAACATCATCTACGCAATTGTGTCCTATTTTTGTTTGTTATTCGATGCGCGTATATTTAATAAAATAACTGGAGTAAACTTTTGAATTAGCGCAAACATTATTTTTGTAAATTACAGATATAAACCCGTTTGATAACATGTACGTTAATAACTTTATAGATACTGGATGATTGTATCTTTTTTACTGATCCATGGGTATATATTTCCAATAGATATTGCTCATTGAAAAAATTGATAAAAGAATGGTAAAGCTGGATGTTCTAAATGGTCGATTTGAATTACTTTGGTTTACATTCACAGCAAAATCTTTTTGCTTTTTCAAAACTCTTTGCAAACGCTTTCAAAACATTTAAAACATTCGCAACTTTTTCACTATATTAATAAAAAACATTGCGAGATAAGCATTAACTTTTCACCCGAATTGCCACCAAAAATGTATGATATGCATATAAGTTTTGGTTGTTTAACTAAATCATGATCATCGATTGGTGATAATACGCTGCCATGAAAATTATTAATCCCCATAGTGATTATTGTAACGCTATAACTTAAAGTAGTTTGCTTCATAACTAATTTCTAACTAGTTTAGCGAATATTTCTTTAATCTAATAATCACCTCGAGTGATCGGGAAAGATTAATTAAGCCTCGAGTCAGAATTTATTATCGTCTGCGACTTGGCGGCCATCTAGCCCCATAAGCAGGCTCGAAAGTACCGTCGTAATGCCTCTGGGTAAAAGTGGGTAGCCGGGGGCTCGGTGTCAATACTCCTGAAGGTATAATTAAAAAGCCCCGGGTCCAGTGGGCGGCCGCGCGCGCAGCTGCCGGCCGCCGCGGGAGATAAAACGCAGGCGCGTCTTTCAGCGCGCGGGAAAGTAGGCGCGTCCTGGCTCATTAGCCCCGCGAGGCCGCAGTCCCCCGCGACTCGCCGCTAGGCAGCTCCTTTTTCGGCGGGCTCCGCCCGGGCAACGGAGGCCCGGGGATATAAATTCCGAGCCCGGGGGAGCGGCGCCGCCCGCAAAAGGGAGGAGTTTTTGAAGCGGAGAACAGTTAAACGGGGCGCGCTGCACCGGCAGCTTATACGGGACTTCGCGCAGATAAGAAGCAGACTGCAAGAAGCGTCGGCGGCGGCGGCGGTGGCCCTCGACTCGTATAATTTATTACGATTCGGCGGCTATATCGTCGCCGCTCGCTCTGTTATCCCGCGGGTGAAAAATACGGGGCTCCGAGGCGACGAGGCCGAAAGCCGATCCTCCGGCTCCCCGAGGATCGATGTGTTTTCGGGCGCCCGCGCCACTCGAATTCCCAGGGCCGCTTGATTGAGCTTCCGACGTGCCTGGGGCGCGCGCACGCGCACCTCTGATTGAGCGGCCCCTTGCCCCTTTACTTTCGCCGGCGGCCCGCAGATTGATTAACGCGGCCCGGGCCTGCCGTTCCTTCCGCGGGCCGCCAGCTTCTTTTATCGCTCGCGGGAGGGATAGCCCTCGGCCGTCCTCCTTTCAATTGGCCGGCGCTCGGGGTCGGGCGCGCCCAGGCCGCCTCGGATAAGAAAGACTCCCGAGGTCCGAGGGGCTGATCCCGGGCGTCCCGGGCGCGGCATGTAACTTTCCCGGGCGGAGGTGGCCCTAATTGATCGACAACCCGTTGCCCGATCCCCATGGGATGCCGCGCCGCCTTTCGCCCGGATAAGTGCGCCGATCAATATGGTGTCTCCCAAGTTCCAAGATCGCTGATTACGTCTACACAAACGGAATTCCCAACTTTTAATTCCTATTAATATCAGGATTGGTGTAGCAAACAAAGTTCCCGAGACGAGTTCCATGGCCCCGCGCGAATTAAATGTGAGATTCATAATTCATAAGATCAGGCCGAATGCAAATGGAAATCTGCAATTTACGATTACGCTCATTTGAATATTTCTAAAGGTGTTTAGTGCCTTAATGAAGGAAATGCTTTATGAAAAGCACGACCCGCGTCATAAATACAACAATCGTGCATAATAACCACATATTTGCGCCTCAGAAAACCCGAGCTTTTCTACTTGGGCGGGTCAAGTGATAAGCTGTGCCGCTACTTCAAAAAATTAACCTGCATGATTATCCATTGTTATTTTGGCTTGCGCGAGTACCCGGAGAAAGATTACACTTCTCGCCTCGCAACATAATAGAAAATGGAAAATTTATAACGGCCTCCGTCGCCCTGCCTCGACTATCGAACTTACAGTGTGATGCAAAATTTAATGCATCCTACATGGCGTTACGCCGAAATTTCCCAGCCAGGCATGTAGAAAACCAAATATGAGCCGTTAAGTTTTGTGTGTGTACTAAATTTGGCGCGCGCTACATTACTCGGCTCATTTACCCAAAGTGTGCCACTTCCCCGCCTAGAGTTATTGAGATGCATGAAAAACTGATACGAGTGTGCCGCTCAGCCCCGGCCCGGAACTTGCGATTCGGAAAATGTCTCGGGGCCTCCGAAAGGTTAACTCTCTTATTGGCTCCCCGTAGCCTTTATTAGATTTGTATTTTATACGTTTCAGTAAAACCGCGGATTCGACCCTTTTTCCCACGGCCCATACATACGCTTTCCGTTATATACAAAATTTTCCTTTTACGATGGCCATTCGCCATTTCATACGCAGATAGGCATAGTTCACTTTCCGCCATTATTACAAAAAAGTAGAGCAAACTGTAATATTTGCTTTTAATTGGATGTCTCGTCTCGGTTTAGAATCAATACGAGTCAAAGAATACAGTTGTGTAATATTTTCCCGTTGTCTACCTTTACCTTGTATCTCTATAAAGTATAATCCCTTTAAAAATATTTACACAAAGCTGAAAAGAAGTTAATTGATTCTTTATACGGACGGAACAGTTGCAGACCATTTCCGCGTCTCCAAAGTTTTTCACCTAAATGATTTTGCCAGTCAATAAAAATGTATGCTTTCCAGGGACTTTTTGCACGGCTCACCGAGCTCTCGCTAATTAATCAAAAAATAATGAAAAGTTTTTATCGATCACGGGGCCAGAAGGAGAACATCGCCAAGCTGCCTGATTCGTTTAAAATAATTATTTCGCTTGATTGACGTTGGACGTTGGGCTACCGGAAAGCGCAGGAAAAACGTGAAAGCCTCGCTCTAATTATCGTTACAGCTGTTTTTAGCCAACGGGCACGAGCCTCCCGCTATGTACGCATTTAATTGATTTGCCGTGAAATCCCGAGAATTCCCAGATAATTTATCACCCGCTAGAAGAAACGAATCAATTTGCACGGGCGGGGCCGATGCTGGCAACTCGTCCGAGAGAGAGAGAGAGAGAGAGGGAGACGGGCCGAAGGGGATAGACTCTGCATTTGCAGCTTTTTCAAGCGTCGCCGCCCGAGCTTTTTGCCCCGCCCGCGCCCAGGGGCTTGGCCGCATTGATAACGTCCTTCTTTCTTTTTTTTTGCCCGCGCGAGCCTGAATGTAAAATGACGCGTGGCGCTTGGCCCCCGCGAGGCGACCGATAATTCCCGATGCGGGGCCGAGCTGGGAGCTCGAGGGCGCGCGCATCCCCAAGGCGTCCGCCCGCTCCGACGGAAAGCCCCGGTATTGTAGCCGTCGATTTGGCTGCCGCGCGCTCGGGACTCAAAGACTATATAAATAAGTATCCGGCGCCGAGTCGAAGAGCGCGAGCTCTCGAAAAATGCAAATGACATTTACCGAAGGAAGTGCAGCGAGATCGAAATTTCGCGAGGCGCGCGCCCGGAGTGTACAGTAAAAAGGGGGAGGGCCGCGAGGCGCGTAACTCGCTTTGGCCGCCCGCGCCGCCCCGCCGAGTGAAACTTCTACTCCAATTCCTAAGATTCGGCGTATATTCTTTATGCCCCGCTTCGGTTTACAAGGGCTCCGCGAACAATTTAAAGGGTCTCGGGCGCTTTTCCGGGAAAACAGGAGAACTGCCCCGATCGAATGGTTATCGGCCGGCCTCGAGTCAACGGCTCGCGCGAGCCCCGGCGCTCGCCCCGGGAAAAGCTCGGACCGGCCGGTTTTATTTGCGGTTTTTATCAAAGGGGCGCGCCCGGCCCGCTCGGCCCCCGCCCCAACGCCGCTTTTTCCTCGGCCCCGTCCAACACTTAAAAATCGATGGGCTTCTAGCGTCGGAGGGGCCGTCCGCTATTTTTGCCGGGTAGCTTCTTGCCCCCGCGTCGCGGCTAACCTCGTCGTTTGATTCGCGCGCCAGGATAGATCGGCCCTGCGGCTATTTTTAACCGTCGACGCTCGCGTATTCCCCGAGCTCTAAGAGAGATCAACTTTATTAATTTAGAGGTGAATTAATTAGCGCACTGCTACACCTGAGGCAGCGAGACTATCTGGGAGGAAGGTCACCTCAAAGTGATTCCTCGCTGGCTGACGTATTCATGCCTCGAAATGAAACCAGTGGGTTAATATTCATCCGGTGCCTAATTAAGAACTGTAATGAAAATTTTCATTTTTCATATTCTCGCGTTCGCCCTGCAAGTTTGCACAGAAGAATTTCCCTAGGATTACATCGGTTTACGTGTTTTATTAATATCTTATCAGGTAGTTAGCGTCAGGTTTGCTGTTGCAAAGCAACTACTCGTTGTTGTATAAAATTATACTTTATTTCCACAAAACACCAAAATACACATGTAAACATAATTTTTTACAGTTCATACATTAATTTTTTAAATCATGGCAAATACTTAAGAAGTTACTTTTATTTGCATTTTACGAATAAATGCAATAATGTTTTATCAGTACATTAAACAAAACATTAACCGAATGAAGGGAGTAAAACTGTTAATTACAAAAACGAATTTTTCTACCCGGAACGTTATTATATGCATATATTTTTTTTGCTGAGAAACACAATATTACGAGTCAAGAATTTATCTCGTACCGAGTAAAAGACGAGGTACGTATGCACTCGTCGTATCTGCCTATTCCATACAATGCAGCAAAATTCAAATTTTCTCGTTTTCACTTAGGTATGCATTACACAGCGTCTTACGAAAGTTGAGTTGCTGTACATAAGCAAATGCCAGAGTGAAATTCCCCATGAGCTTGAAGAAGCCGCGAATCGCGGGCCGCGCCCCTTTGAATTCTTGCAGTCAATCATTCCCGTTAATTAAGCTCTCGTTATGACTTTTTCCAGCGATCTCCGCGGCCAAGCAAAAAATCTATGTACAACCACAGGGTCGACATAATCGGACAACCATTCTCACTGGATAAAAAAAAATAGCCGACCGCGAGTTTATTAACGGCCTCGCGCCCCCAAAATTGACCGACGATGAAAAGGTTTATTGGCTGGCCGCGCGGGCACTCATTAGCTCGCCAGCGCCATAAACGGGCGACCGGGCAACGGGTCGGCAAATAAAGTAGACCTACCTCTTTGTCGCCGAGCTGGTAGACCCTGCAGTGGAGGAAGGCCGTCTGGCCGACGGCTATCGTCACGTTGCGGGCGACGCTCGTCTCGAATTGAGGGCCGCCCCCGCCAGTGCCGCTGCCGCCTCCGTCGCTCCTCGAGCCCGTGAGGGCCGCCAAGCCGCCCAGGAACCGGTGCTCCCGCGTCAAAGCCCCTGCGGCAGGGAGAAAAAACCACTGGTTAGGCCGATATTGCTTCGCAGCGGATGGTTTTTTTTTTCTCCACCGTCCCTGGTATCGGGCCATAGCGGCACAGCTAGCCCGAGGTAGTCCACAATTTTTTTTTTATTTTCCCGCTAACGTTCGCAGAAAGGTGGACGGGATAGAGCAAGCGATTATTTTTGCCAGGGGGGCCGGATTACCGGCCAAAGTGCTCCCAAAGCCGCTCGGAGCTTGCGTTTGTTGTGCGTTTGTTTTGGCCGATGTGTACACGCGCAGGTAACGCTTGTAACAAGTGCGGTTTGCGATAAAGCAATTGCCGAAAAAAAGGGGATATATAGTTTTTGGCGGGATTTCCGAACCTGCTCGGCCGAGGAACGAAAACGACCATAGCGACAGTTCGGAAGCAGACCCAATTCGTGATACAAGAGAATTATATTTGCTGGCTGCGCTATATATTACATGTACATATATTTAGTAATAATTAAATGAATGCGTAATGTCTATTTCTGAATAATTTAATATTATCAATATCAACGATTTCGATAGGAATATGTACGTACTACTATTAACCCCTAGCCAAAATAAGATATAAGTACTTGAATGTTGGTGTTCATGTAATATCGCTGCAATTAGCATGTGTAATTCAATGAATGCACGTATATATCTGGATTTAATTTACAAGTAGTATTAAAATAAAGAACTGCAACAGTAAAAAGTTGTTTACGTTTGATGAAATATAATACCTGAATGACCTAACTTGACCGAAAGAACGATAAAATCGGCAAAATATGCTCGACGAGGATTATTTTAAGCGCACACAACTTAATCGGATTTACAAAACAATCAGCGGTAAATAAAGTATAATTCGACCTAATACCCGAGTAATGGGAAAAAACGCGCGCAACCATAAGCAAGGCGGGGATTATGAGCGAGTGTGGCGCACGCGCGCGCGCGCATCTCCTGCTAATTGCCAGGGCATAACGTTATGCACAAAACGCTCCCGGGCGAGAGTCTTATCGATTCCGCGGTAAATCCGCAGGAAGAAACGGGCGCGCGCTCGTTTGTTTGATTCGCGCTGGCGGCCGACGACATAAATCCGGCGCTTAGCCCGCGCGGTCCGCGGCTGACAAACGCGTTCCCCCGGCCGAGGCCATACTTTCACGCACAAATGATTCGGCTAATGCCAAAATCAATAGCGGCGCCCAGGAGAAAAGGCATAGCCGCGCGCACCCGGGAATCCCGGGTCGAAAGCGCGCGCCCGGTACAATGTTATCGCTATTAGACAATAATGCAGATCTATCGGATGCTCGTGTAATTGCGCGGGGCGGATCGACGCGGTTTGTCCCTCGGCCCGGCCTGCCCCCCTACAATCTCATTATCCGTTTAGCAAACTCTCGTGATGCGACGGCGGAGCCCGAGATTTGCGCGGCCGCGGCCGCAGCCCCGTCGCAATTTCGGCGGGCCCTTCCCCGACGCCCGGGATTACTTGTCGATGCGCTTTAATTTACCCGCTAATTGGAGATTTTACCCCGGGTAATCGAATGTAAACAATTTGCCGGGGGGCGCGAGCCGAGGTACCCGCGGTCGCCCGGCTACGCGAGGACGCCCCCGAGTCGAGTGTTTTAATGCGCCCGCGTATTGTCCCCGACTAATCGCTCGGCTCGCCCCGCCGCCGGGGGAGTGGGAAGAAAGCCGCTTCGCACACTTCGGCGCGATAAGCGCCCGGCCCCACGAGATCCACTGCTTCAAATGCAGATATATTGAAATTAGACTGATTCGTTATGCGAGCCGCGTATCCTAGCCCGCCGGCAACTTCGCGAAAACAAGCAATAACAAGTTGGCGGGCCGAGCGTCGCTGGCGCCCTGGCTCCGCGAGGTGCGGCCCGGCCGACGAGGGGGAGTGGGGGGCGAGGGGAGGCGAGGGGGCCGATCGTTTTCGAAAACTCGGCTACTGCCGAAATGCGATGCGCATATCGCCCTCGTGTAAACCTAAACTGTCCCGCTTCCTTGCACGTGCATATAGACGGAGCTCGGCTCGCTGGCTAAGCGGGACTTTGCAAATGTACGCCCGCGAGCCGCGAGAGTTTTGATTGTCGCACTTATACCGCACACAGAGTTCTGCCTCGGTTCTTTTGATTGGGAAATTCCGGCCAGCTGCTATGCACTCGGGAAATATTCGGAATAAAATTTGCTACAACTTTTACGACTCGGATGAAATATTACAAAGATGAAATAGTATAATAAATTTAATTTCCCTGACAAAATGAGAAAACAAAAATTACCGCATAAAGGGCCCCGATAAATTCAATGCGCGCGTTCTAAAAAAGCCATATTTTTAGCCCAAAAAGAAAGGCTATCGGGCGATATGTGTTAAAAATTGCAATTCACGTAACTCCGGGTGACGTCAATTGAAAGTGAGGCTTTTTATCAACAATTTATCAAAGTTACAGGCCGTTATTATACATTATTTGCGGGATCCTGCCCGCTCCCCCCTCCTCGCCGGATACAAATTGTTTACGCGAAAAAGTAGTTATGGCCCGGGCGCAAAGTTTTAATGAAAAAACTCCCCAGCTGACACGTATCGGTGTACAATTAACAGCGGCAAACTTTATATTCAATTTCAGGGGCCTGGCGAATTTAATTTTTTCCCGTCCCTCCGGCTCGACGTCGCTGCTGTCGCAGCGCGCGCGCGCACAGTTAGCGCGAAACGCCCGCGTTGTTCACGCGAGGCCCGCTCTTATAACTAGGCGCCCCTCAAAAATCGCGGGCAAAAGTATAAATCTCGGCTTTGACCAAAGATTATGAAAGTTTTATTGTTGACGGCCGCCCCGGGATCACAATGCGCCCGGGCCGTAATTCACGGGGCTTTGTGAGCCCCGCCGCCGCACTGCCCTTGAGAAAAGGGCCCCTTTTTAACCGCGGGCGAGCGCTCGCACCACCTCCGATTCCAAAGTTGCTTACGGGAAACCGTATAGGCCGCGCGAGGCTGATTAATCGCCGGGGTTTTTATCTTGGCCGCGAGAAGAGAAAAAAAAAGAAAAACTTGCGAGCGGGCCGCTGCGGCGGCGCAGCTCCAGTCCCCCCGGCCGAAGTTTTCCGAAAGATTCATTCCCCTCGGAAGGCCTTTTGATTATTCCTCGCGGGATCGTCTCGGGCGTATACTTTGTAAACTCCCGAGTGCCGGGGAAATAGGAAAATTCGCCTCGAATCTGTTTCGGTAATGTTTCGATTTGAGCGGGCGAATTCGTACGGGTTGATTCTGGCAGATGTGCTCCCGCGGATGTTTCGCATCAACACGGGCGACCTGTGTGTGCCTATGAATTTTCGGAATATTCCGGATTTTCCGAAATTCCCAAAAACAAATCACGGCAAATAAATTTTTTATACAAATTGAAAATTTTCCCTGGACTTTTATCAAAAGTTTAGTACGCGTAAAGAAAAATGTTGTCCACTACAATTTAATTTTGAAGAAATGGACGCTGCAATTTCCGCTATGACACATATACACGAATATTATGAAAACATCAATTAAACAGACTAAATTTCAGTAATTACAATACATTTTTTGAAAATATGTCCATTGAGTATATCGTAAATGGTTTCATGACTATGTGATTACGGCGAATACGGAATGGTCGCAAATATTGGAAAATATTTTCATTTAATTAAACTTCTCAATAATTAATTCGATAATAAAATTATGCTCTCATATTTTTATTACGCTGTTTTTATTGTACATTTGTTTTTTAGTCAGTCATTTTATATGTATTACTCCTGTGTACTTTAAATTCGAAATTTTTTTGTTACAAAAGATTCATTAGTTTCATATTAGAACTTTTAATGCAAAAATTTAACTTTTGACTTTCAAATTTATTAAACAAAGTTTGTCTCGACGAGTTTTTCAAAATTTTCTATGAAAATATGATACTTTTAAGATGCGACAAAATTTACTATTGAAGAATGCTTGACGTGCATACGCCTCTCAGATCTGACATTTAATATTCTCGCTGTATGTCAACGTCAGGACAACACCCTCAATTGTTTTGGACGCCGCAAAACTCGAAGCTAGGAATTTCCCATTATTAATTTACTTTTCAATAGAAACTTGGCAGACAGATGATCAAATGCAAACAATGAAAGTTTTTTGACAAATTTTTTATCCAAAATTGGAAGAGTTCTAATAAATACGGAGACATAAAGATCTTTAATAATCACCAGAGCTCCTATGAACATTAGTCTGAGAGTTTGGCGAAATATTTTCCTGGGAAAATATTAAATTGAAAATTGTGCGTGGAGCCAAACAAAAAAAAATAGCCCAGTATTTCGAAAAGGAAAAACATAAAAATGGAATAAAATAATTTTATATCTCATAAAAGCCACACTAAATACTGTTCGAAAGCCAGCGGACGGTCGATGGCTTTTTTTTTAACGCAAAAATATCCGCTCTACTGTCACGGAGCGATTTATCAAGTACACGGCCGGGGAAAAAAACAATATTGGGCGCACGAGTCCGCTTTGGGCGAATTATACGGAACGCAGGCGCGTCGCACACCGACGCCGTCGACTTAAATGAAATCGAAATAAATGAGGGCGTGGGCGTCCTATGGGGAATTGAAATCGGCCCGTCGTAAGCGGGGTGACAATGCCGCGAAGACGCCCTCGGTTTTTCGGGTGTCAATGAAATGGGAAAAAGCGGGGAGTCCCGGGTGTGCGCGATACACGAGGAGCAGGCCTAAGCCGACCCGTAAAACTCCTCGAAAGCCCCGATTAAATTCGAGACTCGCGGTCGCTCCCCACACGGCTCGGCACTCGAGCCACCGGGGCAGTGCGCGTAGCTCAAGGCCGAGGGATACTCGGCCGGTACCGTGCGGATCAGCGACTACTTAATCGAAATGAATACCCGAGAGGCCGTGGGCGGACGAAGGCGCCAGTCTGCGCAGTAGCGCCGCATCGATATTCCGCTCTGCCCCTCGGCCGTGGCGCGATAAAAGTTTATTAAGGCGCCTGAATGACGTATCGCGCGGGTCGACGGTGAGCGCCGGGTTTCCTCAAAGAGAAAGATTTGTCGTGGCCTGCGAATATGCGATGCCGCAGCGGCTCCGCATCCCCCGGGAAGCGACCCGCTAAGGCGCGAGCCGCGGCTGTGTGCCTCGCCGCTGGCTTTTTTACCTGGAAACGCGCGCCTCCCTCGTTTTAGAATACGCGGCTGCACACTTTAGTACAAAGTGGGACTGTTCTCATTTATCCGGCGTGCCCTCACCGACAGGCTGGTACTCGCCCGGGTATTCAATAACATTTTATCGCAAATTGATAGGAGCTTGTGGAAATATGCATAGCTCTCGATCGCCAATAAATCGTAATTGATTCGGAAAAAAAGAGCATAGCGGCTGCAGCGGTGCTTTTTAATGGATTAGAATAGGGAACGGTAGCGTCGTAAAAGTGGCTTGAAATTAAATGAAAATAGGTTGCATCGACCCTCGGTAATGCATATCGCCAAAAATTCCTTTAACAACGTCTGTCAGTGACAAACTGTAGGCTGCGTGTCGAGGAGGAAAAAAGAGCGTTATATCCCCGCTAGTCGGCCCGCGGATACTCTTAGTTTTAACGCAGTCCCTGGGGAAAAAGTCCATTTCCCTGGGCCGCGGCAATCGAAGATGGGCAGGTGGGCCCGTGAGGCTTCTTGCGCCGTGCCATTCCCCACCGATTCACTCGGCTTAATCCGCGAGCCAGCTGATATACGCGCTTTTTCCCGCGGAGCTGACGAGGGTCTCGCGGGCGGAGCTTCTTGTAGCCCGCCAAGGTCCATTTGGCCCGGCGCGCCGCGGCCAATCCCCGCGAGAGTGGCTAAGCCTTGCCTAAACGCGGCTTTGCGGCCCGGCGCTTAGAGGCTCCGCGGCGACCGATTGCCTTATTAATTCGCCCCCGCGCCCCAGTATTTATAGGCCCGCCCAGCCGGCGCTTTTTCACGGGTGCGTCGGCCCTCTTTATTACGCGTGAAATATACGCCCGGGAGCGAGGCGTTAAAAGTCAAGTGGGCCACCTCATATGGAGCGGTCGGTTAATTCAGCGCAGCCGGGGGATCAGGCCCGACTTAGCACACGACAAAACGACCCGGGCACGAGTGAAAACAACCAAGTGCGCCTGCGGACGAATTTACCCGCCGCTCGAGCCATTAATTATGGAAGCTCCAGCGGCCTAAGACGCGGACCACGAGGCGGCTTACACGGCCAACTTTCAATCGGCCCGACCCGAAGTAAGCGATATCTACTTGCGAGGGCTCTTCATGAAGTTGAACGCGGCCCGCGGAGCTAGCGCCCACTTTGGAGGGCGCCGCTGCGGATATTTAGGTCATTACTTCAAAGGGTGCAGCTGAGCCGGGCGGTGGCGGCCCAGGCCTGCAGGGGAGCCAAGTGATTCTTCCCTTTCTACTTTTCAGCCTACTTTTCTCCCCTCCCCCGTCCGCCCTTGCCCGGCTCGCCTCGGGAGCCTTTCTTCTCGAGAGGCCCGGCGTGCGGTTTCTACGGAAAAGTGCGCGCCACCGCTGCGGCATTCCGTTTGTTTTTCAGATTGATGGACCGGGCCTGGTCTTCTTCATCGGGATGCGGGAACACAGCCCCCGCTCTCCAATCGCCGTAGTAGTAAGCTTTAATTCGGTATGCGCCAGCCGATGGGTGTGTAAACCCGAGGAACGAAACGCAAAGGCGCCGGAGATCGTTTCGTATTCCGAGCAGGTGGAGCGTCGGGACGATGACGCGGAGGCAAGCTGCCTTTTGTCAATTACAAACGGGCCAGAATCATCGGCCGACAAAACAGGCCGCTCGATCTTCGTTCTCCGTTATCTGCAAGTCGCGCGCGTTTGATTGATTAACGGGCATGAGTCGCTCGGACCCGCACCACCCCCCCTCCCCATCTCGCCCCCCCCCCTCTTAATAAACGGCCTCGATAAAAACCCAGCGCCTATATAGCCGGGCAATCGCGCGCGCATCGCCGGCCTTATTATTCATTAGGAGTCCAATTAATCGCCGACCGACCGCCGTCGGCGTAACAAATAAGTTCGAGCGGCGGACAAGCGACCGGCCGACGGAGCCTGAAAAGAAGCCGACTCACGAGCGGTTGGCCCCTCGCAACGAGCTGCCCGGGCAGACGCTTGTTAGCCCTAATGGTGGCCGAGCCCCGCTAGAGGAGGGACGGCCTCTGCGCGCGCCGCCGCCTCCTGGTGGAATTTTTCCGGCTGACCGCCCGGAAATTGCCCAGGGGATGAGGCAATTAGGACGGGACCGGGGTTGCATGGACGGCCGATCATCGCGGCAGCGGCAGCGGCAGGCTCCTTCTTCGCCCCAGCAAATTTACCATAGGGGTCGTGTGGGCCGGGTGCCGCGCAGCTTCCACCCTGGACGGGGAAACGCTTAGGCGAGTGGGCGAGTCCCACCGCCACCCGACTCGCCCATCAGTTAACGCTATTTCAACCTCTCGCGGCCGAGTTAATTGCCGTTTGTTCGGAAAGTTTTATCGCCGGGCGCTCGGTCGTTTTCGGCATCTGGAATATTAAAATAATGAGGTTCCTTTTTAAGGAAGTTATAAATTGCCCGCACGAGTGCTTTTTCGGCGGAATTAGCCCCGGCTCTTTGCTCGAGGACCGATATCTCCAGCTTTATGCTTCTGGGTGAAAAGTACTATGGGACTTTTTAAGCGTAAACATTTTAACCGGTGCCGTTCATTCCAAGGTGTTAAGCTTTATCCTTTACATTGATAGCTTTGGCCATCTCGGCTCCGTATACAGCTAGGCGATCTGGGAACTCGACGCGGTGATAGCCTTTCCAATTTGAAGAGAAATAACTCCCTCGAATTAAGCTTATCATTCTAGCGCGAGCGATAAAAGTTTAATTTATTTTTATAAAGCCCGAAGAATAATAATGACCAAAGTTTCGCGACTGCTCAATTTTACTTCTGAGGGTAACGAGGGCTGGAGCCGAGGTTATACCTTCCCCCTTTCTCCCTCGCCTCATCTATTCTAATATATTACACTTACGTCCGACCGAACAAGCCTACTATCACTTAAGGGGAAATTTCGCGATCCACCCGGCGTGGCCGCATCCCCGGGCGCGGCTCGTAACTCAGGGGAGCAAACGGTCCCGAGCGCGCTTAAATCTGCCGCCCGGCGACCGCTACTCGTTCCCCCAAGGAGTCGCGGGGCGCGCAAACAACCACTTTTCCCCGAAAAATCCGCCGGCAGCTGGCTTCGCGGCCCCCGGGCAAATAGGAAAGCCGCTTCGGCGCGCGCCCTCCGAAAGTGTCACATCAAGATCCGCCCGGGGGCGGCGCCCTGGCCGAGCGCAGCCCCTTTATCTCCCGCGGAGCGTCTGCCTCGGCCCGGGCATTGCGCGCCGAGACGTCGGAGAAAAATGAAGCCGGGGGCAGTGGGTTACACGGGCCGCCAGCAACTGCCCACGGATCGAAAATATTAAAGCGGATGGACCTCGTCCGCCTCGACCTTGCCGCACTGGCTTCCTGCTCCCTCTGTAGGGGGCGCCCATTTTTTCGTCAGTTTTCCCAGTGTCCGCCCACAGCGCTCATTAAAGCTATAAAAATGTGGCTCGTTCGACGACTTTGCCGCGCACTCGTGCCTTTTTCTTCGCGGCAGGCTCGTGCTTCCGACCCCAATTGGGGCCGCGAGCGATACCGGAAGACGATAAAAAAATTCAATAGTGGCATCGTGTTTCGATACTATTTCGGTGTGTTTCCAACGGTCGCATCTTGTTATCCGGCAAACTTATATATTTATACTTTTATCGTCAAATCTATATTCGATATTATATGTCGAGTATTCAATTATTATTTCTTTATATCTTTCTGAATTTATTACAATTACAATTCTTATTTTTAAATCTGTCCTTGAAAATAGTTGCAGCTCCATTCCGAGACTTAATTACAATCAACGTAATAAATTGTCGCAAATTTCACAACCGGCCCCCTCAACTTTTACACGGCGCATTATGAATTTCCACAATTAGTCACGATGGTGCCCGGGATCAGCTTTATTTTCCCGGCGCGCGGAAGGGCCGCCGGGAAGCTCGGCTCGAGTTGGCGAACTAATAGGGTCGCGTTCAGTAAATGGGATGAAAATTTCAAGGCGGGGGTAACCGTGGGAGCAGGTTAGCCTCGTAAAGCCAGGCGGCCCCGATTAAAAATTCGAAAGTCGTTTATTTTGGAAATGAAGAGTTTTTAGTTAAGACGCCCGGCCGCTATGCAAGAGTGGTGCAGGCGCTCGGATCCACACAGCTGACGCTTCGTCGGCGGTGCGACGCGGGTGCGCAGCTCCCGTCCCATTGCGAATGAAATACGTGGCCGCGGATAAAGTGTACTTTCCACACGACATCGCCATCCGTTACGATTCGAGCAGTAATGAAATTCTTCGCTTCCTTAATGCTCACCTGAAATATTTACTTGCCCTAGAAAGCGCAGGGAGATTTCGTATGCTTGGAATTCTAACTTGAGCCAGGACAATGCTTTATTTATTTAAATGTTAACCTTACGAATAGATACCCATAACGGAGAGGCATAATTGCTAGTCAAGTAGATTACCGAACAATAAGCTTTTGTTAAATGAGAGATTAGTTTAATCCGGGCTGATATAGAATCCTCGGGTTAGAAGTAAGTTTTTTCATACATCAATAGTCTATGAATTATGTATTTATTTTAAAAGACGAAATGGCAGAATAGACAATTTGTCATCGTTTTTTACTTGCGCAACGATGAAAAAAGAAAAATATATACTTGGAGCAATAATCGTTATGGATAATTGCATAGTCATGTGTTTTGTACAAACTGCTGAGAAAAGACCGAATGTACAAATGATGAAGCACTTTTGGCACAGATCTATTCGTCGTTATACTAATAAATAATTTTTGTAGGTACAAATCTAAATTTTTATTGTATTTTACTGTTCCAAATTTAATAAAAATTTTAAACCCATAGGTATAGAGGAATATGCTTAATATATAGCCTGTACTAAAATATATTGCCTCCATATCCGACGTTTTTTTATTGCATTTACATTGATTTACTGATTTAAAGCCTCACTTGATTAACAAATTAAAACAAACGTTGATGAATTTTCTACTAGAAAATATAACTCTTTGATTCTAATTCACCTTGTAATTCGTACAATAAATTTAATTTCCAGGCATTTGTAGTACGCTACAGTTTTCAGTTGACTTTATAATTTATATTTAATGAAAACATCACTTCTTCAAGGAAATCGCTCTCGCGCGACGCATAGAAAGTTTAGCAAAGTGGGCGTTTATTTTAAAGGACGCAAAAGAAAGCCGCGTGCGCTGTATATCGAGCGACAGGTCAGCATTAGAGGCGCCAGCGTTTCATCGATCAACCTACCTTTATAACAACATCGCGGAGCTACTCGTCGGCACGGAGGCGCATCGCGCAACCTCCCCGCGATTTTATCGAATCAATAATAAAGCACATGCATCAGACGCGGCCCCCGCGCTCGTATATAACCGATTCGACACGCATTAAAGCGTAACGACCGCCGCGCAATTTCTCGCCGGGCGCGAGGCGCGCGTGGCCAAGACAAAGCGCGCCGGCGCCGCGCTGGCCAACTGCGCCTCGTATTTCATCGGGCGCGCGGCCCGGGCGTCTCCGCATAATGAAGGAAACAACGCGGCAGACCTCCAAGTGAAAAATGCCGGCGGTCGCCTCGGCGCCCGCGAGCTGCGGAGGATTCGGAGGCGCGCAAGGTAGACACTTGACTCGTTTGAGGACGCACCGACTCAGGCAGCTCCCGATGGCGTTGCAATCGGCCCTCGGCGAGATGGCCTAACTTTTAAACGAGTTTTCTCTTTAATCGGCGTACGGATGCGTTCATTAACTCGCAACAGTGTGCCGTTTGCGCGGGAGAAACACCGAGCCTTCGGCGTAATCAACCTGCTTGTTTAACCAGCGTTTATCTCTATTGGGATGGCATTTACACTCTTATCCCATTCTTCTTCTTAAGTTCAAAGTTTTATAATCAGAGATAAACGCTGTATATCCTTGTTCTGAAATTATATTCCTATTAAACCACATATTTTATATATAGGTTGGAAAAAATAACTTTTGTAGTTGGTCTGATGGATATGTATGTAACCGACATGTAACGAGATTAACACTTGTGTAGGTACGATTATTAGCATAATTATAAATAGGTGCAATTAATTATTTTCAGAAAAAAATATAATGTCGTACTTTTGAACGTTTTAAGATTAATGTATGCGCATAAAATTTTTCACCAGAAAAGCATTTCGTGAACGCGGAATGTACCTCGTTTATATATGCATAATGTAACCAGTGCAGCTTTCACGTACATACATATATAAGCGTCAATAAACCTTTACGTACATTCGGCTTAAACTTGCACATATAGCTATATATAGCTTGACTAGGTAGTCGTGGGAAAATACACAATTATAGCCAAATGAATATGTGCATGTAATATGCACAATTGTGCGAGCCTTTCAGAATAACACGTATATTGAGGCTCATTAGAGACTAAACTGAAAAACGACGTATAATAATAAAGGATGAGAGAAGACAGCACAAAAGTCCGATAGTGAAAGAAGGGAAAAAGTAGCCTAGTGCGCAAAAACTAAAAAGAGTCTCTTGTACGTGCCGAGTTATCACCCGTGCGGGCTATAAGCGCCTAGGCAGCGCTTACTTTGAGTGCCTTTTAATTGCGATAATTTGGAGGGGATTATGATAAGGGATTTAGCAGTGACGTGCTCAAAGAGAAAGCTGTCCCTCTGCGTGCACACGCCTGACTCTTCGCCTTTATACTCCCACGTAGCAGAAGGCACACGAAACAGGAACAAAAAGCCGGATAAAAATTTGTTAGTGGCTTTCTTTTTCAACTCGCATGCGTATGCATGCTACACTTGCTCAATGCTCCAACTTTTTTCCGCGTTAAATCAAATTACGGCTATTGAGAGATAAATTTCATTTTCGCTTAAATTATCTAACAATTAGGTACGGCCGAATCACATCAAAATCGATTAATGCTAAATAAATTTTTAGAGTCTCCGCGATTTAAATTGGGGTCGAACGGTTTTAGGTTGGCTTGTCAGATGCAAAAGCGCAATAATTTTTCATGGAGAAGGGGGAATTTTTCGATGCTATCGCCAGATAAACAGTGCATCGAACGCTGAAAGTAGTTCGATAAGGTTTCATTGAGTGACGTCCCTTCTCGGGGGATAGAAACGTAATACTTGATCTATCTAGTTCTCTTAGTCATCTTCGAAGCGTCTCCATTACACCAGCGTAATCCGACGGCTGTCCTACGAATTATCACATTAGTACCGAATTACGCGACAGCGCCCCAGTAAGCACACAGCATAGAAAAACACCAATCACAGAGAGATCAATATTTCCTCGTATAGGCAAACAAAATATATATGTAAGTCAGGCGCATGCATATTCCGGTCTCGCAGTCGAGGCCACTCGAAATCGCTCTTGTCTGACCAGTGGCGTCGGCGAGGATCACAGGCTGAGCAAGCTATTTAATAGAAAACACAGTGTTCGACGTCCTGGCCCTTGCAGCATCCGGCCTCGCATCCAGGCTTGCCAAACAAAAGCCCTGAACAGGGCGCAAGCGGGAATGATTAAGGCCCGCACTGGCGCGTGATTCGCACTCTAATCGCTGCGCGCGCGACGTAAGCGTTGGGAAAAAGAACGGGAAGGGAATCGAGAGGCTGATGACAAGGCGCGGGGCGGTGCAATTCGTTCTGCTGTGCACGGGTTATACTTGTACGCGTTCCGAGCGTTTCGACAATGAAAAGGTGGTGGGGTGTCAGCCGAGACGCTGACGGTGCACTCGGCGCTCAGCCGATTTGCCAAATTCCTCGATACCTGCGGCTTGCCAACTGCCTTTGTCTGCCTGCTTCGATGTTCTTTACCGGTGGTTTTCAGCTTACGGGAGGGCATAAACTGGACTTCCCAGTTTGCAAACATTGTCATCGATTGTATTCATTATTTTCATTGAAATATCAATATTAGTAAAGATGTCTATTGAGTATTGCTACGGATCATATAGTTGTTTGCAACTTGACAAAACAAAATAACAGGTGAATACGAACGTATAGATCAAAGGTCGTAAATAATAGTAAACTACGATTATATAGATTTTCTAACGCCTTAGTTGCTGGAATATAAATAAATGCGTTAGAGAGAATTCTAAGAAGTTTGACGGCCGGGAAATAGTAAAAGGTACTTCACACATGCGAAATGACGCCGAGTACGAGTATAGAAAGTAAAGGCGAACTACTTATCAAAGAGGAAACGCGTTTGCGAATTATTTAGTGTAGTTCTCACAACTGCAGTAGTATTAGACTCGATAGGACGTACCAAAGCACAGAGGGACGAGTTATAGGATTCGAAATCTTTGACTCTAATCGCTAATCGTAGTATAGACATAAGTCAGTTTTTATTATAAATAGTTCGTACATTCGTACTAAAGTACTGAATATAATGTGAACGATCCAAGTATATAAGTCTACGTATTGTTGTCCACTATCTAATAGTTAATTTTGTTGATCGTTCTACATTTATTAAGTTTACCTATTCTTTATATTTACAATTCATACAATTATTATTCTTGTTGAGAAGTATTCTTAAACTTAAAAATAAATAATACGTTGGAAAACAAATCTGAATTAGAATTAATTATCAATAACAATTGATATCCTGTAGAATATCTGTCTTTAATATTCATTTTCAACTTTTATTGACCAAATATTCGTAGAATATTATTATTACAACGACAAAAAGAGAAAGTACAGCTTTCATGTTTATGCATTGTTTGCCGGATCGACTAAACCGTCTATTGGTTTTTATACGATGTGTAAAAAAGAATTTCTAGGATTTCTATAAGTTTTTTACAAAATACTGCGTCACTAAACGACACGCTAATAACCTACTCAATTTTGATACGAAAAAGTAAAATGGTACATACGAGCTTGTTGGAAATTTTTCGCATTTGTAAGATAAGTGACCTTGTATTAATGACTTTAGACATCGTTGAAGATAAACTTGTACATCGTAATCAGTAACAACGACGATTCACATATGAACTTGTTGGAAATTTTTCGCATTTGCAAGATAATTAAAAGTGACCTTGTACTAATGACTTCAGACATCGGTAAAGATAAACTTGTACATCGTAATGAGTAACATCGACGATTCACAGCGATCAACAAACTTGCCATAACAAACTTAAATTATTTGGCCGAGGAAATGAAATTTTATCAAGCATTATCTCGAGTACACCGTGTGTCTCTTCATTTATACTCCTTACGCGCTCCTGTGACCCGGGACATAGTAAAAAAGGCTTATCGGGAAGAAAGCCACGGCGTACACAAGGAGGGTGAGGTCCCGCGGAAGCGCGTGCGACAGTTTACAGCCTTACTTTGGGGCTCTTATGAAAGGGGACGGCGATAAGGAATCGGGTCCGGCGTCCCCGTCCCCGTCGTCGAGTTGACTGGGCGGCAGTCGGGGTCGACTAGTCCGTGGGGGATTATTCCTCCCTGAAATGAGATCTTGTTAATTTAAAAGTTTGGGCTGGCCGCCGATGCGCGCAGTCGCCGGGTCGCCGCGACTCCCCTCGAACAAACGGCCGTGTTTTCGAGGGCGGCGGGGCCGGGCACCCCGGTTAATTACGCGCAGCGCCGCGAAAGAGACGCCGGGGTAGGAAAGTAGAGTTATTTTTCATCCGGGAGCCGCGAGCGAACGCCGGGGCTGCGGGGCCGTGACGTTTTTGCGGGCCGAGGAGCCCCGATTCGCCTTAGCAGGCGGCGCGCGCCCATTCAATTTCCTTCCCCAAATTGTGCACGCGGCCGGGATTAATCTCAATTGGAATGCCGATCATAACGTTAGCCCGGGCGGCGCGGGAAATTCAGCGGGCCGCGTTGTCGCTTTGACGAATTGCCCCGCTAATTAATATTCGAAAATCATACATTAAATAGGAATGATTTCCAATTGCTCAAAGTCAGGGCGTAATTTTCCCCGACAATGCCATATCGACCGTAGGCGCACGCGCCTGCCACCCCCCTTCCGCCACCGCTTAATTATTATATATTATAAGCACATTTGTCATTTCCACCGGGTGATGAATGTTTTATGGTAGCGGAGACTTATTGAGCAGCAGCTCGTTATATTACGTTTTCGCGAAGAAGTATCGGGTCTCGCCTTTCATAGAATTTGCGGAAAAATTGATTTGTAACTATGAAAGACGAGGCATAAAAATACTGCAGAGAAAGCTTACTGCGAGTAACCATGGAGACAGGACGCATCTTTAAAGAAGTGCATTTATTCCGTGCTATATAAAAGAGACGACGCAGATTTATTTTTCCCCCGTCGGGGAATGTATAGTACTTCAAAGAATCTCCGTGGTACGCAAAAGCTTTGAGTAAGGTGAAATAATTGCGCCCGCGTTTTAATTGTATGTACTGTAAGTATTGTATTTTAATAATTACAATTACGTGTAAGCCGTTGCAAAACTTAATCCATTTCTTCATTAGCAACCGAACAAAGCTGCTGTATATAACTACATAAGCATATGAACAAACTTGAGTCGATAAGCCCGCAATGATCCTCAACCATGAACCGATCAATATCGGAACAGAGCGAAGTCCTAAATGCTCCTTGATAAAGGATTGGCTGATTCATCTACAATATTGATATGTGCATCTAGCAACTGGAGCCCTTGGAACCGCATCAGATAATCAAAGCCACATCAGACGCGATAATTCGGTCCGTACAGCGCACGAGTAACCGCAATTCGGTGGCGTGTATCTACTCGCGCTGTACTTGCTTGCAGGAGACAGTCGCTAAAAGAATCACCTTGGGCGCAGTAGTCACAGTCGCGGTCCGGTCGGGCGCGCCGTGCAATCAGGCTCCGGCGGGCGGGGATTGTTCTTCGGGCGGGGCTCCTCGGAGACGGGGACGTGCGCAGCGCACGTGCGCACGCACAAAGCCCCTAGGTAATCGCGTCCATCTCTGTCGCGCGATTGTCCCGGCGGGGGCATTGTCGGCCTGCGACACAATGCACCAGACGCGCGCCGATGCCCCGCATTTATTACAGCGATCGCGCGTTTTTGCCGGCAGCGGGTCTTATCTGTTGCGCAAGGCCCAGGGTCGCTAATTGCCCCCCTCCCCCTCGCCCCGAGCGCTAATTGTCCCGTCTCAGCGCCTCCCCGCACGGGCGTTGAAGGCGGATGTCGGAGGCACCTCGGCGCTCTGCACTCGCGGCAAAAACTTCCGAGGGAATTTGAATGCGCGCGAGTATCGCTGACTCGGCGTTCCCGGGTTGCGAGGATCGCCTGTGGCGCCTTTCTTTTTCGAGCGGTGGCGCCGCGAGCTACTGGCTAACGGGCGAGACTCCGTAATTGCGCGACCCTCGCACTGCTGAACAACGGCACTTGCACCTGCTCGCTTTCTCTCGATTTTTTTTTAAGCGACATTTAATCTCAGAGTTGATTGAGAAGTGGCGCGACGTGCGGCTAAATCTCACTGGGGCCAATGAGTAAGCAAAGCACGTCCGACGACTATTTACCAACATTCGTCCGCTCCGACTGCTACACCGCGTCAAATATCAACTTTCTACGAGAGTGCACGACCGTTATTACCTATAGTGCGGATAAACCCCGGCGATCGCTCATCTTGCACCTCCGTCCGCCCGCGCGAGAGCTTATAATCCCCCATTAGGCATATAAGCAAAGCCGATCCCGTTGTACCGAAGAAGCCCTTATCCTCGCGATCAATCCTCCATTTGCCGGAAACGAAAGCCCTGGCACAATAGGACCGGAGGGCGAAAAACAAAAGGCGGCCGAGGCTAATGAGGTGCCCGCTTACCCGGGGAAACCGTCAAAATCCGAGGCTCGAGGGCGCGGCGCGGCCGGGTAATTGAGCGACGGAGCGACGCTCCCCGAGGATTAACCGAGACATCGATATTTCCGCGGGCGCCGGCGAAGAGCCGCCCTCGTTCGAGGCCCGGCCGGAATAAACGACCGGTCTATCGGTAATTTCGGCTTATCCGCCGGCCGGCAAAGTCATTACCGAGCCGATAAGTAAGCAAGCCGGGGCCCCTCAATGGCCCCGGCTGCATTTTTGAACGGTTATTGCGGGCCAAGGGCTGCGATGCGCGCGCTAATCGCCACGGCCGGCTCTATCGGCTTGAATCCGCGCTGGTCCGCCGAAAACCGGGTCGCCTCGACCTCGCGCCGCGCCGGAATAAACGACGGCGATGATGCGCTCACCGACACTTACTCCCCGCCCGACCGCCTTTTAATCTCCCGGCTTTCTTTTTTTTTTTCTCTTCCTCGAGGTGCGCGCGTGCGCCCCGGGGCGCTTTGATCCCGTTGGCCGAGAGCCGATGCAATTCCGCCCGATGCATTATGAATGAAAAATAATTGGCCCGGGCCCTCCTCTGGCTTCAATTCGGACACTTTGCCGCGGCGGCGGAGGCTCCTCTTTCGTCAAGTTCCGATATGTATTGGTCGCGCATGCATAAAACATTTCCTTTGTGGGGCATTAATGCGTCAAAGGGACCAGCCGGCAAGCCGTCTACCGGTGCGCGCTTGTTTTTTCTACGCCGAATCCGCGGGATCGATTTCCGAAGTCGGCGCTCCCTGTACATCGCGTGGTTAATAATTTATACGTTATTATTTAGGCCATTATGCCGGGAGGAAAAGTAGTCTTCCGCCTCGTGAAATTACACTAGTCCAAGTCTCGCCTAGGAGGGAATATTTAACTCGGGGAGGAAATGTATTTTCCGAGGCCCGTCTCACCTCTGTCCACACGAGTAAATTAGCGGTCGGGAGAAGAGGGTAAGAGAATCCTAAAAGATCAGAGATCGTTCCGCCCAGAAAGAAAATAAAATACGAAATACCAGGTAACAATGGGGCGAGCTGCCGCTGCGCCCTGTTAAACACGGCCCGTCCGCGCACTCGCCAGCTGTCAACGGTACTGAGTAAATACACCCCCGTGCGGAGCTCTGGCCCTCTTCGACGGGGCTCTCTCTCTCTCTCTCTCTCTCGCGCACAAAGGAGACTTTATCGGCGCTATTAATGAGAGAGAAAAATAAAAAGTTTGAGCTCTTTTCGCCGGGGCGCCGGCCCACCTGGCCGGGCCCTCAATCGATGGGTGGGAAATAGAGCCGGGGCGGGGGCTGAAGAATTAACGAGGTGAATAGGAGAAAGAGCCCGCAGCGAGATATGCCGCGCTCGATTAAACACGGCGGAACGCAAAGTGACCGGGGCTTTTAATAATACTCCCCGATCCGGCCCTCCGCCCAGTGCATAAATCAGGCGTTTCCTACAAGAGCCCCGGCCGATACGAGGCCGTGTACACATGGGGCCGCGGGGGCCGCATATCCCCCGATAATTCCACCCGCCCCCTATCGGAGCGCGGCGTAATAGGAGACTGCCGGCGGGGGCGACGGGGCCGCGCCGATTATCCTCCCTTTTTTTTCCCCCGAGCTGGGAGGCCGACCGCGGAGTCGCCCGTTTCGCGATAATGGTTTGCCTGCGGGCCGCGCGGCTCCCGGGCTGAATTCGATTTGCGGGGGCCGGAAGGGCGGCCGGCGAGCTGCCGGGTAAGGCGGCTGCAGGGCCTGACGAAGTGCCAGCCCGTTTTACCTCGAACGGCCGGCACTGTATCCTTCTGTATATAGGCATGTATATATAGATCTGTGCGCGCTGCGCGGCTTTCTTCGCTCGGCGTTTTTCCTGCAGCGCGCCGCCTCCCCAACGGCTTCTTTGTGCGCCGGGTTTTATTCGCCTCGCGTCAGTAAATGCGCTTGCTCGCGACTTAGTTATCCGCGGGAAATTAGAAGATCTGATTATTGCCGGCCGCGCCGGTGTAAAGCCGGGTGCGCCGGGCTCTCGGCGCCCGCCTCCTTCATAATTGCATTCGGCCCGACTTTTCTATCGCGAATATTCAATCTCATTTTATAACCGGTCGCGCCGGGCTTGAGCACCCTAAGCCTTTCATTCTTTCGAATTCGTTTTATTTAGTGCACACTCTCGTCCCGGATTCTAATCGAATTTACTGTAAATAAACTTTTTTCAACTTATCACTTTTTACGCCTGCCTTTCGATGAAACCGAACGAGATGGCGTTTTATTTTCAGTACATTCATTTTACCGGGGCTTTAAATAATACACTTCTTTATCCGATAAATCTCCATGTTGAGGAAAAGTTTTTTAATTTAAAAACCCGATAATACTTTAATTGACCGTTTACCGATGTTAATAGATTAACGTACATCATTCGATTCAAGAAAGGACTTACAATGCTTCAATGTTTTATACCTATATTAGATCTAAATCTATATAATGACATTTCTTTTAAAAGCTTTCGATGAGATTTCCAATCGTACCATTTTTCAATTAGTATAAAAAATACAACTGCAATCTTTCATTATCGCGCTGCAACTGTCATATCCATTCTATATATAACCACCCATTTGGAAAAGATAATACGATCGATAAATAATGCTCCATTGTTGGTTACAATAAAAAAGTAAAACATTCAATTTATTCAAATCGTAGTGGGGCAGTAAACAATTGAATGGAAGAGGGGTAAACTCTTTGCTGTGAACTTTTTAGGACAAGTTTTTCAACGTGCGCAACGCTTCCCTATCTCTGTCGGGCACTTTATTACGTTTAAGGGGCTTTGTGGGGACTTTTTTCAAGGCGCCGAAGTAGGAGTGACCGTTTTACTCTTATTAAATAATATTGGCTCAGTTAAGAATTATGGCTTTCCCGATTCTTATCACGATGGGAATTCAATTACGAGAAACAGTTGCAAAAGACTGTATTTAAAAATACCGAGGATTCGCTTGAGTTTTATTGAGAATCACTAATCGAGCGAGTATAATTGATAAAAATAGTAAAACTGCTCACCTAGCAGCCGTCACGTAATATCACGTGGAATTTTATTTCCATGAAAGCGCGAACGGTACTTATAAAAGGAAGACCTGCGCCAGCTCGGCGCAATGCGAGTCGGGTGACAGTACGAGCGAACAGATCAAGTGCTGCGATTCTTTCCCGCTCGACGCGCGTCCTTTGTCTGGATCTCTATGACCTAAACCGTTCGAGTTACGTTCCTTCGACCCTTCGGATATTCTGCGATTCTATTTACGCGTTCAAACTTGTCACATCACCATATCTTTTCTTTTCAAATATGAATACAAATAAATTTATTACACGAATATATTGTTAATATTAAGTGTATGAAATATATCATATTTCATGTAGTTTTACATTAATTTGTTAATACCATTCAAAAAAACTTAATTACACTTTGTTTCTGATAAAATCTTGCTCTTATAGAAGTCTTTATTTGTATACTACGAATTTAATTCAAATAACAAAGAAATAGGTTCCTAATATAACGAATTTTAGGATTTGATTATGTAAGAAGTAGAACAAAGTGATATTGTGTTGACGGATTACGAATTTTATTAAAATGATAAAGAATATTGGGGTATTATGTTCAGTCTTCGGAAAATGTCGAGTGACTTTCCATTTTCATTAAAATTCAAGAAATATTAATTTTTATAATATAATTCTGGACAGATATTTTTTAAACGTTCTCAAATTTTAGTATTATACAAACTATTGTCAAATTTAAGCTTGATTCTTGAAGCTCTTTTGGACATGCTACTCTTCGCCAGTCAAGTCTCTTTGTCACTTTTAAAATAATTAAAAGCCATATAATTTTACCCTTTTATTTAAAATCTGCATTATGTTATATAGAGTTGCAGACAAAAGAGACCTACTTATATTCACGGGTTGAGCTCAACAAAGACATTTTAAAATAATACGATAAAACAGCAAGTTCTTAGTTAAAGTATATTTGTATATTAGTATAAAAGCATAAAAATTCTTTATTCCTTTTGAAATATTTAAATAAAAAAGATCATATGCTATATACAATATTTAACAGTAATGCTTCTTAAATTAAATTGTATGCTTATTATAACGATGGATATTGTATTTATAGCAATGTATTTAATATAAATTTAATTGCTTTGTATTTGCGTGATAGCTTAATAAGAAACACTTGAGGACTTCTCAGTCTTAAAATGATACAGAATAATATAACAACGTGGAAGAGGTTGATTATTGATTTTATCGATACTTATATTTTTAAACTTAGAAGGAACTAAACATTTCTTTAAAGCTGTAGATAATGAATAGAAAAAAGTTAAGTATTCGTTAGCCATGAACTCGAGGAAGCTCAGAAGGAAAGATGTCAGAATTTTTGCATCGCATGTTATTGTAAACAGACACGTTTGAAGTCGAGTCGCACCTGCGCGAATCCATAGGGGATTCGTGGCGTAGCTGCCTGCTCAGGCAGTCGCAGGATATGGCCAAGACATTATAGGTTTTTCAGAGCTCAATTCTTGCAAATGAAGACGCTCTTTGCATGCACGTAGACATGGAAATTCCTTGAGGACGTTCACACATTGCAGTCCAACGGCACTCGTGAAACTTCGAAAAATCTCGATAAATTTCTCTGCGGGGTACAGAACTTTCGCATACAGAGAAAATATAGCAAGGAAGAACGAAGTATGACTCTGCTGCAAACATTCAATTCATCAGTCTTATGGAGCTTGATTTGTAACAATAACGACCACCAACATTCTCTATTGTTTTCCTTTTAAAAATAAAACTCGATATCGACTCCGAAGGCAATTATTTTTGAGGAATTATTCAAACCTATTCCTTCTCCTATCCATCACACCGGCTCTGTTTTTTTCCCAGTCAACTTGTTGATTTTCTTTGCAATCTGTATCTACATTGTTACACAATCTACACAGCGCTCGTTAAAACGTAAACGAGTCTTCCATTTCGCGCACACGAAAGAGACGTGACTACAACCTTGCTTGCAAATATTCCAAGCGCAAGCGACAGATTAATTAAACGAGGCGACTCAAAACATCCAAGGCTCGCAGGACCCGCGGGAAGGGTAGCCGGGACCAAGAGTCAATTTCGCTCGCGGAGCGGCATTTCCGATTTTATTATTACCGCGGCGGAGCGCGCGTTTGGCCGTATATCGCGGGGATCCCATGGCGCGCAATGCATCTCGGGACGGCCCCCCGTATAATCAGTGGGTCCCCCCGCGCCTCGCAGGCAGCCGCGCGAACCGAGAACAAAACGCCGGCGAAAAAAGGAAGGCGATCGGCGGCCCGGGCATTGTTACACTATCTAGAGGCGCCCGTAATATTGGCTGTATATCACGATTATAAGCCCGGAGGCGGCGGGTCCGATACATCGGCCGCCGGCAGCATTACGCCCCGCGCCGCACTCGTTTGCGCCCCCTCCCTGATAGCCTATCGCGCCCGACTGCTTTATGCGGGGGGAGAGCTCCTGCGCTTTATCCGTCGCCAGGCTGCTTCTTTCTTTTTTTATCCCGGCCGCAACTCCCCCGCGCGAGATGTTGGCGATCCGCGCCCGGGAAGCGGACTCGACCCCGGTGAAACGTACGAGGGCGGTGGCCGGCTGGAAGCCATCTGTTCCTTAGCGGTCGCACTGAACGAGCGGATTTACAAACACGAATGTATGTATCTGTCGCTTCCCTTACTCCCTACTGTCCGCGCTATACCATTTTACCAGGATATCGAAAGAGCCAGCCGGAACTTTCTCCAATTAACCTTTTCCCGCGCGATAGATCGAATTTCCTGGCAACCTAACCTACATAACCGACATAACCTATAAAGTAGGAGGATTGGCCGGCATCTACGTCGCATTATTTCAACTTGGCTGCGAAGGCGAGCAGACCTCCCGCGAGCGCGCAACTGCAGAGCCGGGATAAGGGTAAACGAAGGGCTGCGCCGGGAGGGGAAGGAGTCAAGGGTTGCCTCTCGAAGGACGGTCCGATCGGCCGATTTCGCGGCGAGTCGCTGATACGCCCGGGGGTTTTCGCTCGCGCTGCAAGCGGGACGGCCCCGATCCAATTTGCCGGGCGCCCTGAGCAGCGGCCCTCGCGGCTGTACTTGGAGCCGATCGGATTTCGCCGGCGCCGCCTCGTTTTTCCAGGGAGGGGGAGGGGGGCCGATCGAGTGCGAAGAGACTGGCGCGGCTTCGCCCCCCGTTGTCCGGGCTGCGGCGGCCCACTGAACCCGCGGCTGATTTGTTAATTGCAGTGGCCGAGGGCCGCCGGCCAGGGCGTTCCATTTTTGCCGGGCTCTCCGAAGGACACTTTGGGTTTATCGGATTCTCGGCCCCTCGAGCCACTCGACCTCGACGGCTTCCTTTTTGCCCCCAGGCCTGTTGTACTGGGCCGCTCGGCTTAACTGGCTTTAAGTTTCCCATTAACTTTTCGAATGGAGCCTTTCGCTGCGCGGGGATTGGCAATTTTTATTGCGCACCCTGGCGCCAAGCTTGCGATCGCCCGGGACTCGATAAAGAGCATCTGGGCTATTTAATACATATAGGAGGAGCGGCTCGCGGTCCGTCCTCGAGGTGGCTAATTTTCCCGGGCGCCGGCGTCAAAAGGAGTCACGGCAAACAGCTGCAGCGGCGTTCTGAAAAAACCGGTGCCGTAATTTGTTCGCCCGGTGCACAAAGCTCCTCGAACTCCTAACTCTCGCCCGACGTTTAATCTCGGTCGGTAAATATTTCAGGCCGCTTGGCGCACTTGTCCGTGGAAATAAGGAAGCGCCGAAGGAAAAAAAAAACAGAGCCATGAGCGATTCAATTTTTCCGGGAGCGCGCAGCTCCATCCGCGTAAGAGCCGAGGAGGTATAGGGTTATTGTTTTGGGTAGCGTCGGGCCGCTGGGGCGGATCGATCCCTGGCCAATAGAAGGGCTATACTCCGTAGCCTCGGCGAGGGGCCCGAGCGCCTTGAGCAGTGGGAGAAATTGTTTTCCGGAGGCGTGGCCTCGTTTCGGCGGCTCCCAATTTGGAGGAGCGAGGCCGTAAGCCGCGCCGCGCTTCCCGTCCCGCGGCTAAATCATCGCGCCCGGCGATAGGAGTCCGCGATAAAACGCGGGGGCGGGCGTCCAGGGTCGTTAATTCTTAACGAGCGATGCTCGATGGCTTTGACGTGGCTTTCAAAGACTCCGAAAAAAGAAAAAGGAACGCCCGCAGGCCTGTGTGCCGACCGAGATTGGAATCTTGAAAGCCGGGGGATCGCGGGTGGCCGACGGAATTAAGATCGACAGGACCGCGGCGCCGCTTAGGAGCAGTGTATTCTTGCAGGAATTGGCGGGGAAAATCAGGCACGTCGGCGGTGGGAAGAAGCGGCGCATAAGGATCCGCCGGGGGCCGCCGCAAGGGACGGAATCCACCCCCGGCGCGGCCGCCTCGAATTTCCTCTAAGACCCTCGTGAGCGCTCATGCCCCATAACCAAGTTCTTTCTAAGTGCACTAGAAAGCTCTCCGAGCGACTTGCTCATGAGAAACTTCTTATGTTTATACATGCAAATGGCGTTCTAAATCTAAAACACATAGCTCTTTGGCGAACCGGGTGCTCAAAGGCGCTCCGGGTACACGGGGAGCGGAGGCGGGGGGGAGGGAGCGCCGCGGCGCCTGGGCGCGAGCGCCGAAACCGCTCTCGCGAGCTTGATAACTCATAATTCTACCGTTTGTTGATTCTTTTTGCCCCCGACAGTCTATTAGTGGTCCAAGCGAACTCCCACCGGGCCGCCGCTCGCCGGATTGATAAATTAACGCCCTCATCTATCACTCCCTCATTCACGCTCCGCCGGGTAGTTTTACCCGAGAAAAGTACCTGCGTCCTCTTTTATTTCGGACACTCAGCCCCCAGGCTTTTATTAATAGCCCCCGCCTAATCCTCCCCGGGATATGGTTTTTTCTCCGCGATATACGGCTCCGTTGCCAAGGCTATCTGCAGGATCCGGATAGTATCGCGGGCGCGTCACGCGAGGCCCCCGAGGCCGGTTAGGCGCCTCGCGGATAACCATCTCGATCTCGCGGTCCAATTAAGATCGAGCCCGTACCCCTAATGATAATAATTGGAGTCGCGCGCCGATCTACAAAGGAGTTATCTTGTCCTTGTTACTGCGCCCGGCTACGTAGTTTTATGTCCTAATATTATTGCACGCGCGAAAGGCCATTTTCCATTTTTAGTATCGTCCCTGCATTTGCACCCTTATCCGGTCTCGGCTCGGTGTTCTTTTCCAAAGCTGAACTTATGTTCATTGAATATTCAAAGTCGCCTTACCATTGGAAAACAGTAGTTTCATTCGCGCGGATATGATTTTTTTTTTTTTTGCAAAAAACCTGTCGCAGACTGACTAAGCCCCCGTTTAAAAGTTTCCGGCGGACTCGCGAACGGGCCGAAATAGTCGGTCCATTTCATTATTAGAATTTTCGAAATTAAATCCCTGCTGAAGGCGATCCTCGGCAGTGGAAGTGGCGCTCGGCCCATTCGCCGTAGCCGGGCGCGGCGCTCTTTGCACTTTATGCCCCCGAACAAACTATATAATTCATCGCTCGGCAAAAGAAAAGCTATATTCGCGCGCCATCTGCCCGATCGTAAACTCGGAACTTACTTTACTTAATTGCATTGTATTTCTTATCCGAGCCGCGCCCGTATTATTTTGCAAGCCGCTGTGCGCTAGATGTCAAAACTTGGTCGTTTATCGAACTATAAATATGAAGCCGGGCGCCGAGGTCATTTCGGTTGACTACGTATATATCGAGCCGAAAGTGAAAAAGGCCCGGCAGGGTCAGACGGATACCGTGGGACAGTCGGCAAGTGGGCACGCGCCGAGGAATTCGTCAGACCGGCAGCCCGAGCCTTGAGAAATTAATACACCTGCCCGGGCTGCTCGGCGGGATTGATTCGCGCTCGCCGAGCCAGTCGATGATAAACGAGCGGCCGATTTAATAAGTTTGACTGCCGACGCTAAGGCGCGGCTCTTTTTTTCCCGCGCGCCGGGCGATATTAAATCTACGGAGGAGGAGCCGCCGCGTCCCCCGGGAACTGTCTCCCGGAGCGCGCGGGCGCCTGCATAATAAAGCGGCCGGCGCGTTTGCGGGTCTACCTGGCGCCTCCGCCGCCCCCGCCACGGCTTCTTTGATCCTTTTCCCCGATTGCCGGCGCCGCCCGGTCCCGGCACCTCGTCATCGCCTCAAATATTGATCTAACAGACGCGCGGCAGCTCGAGGCCGCCCTTAATTTCCGTCGGCGCGGGCGCGTTTCTTCACCCTCGGCGGACTATCGCTCCGCCCTGATCGGCCGATTTCTCTTGTTTCTTTCCTTTCGCCAGGGAGTCCGTGTCCACCTCGTTATCGCCGCCCGCGTCGCTTCCGTGTAGACCAAGGGAATTAAAGACTTTCAACGCTCGAATTTGCTCCTGGTCTGGGGTAGTGGAAATAAGAATGAGCGACGGGTGAATAGGGACAATCGATGCCAAATGGTTTTATATAATGAAAAGGAAACTTAAAGTGCTTTTGACGAACCATCCGCTACGCGGATTGTCAGCATCGTCGGGGTCTTTGTAGCTCTCCGGACTCCCCCGCTTAAGTTTAATCGTTTCTCTCCCTTCCGCACCGTCTCGGTTTTCGATTCTTTTCTCCCTATTAACACACTAGTATTATCGAAGCAATGGGAGCGTGCAACTTGTTTGCGCGTGAAAATTAAAATTGAATTGGATATTATAAAAGTATGAATATTAATGTTACTTTAACTGCTACTCCTATCGTAATTGTTATCTTTTGAAAATTGAATTTTTACAGCCGAACAATTGCCTACTGCGGCGAGGCCAAGTATTTTGCCATTTTCAAATTGCTTTTATTTGTAAAAGTTGACTTTGCACTATAATTGTTACAAAGTCGTTTCGATTTTCAATTCCTATACAGTCGCGCGAATATTCGTGTAATTACGGAATTTATAATTAGCTACTATGAATAATATAAGCTATTGATGGAGAAATCGGTGACCTAAAAACATTCGCGAGGCGCTATTAGCACAACATACAGCTCGGAGTACTTTAAGGAGGTTAATTCAGAGCATAGACAGTCGCGAGGCGATAACGTTTTAAAAATAATTTCACCTTTGTGCATCATCGATCGACTGCAATGATAATAATTGACTTGGCATATTTATTACGCAAAATTAAAAGATATAACACCACGCAGTCGTCAATATATCATTCCGAGTGACATGGCGAAATAATGAAAACTGCGAGTGACCTCGTTTACGAATTTTATTAATCATTAAAACATTAATCATCGAGGTGGAATGCCACCGTACACTTTCATTAAATAAACACTTTTTTTTACCCGGAGATTCCATTCGAATGGATCCACCGCATTAAGGTTCACGCAGCAAAGAATACTTTGCATCGAGCCAATAATAAACAGGGGACCGGGATATTTGGCGCGCATGAAAATTACAGGGCGGTAATCGATTATTAGCCGCGTGGTTAGGTCCGCAATTGATTCCCGGTCCCCGGCCGAAACACGGCCGGTTGGTAAATGCAGGGCGTCACTAGGGCCTCGGGTGGATCACCGTTAATATCCGGCGCGACGGAAAAGTAAAGCCGTCGGGGCACTAAACAGCCGGGCGAAGAGGGGCGTTCGCGCCTCGAATAGCGGGCGGCCCGGGAGCGCCTCGACGCGGGAGTAAAGCGCCCCGACGATTTCCGGCAGTCGACTCCCAGCCCCCCCCCCCTCCCCCTGCCTGCAGCCGGTAGTTTTCTTTACGCGGCCCAGAAGAGGGACCGGGAGCGCGCGGGGCAATAACTACCGTCCGGGCGCCGGGCCGCTCCCTGCCCATCAAATTACCCTCGTAACTCAAAAGGAATCGCAGTAGTAAAAGAGCCTACGGGCCCGAGTAAAAAAAAAGAAGAAGCGAACTGGCTCGCCGGCCCCATTCGCGCGAGAGCCTTATAGACTCCGGCGGGATCGAGTGGAGGGCCCCGAGGTATTAATAACTCCATCCCTGGCCGCCGATGGCCGCTTTTTAGAGGGCGACACTCGCGTCCACTCGGCTGGCGAACCCGGGTATTCCCCGGTGGATTGGGGGATTCCCCGCAGAGAATCGTCTCGGTACAACGGGCCCCTTTCGGACTACCGCGATGGAGCGAAGCACTATATGCAACGAGGACATGAACGACCTAAAATGCCCGCGCTCCCATAAGCAGAGGACTACTTAGGTAGACAAACCGAAAAAGCGCGGGGTATATAGTTCGTTAATCGGATGGGAAAGGAAACTGGGCGGTCGAAGAATGGCCGCACGTTACACTGGGCGCAACTGCGAAAGTTAGGCGAGTCAGTATCAACTTTGAAATGAAAATGTCGGGGGAATATTAAGGAGGGTGCCGCGCGGCTCCCATTTTACTTTTAACGCACTTTGTAAGCTAAATATTGATGAGATAGAGAGAGAGAGAGGCGACGTCGGCGCTGTCGCGGGTAGACACTGCCCTGTAATGTATTCCCGGGCGAGCTGCCCCAAGCGTCGCGGATTCCCCGGCGATCCGTCACTTTGGCGCGCGTGCCCGCGCAAACCCCGAGCGACGAGTTCTACGAGCGCGCTGCCTTCTAAGCCGGGGGAGCGCGAGGCCACCCCTTTTTGACAAGAGCTTCTTCCCCGTCGGTAAACCGGTGCTGCGCAGTCGATGCTCGCGGCGAGGACGCGCGGTCACTTCGATTGATTCGCTCCTTAATTTGTACGCGCGCCCCCTAGCGGCCGGGCGGATGCTCACCGACAGGCTGACCCCGCGGGCCTTTTATTTTTATACGACTTCCTCGCGGCTTTTTCCGTTATTTCATCAACTGTAAATCGCGTCGGTCCTAATTTCATCCCCCCTCGACCCGGGCTTCGCGTTATTCCTTTCATTCGCCCTTTTTCCCCGGCGGCTTTGCTCCGTAAGCCTCGGTCTGATTAACGCGTGTTTCCTCGTGAAATGCTTCTTTTGCCGGATTTCTCGCTCCAAATACTTACAATGTACTCGAGAATTAACGACCGCGATTATATATTTTCTCGCGTTAATTTACTTTACGGGAATTCCATTCCCTCTCCTCTACACCTAATTGCTCTGCTATGGGATTGGCGATAGTTTTAAGTCGGGGCAGTGGGGGCCTGCAATCGGGACCAATCAAGTTAATAAAACAGTTACGGTGAAACATCGGAGATCGATAGAGCGGAAGAGGGGCGGGGATGAGACGCCTGGCTAGCCGATTCTTCCAACTCTTTCGCTCAGGGCCGGGGATTTCGTTTGATATTTGCCCCCGACGACTTAATACTGGGTAAAGTTGTGTCGGCCGGGGGAGACACGCGTCACCGGCACTCGGCCGTCACTAAGTGCACCTTTAGGGAGCCGACTGGGCAAATGGAGATGCATGCTCGATCGCTCTTCCCGGGGAGTGCCTCGGCCGCCCGTATAAAACGCCCCGCGCTATATAGGCCAGTCGGCTGCCGCGCGGTAAAACAAACGCGCGCCCTTGGACTAATGGGGGCGTGCCAGTGCGCGTGCGCCTCGCCTCCTTTGCATCGGCGCCTCCTCGGGATGATCGTCCGGGCGCTCCCCGCATGGCAGCCCCAGCGCCGCCGGCGCCTCGGCAAGCCCCACACACACACAGCCGGCACTCGCTTTGTCAATCAGTCCGAAAGATTCTTTATCCCGGCCGAGGGCGTAAATCACGCGGCCGTCAGTCGAGCGTTTCTTCTTATCGAGTGGCTGGCCAACTTTATATATATATATATACGGCGGCGCCTCGCGCGCCGCTGGCGAATCGAGCCCCTCCCTTCTTCTGTTATATATTCGTGTCCTCCTGCGTCGGACAGTCGGATCCTCGAGCCTTTCCGGGATCTGGGACGACGTCTCCCAGTTCGAGTGCCGAGGCAGTAGCGGCCCCTTGCACTTATTCGGGCGCGAGGCCGCGCCGAAGGGGGCGGGCGTGTTGCAGGGGAAGCTGTTGCACACGCCTCGTACATCGTATGCATAATGCCCTGTGCCCCCGAAACAACTGCTCCCGTGTACGTGCGCCCAAAGCCGCTGCTACAAAGCGAATTGTGATTTTTCACGTTCGCTGCGTTCCACTTGGTAACGCGAAGGCAAACGGAGGAAAAAGCGTTTAACTAGCCGCGCCCCTGCCTTTCACTACAGTTGCCAGCGCGTATTTCTTTAAACTTATATTGCAAGTGCTGCGTACCATTACACTAGGCCGAGCTCTGTTCGATAAGGCCAACAAAGCTCGTTCCATTCCCGTCTACCTTCTGTTTACAAATGTTTCAATTGAAGGCATAACAATACTCGTGATTCTTTTATTTGCAGGATACAAACACGGAAGCTACCTATAAAAATAAAAGTTAACACCAGTTATTCAGTCGTAATGATCGCGTTGAAAAAACGTGTAATTATATCAGGACGAGAAGTATAATTGTGCTCAACGAAAATTCGCTTGAAATGTGCTAAGACATCTAATTGTACAGTCAAGATCGATATTGACTCTCATATCAATGAGATAGCCATTCTAGTATTAATTTTAATCTTTCGACGAAAGCGAGCTTGGATAAATAAAACAGAGGTGGTGCGCTGACAAAAATTTAATTGAGCTACAAATATCCGTGTACACGATAGAATTGTAAATATTTTATGTGCAAAGATAAACATGGCAGCTGTATAATCTAAGAGAAAACATATTTTACGATGTGAAGATAAAGAAGGATAGCAATTATGAATCTTATGTTTATAACGCATAAGCACGGTTAGGGTTGATCGACCGAGTAGTTGTACAAGGAAACTTTTTATCCGGTACATCTAGTTTGGAGATAAAGCCAGGAATAAAGTTTTATAAACCAGCGTAAATCTAATGAAAAGAATGCACCAAAATAACTTGTCACTGTTTAACTCCATTTGAAAATGATATACAACTGTTTGCCGGTACTCCGCGCAAGAGTACAATGGGCTAGGGGACCGAGTACAAGAAAGGCGAAAACCTCGGCCGCGGGAAATTGCGCCGGGCAAAATAGCAAGATATTAAAACGAAGCCCGACTGAGAAATGATATCGTTGTTCTCTCGCGGATCGGAAATTCCTCGGGTGCAAAGCCCAGCGCAGGACCCGCTTCCGGAATCTATCGATCGGCAATTCAAAAAGCCACACGAAGCGCTATTTATTAAAAAAGAAAAAAAGAGAAGAAGAGCCGGGCGGGCCGCGACCGCCGCGGGGATCGATGGGCCGAGTCTCCCGCAGGCGCCCGGCGTCGGGGACGGCCCTCCCGCCGCGAAATTACGACCCGTGAAGAAAAATACAGCGCCCTTAAGGATTAATGCCGCGGGCCGTAAAGGGCGCGTGCGCGCTCACTCTTAAAATTGACAGGCGCGGCCCCGGGGCGCGCTTATTGCCCTGTAAAATATTCCCGGGCTTACGAGCCGGCCGATATTTACGCACCGATCGCCGGGCCCTAATTGCGAGCGCTTTGCGCCCTACGGCCGCTTACAAAATACCAACCGTCCGCCCGGTGTGTGTTGATTTTTTTTTGTCCGCCCTGTGAATCTTTAATCGGGGGGTTTTCGCGAGCGCCGGTCCAACTGATCGATTCATTAGGCGAACACGGCCGAGCCTTTAATCCGCGCTCGCGAGAGCGATCGCTTTCGATCGGTCCCCCCTTCCCCCGCACCCCCCCCCTCCCCACTCCCTCCCCACCACGTGGACCGCTCTCTACCTTTGCATCAAAGAAAGACTTCAATCTGGCTGACGAATTGCCCTTGCCATGAAACTTTGATTGTCCTGCGGTGGATTCCCGGGCGGGGGTTGACTCTTTTAGGTGAGGACATAGAAAGGGCATCTCTGCGCCGATTTAAGGACCCATCAATATTTAAAGCCCTTCGCCAAGGGAGATCTTTCTTAAAGCTGGGATTTTGCAAATTGCCATTGCTTTTAAACTGCAAGCTATGGAATTTCAATAATTTATTGCCAAGGAGCTATATTTGAAAACTGCGTTGAATCAAGAATACTTGCCTCAGAGTATTACACTATTATTTTTATTAGCTTCAATTACAACTTATGGTTTCTTACAGTTTCTCCTATTTACCTTAATAAATTCGACGTTCAGACCGAAACTTGATATGATTTTCATTTCGAAAATATAAAAATGCTCCTTTTATTACGTTTGAAGGGTTATAGAGCCGAGCATTATTCCTGATCATTTTGTAATAGAATTCACTTGTATGCTTCGCCATCTATTTTATAACAGCTGTAAAAGTAGTTACATTACTCTAAAAGTTTCTTTATACGCACCATCTTCGTATTTTGGTTTATCAAAAACAAAGTTAAGCAATGCTCAAGATTCACGTACGTACAAGTCTTTGAACTAAAGTTTAAAATTCGTTTGTATAAGGTAAATTTACGAAGCAACTTTTCTCAACTATTATATCGATTCTAATGACGTATAAAAAGTTTTGCTCAGTTTCATGGTTCGATAGCTGTATAAAAATAAGGTGGAAATAGACATACTTGGGGAGGCTGAATAATAAGGGGTAAACTATAAATGAGATTAGGATAAAAGTTTACAGCAAAAACTATTCCTCTATAAAAGAAAATTTTTATTCGACATAACTATAATAGAATAAATAAAACTAAAATAGCTTATAACGATAGTTGAGAGAGTTTTATCGTCACTATATTAGCCAAGATATAAATATAAGTACACTTGACTAACTTATTTTCAAATCTGGAAAAGTTGCATTGTATTCAAATAATAGTCTCTACAAAGTGTTAACGCTAGTTACTAACGGATTTAATAACTTTAAAATGAAAAAGTATGATTTAAAATTACAAATGCAAACAATACTTTTTTGTCACCGAGCCCACGTACATTTTCAAGTTTCAGTTTGAAGTATTAATATCCTTTGATACAAGATCTAGGTTTGTATAAAAATTCTATAATAAATTCTTCGGTTTAATGCCTGTATTAATAACGTCTCCTTAACTGGTGTGTAACACTCTGTAATACAATTATATTGTAATTAGCCTCGAGCTAATGTTTTACATAATTTTAATTTTGTAAAATATGATTATTTATGAATCGAGATAATAAACTCTTAATTTTTACTAACTTTGCATTATTAAAAGTATGCATTTTAAGTTAGAGTATTAATAACTCTGAAACAGAAAACAGTAAGAGACGTACATTTAATTAACGCCTTTGTCTAATAATTCAGTTCTTTCTGCAGTATAAAAAAAACCAAAAAAAGTAAATGATTTATTCATTTTAAACAACATACTAAACATTAAATGATTAATACTTTGAGAATATTAGTAAATATAGATTGACAGATAATTGGATAATTATGAGAATTTTATACAAAATCTATTTTAAAGCTATAATTAAACTGAATTTAGTAATTGCTGATTCATATCGAATATTATGTAAAATTTTACCTATACCCGAATAAAGATAAAGTAATTAGATTATGTGAGAAAATTACACAAGGTAATTATAACGCGGAAAAAGCGAAAACGTCATTTCCTCGGCGAAAAAGGCGCTTGGCTAATACTTTCAAATTGAATATTAATTTATTATGATAATTAGTTTTGAAGAAAATTTTGCAAGGCAACGTGTCGGCAGTGAAAAATAGCCGCAGTTTGGGAAATTAAGCCGAAAACGAAGGCCGAAATTCTATCACTTTCCCTCCGTTGATCCCAGGGGATTTTGAGGTAAATTTTGGGTCTCGGAGGCACATCGGGGCCTCGGAAGTTCCGCCGGGCGGCTCAGAAGTGGGCGGAAGCCTCTGGAGCGCTGCAAGGATCCGCAGCAGCCCCATCGGGCCATCCCAACATCCAAATCTCCCGGCGGTGCGGGCGCGCGATAGAGGAGGCCGGTCACGCAGGGGTTTCTCCATTATCCGGACGGTCGGGCGGCGCGGAAAAATGGCGGCTGGCTGCGGGAATCACGTATAAAGCCCCGGTAATAAGGTAGAAAGGTCCGGGTGCGCGGGCGAGGCGGCCCTTCAATTATTCAGGGGCGGGCGGTGCGCGGGGCGCGAATGGACCGCGTCCGCCCGGCGGGACTTAATATTTCATCGAACGAGATCATCATCCGCGAGAGCCGGCCGGGCGGCTAATTCAATTGCACGCGGCCAGGGCGGCGGGGGCGCGGGCAGTCCAAGTTGCCCGGACTGGCGCGCAATCTGCATTTGACGCTCGCTGATTCATCCCGGGCGTGTTAACACGGCCCGCCGGATTTCGTGCGGCTAATCCCGGAGTCTAAAACCAACTTGGCCGCTGCACACGTGCGCCTCGGCCCCGCCCACCGCAAAAATTCCCCCGCGCATCCCGGGGCCGCGACTTGGGATCGACGGAGCGGCTGCGCGGCCCCTAAGCCTACGGCATTATTCCTCCCGCTCAACCTTTTCCGTGATATGTTGCGAAGGGGTTTTTTCCAGGCCGTTGGGTCCGAATGCGCCGGCCGGGTCGTAATTTCCGAGGGGCAGGCCGAATGGACGAATAAATTTGGGCCGAGGCTCCGAGGCGCGCGGCCCGAGGGCCGCAAGGAGAACTCAAAACTGCCCTCTGTTTTAAAGGATATCCGGCCCGCGGGAAAAGTTTAAGCGGGCCGGCCGACCCAATTCCGCCCTTTACTACTTTGCCCCGCGACCGCCCTCCTCTGCATCATTCACAAGTTGCTCAAGCCGGCCGCGAGGGCCGCAGCCCGCCGATAAAGTTGAAAACGCTAACGGCGCTGACTCGTTAATGCGCCGGCGATCGGCCTCGTTCGCGGCTTCGCGGCTTCCGAACGGCCGCGCCGCGAACACGGCTCCTCCTCTGCCGGGCGTACACGCGCCATTGTTTGCACGCTCCCGACCTCGAGCGGCCGTGATAAATATTTAGAGGGCGCGGTGACAGGGGAAGAAAGAGATCGGGTGCGCGGGCCGTGTAACGGCCGGGCCGAGTGCGAGCATAACTGGCAGATGTCTGCCGCGCTCTCGCGAGGCCGCGCGCGGCACTGCTCTTGACACGGGCGCCCCCTTCCCGAAGGTCACTCGCTCGGAGGATGCCGCGCGGCCCAACTTTCCCAGCGGATATATGCACTGCGTTGCCCGGACTCGATGAGCCCCGGCCGCCCCTAATTGCTTTATTCCGCGCCCAGTCGCTCGCTCCGAGTTCATTTGCAATTAGAGCTTGTGCTTTTCTTCGAAAAGTTTACAGGGGCGGGTCGCCCGCGCGGGCCGGGGCCCGCTCTAGCGCCAAATGAAATCGCAGTTGTAAAGACCGCTCGTGCAATGAGAAAGTAACGATGGCGCCGTAAACATCGTCTTCAAAGCGTCCATATTAAAGTAAAATCAAGCTGGCGTTACAGCCGGGGGCGCTCAAGTAAGCATGTAACGCGCGGTGCAATGTGGGAAGGGTCGCCCAGTCGCGGACTCGACTTGGTAATCCCTTCCACAGATGCGCTTCCCTGGGACGGAACGAATTGAGCCCAGCGTTGGCGCGCATCCGACCTACTGGAATTCACCCCTTACTGGCCGATTTGAGCGCTGGAACGAGAAGAGATCCCTCGGCTATGGCAGACAGGCGCACTCGCTCGAGACATTCCCAGCATCATCAGATAAAGAAAATTATCCACGGAGCCGGGTGATTGTACACGGCTAAGCGCCAAAATTAATTTTGCCCTCGATTTTCAAAGTAATTAAGGCCTCCCGACATTCGCAGGTCTATTGACTTTGTCAACAATTGTTTATGGCGAATAATGCACCACTACTGAGTGCCCGGTATAAATCGATTTTATTATGACAATATTCGCATGTATTTATCAATACATAATAAATGATTTTGTAAAAGGCGTTTTTATAATAAGTCACTTTAATAATAATGGTATGTATTTGGGTTTACACAAGCAAAGCAATCTATTTATATTAAAAAATGGAGTTTAAAAAATACAAAGTTCAAAAAGAATTTTTTACTGACAAATCAAGCATCATCGTTCTGACTCCTATAGTACCAACGCAGATTAATACTCCAAAGTAAAATAGATAGGGAACACAGAAAAAATTCATTCGGAAAAGTGGTTTGATGCGTTTAATCAATAAAGTACCTGTGGTAGTAATATTGATTTGTTTGTGTATGATTTCTTTTACAATTACAAAAACATTTTTGTAATAATAATGTAATGATATTAATAAGAGTAAGTAAGTAAAGAGTAAGACTAATTATATCTTATACTAAGTATGCAACAACTAGTTGTATATTATAATTAAGCTAATATAGTTTAAAATAATGGAGAAGTTGCAAAAAAAATAAAGTTGCAGAAACAAAGAACAAAACGTAAGATTAAATAAGACCTTTTGAATGTATTATTACAAAATTTAATAAAAAATTTAATAAAAAATTTAATTAGTGAAGCGATTTACAATGCTATAGTGTAATAATCTTTGGATTTGAAAGTATATTTCACCTGTTTATTGCCTCATCGTTTTATTCATTTTCATAAGCTTTAGTATCCGTAAATCGAGCGTGTCTTTCAAATGAACAAATTCGTTAATTAGAAGTCGATATGCGGGATAGTTTACTTGTTGTTTCGCTAGAGTTCTAGACTCAACCATGACGGAGTGCGTTTGATTTTCGCAATACCTCATACAATTACTGAATGTATTTGATAAGGAGATGGCGATGTTCGTTCGAATGGAAATACATGGGTAACTGTAATTTCTAAATAAACATTAGATGTTTGATGAACCAGTTCATGGAAATTAATCCAACTTGGAGTTGAATAAATTCAGATAATGGAGATTATCTAGGAAATGTATTTCCAAGAAAGCTTAAGTTGGTGTTTAATGATTAATGGCTCTTCATTAAAATGATACAATTTTTTATTCCTATATCAATGAATTATCGTACTTAATGGTAAACTTATAAAATGTTTAATTTGTACTTTAATTTTTTAAAGGCAGTTTAAATATTATTGTTTAATATATTTACATTTTTAATGCAGCCAAAGCATTATTCAGGCGTTAAATTTAATTTATTAAATGGTGACAGTTAGTTGAATTTGACATTATATTCTTATTTTTACGCATCAATATACATTGGACTTTAAACATTTTTATTGTTAATATTTTATAAAAAATTTACATTAGCGTGTAAGTGCTTATGCATTTTCAAAATTGTTTTCGAGGTAACCGTGGCGCAAGCGCAAACAGTAACTAACCGCAAACTGTTTTCAAGAGGAGTAACATATCACTTAGGGGTCAATTGGATTAGCCCGGCGCACAAGGCAAATTTCCTCTTGAAAATTTCCCCGTGGAATTTTTCTACTTAGCGGCACTTTCGTTAATTCCTCCTTTCGCAACACATCTCGGCGCACACATGTTCCGGGGCCGAAGGCATGGCAGCTAGGCAGTATCTCGCGATAATCGCGGCAGGCGGCAGATATAATCTCGACAGGTATGCTCTCCCGATATTTATTATTCCCGAGGAAAATCCCGGGCAGGACGGGCCGCGCAGTTGAAATTTTAACCGCGTAACGCCGCGCCGCGACAATTTTGCCCCGTTCAATATTCAGATCGGCGTGCGCGTACGGCCGGCTCTCCGGGATGAGGCTAAAATTCCCCGGGGCATAAATAAGTCGGGGCTCAAGGGGCGCGGCCGGCATGACGGCCCCTCTTGTCATTCGCGACCGCGCCCCGGGTGAAAAAAAAAAAGTGCATTATTAGCGAGGGCCAACTTGGCGAAACTTTACACGATTAATTTGCATTGTGCAAACTGCCCGGAGTCCCGGCCGAGACCGCCAACTTGTGCCGCCCCCCGCGAGGCCCGCTCCAATGTATATACGTACACATACACGTGCACGTGTATAAGCGAGGTGCGGGCGGGTGTCGGGCCCCGCGCGCCCTCAAAAGGCCGTAGCGCGCGGCATAGAAGTAAAAATCAATTTCCGAAAGGCGCCCCAGTCAATATCCGCCGGTTTCTGCCGGCCCCCGCCACGCGGCGGATTTAATCTAAACTTTTTCCAAGTTTCCGCGCCGCTAAAGCCCATTTTTCCTCCCGCGCATTATCCCGGGCGGCCCGCGCGCACAGTCACCCGATAATTAAAAGGGACGGGAAGATAAAGGGGTCGGGTGATACGAAATAGTTGCCGATAGGCCGCCGCCGGGGCCCCGCGATCGCGTAAAAGCTTTTTTACGCCGGCCCGAAGAATAATTAAGCCGGGGCTCCTCCGCCGGCGCAATAACCAATTCATTTAGAAAATGCTTTCAGTCGCTTTCATTGTCGGCCGCTTAAACAAAAGATGTACGCGTCGCGTAAAAGTGTCGCTCGCTCACTTTGGCCCCCGCGCGGCCCCCGCGATAAATATAATATCTTCGCGCCGGCGACCCCTTGATCTTGATAGTTTTTGGCGCGACGACTCCCCGCGCGTCCCTTGGAATTTCCATTTTTTTTTTTTTTTTGATTTACCGCTCCTCGGAGTTTAGCGACCCCGTCTTTATCGGTGAAGGGCGGGCCATCCACGACGCATACAATCATCCTTGGCTTTCTTGCCGAGCCGATTCCATTACTAGGAACAATCGCATCGTCATCAATCAGCGCGATGATATTCACGGGTATTAAATTATAACGAGGCTAATATTAATAACCTCGAGTCTGGGCAATAATAAATCGTGCGCATACGTATACACCGTGATCACTTAACTCGGCGCCGCGCTCATTGGCACCGGCCGCGCAAATCCTCTTAAATAAATAGCCCCCGTTATAAGCGTTGCATTAACTTGCTGCGGTATTTATCAAGCGCGACTGGCAAGCGGGCGCGGGCCGGGGGACCCCGAGTCTCTTCGACTACCGGGGGCTCCGCGAAGAATCCCTAACCGATCGGCCGCCTCTGTCCCTTTTTTTTTTTCCTTTCTTCTTTTTCCATTTCGCGGAAACTCCTTCAAACAGCCGTAAAGCAGGGCGAAACAATGGGGGAAAGTTGGCCGGCCGCGGGGAGGGTCCGGCCGGCGGCGATAAATCCCGGGGGCTCCTCAGGTGCGCGGCGAATCGCGCGGCCCGGCCGCTTTCAATCTGCGCGCGGATGACAAAAGCCCCCCGGAAAAAGGGCGTAATCCCGGCTAACAAGTTGGGCCGCGGTGGCCGGCGGCATAATTCAATGTCGGTGGGAGGAAAGGCCTCGCGGGGCGCTATATCAGCCGGCGGGCGCCGGGGATTCGGCCAGGTAAGACGCGCCGCCCGGGGCGAGGCACGCGCGCACGCGCGGATCAAGCCGCCACTTTTTATTTATCGCCTGGGGCGACACGCGGCCGGGGTGGACGCTGCGACGGGCTTGCTTATACGGGCTTTGACGCCGGCCGAGGCTGCCCTGTTCTCACCGAAATTAAGGCGCGGTTTTAGGGCGCGGTTTTAGCCGCGGGGTTTGTTCGCGGCCTGGGGACTCTTTCCTCGCGTATTCGGACTCAAGATTCAGCCCGATGACGAGGAGGCATTTTACGCGCGGATTCGGAGCCCTGATAAACGTAAAGTGCAAAACGACCTATCAAAATTTATAACCATGCATAACCTCAGGTTTTATGCACTGGTCGGATTACTATGTTTATTGTTTGCTGTTACCATTTTTATTCCTATTACCTCTTATGAATATAAGTAGAACCTTACAACTGCTGCATTATTGTTAAAAGATAAAAGTTGCCATAATACTGTCCTCGGGGTATTGAAACTCCGATTTCTTTCAAGATTCGTAACCCCGTATTTATGCCCTCGCATTTTACTCTTTGTTTATTTTGCCATCCAAACGAGACATATTTTTTAAGTTCTTATATTGTTTATACCTTTGTTTGCCGACCGATCGTAAATATCCAGGCATTAAATTTTAACTCCCGCGCATAAATTGTTGTTTGAAGTTGAAATAGTCTTTTAAGTAGAGCAGTCAATTACTTAATTAGCCGAAGCTGTATATTGAATCTACCTGTAATATTGAATCTAATTATTTACATTTCACTTTGACATTTTGCGCGTACGCGTATTCACGAGGCAGTATCGAATTATCGAAGTTGTTTACACTGGCCTGCGCGGGACTAGCCTAATTAACCTTTGCAGCGGAAAAAATACCCAATGGATCGTGCACGCGTACGCGCATCAGCGCGCATCCCAGCTAAGTACGTTATTCGGTCTTAACAAGCGCCCTAGAATCAGCCTCCTTGAGCACGGAACGTTCCAGCAACGCAGCGGTTCGACAGGGTCCAAAAATCAAGCTCGGGTGGGGCAAAAAAAAAGGCAGAAGTCGGCCGGTCGCTTACACGGGGGCACGGCTCGGCCGAAACAAATGGACCTGCAAATGGCCTATAAACGTTGTACGAGTCCGAAATAACTTCGGAATAATCCCGGGTTTGGCGAAAGCGCCGCCCCGAAAAAAAAAAAGGGAACGGGGCCAACAAAAAGGCGGTAAGGGCGCGCCGCCTCTAAGCCGGCTTTGCGGGGGCGCAATAAAAGAGGGCGGGGGCCCCGCGGGGGCCGGGCCCGGCGGCGCCTCGCGAGACGCGGGCCGCGCGCGACGAATGGCTAACGAGGCCGGGGGAACTCCCGGAGATAATCCCGGGGAGCCGCGGATCAAGCGCCGACGCGGAATGCCGAGCGCCCCGGCAGCCGCCCCGGGACTCGTCCTTCGCGGCGACTCCTCGGACCCCCGGCTAATTAAACGCGGCCCCGAATTCCCGCGCGGATTCCCGGGGCGGGGCCCGCCGCAAAAATTCATTACCCGCACACGGGCGCGTGCGTGTTTCGCGGATGCGCTGCCTCCCACGGGCCTTTTCCAAAGTATGCGCCCGGGTGACGCGCGCGAAATATCAGGGCCGACGGGGGGAAAAGTTGCCGCGGGCCGCAGTGCGTCAAAACATCGGGATTCCGGGCGGGCCGCCGGGGCTCGGACCGTTCCGCCGGGCCATTGTCCCCTCGGCCCGGTAAAAAACGGCAGCCCCGGCGCGACGTTTCGGAAAAGCGTATCTGGGCGCGTCCGCGGGGTGGGAGTAGGCAACTAGCCATCCCGGACTTGCCGCTTCCCGAAGGACTTGTTTTTCCCCGGCCCCATTATGACCCGCGGCGATTGTCTCGGGAGCGCGCGTCCATTTCCGAGGCACGCCCACCGGCGGCGGTGGGCCTTTTGTGCGCGGGACGCGCGTGCACCGAGCGGCGCGACCCTAATTCGACGTTACAGCCGCGCCCGTCAAAAGCCCCGGCGCTCGGCTGCCTTCGAATTTCCGCGCGGGGATTAACTCGGCCCGGGCCCGCGGAGCCGCAATAATGACCGGCTAATTTTTCCCCCGCGCGCGGTTACGTCGCTCGCTCGGGGCGCGCGCGCGGCTCTTTTTGCGCGGGAGCCCTGGGCCTTTGTTTGGAGGCGCGCGCCAACCTCGGGGCTAACTTCCCCGTTCGATCGAAAGCGCCATTGGCTTTGTTTTGCCGGCCGAGCCTCGGGAGCTTCTTCCTCTGCCCGGCTAATGCGCCCGCCGATGCGCTTTCTTCTTCCCGGGATCCCGGGAAACTTTCCGATTATCGCCTAATAAGCTGTAAAGGGAATTACTGCTGGATATATATAGGGGCGAGGCGGGCCGTGAGGATGCCCGGCCCCTCGCTTCGCCGAGGTTCAAACCTTATGGCCCATTCCCGTTATTGTTTAATCATTGCGCGAGCTTTGCATTACCGTGATTCTTTTTCCTCGATCCTCCGATGAGTCCATGCTGGATAGTGCTTTAGTAAAGTAAATATGAAGGAGGCGACAGTGGCCCATTAGTTGCAGACATTTTTATTAGGAAAGTTAGAATAGTATTTTTCTTTCGTAAGGAAGATTTTATGCCCCGTGTCCACGATAAATCGGGTTATGAATTTTCAAATGTTCGACTTCGTAAATATTTTTAAATCATATTTAGTTCCTCACTTCGGCCGTGCGCGGGATCGCGGCCGAGTCTACGCCGGAATCCACCCCGCATAAGATTTATGGCTACCCGTGAATATAAAATACATTGATCCTCATCTACGGAAAATTGAAAAAATGATATATTAGTGGAGGTTTGTTTCTGATTTTCTCCATAAATAAATAAATCATTGAACTTAAGGAAATAGATAAATTCCTTTATTTTAAATTCCTTGTTGTAAGCGTTTTGCGGCCACATGAAACGGCAAGTTTTCGGAATGTAAATAACAGTTCTATGAACAATTCCAAGAATTTCGGAGACCGACTCGTAGCAAAAACATTGAATACGCAATGTGTAGATAGCAGACGTGAACTACTGATGAGTATTAAAGTGGATCGTAATCGCGCATTATCTAGAGTAGCTTTTAGTACCTAAGCATAGTGTCGGATCTAACATGATCTATCGAAACTAATAAAGACGAGTTAAAGAAGTCGAGATTTTCATAATGTATCAGTTATAGATAAATAAATAAGTAGTATTTTTTATAAATAATTTGTGCACGCTATATATTACGACATCAACTCATCCACCGCCGAATGTCTGTCTGTGAAAGTTTTTAAATAATAATTTTCCTGTACATAATATGTTTATTAAATCTTTATTGAAATTGAAGGATGATTCGCTAAATTTTAAATCGTACTTACAATTAAAAAATTTTTAAATATAGAAAAATATGGATTATATGACAATCATAACCACAATCTACCAACATTAGAATAATCACTCGCTTTCAGTAGATTGTTTACATAACAGTTCAGCTTTAATTTCGGCACCCCGCAAGAGAATAGGCAACTTTTCAATAATGCTGTAGGTTCAAAACATTCAAAACTACAAACTAATAAAGATTAAACTAATGATTTTGCGGTGCAATAAACAAACGAAACTCTGCGAGTCTTAGCCGAGAAGTCGATAACGTGCAGTATCCAGTTTTCGAAACTCAAATTGTTATTCTCTTCTACGCTGAAAACTTTGGCACTGCAACTTTCAGATTTCAAATTCAGATCGTGCAGAAATTCTCTTCCTGCGTATTTACAAATGTAATTTCCATTTTGCTTTATCATGCATACTCACATTTGCTTATTAGCAAAATAAGAAAATGAATGCGTTTATTTTCTTTTAAATTTTAAGTAATTCAATTGTTAAAAGCGAAACCTGCTTTTATTGATATGTGCGTACTAAAAGATAATAATCTACTGTGAATTACGTTTACGTCCATTGAATTCTTTGCAGGAATTTCATCTTGAATTTTGTATAAGCCATTTTTATTGGTCCTCATAATGAGAGGCCCGGTCGCTTTTATGCATAATTACAGCTTTAATTTGTGAGCTCGTTACGCATTTTATAGCAGATTCAAGCGTTTCATATTTTACTTTATAAATAATTACTATATAAAAATAATAATATTAATAATTATATTATAATGAGCACTATAATAAATATACTAATAATTCATTAATAGGATAAATTGTTGAGCTGATAATCACGAAATTGATTGAGCTAATTTTCTAGCGTAGGAAAGTGTTACGCACTTGGCAAAATTAATGCTAGTACCAATTAACAATTATTTCCTAATTGATTTTTATTACTCAAAGAATGCGACCAATTTATTGTTGAGCTATTCGCTAATCCGTGCGCTAACCATTTCATTCGAGAGCTCTTTTATATGTTTAGAAGTGCAGAACAAAATAAGCTTGCTGCGACATAAAGAAGCACGTAAGTAGAAAACAAACCACTAAAAATCAAAGCAGTTTCTAACCGAAGACAAGTGCACGTTACTCTACGGGTGTAAACGAAGCCAAGTACCCGCATCCTTTATATACATCCAATTTACTGTTTCTTGTAGACATCATTTAATATTAAAAAACAATGTTTGTTTATTTTTAAATCTTCTCTGTTGTTTAAAATCTAAACAAAAAATTAAAACAAAATATTCTAATAATTTAGATACATAATTAATTAATGTCATAATTATCGACTGATTCATTTATGTTAATTAAATTAGTTTAAAATTTTCATTTGTGATACTCATTATGACAAATTCAAATAAACCTATGATAGTATATAATAATGATAAACTAATCTGATAAACTTTTCCATTTGAAAATTGTTTTATTTAAAAGTCAATGATGTAATTTGTATATTCACGATAACAACAAGTTTTTGTTACGAAAAACTCCCTGGACTCTTTACATTCGAAAATACCACTGATTTATTCAAAAGCATTATTAAGTAAATCCTTTGAATTGTTTTCATTCTGATTGTATTTTGATAAGTGCTTTTATGTAATGACCATTACAGTACGGCTACTTTGTGCATAAAATTACCTCGTTCAAAAGAGCAATTACAATCATTCACTAACTGCAGCTGCAGAATAAGAAAATTCATAATCTATGTACATTTCATCAATTACTTTGGTTCGCGAGCGAATATTTGCACTGAGCAACTCATTGATAATCTCTTGCTCTTCTGTAAAAATTTCCACATGGAGCAATTACTCGTCATTACAAAGTCAATAAAAGAAATCAATCGGTGTGATTCGCGTTGCGAGGACCAATTATGGTGCTTTACCAGACGGTAATCCGCACGTGCGCGTATTTCTTCTGCGTCCGCGCCCGCAAACGTGCAGCAACGCGACCTGTGTTGCGGAGAGAAACAGTGCGATAGCGCGACAGAGATGAAAGAACTTTGGACATTGATGCGTGGAGAGAGGAGCGATCGTCGGAAAAGCCGGACACGCGATTGCACTAATTGAAACGTAATAACGACCTATTCAGTATTCCCATACCGTCGTGCGCTCCTGGAATAACAATAATTATGACAGCTCTTGCATAAAATGCTCGGAGCGGAAATCATCCCCAGCACCATGATCGTTAAGTTAAGTTCAAAATATGAAGAATGGGGTTCACGCGATTCACTTTTTCATCATTCGCGAGGAAGTATTAGTACTACTTTTTAATCCCTCATTGTGTAGAATAAATTTTTAAAAGTTGACAGTAGCTATTAGATCTTTTGATAGCTATCAAAGATTTTTCGAGTTTAATATGTGCACATGTATTTCGGATCACATTGTTATATATTCACTTATATCGCACACTGTTATATATGTGTGTGTGTTATATATATATGTGTGTATGTGCTTCAATAATCTAAAGAGTACAACATTGTACTAAAGAGAGAATCTGTAATCTGATCGGATTAACGCACAAGCTAAAAATACATAACACCCATTTTTTCAGTTGCATGTTACCGGCTCCAGAGTGGCTAAACCATTTTGTAAAATTAAATCAAACATTTTAAATTATAGCTTTAATCTCTTGTTGTAAAATCATTAATTTTATTATTTAATTTATTTAATAAGTTTCATAGCATTTTAAAATTTAGATCATTATAATACTTATTTTTATTAATAAAAAAGATGAATTTTTTATTATTGATAATCAATATAGTGTATTGTATAGTATTGGATCTAATGTTCATATATATTAGATTTTATTATTGGGAATATGCGATGAGAGAGTTATATTAAATTAATAGATAAGTCACACTATATTTATGTGCTTGTTTACAATCACTCTAACATAAATATTAGCCGATCATGCTCGTTTTTCTTATACAAATAAAATTACAGTTCGAAAAGATTCAGTATGTAGTTGTGTCGAATATATAAATAGCCAGTTTTTGGTTTATGTGTAACCCATTATTAAATAGTCTCGCCTATTTATAGCACAACTACTTTGCTTTATTGCTAAGAACTAGTAAGCAGAGCTATAATAAGTTATAAGTATAAGTAGTATCAAGTATAAGGAATGCCAACTGCATACATTATATGTCAGATATATGTTAAACGAGCTAACATGTTCTACAGTTAGTTGTTAATCCAAAACGTTTTTATCATGAGAGTTAATTATGCTGTGAGTTTACTCAATACAAAGCATAATGATAAGAAATGGCTAAAATATGATTTTTTTCTTAAACGAATATTGGTGAATTTACGATAATCATTCGTTCTATTATGACTGAGTAATAAAAGTCCATATCTTACGAATTATGATTCTTAAATTTAGTTGTAAAGAATAGTAATCAATTGTAATAGTAATCAACGAATGTATAACTATTATGATAATTCATTTTTGTCTATTGAAGAGAATATACTTATATAAATTGACGTATAAATTGCAAATGAGATAATTGCAGCAGGTTATTAATTAGGTCAATTTTGGCTTTTTTTCTTCATAAATACCAAATTTTTGTGAAGAATTTTTATTTTTATGCGCTAAGAATTATAATTTTTTTTCAAATTTTAGATAATCTAATTCCATCTTACAGAAACATTTATTTGAATGTTTAAAAATTAAACAGAAATAATACTTACATTATTTTCATCTTAATATTATATTGTATTTCAATACTGAATCTATAATCCAAAAAGTACAAAAAGATACAAGTCATATTCTTACAGTTTCCGAGTTGTGAATACGTCCAAGAAGAGGAAGCGGGAGGAAAGTATAGATAAAGCAAGGCGTAATAAATTAGGGAGTGGTTCCTTTTCCTTTGGATATCCGTTAAAATAGTACAGGAGGTTGAATCCTGTCGTAAGCGTTTAGCTCTGTAATGAGAGAAAGGCTAACTATTATCGTTTAGAGTAGTTTCCAATCTCTAAAGAAAAGTTATCTCCGGTGAGATGAGTTTAGGGTCAATCCAAAGCTTGAAATATTTACACCTTACTAAACGCTCAATAATTTAAATCTACACAATGTATAGTCTATATAGATAGATTAAATAAAATATTAATTGAATGAAGCATAACAATAATAAACTCGTTCGTAATAATAACGTTATAAATTTCTATCTGCATCGGTGGTTTTCGTCCGTTACTGGTTACGATAAAACATTCGCTCCTAATTGTCTTGGTCTTAATATTATAATAAAATTGTACTTGCATTAAATAATATATATACAGTTACTAAGTCAAAGTGGTAAAAACATAAGTATAAACTCAAAATATAGGTTATGAAACTGGCGTCGAGGCGATGAAAGTCAATGTTATGTAACGGGAATACCATTATACTGACGCAAATTCGCTTGCACTGCTCGCCTGAAGCAGGGTAGCGAGCGCAGTTCCCTTATAGCACGCGGAAACCCGTTCCAAAGATGCCCCTTTGATATGACAGGAATTAAGACCAACGTTTGACGATACCCAGGAAACCAACAGCTTCTGAAAATTACCCTTCTCAGATCGATCCGAGGAATTGGGTGGGAACAGATCAAGCAGCTAGTTAGTAAAGCGCATTATGTGAATTTTATACGAACTTATACACGAGCGAAGTAATTCCAGTGCAAATCTGCCCCTAAATGAATCAGACGCATCTCGTGGGAAGTGGTGCTCAAATCCGTCCTAACAACCGTCATGTACTTCACATAAAAGCATCGGGCCCTTTTTATAGCTATATTCTTAGCTCCACAAATGTTTCGGAGCAAATCACAAAACAGCAGTCTGTATAAGTGCAGTTGAATCACGGATTAATTTCATGGAGAGAAATAAATTGTTGATACTGGTACTGGACAGCAATAAACGTTGGCTTGTTGTAATACTACGAATCTATATGGGCCGAATAGCTGAATAATAGAGAATAAAAGAGCAAACTATATTTCAAGTTAGATAGTGCTCACATGATATTCGTGCGATCCTAGTAGTACCGCAACAGCACGAGATCAGATAGGATTACCTGGAATAGGTAGGAGATTCGCAAGGTTCAGCCAGTTTGCAGTGTACACGGTTGATGGATATATAACTGTATTGTTATTTTGGCTGCATATAATACACGAAATTTATAATAATTTAACAAGATGAACACCAATTTATTATTAAAATACTTAAACAGAATAGTATTCAAACAGCGAATTGATAACAAATAATACATGTAACGAGTAAGCCAATAACTGGATAATTCAATAGACAGTAATTGAATGATTATTAAATGAAACGATGAAGAATGGATGCATATAAAGAATGCACGTAAATCGGCAGAATGTCAATGTTGTTGATTAAATGTAACTGAATCAAAATTATTATTAAAAATATATTGCCTTGTGATTCTTTTTCTGTGCAATGAACGTTGTTCAATTTTTTTAAAAGAAAAACTACACCTATTTGTATCTCATGCATGCTACCAATTTCGTTAGAATACATTAGTCATCTAGATAAAAACAAACATACCACACTAAGTCTTTTACTAAGAATCAATAAAGAATAACGACTCGTTTCGAAATTTCCTGGCTAGAATACCGTTGAAGAGGGATAGGCGGATAGCAAAGCACCATTGAAATTCTGAGACAGGACTATGAGCCAGGTATATCAAGAGCACTAGTACAATCGGTTAACTCGAGCCGGCGAGGCGGAAATAAAAATCCTCGGTTATAACGATACTCGAGGTCCTCGAGCCAATCAAGGCAGCGGGAAAAAGTGAAGGAGGCGCGACGATGACGCGATAACGAGCGGATCCGCGCTGCCGGGAGGGGAGACAGCCGAGGGCCGGCGGGATACCGCGGAGTGCGCCGGGGAGAAAAGCGCGGGCCGGCCGGGCGCGCGAGCGGAGCTCCTTGTAATTAATACAAATCCTCGGCATTTGGGCCGCGCGGAACGAGCCTAAGAGGATTACGCATCGCGAGTAAACGCGAGCTAGGGCCGGCGGGGCTTGTCGCAGGGCCCGCTTAATTTCCCCCGGGCCGCTGGCCACCTGCAGGGCCACCGAAACTGCAATTAGCGCCGCGTTTAAAAACATTTGCCGTCTGTTTACCTGGGCGCGTCGATCGCCCGGCTTTATTGAGCCATAAAAAATGTGGGGAGGAGCGGCCGCGGGCCGCACTGACAGCCGCCGCGGCGCGCTATTTGTCATTGTCGCGGGGCCGCGGCTCTGATTTATTCCGGCGGTGTAATGCAGACACCGGGCGCGTATGCCGCGCAATCAATGCGTTAATAAATGCCCCCCGGCTGAGTAGTTCGACGGTCGAGTGCGCGGGATTGTTGGCCTTGTTCGCCGTAGTCGGTGGTAGCTCGCGCCGGGGATAGAAATCGCGCGACCTGCCGCCAGTTGCAAATAAATGGGGTTTAACGTTGGAAAACAGCTTTTGAATCCTTTGTTGGCAAGGCGAAGCTCCCGGGCAATCCCTTACGCCAGCCAGTGGATAATTCCGATAATTATTTCAATTGGTATTGTGTGCGCGCTGAATTCAAAATGCCTTGTTGGCTACAAATGAGGGCGTCTTTTAGCGAGAGACTCTTGCGAGGCAACGAAACAGGAATATAATTTGAACGGTAAATATGCCCGCCCGAAGAAAAATATCCACTTTTGCATAGAGCCGGCATAAAGTTTCGGAAAGTGCGCGCATCGGTTGCGCGTGTGTACTTGGCCGAGCATTGTGTGCGTCTTCTAGTGATACATCGACGTAGCTTCTTTCGAACATCGTCCTTCCATAGGTTTTGAGAGTACGTAAGGAGCATCACATCGATAACAAATATGTATATATGTATATAAATAAAAGTTGACGTTTCGTAGAAGCTCCCGATCCCTTTATCAATGGAAAAGTTTTATACGCTGGGCGTGCCTCGATGTACTCAACTCATTCTCCTCTTATATGTAGATGTGACTTTTTTATTTGAGTGGCATTAATCACAATTCGAGATTTCCCCGGGGGCCCTTATTTCTTTAAATTCAATTCTCATAAGGGTTGAACCACTGCCGTGGATTGGAGGCGTTTCATCTTGAGGCAAAACTCCCGAGAGTGCAATGCTTCTCAGAGGAACCTTAACACTTCCTTTTCGTCAATTAAAATACATACTTTATATTGCAATGGCTGGTGATGAGGTCATTTTACGATATACCAGTTTCAATCGACACTTTAACAATATTATCAAATTCCACGTGATTTTTGCGATTGATTTATTGATATGTTTTTCCAAAAGCCACAAATTATTTAAATTCGAGTTTTAAAAATAATATCGCATGACAAATATGAAAAATATCCGTGATATTACCTTTTCAGTGCACTATGAGTCCGCGCCTATACAATGCATAAATCATGCATGCGGGAGCGTATATTTGTATTTGTTTATAATCTACAGGGAAACTATTTAGACTAGTAGAGGCAACAACGGAGAAAGAGTCAAAAAGATAGTGGGCCGTGTAAAAAGCATTTCGCGGAGGAAAAGTGTCTGCACAACAGTCACTCTGGGCGTGCAATATTTTCCGTGCAAATATCCGTCTCTCCCGCCCGTCCCTTGCATCTCCGCGCATCCTCGGAGGTAAATACACTACGGAATCCCGAAGAAAAGCACTATAAATCAAACTCTTTAGCCTCGTTTTTTATCGCTCCTCCCGAGCACACACGCACTTTCCGATTTCCGGGCGGAGAGAGCGACTAATGGGGACCGGGTGGGTGGGGGCACCCTCGAGGCGGGGCTACGCGTGTGCTCCAGGAGCCCGGGGCCCGGCGGGCTTATTAAACGGTAAAAGCTGTAACCCGCAAATAATGGGGAAATCCTTTTGCCTCGGTTATGCCGGGCTTTGAGCCCTAAAGGGGGAGCCCCGTCAATTTGACTCGGCTTTCAGGGACAAAACCGCATTTTCTTGAGCGAGATCGGCCGGCGCCGCCGCGGGGCGATCGCGCAGGGCCGCCCCGGCAACTGCGCACAAAGCCGCTTAACGGATGACTCCTTCTCACGCACGGCGCCCGGGCGCGCGTAAATTTTCGCCCGCGGCCCATGCGTCTTCCCCGAGGCGTGCGCCGCGCAAATTGGCCCGGCCCGCAGCCTCCTTGGCCGGCCGTCGAAGGGGAGGCCGCGGGAGTCGGCGAGGTGCGCCGCTGCATAAACATCGACGGTGGTGCCCCTTGGTTATTCAGAGCCGGGGGCCGAGCGCCCGCGACCGCCGGGCATTAATATACCCGGGAGCGGCGGCTTTTTCCCGGGCGGCGGCCGCGGCTATAATTGTCCCGGGTCTTCGAGGGCGCGCGGCCGCGCGGTTAATCCGAGTCTCCCCCCTCCGCCCGTGCGGTCGAATCCTCGGCTAACCGGGGAGTAGTTGCCGGCGTCCTCTTCGGGGCGGCGGCCGGCGCCGCTTTGCATCCGAGCCGCCCGGGGGGCCGATGATGAATTAATAAAACGTCTTAATAGCCTAGCGTGTCCGGATAAATCAGCGATTTAGCGCGCCCAAGCGCCTCGGTGTTTTATGGAGCCCGGAATAATGGCGATGCGATAGGCACGGCTAATGGAGTGACTTTAATTATTATCGTGGCAGGGGGATTCGCTCCCCGGGTCTGCGCCTCCCGCCCGACCCTCATCCTCCGCGCGCTGCATTTCGCCGGGACTCACGATTTCTCCTTCGCCCCTTTGTTGGGGATTTTCCCCGGAAAAGTTACACGGCTCCTCGTTATCTCCCAGCTTACAAAGTGCGAAGGATTCTTTTTTTCTTTCGCCCTCCGGCTTATTGTTCATCTACGGACATTGTCAGTTGGGCAAAGAGCGGTAATGTTATCAATAATTCCATTTCAGGTGGTCAATTTGGAATAAAAAAGATTGGTCGACGGCAACATTAATGACAGTGTTAAATTCGCCTATTAAATTTAATAAATATGTATGCCAATACATAATTTCATGTACTGAATTGCAGTAGTAATCACAAGAATTAAGATTTAAATTTCATAAAGTCTCAGATATAAGGACGTTGATGGGTTCACGTTTGCCGCTTCCGTGTTTCTAACTAAACCAAATGTCCCAGTTGTAGGAGCTTCATACGCTTTCGTATCAAAATTCATATTGCTAACGCCATCTTCCACACCCACCAGCTTCTATCTTACATATAGGCACTCTCACTTCTCCCTCTACTTGTAATTTCCAGACAAGATTTCGCTGATTTTTTTGCATTATACTTTATCAACTTCTAATGTTTTAATCTACCTACATTATTTATAGATTACATAACGCTTTTTGTTTTCTGAATAATGTGTAACCTAGTAATGACGGTTATTTATTTGCAGGTATATTCGGTTTATTTGCGGAGCCAAAATTTATATGTATCACTTTATGTACGACTGTTTTGCTTTATTTATGTGCAATATTATTCTTCCATTAAATATGAAAAGTTGTTTATTTTAGTTTTTGCCGAAAATTCGAGAGCCTACAGTCCGATTTAACCTACTTCTTAAGACATATGCTCACGTATAAATGAGTTACATAGATCTGGAGATTAATTTGAATTAAATGTTTTATTAATCTTTCACGGCGAAACGAATATGGAATATAAACGAGTATTAAAATATTTATTAATTCTTGTACAGGAATGTTAAATAACCACATACATTCATATTATTAAAAGTATCCTGAGATCAAAAGGTGATCGTAAAGTAGTTGACAATAAGCGGAGTCAATAACGAGGCGTTCTATAACTGATGACTGTCGTGTGGCCAATTTTCGGTTCTGGAGTTCCACGGTGGTCTACGTAATGGTCGCAGATATAACAGAGATTGTGAGTTCAACTCTAGCCGGCGTACACCTTTTTTATTTTAAATCTCTCTGATAAAAACGTTATAGTCTCTTTAATTGTGATTTATTTTCTTTATTTTTAGTTTAAAACTAGTTTCAGGACAAATTGCAGATTACTAAAATATTAGTATTATAGTTTAATAAAAATGTCGGTTATTTGTATTTAAATTTTAGCAGAAATTACAGTTTTGCATTAAAAATAAAATTAAAGTTACTTTAAAACATTTAATGTATATTTTTTATTATTTTTTAAATTAATTTTATTGTGATCTATAACAATTTTGTTTTCCTGAAATAGTTTCATTTTATTATCATTATTTTTCTTGTTGACTGCGCTAAAGTCAAATTTAAATATTAAAATCAACAATATTATGAATAAATCATTTAAATTTAAGGAAAGAATTTAACAATAATATCAGTAAGTTAAACGTTGTAATGTAAATTTGATTGATTAACACTAATTATAATTTTGAAAAGATTATAAGCAGGATCGAATGTCATTTGAAGCTTGATTTTCAATCAGTATCGGTAACAAAATTTATCCTGCACTTTTTCTTAATAAAAAAAATTGTACCACAGAAGTGATTTTTTAAAGTGCACAGTTTAGAATAGAAGGACACTACTAACCACACAGCATTAACGTCACACTTACAAGAATGACAACCTATAAGATTTTAACGTGTGCCTCTCACGAAGATTAAAGCTTTCGCTCTAGAAATTTTAACGGCGTCAGCCGTTTGCGATACCATCGCTAATTCTATCAAGCTTTGAAATAAAAATAACTTATTAAAGTTACATTATTGTTTGTTTTTACCGTGTTGGATTATTTTTCTTACGAAGGTTGTTACAAAATCGATGATAAATGCGAGGGGATGAGCTAGAGTACTGAATCTGTAAACTAGCGATTAAACAATTTAGACGTTTATTTACGGAACATTTCGGTTTTATGTTTACAATCATTTTGGATGAAAAACGTAGCTACATGAGTATGATAGAAGCGAGTGCATACTATAAAGAAATGGAAGCACCTTTATTTTGTACACGAGCTGTGATGGAATAAACCATTCTTTGTTAACTGAGTATTAGTAAAAGTTTTTGAGGGCCATAAAAGCTTTTGATAAAATGTATTAACAGTTGATGGAATGGGTAAAAATAAAATAGGAATTTTAGTAAACGTCTTGATAGAACACTTGCATAAAAGTACCGTGAACTCAAAACTCGGCTCGAAGGAGCTAATGGATTGATTCTTGCGAAGCTCGAGAAAAAGTTTGCACGCGAAAGAAGTTTGGGTTCTATTTTTTGCCGGGAAATCGCTCCTCTGCCCCGTCTCGCTATATTCGACTGGGTCGCTGGAAATGTGTAAATTCGCGGAGTGGCAGGGGGCAGGTGGGGCCGTCGCGAGGGCCAAGTTACACGGGGAAATCACCTTGAGCCGGGCTGTTCTCGAGGAGCGTGAGGAGGGCGACGAGCAATTGGAGGAGCATTGTCTCTCGGGTTGCAGGGAGTGGCGGCGCTCTAGTGGGGCATGGCCCTCGGCGGAGGAGCCGCGTCACCGGCCGGTCGGGAGCTCGTGCTGCTGGAGCTGGTGGTGCTGGCGGTGCTGGTGCTCCTGGGGCCGCTGCGCCCGCGCATCCCCGGGCTCAGGGCGGCGCCGGCATCCTCGGCACTGCACGGGCTGCACTCACTGGCACGGTCAGAGTCACGGGTCGGGGCCGCCTCGGGGCGCGCGCGCCGCACTGCCGATCTGGCTCGCCGGTCGACGCAGAGCAGCGGCCGCTCCGTCTCCGCGCTGGCTCGGCGCGCCGCGAAGTGGCACTGCGCCCGCGGGCCGCGCGCCGCCCCCAGCTTCCGCGGCCGCCGCCCGCGGCGCCACCCGCGCGCCCGCCCCCCGCCATTCACGCGCCGCTCCCCCACGGACCTTTTTTCCCCCGCAGCCTCGCACTTGACACGCTTCGCGGTCCAGCCGCCCCGCCCGATATCTTGTCCCGCGGACGGATAGCGGCGCCCACCCCCCCCCCCCTCGCGCCGCACGCGCTTGTTTATGCGCGGGCCGCTCCCTTAAGCGCGCGCGGATTTATCGCCTTTGGATCCGAATGATCTATGCGGCTCGGCGGGGGGTCGCCGCGCCGAAAGTTTAAATCACCGCCGCTGCGCACAATGCGCCTGCTCGAAACTTTGTCAAAAACATCGCGAAAATTTACATTGGCCTGTCGCGCGTGCGCAACTTTGGAAAACTTGCCGCGTTACAGCGGCGTGGCCGAGGCAGCCTCGTGGAAACAAAGATTAAGTTGCGCCTGGATAATTCATCGCCGCGCGGAGTTAATTTATCGGCCGCTACTTTCCAATAAGCGGGCCCCGGGCCCGAGTGCGGCCGCAGCCCTCCGCCCTTTTCCCCATTTACCCGCTTCCATTATCTTCCCTTCAAAGGGACTTTCGTACGATTTAGCGTCTAAGTATTGCCGCGCATTTGGGGAAATAATAGGGCGAGCTTAGTTGGAGCGCTCAGCTCTTACTTGGGCGCTTCCGAGTCAGCAAAAAGCTCGGGAAGAGCATTCGACTGGGAGATCTTGCGAGCTCGTGCCACTTGCTGGACGCCTCCCTTCAACTGCATCGCGCAATCTCCAACGAGTTAGTCTTATCGGGCGACTTCTCTGTTTTATACTCGTACATCTTCCCTTCTGCTCGAGCGTGTGCGTTACAACGAATACGGGCTCCGGCTCGAATATCTACTTGATTTCTAGGGCGCATCAGCTGCGCGGGACACTCGGATCTATTGAACTCTGACTCGCATCTCTCAGTATCTTTCGAGGCATAAGAACCACTTTGCTATAACCCCCGAGATTCGGCTTGCTTACACCCTTCATATTCTTGTAAGCTTCGCACGGAGATATGCTGTCAATTCTACGTTCTCGGTTTATTTCCTCTTCTTTGTTTATTTGACATCTACTGTGCGCAGTGAATTCCGATATAGTTAAAATAACATTTTTCATAAATGTATTTATTGATATTTTAATATTACGCATGTGAATTCCAGCGTAAAATATTGCATTACAGCTTTTACTCGTGTTACGCAGGTTACAAGGCAGATTATTTCATTACTTATTATTACAATATTTGAGTACAAAGTAACGCAGCAAGTATTCAAATTAATGCTCAGCTAATATTTTTTACGCAATGTTTCCTGCAAAATTTGCATTTTCTTTCCTAAACGGAACGGCATTTGTTTCAGAATTCAATGCTGTTTATGAAATTCCGTTGGGATGAAAACTTTGAGTTTGTTTCACAGCCGGTTTACAAGACGGAAAAACCAGAAGTTTGCTTGGCGTTATACGCAACTGTAAGGAGGGCTTAAACCCCGTGCGCACGGCCCCGCGCACAAGATTTACCGCCTACTTGTGCGTTCGGCAACTGCGGCCGAAGAAAGTGCGGTCGCGTGATTTGGCGCGGGATTTGTCTGGCCGGGGGGCGCGCGGCCCGCTTCACACGGATCCGGGAGAACGGCGGATGCTCCGGAGAATCATCCTCGCGACGGCAGAGATTACCCGGGGATCGAGGGAAGCCATTCCGCGGGCGTAACGAGGGCAGGGAGGCCGGAATTTTTTTGAGCCCTCGCGGCAAAGTTTCCTCCTCGCGTCGACCAGTTTTGGCAGTAAGGAAACGCCCGCGAGGTCAGGGCTGCGCGGAGGGCTGGAGAGCCAGGCCGTCGATCCCTAGCACACGCGGACTTGGGTGGGTAATGCGGCCGAGCGGGCCGTTCGCGCTTCGCCGCGCGAAGATGCGCTCCCTCAAACGAATTCCAAGTGGCGCGCCTTTCGTACGTGTGTGTATATATATATATACATACATACATGCGCGCGTGCACCCTCGGAATAATTGCAGTATTTTATCGGGAATTGGAGTACCCAATTTATCAATCAAACGCTCGGTGCAGAGCTTACTCGAGTGTTCGGATAGTACGCGCTCTCCCGGGAGAGCTGCAAAAGTAGAATATATTCACAAAGGGATAACGCATCTGCGAGAACCAACAAACGCGGCTGCCGACTAATCTGGACGAGTCTCTAAATCTCCCGGTATTATCAGCCGGGCTTTGGCCAGAAGAATACCGTTTGAAAATGTCCCGTTTATTATATAAGCGAGTATATAAATAACCGCTTTAATGAAGCATAAATCTCTCGAGGGCCAAGCTTCAGCGGCGCGTCCCCTTGAAAATAGTAAGCCCCCGGGAAAAATTCATTTGGAAGGGAGGTTATGTAAAAAAAAAAAAGGGCGGGAGAAAGGCCTGGTTCCTTTATAAGGGGTGGGGCAGGGGCCGCCCAAGGAAAAGGATCGCGTTTATATTCAAACTGCAGAGGCTGAATCGTTTTACACGGGTTACACCCCGTTTATCCGTTATATTCCTTTGCAATACTGGCTGCAGCGGCGCGCTAAGCCGCAAAACTAAGATCTCGACCCCGCCCCCCCCCACCCCGGCTTACCGCTATCAGCATTCCCCTTTCTTTCCCCCGCGGAGAGGACCGTGGCGCCCGTATTTTCGTGCCCGTTATCTGCATTTTCTCGCCCTCCCCGGCGCTCCTCGGAACGACTCTCGGCGCTATCCGGCGCGTGGGGGGGAGGCGCCGGGGCCGCCACTCCCCGCCGATGTCGCGCAATCGCCCCCCGCGAGCGGCGCATTCCGCCGGGGCGTGCGAGCGCCGCCGCGGCTGCGGGCCTTCACGGGGGCAAATATGCGTGCTTCCGAGGAACAATGGCGGGACAATTATCGTCGCGTGCCGGGGCTACGAGCGGGCCGTTTACACCGGCAACGATCTTGTTTCCCGGCCGCCCCTTCCGCCGAGGCTTATTTGGAAACTTTTTCCCGCCGGCCAGGCGCGCCCTCGGAATTTTTATTGCGCGAATTATGGAAATGGCGGGCGGGGCGCAGGCAGATTCCCGGAGACTGATTGCGCCCTGGACTGCTCCTTCGGCCTCGCGAGGCCTCCTTCCGACGCGCTCCGCTGCGCCCGGCAAGCGCTCGCCCGGTTCCAGACGATAGAATCTATTCAATGAGCCGAGCCGCCTTTTTCCACCCCCTCCCGAGTTATGTTCTCTGTCGCGTGCGCCCAAGACGGCAGATAGCCCCCCCGCCGCGACAAGTGAATTTCTCTTTCGAGGGAGGCGTCGAGCCTCGAGTCTACACTACAGCCGTTTCCCCGAGCGCCCCTTATTAGCTCTGTTTTCCCTCCAATCTCTTGCGCGCTCTATTCTTTCCGCTCGCTAATCGCTTCTTGATTCTACTATACCGTTCCTGCACTCTCTGCAAAGTAATTAAATTACAATGTCGCAGTGCATTCTAACATTTACCTTTGTTTATAGTTAATTATTGAGAAATTAATTCACCCTAGAGATGGCAAAATTGTTTAAACAATTTTTTTGTATTATAGTCATCTTCAGCTATAGCCTATTTCAATTACTCTTTTATTTTATGATAATTACTGTGCATATGCGCTGATCTTTTGTTATTATATATACCAAATTTAAAATAATCTCTTTCCCTATGGAGATACATGAAATCAGAATAATTCGGATATGTTAAATATGATTCATGAATTTTGATCGGGCTCGATTTGAACGTTTACAATGCTTTCATAATAATAAATAACACGATAAAAATTATTATACAACATTTTTTAAAAAATACTTTAAAAAGTTTAGTAGCAATTTTGAATGCATATAAAATATATTTATATTTATTATAATAGTCTCTAAAGTAATTATTATGTGTGGAAGAACAAAAATAAACAAAAATAAGAACTTTTTTCGCGAATAAAGTTATGTAATTACTATAGTTAAAACTTTTTAGTTTTTACTCAGTGTTCTTTTAAAAATTAAGAATGTTTTCAACATGTAAACAGCATTTTTTTAATACTATTGAGAATAATAACGGTAATATTGTCAGTTTAATACTTTACATCCATTGCTATTAATAAATACATTTTTCTAAAATGGAAGCGAACATAATTACATATTCTAAAAAATTTATTTTGTTACTTTCATAACAAACATTTTACTGTAGAGTTATGAATAGAGTTCAAATTACAATTTGAAGTTATACTTATTTAAAAAACATTAAAAACCAAAAGTTTTTGAAATGAACGGTAAGTTTTATTGACTTTAGTTTGCTAACTTTACCGAACAACTTTTCAGTAATTTGAATCGGTTGACGAAAAGCACTTTTTCAGCAAAAATTTTAAGTTTTACATTACATTGATATATAATTTATCCTTTATTTTTAATAGATAATATATTATATAATTATAAGCCTTTTATATGGTTTTATTTTTATTTTAAATTGATACAATTATTAAGCGAAAATATTAAAGTCTTTAATGATAATTTTTTAATAAATAGGATTGATTTAAATTCAAATACAAAAAGATTTTATTTATTAAAATGCAAACAAAAGAGCGTAGATGACTTGTCGCGCTTATCCGTATGAAACGAGGCCCAAAACAATAGTGATTGACACCTTTGTCCGAAAGTCGCGCTTGATCCTCGCTCACTATTCCCGCCTATCAGGTTACGCGGGAGAATAAAATTGCTCCGCTTACTATTAGAGCCCTGCATGTTCCCGAATTTTCTGACCTTTCATACCGAATGTCGCAAGTGCCGTCTGACACAGAGATGGTAAACGGTGACGAGGGATTTCCATTCGACAATACACGTCGGCTACCTCCAACCTAAAGCTAGATTCGTGAGCCTATAAAGTTATAGATAGACTTTATGTGTAGCTATCTCAAAATCGGCTAGCGTAACGAATCATCTGTGAACTCGTACAGGTGCATCCGGGCTTCTCTGTAACTTATAAGCACAAAACTAATACGTAGTTTCCTGATTGCTTACGGGAGTTTTAAATAGCGATCATCGATGATTTTTTTCGTTGTTCTGCATTACTGCAATTATTTATTTAAACTAACAAAAATAAGGAAATTTTATTTTGTTTCCAAATTGAATGAAAATATAAATGCAATATTAATTACTACATATTTATAAAATAATTAAAATATGTCGTAAGGTGACACAATAATTTATAAAATCAATACAATAATAATTGAATTGAGTTTTGTAAATACTATTCTTTAAAATATTACAATTAGATAGATTGTGACTGTATATTATTATAAGCAACCCTACGTATAAACTAATTTAAATACTATTTCATTCTATCATAAAATCAATAGACATCTGTAACATTTGGTCAAGATATAAATAACACGGAATAAAGCTCGTATATGTTCAAAATTGTAAAATATTATTATCGACTAAATCACTATAACTTCATTGCAACTTGAAACTTCAAAAAAGACTTATTTTCTTTGAAGTTTCATTTCTTTCCCTGTAAAAAAGTCATTCCTTCTGTTTCTGATCGATTTGTAGATAGAGAGTTACGGTTTCAAAATACAACTAGTGTCAAAAAATAATAGTTTGTTTTCATTGGATCTGAAGTAGTGTTCCAGTTGATAAATTTATAATACTATCATATTTGTGATATTATAAATTTATGTTGAAATTGTTAAATACTTAATATACGTGCTACTTATTCGACATTAGTAAGGTGTATTAGTTTACTTCATTTGAGAGACGTACAGAACGTGTTGATTCTTATATTATTTCCCAAATTTCTGATATTGCTATTCTTTAATATTGAATATTTTCCTTTTAAAAATTCATGGAAACCTTTTTATTAATATTAAATAATATCTAATTACAGTTTATGATAGTAAGCTACAGTAATAATTACAATTACAATTTGTAGTTACAGATTTCTCTTTTATAATTATAACGTTTGAGACACAAGATATTTTTTTTAGATAAACTTTCTAAAAGTTCAAAAAATAGCGCAAACTTATATTAAATCGCTTGAAAAAGTCGATGGCTTGAAAGGTTTATGTTACATGAAAAAGAACCATTTTCTTACTACAAAGGACTTTTCCATAGTATACCCATATTGGATTTATATCGATTATAGATTTCTAAATTCAATTTGAACACGTGTAAACGCAATGTGTTTATGAATTGAATTGATGTTTTCGGTCGAGTTATTTTTAATTTACAGCTGTAGATAGTTCTATTGAACAACAAAAAAACAAAGAATAAATATAATAAAAAGGAAGTACTCGATTCATTGACCACTTATACCTTCCCAATAAAAACTGTATAGAATTCATAAATAACAATATAATGAATCCGATCGAGTACATTATTATTATCGGCCTTAAAACGCGCAACGCGACCGCGAATATTTTAAAATTATTAAATATTAATTTAATGGAAGTAAAATAAAGCTTGGGCATATTATACCCGCGGAGCTATTAATTTCACTTAGGAAGCCATTAAAGGGTATTTGATGTACTATTGGCGAGAGGTATAATATCGCACGATGATGGCGTTGATAACGGGTGGTGATAACAATGATTCTGAAACAAGTGGACCCTTTCCACTTCGTAAATCGGTCGGAGGCCCTTGGCAGCGAAGCATCCACCAACTGCCGGTTAATTCGATCGCGCCGTAAACACGGACCAATCGCTCGCTCTCGCTCGGACGCGCGCGATATAATCGTGCTACTTTGGCTGCAAGAGCGATTAGCATTGCCAATCCGTCGAGTGGCAGCCACGGTTGAGGGGCATAAGCCAGAGGGCCTGGGGGAGAAGTCTGCCTTATCTAGGGAGCCGCGTCTCTCTCTCTTTCTCTCTCATCCCCTCTATCTCGAATTTGAATGTTATGTGGCCGGGCCCTCGGCACTGCCGCGGAGGGCGGCCGCAAGTTGGAGCTTATTATTCTAAAAGTTTGCGGCTAACGAGATTTCTCGGGGCAAATTAAGGCTTGTGCAGAGATGTGTGACACGGCCGTTTCGCTCATCTCTCGAAGAATGAAGTTTCGTCGAATTAAACTTTGGGCGCGAAGTCGCGTGCCGGGGGCGGCGCCCCCGTCGAATTTCGAATGCTTCCGGGGCTATCGCCCTGTGCCGCGCCCAAGAAACTCGGGGAATTTCAATAATTAATAACTCGTTCCGGGGCCGCGCGCGGACACTTCCGTCCTGCCGCGGGGCTTCCGGCCTGCTAATGATTGCTGACCGCGGGAGGAGCTACTTGGCTCTACCGCAGTAAACTTCCTTAATGGCCCGGGCTTGACCCATTTGCATTCGCGGGCAAATTATGCGGGCCGCGCCGCCTCTTCTTTTCCCGCCGGCCTTTTACGAGGTGGGGATAAGTTATAGCACGACGGGCCGAGACGCCGCGTTGACGTTCGACTTGCATCTCCAGCAGGCGGCGCCACCTGCGGCGCCCGGTTAATCGTATTATTTTCGCGAGCCGATCGGCCACGTGGCTTCGTCGTTCGGGACCAGCTTCCATTATCACGGCAACTGCAGCAGGTTATCGCTTTTTACTTTGGCGAAACTTCGTTTGCGGCTTTCGTGCCGCGCGTCATCAACTCGGCCGCCGAATAGCCCAGGGGTTATCGCGAATGCTAAACGCGGTTTGAGTCGTTCGCGCAAACAAAGGACTGCAAAGCGGAAACTAATGATTCTGTAAAATTTTCATTTTTACCCCGTTCGTGGTCCATTGTATCACGTCGCTCTTTGATGTAACGAATATTGAACTGAATTAAATAACAAATTGAGAATCTTCGAGGAGATTCTTTGTCGCTTTCATTCGGCGATGTTTTTCGTCATTGAAAAAAGGAAAGAAGCGTATTTTCAGCTGTACATTGGAAGGCCATAATTATTTGACTAGAGCTCGAGGATCGATTTCCTGAAAAGTCCAATGAAATCGCAGTTAATGATCGAACGGCTTGTTTGACAAAGTCAAGAGTCTGTTTACAATCCCGTTGGCTTTGACGCGAAAATCGATGCTAATTCACACGCCGCGTATGGATTACGCGGCCGTTGTAATGCAAATGCCAATGTAATTAACCCTCAAAGAAAATGAAGCGGAGAAAAAAGGGCGGCGCTCAGCTAGAGAGGGCAGGAAGCTTGGTGAAATGCGAGATGGAACATCGGTGCGGCCGTGCTTTATTGGCTGCAGAAAATGAGGCAAAAAAGGGGGCGAGGGCGGCCGGGGAGGAGGGAAGAGCTGCCACTCTGTTGATAACAAAGTTCTTAGAGCGTACTGCCTGTGCCCCCCGCCCCCTCTTTGGAGGAAGCTGCGCGTCGTCGTCCGCCAGCCGGGAATGATTATAAGAGAGCCTCAAGTAATTAGCTCAAAGCTTCGCCAGTCCCTTGGCCCGAGTCGACCCCCCGCGGGCTACTACTGCCGCTCCCACGCCATTAACTCATCGACGCCGTTCTCCTCGTTTTATTTTCCCGGCCGCTGAAAAAGCTTAAACGATTCGTTATATACTGCGCGTGGGGGTGCGGTCGCACGGACCGGAAGCTCTCCCAGGTGATGGGACGGCGAGGAAGTGAGAGGGGCAGGAAGCCGAGGGATCAGGAAGAGGAGTCGAGAACCCCGGGCGACTTGGCCGCGGGCGGAGGAGCGAAAAAACGGCGGATCCGCGGGCGGCGGGCGGAGAAAAAGTGCGGGAACCGCGCGCGCGCGCCCGCCGGGGAATGAGAGGAGCTAAGGAACGACTGCAATCTTTGCGCTTTTACGGAAGTTTCGCCCCGTCATACTTCGGATATTTGATTTACATCCTCCTTTTTTACGTCTGCAGGCACTCGGCTCCCCGTCCGCTCCGAGGGCGCTCGAGCAATATCCAGAGGGCGCGCGATTTCTCGGCCACTCCCTGTTTATTAAAATGTTAATTGAATTTTATCGGCACAGATAGAGCTGAGAAAAGTTTGCTCAGCGCGGGCGCGTGGCCTCGATTGCCTGAGGAGACCCGGAGAAGCCCGCGGGTGAGAAACTTGGTAATGATGGGACTTCCAAGCACCTGTAAATTGTCACTAACTGGCGCATTAAGACGCAGTCTAGATTTCCGAGTGCGCGCATACTCTACCTGTTTATGGCCGCTTTGATGGATCGCCTTATAATAAGCGACTCCTTATTAACGTCGATGCGCCCGCTTTTTCGAATCAGCAGTGTTATTCGGAACGCGGTGTTTTCTTTGATCTTTGTTAGTTATCGAGTCGAGTTAACGGGATTATCATGATATACTGGCAAATCACAGCGCCACCTCTCGAGGGATCCGAAAAGCCACACGAGCAGGAGCTGCGATAAAACTCGTTTGATACAGGCATAAGTGATGTCAAACGGGGGGTTTATTCTATAAATCATGAATCCAATTATACTTTCCACTATATCAAAAGACCTAGCTTCGTGCCAATATTTGAATTAACCCAAATATCCTGTCGCATTCGCGTAAGCTTTGCTCAATAAACATCAAATGAAATGTCGGCTCATACTTCAAAATCAAAAAGTTTTTGTACATAAAATTTCACTCGACGCATTTTTGATTTTTAGGAAGTGCAATTTTATGTACGCTGTATCAAAAAATAATGTCTTCAACACAGGCGTATAAACTTTACATCCCTGCGTGATCGCAATGCACTTGGGCTAGATCAGCCAGCCATGCAAGGTGATCATACACGGATGTAAAATTTTACACCCTTGTTTCAGAAACTACTACTGCTTCAAATTGTACTGAAAGACAATGTATAATACATATTTACAAGTTGTAATATAATTATATAATTTATATTTCTTCAAAACATTCTTTATAAAATATAATACTATCGTACATTACATACATATATCATTTAAGATATCGCTTAAATATCAATATACTTAGTTTTAATATATAATTATATTACACACATTTATACTTTCACATATCACTTATTTCTCTTATCTTATACATTTATACGTATTAAATAAAAATATAAGCTAGTCTGCTAGAAAATAAAACAGAGAATAAATTAGTTGTAAGGATTCTTATCGATTTAACCACTTTATTATTTATTAAGTGATTAAATCGATAAGCCTCCTCAGAACTAATTGACCAGCTACCTAAATATTATCTATACAAATACATCATAAATGCATTTAAGAGATTAATAACACAGTAATAACCATATTTTTAACGAATTTGCGAATTAAATATTAGTGGTTAAATTAATCATCGTATTAATAAGTAAGTAGTTATCATATTAATTAGTAAGTTACTACTTACTAGTGACACAAGTTTAACACGAATAATATCTTAACATAATTTTATGTTACCATAGCTAGATACTGCCAAAATGACTGTTTAGTTTTTTTTCCCGAGCACAAACTGTGTAAGTCCACTGTTAAACAAATCTATTGCTATATTTATTCGATCGACTTTGGTTAATAAATATTTATAAAATTAGTTAATAATTACATTTATTAGGTTTTAAAAAATTCAAATTTTTATTTTTACTGCATTAATGAAACATTTGTTAATACATTTAAGAATAATCAATAAATACATTATAAAACCTATCGATAATATAAATATTTTAAAACAAATGATTACATATCTTTATACAAAAATTCAACAAACTTCATAATATGAATAGTATTTTGATAAAATATCTAAAAATAAAATGATAAATATAAGAACAAAGTATAATGAAATGAAATTATTTAAAATTATGCGAAATATACTTGAAGTAGAAATATCCTAGTATGGTCAGACATCTGTAGATGGTAACATGACTGTGTTTATCATGCGTCCACAAGTAAGGAATGTTTATTTACTATGAAAATTGTAATTGTAAATAAACTGCAAAATTCATAAATTTTATAATTATACATAAAACTACAATAATCGTATGCGATGGATTTCCATGATTCAGTTTTATTGATTAAATTGGTATGGTTTACGCGTACTCTGTGTGTTGCAGTTTCTCTCCTCGAAAATAGGTGGAGGCACATGTACATTACCCTAAAGCATAAAAGCTGTGACCTAGATTCTATCACGACTTATCGATTGAAACGTAAAACTTTAATGTATTGTATAAAAAATATAATACATGTACATTATCGTGTTAATATACACGGTAAGTTAAACGTTCTCTTTCACTTCGTTCGATTACCATAAAAAGAAAAAATGACCGAATAAATTATATGCAAAATGTCTTTTTATGCAGCATTTAATATATTTTTTACGATGTATGGAAACAAATCATGTACAGATAGATGAACAAAAAGTTTTATTTCTTATATAGTTAATCTTTGAAAACGAATTATAAATTTTAATCTGAGCAATAAATAAATTAATTAAATAAAAAATAATGATCTTTTATACAAAAAATGTTTAATTAATAATTTAAATAATTTATTGCATAATAATTAATCATAAAATTTTTAACCTCATTAAAAAATACGAGGACAGTTTTCTTACACTTTTATCCGATAATTTTTAGTGTAGTGCAAAAAAAAAACTACGTATATAGGATAAATTGAAAGTACACAAATTTTGTCGTTCCGTTTATTTCAACAATTTCATAATAACGTAATAATTGTTAATAATAATGTAATAATAATAATAATATTACAATGCGGCGATAGTGTTCTCACCAGTTATAACAGGGGATCATCATTCTCGTATATCAATCAACACGCGTTTATTATATGATAATGCCTCGAACAAGAGCCCAGCGTAGAAATATAACAAATGTGCTTTTTAATTATTTATTTTATTTTCTTTTCTTCAATATGAATTTACTATTTTTATTAAATGTTTTGTTTTTTATTATTATATTATTTTCATCATCATTTTTAAAGTGAGATCGTGGCCCGCAGTCGACGAAAATCGTCGTCGTTTCCTTCAAACAGCGTCGACCAATAAAGTACAAAAACGAAAAGGGCTGTAACCAACGAACTGAGGTGCATTATCGAAATATTATTATCACCTAATAATAAAAATGAAATTTCGGCACTATATTTATGTATATATATATATATTTATATATGTATATTTCTCATTATTTCCGCCGTTACAGCTTTTTACCATACCTTTTGCTTTCCCTCACCTCGTTTATTCGCAATCAAGTTACGTATCCGCATACTCGAAAAATTTCCTGTTTATTCACATACACACTAACGCTACTATCATCAATGTATACAATATCTACCTTGACGATGAATTGACGCAATCTGCCGATACGACGTTCGATATTTCGTCGTCCGAAGGTGATTTTTTTCTTGAATTATCATTAGGGAATAAAAGTTTTGGAAGAGTTTATTATTTATTATATATTTTAATGTACAGCAGAATCTAGGTTTTCATTTTATCTTTCCGTATACCTCGTTTCGCTCGTCTCGTGCGATTTCGACTCTTTCATTTTTCACTCTAGCATCGTCACTTTTATTTTTAAATTGGTTTTCGAGATTCATAAACAAATTCGAGGATATTACACGTGGGCTCAACGAATTTTTGAGATTAGGAGACAGAGAAAGAGAGTGAGATTATGCACATCTGATCGTTACACGATCAATTCATGTTCATTACAGATTTTAGTTTACAAATGTTGGTTTCTCAATGCACATATATGAATCTGCATTAATATTTTTTTACTCATATATTTATATGAGTGGATCAGCATTATTTGTTTGTCAACGCTAAAATTCTTGATCCTTAGAAATATGAAATTTGCCAAATAACTTGGAACGTATATTATGAAAAATTCTCTTAGGCTTGTTTGAAGAACGTCTATTTTGAAAAATCATTTATTAAACAAGACAACAATTTATCATTTGAAGCTTCTTTTATTTTTAACTATAGAGACTAATGTTGTTTTGTGCATCAAAACCATCACCACTTGTACAATCCATTCGCTCAAATACAACACTCGTCAGTATCAACCATTATTCAAATAAGTTTTCGTGTCGAGAATGCATATGTATGCAAGTGTTTATAATTCCTAATTGTGTGGCTCTCGCCACTACTCTTCTTCACTCTGCACCTGTCTCTGTCTCGTCTCATCGCTTTTCTCAGTCACTTCATCATCTCATTAATCAACTACGTGAGTAATCCGATTACAACGTGATATTTTTTGTTTATACTGCTTGTTTTCTCATTATCTTTCTACCCTTTTTCTTATCTCGATAAATAGCTACTCGACGTAGACAGCTCTTATAGCTTCTCGGTAAATCGCCGAGTAATCGCAAATCTTGACAATGAAATGCCTTAAAGTGGCAATATTCTTAGCGCACGGTAGGTTTATTTTGAACACGAATCAAAATAAGACTTGGAAGCTCCATTAAAAGAATTTATTCACTTCGTATTCTCGAATCTGATCGAGCTAAAGCAATTACAACAGATACGATAATTACGATTGATCGGCGACTTCTCGAGATTTGGTTTCTTTTCGTACTCGATCCCACTTTATATTTTATAACTTCTTTAGTCACTAATCTCACACGATTTTAATTTTTTATTTAACTCAGAGTTTTCTGCGCGCATTTTTAATAATACTGTTTTATCGTTTAGTGTTTATTTTTATTACTTCATTAGTTTAGTTTAGTGTTTATACGAGTACGAGTTTAGCGTTCAATAGTTTAAATATGTATAGATTATGTTTAGCGGTACACGTTTAATAGTTTCGTTTTTTTAATAACGCTTTATAAGCTTCCGTCGAAAGAGAGTTTAGCTTTATTTTATGCTTGGTTTTTCTAGAGAATATCATCACTAAGTTGATAATAAAGGGCAGCGCGGAGCTTTAGATTGTTTTTCTCAATGACGCGTTGCATTTACCTTTACGGTCACTGTTTTCTACATCTCGTTGATTTTTACATGTCGCTAAATTTTTCCGTGAACAAAGTAATAAAGAGTTAATTTGTTCAGGAATACATCGATTCATTTTCTTAAAGTGAAAGATACTTATAAATTCCAGTGGAAAGTATAAATAAACTCGTACTATTGCTAGAAATACTGTTTTAAAGTTCATTTGTTCTTTTGACATTGATTTCATAGTCAATTGAAAGATTAACTATAAGACGTAACCTATGAAATGATAGAAATTATATGTAAAGTTTGGCACACGTAACAGGCTTTGCCTTTAAAGTTCTTATGGTCGTAAAAAAACTCGCACGTCATGGAAAAATCAAGCATCTCCGCATGCTTCCTTAAATAATTAATTATTTATTATTTTCATTTATTGTGTATTAACAATGTGTTTTCGGTGTGTCTGCGTCCGTGTATCATTGTGTTTATATATTTTTCTTTATATAATATAATTTATTTCCACTTTTTTAAAATTCTTCTTTCCAAATCAGTGAAAAAACCATGAACCCTTGCCAATTTTAAGACGCTTAAAAATGCAGTTTGACGATTGGCTGTACAAAAATTGTTAATTTATCCATTAAAAATGTACGTATTATTCAGGGAGAAGTACAGTAGCGGGTTAAAATTCTTAAACATGTATTTTACTTGTAAAATATTCGAAGTAAAAAGTGTTAAGTTCCTTGTAAGCTTTTCCACTGATATTGGAGCGACTAAATAGTTTTCTTCAATGAAAAAATTTGAAAAATTCGCGTGGAAATCGTAAACCTAGCTAGGCAACCTTTTTTCTATCGACCCTTGTCATCATTTCACTGCTTAAACATTACTTTTTACTCTTGTATTACATTATTTAATCATATTTAATAGTAATAATAATTATCCTTATTCTCGTCTGTTCTTTCGCGCAAGTGTTCAGTCCACTTTTGAGATCGAAATTCGAAATTTATATTTTCGTCACGCGGCATGTCATCTGCTGATATTTTCCTTTAGTTATGTTCTTTTAATTGTTAATTTTAATTAATAATAATTTTATTTAATTCATTATTTATCATAGTTATTCTTATTTTCATTTATCCCTTTAACATCATTAACAACAGCTTTTTCATCGCTTTAATTAGCTCGCAACTTTAATACTTATTTAAGAGTTAACGTGATTGGTTGTCGCGTCTGCAAATTGCTGAAGTGCGCGCGCCACGAAAAGTCTCTTACGTCACTTCTTTTGATAAATAAGTTAAAAATTTATTTGAACTCGAACCTCGGCGGCTACAAAATATCGACAAGGTGTCTCGAAGATCGTTTGCCACGCGAGGCTGCGTTTACAAATCGGAATGGCCTGTCTATAATCCTATTCAAGGAATTTTCAAGTCATCCGCATTTATTTTATTACATTTAAATTTAGAAAAAAGCCTCTTAACGTAGATTTTGATTTTTTATGGTTATAAAATTTTACTTAGTTTAAAATACACTTAGACAATTCAACGATTACAATAGAAGATTCGAATAGGTAACATAACCCACTTATACCCGATAGTTAATACCAATGGTTTCTTTGAAAAAAGGACTGTTTTACTTGATAACGCGAAATCATCTTTTTCAGATATACGCGCACGTACTTGACGAAAAATTCTCAACGGTATCTTTTTAATTTTCTGTTTGCCCTAAACGACCGACGAGAGGCGCACTCTGCTTCGCCTTTATATTTGTCATTTATTTTATTATTTTCCGTTGATCTCTGGTACTTCGGAAATAAGAAAGTTAATTGCGCGAATCGCAAAATCGTAAATATTTAAAATTCACTAAAAATTCACGATTTCCCTGTTTTTATTTTCCATTTTTTATCCCCCGGCGCTCCATTACTCCGAAATAAGCCTCCGCTAGATACTTTTTGCCGCTCGTTTATTTTTCTCAAGTGGACATTATTCGTGAAGAGGAAGAGGAGGAAGAAAACTTGAATTAAAGCGCGTAGCAAAGTGATAGATGATATAAATATATTTTTCTGACTTGGCTAATAAACGAACCAGATAAGATAGGCGTAATGGTGGTAAACAAATACACATACGCATATGAAAAGTCAATGCGATTGTATATGAGTTTATGCAATATTATCAACAATAAATAGTATTTGCAAAAATGTGAAAAAGCATAAAGATGCCTGCGCAAAACGGTGCAAAGTGAAAATGATTATTGCAAATCGTATTATATTTTCAATCGGGCAAAATATTGATTAGTTGATTATCAACAGTATCTCGGATACTCTCTTAAGTTTGCTTTATATATTTAATAATTACGTATGATCATAAAAACTTCGCCTCTAAGGGACGATTGCTCGCTTAGTCTATTTAAAGAGAGAATCGTGATTCATAATACGTACTATGTATGTACCATTGTATGTATAATATGTATAGTTTTCTTCTGTTTAATTTATTATTTATATAATATATATATATATATATACACATATATGTATATGTATATGTATATAATAATAATCAAGATCATCATTGTCAACGATATCGCCGTTGCCTCTGTATTCGAAACAGAGCACCACGTATATAATCGTAGTATAAATCCCGTTCTCTCTTTCGCTCATTGATGATTTCTTTACTCTTTCATTGTTACTAATCCCTTTGTGTTTCTCGTCCGGCTTGTACCTATTATTTTTAATAGTTACTCTTCCTCGTATCGCTCTTTATACTTTATAATATATACGTAGATATACTAATGATATTAAATATGTACGGATTAATAAAATTCACTGGCATATTTGAATCACCTTGGTAGTTCATCGTTTGTGTTATTCGAGAAAGTTTACATATTTCATATGTGCGCTTTGACGCTCCTCCCAGACCGCATAACTTTTTTTTTGTATTTTTTTCTTGTGTTTAGTTATCCCTTTAAGGTTCAGAACGCATCGCGTGATTTTGCCCGTATTGTCGCTTGAGCCAGGCTCCTCTCGAGCTAACGACGCGCCTCCGCTTGGCTAATCCCTTCATGGCAAAGTTTATCGAGGCAATTTCCTTACCCTACAGTCGTCTCGGCGATTCGCGCGTTCTAAACACGCATAAAACTTAGCACAGGAATTCTTAATCTCATACGCAAGCTTGTCCGTCAAATAAAACCTTCTCTCCTCAAGTGGCTAAGGCTTCGTCGCGAATAACGATTCGGAGCTCGATACAGGGAGAGAAACGAGGCGAGCGTCGTAGCCGTCGTCCCCGCGCAACTGCACCGCTCCTCGAGGGTGGATAGGACACGACGAATCAAAGTCCATCCCGCTGGCTGTCGGTCGCGTATTGCTTTGTTTAGTCCCCCTCCCCGCGGGCGGAGCGAGACTCAGCTCCTCCGCCCGGCGACTCGGCCGGTCCGTCTCCCCCCTCTCTCTCTCTCTCTCTCTCTTCCTCTTCGTCGTCCCGTCGCTCGCGGCTCCTGCATCACCATTCATCTTCGTAATCGGCTTCGTTATTCGGCCCCGGGGCGCGACGAAGGCGCACCGCCCCGGAAGCCAGGGCGATCGATCGGGCTGGAAAGGAAAGCGGCGCGACGAACGGCCTGCCCCTCCTCGTCGAGCGGCAGCGGGGCTGGCAGCAACGGCGGCGGCTGCGGCAGCGACGAGAGGCCGCGGTGCACTTTCTCCGCTTGCGCCTTCTTCGTCTTCTTCCTCGTGGTGGCCTCGAAAATCACGTGACAATGATGTGCGGCGCCGAGAAGAGGACGGTGATCGTGGCGATTATCGTGAACAGAGTAAAAACGATTAGGCACAATCTGTCAATCACCATCGCAGCGAATTTCCAGTCGTTGGCAATCTGCGTCTGAACATCGTTGTCCTTCAGTTTATCCGTGATTATCTGTAATCAGAAATTACCCAGTCAAAGCCCAGTCCACTATGTTCGTCAGCATAGGCTACGAAATATTTTGATTAATACATTGGTTTAAGTTTTGACTCCCCCACTGTTATTATTTTTTTTTATCAATTTTTCCGTAAATTCCTATGAAGGATAACACGTTCTATAAATTGCAAAAAGTATTTATATAAGAAGAATCTATTGTAGAGATACTTGATTGAGAAACTATCGACGTTTCCTATACCGGAGAAAGTTGGAAGATTTATGACTGTACATGACTGTCTGACTAGATCCAGGCACGTACTACTATATTATGTTCCGCTAGAGGCGAATCTTTCTCATCTTGTTATTCGGCTTTCCTCGGGATTTCAGAGGTCACTTTCATGTTTAATTAAAGGGCCTTTTTGAAAAAATAGTGGTGTTGTTCTCCTAATCTGATTCTAGAGATTTTAAATGTTAGTTAGAGTGTAGATAAGCTTCTTGTATTAAAAACGTGTGTCCACGATTAAGTATTCTCTTCTGTTGACCTACCATATTGGTAAGAAAGGCGATACAGAAAGATACTGAAGAACTCTACTTTATTTACTTTAGTTAGTGGGAAAAAAGCGCGGTACAGTTGCACGCTAGTTTTATTTACATCGATGATGCTTTTAGAATCCCCGCCACAATAATGAGTGGAATGAAGCGCTGCCAAAAAGTTTCTTGCATAAGAAACTACTCGAATTACTTTGTCCTGCGGCAGTGTTGCCGTTACTTATAATGCCAGACGTCAAATGATAAAAGGTCTTTTGATCAGTGCGCCAAGTGAGTTTGGCAGGGCCGCTCAAGCGTACAGTCGAATCTCGTTGATTAAAAGAGGAGTCGCGCAATCGCTATCGGAGCGCTGCACACACGATGTGTAAATTTCATTGCTGGAAAGAATCCAAAAACAATGTCCCGTGGACGCTCTCTCGGCCCTCCTCGTCCCGCTCCTCCCCTCGCCCACACTCACCAAAAAAATTTGGATCTCGCCCAAAGGGATATTACGCCGAATTAAATATCGAAGGGCCAAGTGGCGGCGTTCTAAGCATGCGGGTGGTATCCCCGGCTCCCAAACCAGCGGCCAACTTTCCCCCGGGAATTTCCTCCGGCAGCCGCCGCCCCCTCCTCCTAATTCTCCCGTACAGCGGGCGAGATAAAAAGACGATACAAGGGGATGGGAAGGTGGGGGTAGGGAGGGTGGGGCGGGGTTAACGCCGCTGCCACGCGCGAGTGCATCGCAAACCGAAAACTTTGCGGGCAGCTTTGTTCCCGCTGACTCGCAGGAACTGACAGGGGCCGCGCGGCCGCGCTACACCCCCGGGGATCGCCTTGCACGAATGTTTGTGCAGGATTATTAGCCGCGCGTTCGCCAAGTCAAACACACTCGAAAAACCGCGGATCCGCGGAGCTCGGCCGCGGGGGTGTATTAAAGCCCGCCCGCGCCCGCTTTATATAGTCGCGATTAAGGGGCCGCGCGCGACTCCGCAGTCAAGGAATTGAGTAAATTTGAAAAATTTTCCGAGCCCGGCCGCCGGCGCGAGCGCCGCGCGGAATGAGATATGAATTTTGATGTGGCAGTAGGTCAGTCGGTTTAATAACGCAAGGGCATCCGCGCGCGTTATGTAGCACAAAGGGGCGCCGCGCCGGTGCCCTCGAGGAGGAACAAAAAGTTTATAATTAAACTAGATATTTTGGAGATTTTGAAAAATTCCCTTCCGCGCGCTCTGACCATGTGGTGCGCTCTTCCTTTTAAAACCCGCATGCACTCCGAGCGCTGAATTAAATAAACGCACTTTTTTGCCCGCCCCCCGCCGTATACGGAGGATTCGGCGTGTCACTTTATGCGAAATGATTGCCGAGGCACATGCGGTTCCAGGTACCGGGCGGCATTGTACGAAAGAGTGGCGTGCAATTCTGCACGCGCAGTTATTATATAATTTCCAGTCACCGCCCAACCATTTTAATCGCATGCAAATATCTACTCGAATAAACGCACATCGAACTGTCCATACAAGGCGGGCGCCGCCGTCGTTCTCAAATTAAATCAACATTGCAATTTTTCCCTGTATTTTAATGGAGGACCGACTGCCCGTAAGACCTCCAGCCGCGTAGAAATTTCATCGGCCAACTAATTCGACCGAGTGCGTGCGAGCCTGGAAATCGGCTTCTTTCAATGCGCCTCCCCCCTGTTTGCGCGAATTACGGCTGACGGCGATAGTGACAGATCGGAATTGCATAATTAATGAGCGATCCCCGTGCGCCCCGCCCGAAAGTCTACAACAATCGCGCCATAATTATGTTAATACGCCCGGGCGGCGAGCGTCACTCCATTCTCTGGACTAGGGGTACCTCGCGCGGACACCAGCCCTGACAGTTGGTGTACCGAATTATAAAATTATTATGAGAACGCGGCCGGAGATTGGGTCGACGTTCGTCGGTTACATTTAGATAGGGTAATTGGCCGGAAGTGGACAAGCCCGTGACAAGCGACCCTATATTGGACGAGAGGCGCGAACGACTGCATTTTACACGACTGGTCAAGCACAAGCGCCCAGAAATTGCTGGGGCGTCCGCGAGGCTCAAGCGAGACGCGCTTTTCGCGGCTTCGATGATCCGCTCTATGTATTTATATGTTTATGTCATTGAATTTATTGGGCGAATAAGGCAGAGTCGAATGAACCTGTCATGGAGATACTGTTGCCCCGCCAAAGTACTAAAATATAATCCATAGTCATACTGTCATCGTTGCTCAATTGTCATTTTTACCGCGGTTAACGTACCTTTCGAATAAATTGTGAATTTTTATAAAAAGTTTGCAAGGCTTGCACGCGAGTCCCAAATTTAAAAATGTTTAGAAGTATAACATTTCAAGAAAACACGGTACAATTGTATATCTCCTCGAAAATCTAAGTCAGCCAACAGAATAGAAGTGATAAACGATTTTCAATAAAAGTAGCCATAAGCGCTCTAATATAAATCTTCGAACGATATAGGTCAGTCGCAGATTTTATTGCCTCGAAAAAAATATGTCTTGCACGCGCAATAAAGATATTAATATTTTTCTAAATATCCGAAATTTCTAAACGGGTGTATATCACGGAAAAAGAAAAACATTTGTCAAACGTTGAAATTGCGCCAAGAATCTAGTACAAAAGGAAGAAAGAGTACAGGAGAGCCGGCTAAAATAAGACGAAAACAATGGGAAGCGAGATAAAGAGGAGATGGAATACCTTTATTTCTTTGAGGATAAGAATGAGCTCGTAACGCGCGCAGAAGCAGGCGCTCTGTAGGATGGTTTCGACCTGAGGGCCAGCCGTCCCGTCCTGCGGATGCGGGTGGTGATGGGGCGTGTGCCCGACCTGGTGAGCCACCGAGGGCGGCGGCGGCGGGTACGGCCCGTGGGTCATCGGCGTCGGGTGCTGGTGATGGGGCGTCGTCGTCGCCGTGTGCGGCACGTGGTGGTGGTGGTGGGGCGTCGAGTGCTCGTGCCCGTGGTGGTGGGGCGTCTGCATCCTATACACGTTGTTCAGTAGGTTGTTGTGGGACGCCAGGGCGTTGTCCTCGAGGTCGAGGACATTCGCCAGCAGGCTCTTGCTCGAGCGCTGGTGCAGCTCCAGGTCGCCGTACGCCTTGCTCGCCCCGCCTGTGTCATACAAGTATCCGATTGAACAACTGCGCTGCCGTCTTAAAAGCAAATGATTTGACGCCTCGAGCCGAGAGGAAACTTTGCTTTGCTCCAGTTTTGAATTTTCGAGCGCCGCTCTTAAAGGATTGTGCGGATACGGGTTAGTCTAGTAAATAGAGTTTCTATGGATCACCAAAGAGAAATTGCGGGATTTCAGTTCGAAGCCCTTTCGAAGAAACCTAGTTCCTTCGTTCCTGCCAAGATTATACTAAGGATTAAATACTCCTTTGATAGTGTAGTTTAAGCTATTGAGGGAGTATCCCGCGCGTAAGGCGGCGAGGCTCGCTATAGGATTCTTTTCGCCCTTTCATCGATCACTTACAGATGCGCGGTGTGCATTTTATGCTCAGAGAAAGGTTATTCTACGTTTCGTTGAAATCCGTGAGGATACCATTCGTTTATTTCGCAGGATACCTTAAAAAGCTGTTGCCAAGTGAAATACGCAATCTTGAATCTCAGATGTACATAAAGAGGGAGATTCATTCGTTCCTCCGTTCATTCGTTGCTGCACGGATGATATAATGAAAGGCCATTATCTTTAATGATTGCGGTTTATCTTAATATCTTTCGAACTGTATCCTATGAAGATGGAATGGCCACTTCATGCCACTTCCAATAGTGTATTTGGGCAGTCTGGCTCCTTTCACGAGGTTAATTCCAGTCTTTTATGTACTTTATACCGCGCGGAATAAAGCACGTATTTACATAATACGTATAAGTGAATTTCATTGACTAAATGAATGGTTGCTGGTTAAATTTGACAACTTTCAGATCTTATTATATAATTTATGGAGTTTACAAGTGTAGATTTTAATATTTTTACTGAATCTAAATATTCATATTCTTAATGTGTCTATTGTAGTTTAGTTATAAGCTTTTACTTGATTTCGAAATTTTATCACGATGAAAATTTTTTAGGAACATATATAACCTATACCGATTTATTTAAAAAATACATTGACTTACTAGTTACTGGAGAAGGTTTTTGAGATTTCTGCGTTGTTTCATCGTCCTCTTGAACTGGCCTTGACATTCGTAGAATACAAGGCAACCAATCCAGGAAGACGACTCTTACCTAGGATACAAATAAAAGATGATTACTCTTCAAATATCGCCATTTAAAATATTTATATTTGAAAAATTATCAACGTACCCATTCTGACATCCGATGGGTGTCTGAGTTACGATGATGATAATTCAATATAAGAATTGTGCTGACCACACTGCTCGCAACCATGAACATTATACAATTGAAGTACGTCCCTTAAAATAAATAAAAATGTTATATTGTTCGAATCATTACGCAATATAAAATAAACGCATTAAAACGTCTTTATAAATCGCTTTTCTTGCTATACCTAAAAGCGGAACGGCATCAGAGGTTGCAGGCATCGTTTCTGCCACCATATTGAGGAACACTGTGAGAGACAAGAGGATTGTAACTCCTGGAAGTAAAAGTATTATTACTTCATAGAATTTAAAGTTCAATAAAAATCGAAATGAGTCGATGCAAAATAGACTAAATGATTTACCAAGAGAAAGTTTCTCGCCAGAGTCTGGTGGCAGCGTGAAGCCCAAAACGGCCATACTTGCGATCAGAACGCACGGTACGATTAAATTAAAGAAATAATACAGCGTTCTCCTTCGTATTATAACGACGAACGTAATGTCAATATATGGCTCCGGACAACAATTATAATAGATCACGTTTCTCTTCCCTGGCACACCTGCAAGAATGACGCAGTTATTCTAGATTTACTCTTACAAGAGTGCAAGTAGTTTTTGTTGTTATCGTAAATCAACATTAGGTGCCGTACGGATCGCGGAAAGTAGACGACGTGAAGAACCTGCTTTCTTTTTATAGTGTCGTAAAGTCGACGAAATAAAAACATGAAAATTCACGATCTCTGGCGTAGAGATCGGATGCATGAAAACGTGGAACGCGCGAGTCCCAGAAGATTAAGCACAATATTGAAGCTTACAAAAGAGATTGTCACGATTTAGTTTGATTTTATTCGTTCAAACAAATTAGTAGAGAGATCTGCAGTTGACACTGTTAGATGATTGATGTTTTCGTAAATGCTTTTTTTTATTAGGTCGTAGGATGCAGCAGTTCGCTTTAATGAATTTTAGCATTTCACGCTTTATTCTATCCGCACCCTTAATGAATTCAAATCAAATCGCACGAAAAGAATTTATAGTGAAGAATTTAATTAAATTTGTCCCTAAAACTTTAATTTGGTAAAAAACTTTCTTCGCTTTTTATCTTTCTACTAATTGAACTTTAATGTCTGAATCTTAAGAAAACCTTTAATTGAAAATTGATATGGCTATACAGATTAGAGAAGAAGTATCAATTGTATGCATTATACCCTAGTATTTTATTAATTTTTTTTGCTTAATTTAAAACTGGACTTACAACATTATAGTTTTACTGATTCCCCAATAAAGATTTATCTTAATTTACTCTATAGCACATAAACTTATATCGATATGAACTTCTGCAAATAGAAATATCCACGGTAAAGTAATAAAATGTAACGATATTGAAGTGAAGACGACGTTACCTAAAAGATCCCACTCGCCGTTCGTAATAAAGCTGCTAATATCACCACCGGCCTCATCCTGTAGCTGAAGGTCCAACTACAATGGTAACCCAAAAGGAAAGAACACACGTGTATTTAATTAAAATTTCGAATGTAACCATATAATATAAGTGACATAAAATAAAACGTAGGTAATGTATTCTATCTGCCCAGTTTCTTAAACTGAAATTAATCATCACGAAACAAGTATACTTGAAATTTATAGTTTCATATGCCCTAAAAGTTATTTTCGTCTATTAAAACGAATCGCTTAATTTTATATTCTTGTGAATAAATTTATTAAGTGGATAATTCAGATTTCAACGCCAATCTAAGTAGATGTTTTCAACTCCTTTTTCCATTACATGTTTTTACAAAGTTAATTTAGGTTAATAAGACCAAAGATTTCAAAATTTTAAATTTCAAATCGCGTTATTCCATTGAGATAATTTGAAAGATTTATTGTAATTTATTAGTATTTTAATAAAAACTATTTATTTACTGTTATTGAATTTTCGAAAATTTAGTTGATTACTGTTAATTATTATCATTGATAATTACAGCATAATGTAAACAAGAGTAACAAATGAATCAATGATATATTGACAAACAATTTATTAAAAAAACTGAAAGAATATAAAAACGTGCATTGGTACCTGAAAACCATCATAGGTCCAGGAGCCGAATTTCATCTCGCAGCGTTGATCGTCGAAAGGGAACCAGGTGATGTCGATCTTGCAGGTGCTCTTGAAAATGCCCGGCGGCACGTAGAGGCACGTGCCGTTCTCTTTAACTACGACGTTCGTCGGGTAGGTGCCGTCGAAGCCTTCGTCCGCGCTGCGGCAGAGTAAAAACAACATCGGGCGTTAAATTCACTCACTGATTGGCTATCCTTGATTGCATGGCTTGTCTGAGCAAATACGACCGAGTTTCAAGTGATCGAGAGAAACAGAGAGAGAGAGAGAGAGAGAGAGAGATTCGACTAATTTTATTCGCTTTATTTATTTCATCGAGCTTTAAACTTCGGTCTGTACATTAACTGTCACTGTGTGTTTATGTAGCATTTCGTTTACCTTTTGGATACTTAAACTTACTCAGATTTCTCGGATTTGTTTCTTTCATAATAATTTATAAACGAGTGTATAGATAGACGTATATTTCTCTCAAAAGAATTCTCTTAAGAAAGATTAGCAGTTCACGAATTTATACAACGATATATTTTCACTTAAAAAATTAGTGAGCATGAATAATTAAACTAGTATCCTAGAAAGAAAATCTTCGTTAATGTTTTTCTGTTTTTTTATTTATATTCTGCATGCATAAATTGCACTAGTCATTAGAAAACTAAATAATATTTTTGTGTAGTAAAAATATGTCTATTTAATTTTTAATAGATTATTTACCCGCAGATCTTTTTTTTGTTATCGAAATTTGTAAGATATTTAATAATTATATATGTTTATAACTTCAAAATATTATTTTAATCGAAGATAACAAGAATGGCATGATTCCTGGAATTGAATTAAATAGATCATAATTACAATAAAATAATTGTAGGTCCTAGCACTAAGTGTTGTTAAGCACTAAGTGAGTAAACGCACTATTTTTTCTTATATATTATAGTGATTTTCTAAATTCTTCATAGAATATTCATTAGTTTATATAACTTGATTTTTACATTTTAATTTGTGAGTATAGTTATCAAAAATCTGCAAAGTATGACTAATTTACTCGTGGAGAGTAGTACTGCTATTCATCTATTCAGCTATTCATGTTGGTTTTCAGATTTAAAAAGTATTTATTACAATATATAAAAATTATTAGTTAATGTTAACTCAAAAAATAAAATCGAGTTTACGATAAATCGTGCGTTGGCTCAATTAGTAAAATATTAGATTCGTATTTCGATAGTCTTGAGTTCGATCCCCAGCCTCATCCGATTGACACAAGCACCACCGATTTTTCTCATTGCTTTGTTTGAAATACAGCGCAAGGCTCCGTCATTGATGAGTACGGAAATGGAAACATGCATGGATCGATGTTAACTAAATGTAAAAAAAATAAAAGATACACTCATTTTTTATCAGCCTTGATTACTTTACTTTGTCCATCAATATATAGGAATTCCTATAATTTTTTGCGAGTACAAAGAATGTTTTGCGTTCGAAAAATGCATCTCCAAATTCCTTTTGTTTCAATAAAGAATTTTGTCGGTCTTTCGTAAGAGCACTGTTTAATGAAAAAAAGGGCCAGCCCGAGTGAGCGCGTCCACTGCAAATATATAATGAAATGAAAAAGCCGTCCTGGGGGTATCCCGAGCGGATACAATAAACCTCAGCAGCGGTTTGTCAGAGCCCCGGCAGCGACTCAAGCCCGACGGACGAGCAGCGCAATTAATAGACCGCGGAATGCTGCGATACTCTTTATTAAATCTTTCAAGACGATTGCGCGGACTCGCGCAAGCTCTCGCAGGTGCCGAGTGATTTCTCTTACTCGGGGTGCATTTTTCGCGGCGCCCCGAGGAAATGTCCTTAAAACCGGGAGGGATTTCGCTCTCCGCTGGCAGGAGGGGCCGTGGAAAGGGGGGCAACATCTCGCGCGACGCGATAACGCCCCGGCTCGCATGCATAATGCCGGCGCTACGACAGGCCGTCGCCTCCACCCCCGAGCGCGCCTTTTTACGCGAGCTCCCTGCGAGCGTCCGTGCCTTGATAAGAAGGTCCCTTGCGAGCGTGTAACACCTGCGCGCGGCGCCAGCGTCCCATAAGGATCGATCGACTGGAGTGCTTTTTTTTCCATTACTTTTTTCTAGTTTTTTTTTTTTTTTTTTTTTCAAGTTTTTCATGCTTTATAGGGGCGTCCAGGTCTCGCTGCTTTGCGTCTGCAATCGGTTAATATTTTAGCGCGAAAGAAAAGGCAAACCGCGCGAGTAGCGGGTTAACATTTATGAATCGAGTGTCGGTATGAATTCTTGGGGCGGTTATGCTTCTCGGCGAGCGGGCGCGGAAATAGTATGCCGTTTCGCATGACGGCGGCGAGCGGCGTCGCGGGCTTGTTCGCTCCGTTTGTCGAGATAACGTATCCCCGTCCTGGGAAATTCTGAGGGATTGTTTCGCCGTTTCGCGGGGGGAGTAAACAAGGCATCAAATAGTCTGCCCCGAGATAAAAGAGGGGCCGTTTTTGACGAGCGGCCCGCCGTCCTCTGCAGCCGATACGCCCCAGTGGCAAAGTTCAAGGCCGGATTAATACGGGATAAGGGGGATAACGCTCGGGCCAACGCAACTACGTGGTCAGTGAGCCGAGCTGCCCGGAAGCACTTGCCCAAGCCCCGGCCCCGGGGGAGGATTAACTGATTAACGCATTCCTCGCTAAATGGCCCATAAAAAGTTTCGGGCCGGGCGTTTAGTAGGCATCAAAGGCAAGGCCAGTCGTTCCGGGGCGTTTTGATTAGCCTGTCGAACCGCCGCGCCGCCGCCGCAGCTTTTACAGGCGGACCCTTGCGCGCGAGCGCGCGACCCTCGGAGTATCGCTCGTTGCCTCCCTCCCCCCGCGCCGGCACACCCGAGCCGTGCGAGCAGCCGTGCAATTATGCGCAAACGACCGCTCGTCCCCGGGTCTCGGCCCCTTACTCCGCACGCCCATTCTCCTATTTTTCTTCCGGGATCTTCGCTGAGCGAGCCCTGGCCTTGAGCGCGATATAAGGGAGGGTGGACCCTTGCCGCCCCCCGGACGGCACTTTTATCGGCCGCGTGAATTTTCGAGCACGGCGGTGAATAAGCGAGCGGAAGGGGCGCGGGTATCGGTGAGCCAGCGAGACGCAACTATGGCGGCGGCCGTTCGCCCGCAGTCCTTTAGCCGAGCAAGTTTGCCCCCCATCTCGCGGCGAGATAACCGAGTTAAATATCAATCAGATTTATGAGCGGTACTGCTACGTACCCTCAACTTGGCACTACTTGCTGAATAATCGTTTATCGTCCGCGGGAACGCGTGCAGCCTCCGCCGCTCGGCCCCGCCCGCGAATAAAGCATGAAATCGCGAAAGTTAACGCGGCCGGGCCTCCAAAATGGATGCGGTCGCCGAGCCGATCAGCCTCCCCCGCCATCTCGCCGCGGTCCAACGGGGAAGGAAGCCCGTCCGCCGACCAGCAGCCCCGCAAGGAGCCGCTCGGCGGGGACCGCCACAGAACAAAGAGGACGAAACGACGCGCCGCGACAAGGTGAAACGGCGGGAAATCAGGTCGCGCCGGGCCCGCGAGAAATTTGAGTGGCGCGCGCCCGCTAAATCATTCGGGAGCGCGGGAGCGAAGGGCCGCAATTCCCGGCAGTGCAGCCCCGGGCGCGCTGCATCCTGCATGAGGCTGTCCGTGCGCCGCCATTAGGGGCCGGCCCCCGGCTCCCCCCAGGTCCTCCCACGGCTTTTTCCCGCCCGGGGCGTGCTCCTGGCGCCGGTGCGCGGGGCGCTCCTCCAATATTTGCCGATATCGCCGCCCGGGCCGACGAGCCGGTAAACATTCTCGATTATTAATTAGTCCCCGGGGAGGGGGCCGGGGCCGGGCCACCCGCCGCCTAATTGCGCCCCGCCCGCTTTCAATTACACTTATCGCGCGCGCACGCCTCGGCTGATTAATCCGCGCGGGGAAAGAAAGGCCGCGGCGGCCGTTAAAGCAATTCCCCGATATTAAAGGATTTTATCGGGGAACGCGGCGACGCGGCGCGGGGAATAATGCGCGGGCGAGGTGGACGCGCGGAGGCTGCGGCACTCCGTATCGGGCACAAAGGGGGTATTATTATACGCGGCTAGATAGCGCGCGGCGGGCGGAACTTTGGCAAGCGCGGGCCCGCCGCGCGCATATTTCAGTTGGCAGCATTTGCCGCGGGCAAGTTGCGCGGCCCCGGGGCCCCCGACTGTTTACTCCTCGGCCGCTCCGTTCCGCCAGGGCTTTTTCCCCTTCCGGCCGGCCGGCCGAATTTCCGGAGGCGCGGCCGCCACTCGGCCGGATTGTTAATCTTCGTCGGCAGCCTGGGCTCGATCGATGGGCCAGCTTCGGAGCCGATCTCCCAGGCGGCGCGCCTCCTCCCGGGGAATCCCCCTTTTATGGGATATTCATTAGGCGCCTCGATTCGGCGGATCGGCCCCGGGTTCTGATCCGCGCGCGATCGCGACTCCTCGCGGCGAGGCCCTCCCTCCGCGGGCGCGCGCCTATGCAGAGGCTCTCGCGGCGCTTAATGGCTTATCGCCTCCGTGCAGATTGCAGGGGGGGGGGGCTCCGGGCGCGGGGGAGAATTATCGAGCGGCGAGTGCGCCCTCCCTCGTTATACTTTGCCCCCTCGTCTACTGGGGCCGCCCCTCCGCCGGCCCCGGTAACCCGATACTCGGCATTTTTCCCCTATTTTCACCCCGCGCCTCTGCGCGGTAAGTGAAGTACATTGTGCAAACTGCAAGTCGCTCGTTATGCTCCGAGTGATGCGACACAAGTTCGACGCGTTCACTTGAGCGCGCCGTTACGTAAGCCCGGCGCGGCCTTCATTTTGTAAAACAATTTGGACGCGGTGCGAGCGTTGACGGCGTACTTTTATCGGGGAGCGAACTTCATTCGGAATATCTGCAGCTCTTGAAAACGCGCTTTCATTTATTTTAAAAACACGGTGTTATTCGCAGTTTATTCGTGGGGCGCACGCCGCCGGGTCGTAACTTTTAACGCGGAAAGAAGTGTCGAATTTCCAGGGCTTTATACCGGAAATAAACCAGTTTTGAATTTTACATGTGACATTTTTTTAATATATCCATTCCACTTACAGGGGATTTGCCGAGCTGCAGAATTTATCCGATGCCGGCGTAGAGAGAGCCTTGGCTTTTGCCCCAATATGACTCTCATATGTTAATTACTTTGAAAGTAGATCAAAGGGCGCATTGCGTAGCACTATTCGCCACTACAAGTGCGCCACGCAATTTTTCAAAGATATCGCCCGAATTACGCGCGCAGCACTGACACGGCCGGGCCGAAAATTTGATTGATTACCGCGGCCCGAGCAGCAGGTCCGCGAGGCGGCTACGTGTGCCATTGGATTAATTAAAAAGTTGCCGGGAGAACGGCCGGCCTCCGCGTTTACCAACAATGCCTCCCACGGAGCGGGAATAATAACCGAGTTACAGACCCTAGTCCGCACCGTCCCCCGAAATGCTAAATCGTGACGAGGCACTTCCCAAAGTCCCCAAAACTTTTTCAATTTCGGAGCGGGGCGGAGAACAAAAAAAAAGGGAAGGAAAAGGGCGAGGGAGGCGGCCGAGGCACGCGGTCCTCTGGCTGCCTCGGCCCGCAACGAGAATTAATCGGCGCGCGTCGGGCCCCGCGACAATCGCGCCCTTTTTCTGGCGCGCGCCCGGGCCCAGCCGGATTGCTTGGCCCGCGGCCAGCTGGCCCCGTTCCCTGCCCCGCGCGTCTCCTTCGGATATAGAGAGAGCGGGGGTCCGGGTTGCCCCGCGGCCAAATTGTCAATTCCCGCTCGGCCGCGGGCATTTGTCTTCGTCGCCCGGGCTAATCCCGCGCTCGACCAAAAGCGCCGGTTTTACCGGGCGCGAACCGCCGATAAGCGGCCGGGGAGCTAATGCTCGCCGGGCCGTTGACAAATTGACGGGCTGAGGCGACCTGATTGATCCGCCCGCGGTGAAGCCGTCCCCGGGACGAGCGACTCGAGGCTCAATCGCCGCGCGGCGTAATGGATGGCCTCGCCCTGGGCCCTACTCCCGGGGGACCGTCCGAGCACCCGTCCGAGGTCTGCTCCTTTGCCCGCCGGCTCCGCGCACTCGGGAGAAATGACTGTGGCGCCGGGTGATCCCTCGCGCGCGCGCGCGCCCGCCCCGCCCGTCCTTCGGCCGCCCGGGGGACTCCGCCAAGAAGCTCCCCCTCTAATTTCATTGTCGCGCGCGAGTGCACTTTAGTGGACTTTTATAACGGGCGGAAACATTAATTGTGACAATGAGGAGGAGTGTTACGTCCCTAATGAACTTTACCCCGGCTGTACATCCGCTAAGCAAACAAAATCTGTTTGATTCCAGGTACTTTTGTCACCGCGACCCCTGGATTATCCGGTTAAGTATTACACGCTTGACGCTTAAGCGTAATGGTTTTGAAACTTAACAACTGTGTTATTACTCAAGCTCCCGGTTATTATCTCCTGGAATTATTACGATGTGCATATTTGTCCTCTAGACGAGAGACAGTGTTTGCATTTTTCTTTCTTTCTAAGCTTAGCAAATAGTTCTGGACTATGCTTCTAATTTATTTTAAAATCTTGCGTTTTTCAATAGCTCGTGTCCTTGAAACCAATTAATTACTTTTAAATCAACCATAAGGAAATTATAATTGTAATTTTATTAACTGCATTATACGCACTAATTTTATGTTTATTTGGCTATACTTTTGAAGTTAAGTACGAGATTCACTAAATTTTTTTGGTTCTAGCTTACGAATCACACCATATTTTGTGCTACTCTAGCCGCATTTAAATGAACTTTCTAATGATGTTGACTTTCTAATGATTTTTTTAGAATCATGTATTTTTTTACATGACCTGATAACTTAAAAGGCATGTAGTAGTCTCAATTATGGTAAAATACGAAGGTTACCTCACACCGTAGAAGCAGCTCAAGAGAACTTCCGAAGACGTACTACAACCAGGGTCGTGAAAGTGACTGATGAAAAGCTACACATCGGTAAATTGCTGTTGAAAAGATAGCCTTGGGAATGATGTAGTAATAGGAAAGACCCATCAAAGAAACCATCTGTATAGATCTTTCGAAGATAAATGAGTACGAAACGGGAAATGAAATTGATGAGTACCTAAAAACATTTTCTCAAGAAATAATATAAAATACTAAACGTATAGTTTGAGTTTTAAGAAAATTAAAAAATAAGTAATTCAAGTTTCATGATCTTAACATCAATCAGGAAAGTATTTTGAAGATTATAAGGAGGAACGGTATAGTATTAAGCTATGAAATATAAAAGATTTTATGCATCCTACACAATAACTTAAAATATTTAAGAATCCTGTCTTCACAAACCAATTCTCAATTAGGATAAAGAAGTAATAAAATTTTGCGTAGTTGCCTAACAACAAAATCTTTCTGATCTACATTTTTGGCATGTACATTCAACATATTAGCTATAGTACAACAAATATTCAGAAGTATATTAAAACTGTTTATAGCAATTTTAATACTACTTGTGAATAAATTTGTTATGTAAAATATTCAAATTGAAAATGTAAATTAATAGACATCATAAAATTCAAAGGTAAAAGATATTTCCTCTATATAAAACCAGCTTGAATTGTTGATTTAATTACGTTATTGGATATAATTTTGGTTTACCATTCGGTACCAATACTATTGAAGTATTAATTTTAGAATTTTCTCTTTTACAAATCATTTATTACTGTCTGTTAAAAATTAATAAATGTTATATTAAAATACTAATATATTATAAACATGAAAACAAAATTGAACTTTTCTTAAATATTGAAAAAAACTCTAATGTATAAGATGATATGGGAGACCTAATATTTTATTACATCTGCTTTTTAAAGGATTATCAATTACATTTTTATTCATGCAATAAAACTTTTGCATTTATATTCGATTTTTCACGTTTAAAAGTATCAATATGCATGGAATAAAATGTGAAACTACAGATTAAAGACTAGAATGAATTAAGAGTTTAAATATTTACAGCTTTTACTAAATTTAATTTTTTACAATTTTAAGCGTAAACAACCATTGGTATGCATTTGATTGCAATATTATTAATTTCAACACTATTTTAAATGTTTACATAAAACGATAGTTTAATATTACTTAGTATTAAAAAAAATAATTTTAATTAGTAAAGAGCTAAATTGTACATTTAAGAATGAAATGTTTAACAATTAAAATTTTCTCACATTATCACTTCATAGATTAAAAAAATATTACAATTTGTTAACGCGTGGATTACATAAAAACTGATTGTATTAAATTTTGAAAATAAATTTTACAAGTAATTTTAATATGTAAACAAGATGTACAATAAAACCTATATAAGTTACTAATACAAATTCAGTTTTCTACGAATAAAAATAGTTTATTCTACGATATTATTTTAAAATTTCGTTTTTTCAATCGTTTTTTTGCGTTTATTGATTACAGATAATCAACTTTTCTCATTCTCACATTAATAATAAAATATAAAAAGTAGAAAATATCAATCATATCATAGTTGCGGAATACTTGAAGTTTTCACATAGTAGACTATAGTACCATCTCGACATCTGGCGAATGCATCTTGCATACGTTCTCTCGTGGCGGTACTCGCTACCTTCTTAACTCCCCCGCACTCCATCCTACCCGCGTCACCGCTGTGCGGAGTCGGTCACATAAAAGGAAAGTAACATCCGCTAAGAAAAAGTAGTACCTAATTATTTCTTACAAGCCGCAGTTTTCTTCAAAAAATTAGAACATGCGTGTCCCTTACCACATGTTTGAGCTATATCTACGCATATTTAATATTAATGCAAGCACAGAGTATTATTTGCTCAATTTAAAACTATATATTTAGCTGTAACGTAATCGACTTTGAAGAAAAGAAGATTAAATCTACAGATTATTTTTATGTTTCAGGATCATATACGTATTGCCGTTTATATATAGGTATATTACGGAAGTCATAACGATCCTCGTAGGAATTTAAAGAGGAATTTTACATAATTTACAGGAGCAACATTTTTATGGATCGAAGACGCTGAAAAGTGATTTTAGAGTTCCACAAGCTATAACTTTGTTCAGTGTCGCCTCTATAAAAACAATTGCAATACAACACGGCTTAATCATCCGTACAACGAAAGTTCTTTTCAACCTGTCGCTGTCAAAGCAATCCAAAGAGAATTCAAAGCGGGAATAATAAATTTATGCATTTTTCAAAGTAAGTTTATAACTTTGCTTGTAGGACTTGAAGGCAGAGAGAGGCAAGGCGCATCTACCTTTGATACAAGTTGCGTTATTTGCCGACGACGCTATCGAGCTATACGTAAAACCGAAGTTGTTTTTCAAATTCAACGCGAATTCGCGAAGTCGAACGGTCTTTCTATACAAAATGTAATATTTATGAAAGGGAATATCGAAGTGGCGCAGTTTCTCACTCTCGGGACTTATCGCTCCGATAGGACTTATCACTGCAGTCGAGGCGTAAAAGCGCACGAGGCAGAAAGCGGGAGGTACAGTTAAAGTAATTCCCTTAATTCGCTGCATTAAGGGAATGCTACGCGATCGGGCGTCCCCTCAAAGTCCGCTGCGAGCTCGAAGGCGTTTGTAGAACGGCCGAGGAAAGAAAGCCCCGAGAGGTGCGGGGGAGAGGGCAAATGAATCACCTGGCGCCTCATCCCCAGGCGCCGTAGATCAGGCGGCCTCGTCGCTTATTCAGGAGGCCTGGAGGTCGGCCTCGGGCCCTTTGTCTCCCGGCGGCTCGGCGCCGGCCCCATCAATAGCCGCGAGGCCGCAGGCAATGCAAGATACCCGGGAATCGATGGGAATCGAGACAAAGATCCGGGCTCCTTCCGCCGAGCGGGCCAATTAGGCCGCGCGCCACCGCCGGTCAAATATGCGGACGCCGGAGGATGACGGAGGGCGCGGCTCCGATTTAATGCCGGACAACGAGTTTGCCCCGGGACGCGCGTACCTCGCGGGGACGGAGTTGGACCCCGGCCAATGCAGCCGAGGCTCCCGCGGGCAAATTAAATCCCGGCCGATACACGGGCCGGCAGGCCGAATTATACGCGCCCCTGGCGTCTATTGGCCCCCTAAATCACGCGGGCCAAGGTCCGAGGGCCGCGCGGACTTTCGAGGCGCCCGATGACGGATAGGCCGAGTTATTATCCCCAGGCGCCCCCCCCACCCCACGGCCCCGAGGCGCCCTGATGGATAATCGGCCCGCAGCCGCGGCCCCTTCCGCACGATCCTCGCCCGTCCTCGCACGATTTCAATTTGCGCCGGGCGACCGACCGACCGACCGACCGACCCCTATATCCATTTCTGCGCCGCGGCGACAGTCTTTTTTAGTCGACCCCGAGAGGAGATCCTCGGGCGGACGGCCGCTCGAAGCCCTTTATTCATTCTCACACGTCGTCTCCTGCCCTCCGCCTCGAATCCAGCCGGCCGATTAATAGTCCCTCCGTGATTTTGAGCCCGAGATAGAGCCCCCGCTTCATTGGATCATCCGGGCTTTCTCCTTTCTTGTTTGCACCGCTAGAGCTTTTTATCCGATGTAGCGGGGAACGGAAGTACCTTTAAATATTTGACAGTTGATACGATCTGGGGAAAATTTATTCTCGGCCGTAAACGAGAAAAACTCTTGTAATTATAAAACGCCTTAATTGATTAAAAAGAGTCTCGAGGTTTCCTGGGCGGTTTCAATGCCCAAATTGCCAAATCTCCCGGAATTCCGTGCTGAGAATTCGCGAAAATTGCCGACGTTTTTAAAAAAAAGGCGGGCGAGTATTTTCAATTCAATTACACGATCATTCTGCGCGGTCTGGCCCTCGGTAAAATTATCCGAAGAAAATTACGCAATCGGAGAAAGAATTATCCGGAAGCTTCGGTTACAGTGGCCCTCGGCTTGCGATAAAAGTAGTAGTTGCCCCGCCGTCTCGGACAAGCGAGTGTGGGTGGTGGACCCCTGGGCAAATTGCACCGGGCAAATCCACTTAAGATTTCAAACAAGTGTATCCTCCGAAAATGGAATTTCTAAAACCTTGCGGGAGTATATCTCTTGGGCTCGGGCCCGGATATAAAGTTACGGCAACGGCAGGGGTTATCTTCGTGGCAGCGTAAGTTCGGCGTTTCCGGTTAGCCCTAATGCTCGGGCGGAGCTTGCAGTGGACCTTGGAGCGAAAGGCTGCAGCGCCCCAGGCGAAGCCCCGAGGGCTGTTTCCCGGCGACCCTTCCTGTTAATCATCGATCCGGGGCCCCTGATCCCTTGAATTATAGCTAATGGAATTCACATTAGCTAATGCAAATTGTGAAACGATAAGATTGGGTTACACGTCGTCTCCCCGGCTGAAATGGACTTTGACGTGAATTTGATACGAAAAGCTTTCCCCGAGGGTCTATCAAAAAACATTGTTACTTATTTCGACCGTGAATTTTATTATATCTTTGATAAATGCTTCATAGTACTAAAAAGTGAAGCTACGAAAAGTAATTCTCTCTAATAGCGCCTAGTGCTTAAGCCAAAGTAAGAAACCAAGAGCAAAAAATTTCTAAATCTTATATACAGACATGGCTCTTACTGGACTGCACGTTACGTAATGCAGTATTCACTTTAGACTATCTTTCTATCATTTTTTTGTTTACCTGTCTAATAATTTTTTGAGGATTTTCTAAAACGTTTTAATCTTCAATACGATAGAATAATATTAAAAATACAAATTGTCTTCCTTTAAAAATTGTGCGCTAATAATTGTTATTATGCATATACTTTACTTTAATATTAACTTAAAGAAAATATAGATTTTCGAATAATGTTTAATAATGGTAACTTGAGGTTAGATATTAACATGAATTCAAATTGATCGGATTTGATTTTATTTAGAATGATTTTGAAATTATTTTGCTCTAAATATTTGTTAATTGGTTAGCAACAATCCTTTCCAACAAAAGTTCGTTAAAGATGTTGTGCTTATGTGGCAAATAATTTTCCAGTAAATGCAAGAAAAATTACTACAAAACTATTCGTTTAGCTTTGACAATTAATCATTACAAAATAATAATCTACTATTAAGATTTTAAATTGAGAATCAAATAGGCACGTAACACATAACAAACATATTTAAAATGAAAGTATTTCATAAAATATTAAAAAGTATTTGAATTGCAATTATACGAATAGTTTAATTTTAAAAATTTTCAATATATTTATTATTTCATCCGCCAAATGGTATATACGCATGCAATATAGATATAATACATTCATTTAAGAGTTTTATTTACACAAAAAAATATACATGTTGTAACTGCTAATGAAGCTTTGGGTATAAACTTCATAGAGTATGAATAGTTACAAGATTTGAATACTTTAGGCATGAGTATAACTCGTTGTAGATATTTCAACCGAGTATAAACGTATAAATTTCATTGTTAAAAAATCGAATGAAAGTCTGTAATTACATTTCCAACGACGCTTGTACAAGTCAATGAAAAATTGAAATAATCGGAACTAAACTTTTTTTAAAACAATTAATTACAGCATTGAACCGAAGTAAATTAAATTCCTAGAAGTTTTCTTTGACACCTGCAATCGATCCTTCTTTGATCGCCATTTGGCGTCATAGATCCTGAACAGTACTTCTTTTTATCGCGACGGTTAAAATTTAGTAATTTATTATAGCTTGAAAGGGGTACGCTGAACGCAATTTGAAAAGCTTCGCCTTACTAATTAGTCTTACTACTCCCTCTATAGGAGCCGTGCCTTTTTAAAGCGGTTATCGCACAAAAGACCGAGGACCCAAAAAAACTTGATTTTCTCGAATTTTCCGAGCTTCAAAGGCGTCGAGATAGCGATGCATTCATATTTAAAATTCGCTATCTTGGAATTGTTTAAACACCCGAAAAGATAACGAAGAGGAAGAGCCGCTGTAGGTGGGGGAAGAGAAATCCCCTCAACTCGGATCTCGCGGAGAATTGCCCGAAAAATGTTAAATCTATTCATCCGCCGCGAGCTGCTTCAAGAATGAGAAGAAATTAAATTTCCCACTACTGCTACAAACTACTTTGGTGCGCACATGGGAAGTAGACGATGGAGTACCGGAAGAAGAATTGAGAAGCTGCATTTAAACTCTAAACAAATGCTCCGAATCGCGCACCCACCTGCAAAAGAAGCTTTAACATGTTTCGAGCCCAAAGTTTCATCGATCTTTACTGTCGCCCGCACTTTCCTTCTAGTGAAGCGGAGAGAGCGGGAAAGTGCTCGGTGCACTTAGTAACTTAGCGAGCGTGCACACCTTCGCCCCTGTAACGAGAAGGAAAGCCGGCCAACTCCTCATTACTCTTATACGCATATAGTTTTAGTCACCTAATCTCTTATTATGAATGTCGCAAAATAAGCATGCAGAGAGTGCGAGGTCGTTAAACTGATTAGACAAGCTCTCGGGTGAAGGGGAAAGCCCCTGAGAAAAATCTCATGGCTTTCACGAGGGGTTTTTCTTCGAAATTTAATAAGGTGACCGATTGGTTAAATTCTAAATCAGGCTACTCGTTTATATCGCCTAATTGATTGCAGGATTATTGGAGTTGTATGGTACTAATGGCCGTCAATACTTCAGGTCAAAAGGCGAAACCGTTGGGTGAAATACATTTACTAATAAATTTCTTTCGGCACGAATTCCTCATCGATCGGGCGCACTCGAGGCTGGCGATTCGGCGCCGGCCCCCGGCCCCCAACCACAGCTAGAGCCGGAGGCACCGGATCGCGATATCCCCGGTCCAAGCCATTGCGACTCTTGAAATTCGCTTCTGACACTTAAGGCGGCCCCCGCCCGCCCCTCCCGCCCCTCCCGTCCCTCCCGGGCTCCTCGTCCCATCTCCTCGGGCGGTCCGCGTAATTTCGCTAATCTTCCCCCACTAATTACAATCAATTTAAGCCCCCGCGCTGGGCGCGCGAGTAGTTAAAATCTTCGAATGAGAAAGAGGGCGGAAGGGGGCAGCGGCGGAAGGGGCCCCCATCTCCGGGCACAAATTGAAAAGAGAGACCGGCAGCGTGCGGGGGGCTCGGGGGAGGGGGGGGGGGGGTTGTGGAGGCGTCGAACGGTCTGAATATTCAGGAAACGCCCCGGTCGCTCGACACCGTCCCGCTGAAAAATGCAGCCACGAGGCAGTCCAACTTGGCCCCCGGCCCCGCGATTTCCGTCGCCTGCCCCCCGCGCCTCGTTAATTGTAAGCGGGCCGATGCATTATTTAAGGGGCCGAGTGTTGCCGATGTTTTATTTAGTGGGGGCTGCCGGCGCGGCTGTCGGCGGCGCGCGAGGCCTGGCCTTCATTCCGGGGCCGTTTCAATTTTAATGGGCCATTAAAGCGACCCGCCGCCCGCGCACGGCCTCTAAGCGCCTGCACGAGGAGATATCAGCCGCGCGAACCGCCGAAAGCCAATGCGCGGCCCTCGGCCGCTTTCTTCAATTTTAAACAAGCGCCGTTTTGGCGCTCTGCTTCTCCGTGGCCCCGGGCCGCCCCCGCCAGATTATACACCTGCATGAATATATACTCGTTAATGCCCGGCAACGGCTCGCGAGGCCGATTCTTCCTGCTGGAATTCATATAAGCTTTAAAATCTCAACCGGGTATTCATTCGCGAGGGTGGCCCACTGGAGAGAGTGAAAATCTCCTCTCCTGTAAACTTGAGAGTGGATGAAACAGTTTAAATCCTCTCAAGCGAGGGAATAACGTTTTTATAACATTAAACTCTACTCAAAGCAAAGATTTACTTAATTATAAAAGTTCGAGCCGCGCACTATACCTCCTGTCTGAAGCTTCAAAATTGTTGCTTATTATGTCCGTTAACTTTTAAGTACATTATTTTCAACGCTTATTAATACCCCCTCCAATGATATTTCCTCGGATCGATTAAAACTTGTAACTATCGCAGTGTCCAAACGATCTATTTCAAAGTATTGCATTCATCCTCATGGTGAAATATGTTTCGAGTAAAAAAGCTTTATAGCAGAGCCGCAAGTTCGATGTCCTTATTGCCATTTATTCTTTTAAAGACAATAAATTATTCGTCTATATATTGCGTCCTTTAATTAAAGGGATCGTTAAAGTATTATCTAAAATAGAGTGCTGTATCCAAGTATCACGAGCAGATTCGACTTATATTTTAAAATATACTTTAAGCCATTCGAAAAAGCTAGTAATAGATTTAAATATTTTAAAATTATTATCGAATGTTTTATTATTTAGAAACAAGTATATAATTGATTTAATCAAATAGTCTTTAATCAATTGAAAAAGGCCAATAAAAAATTAACAATATCCAACCTGACACTCAATAAATATAATTGAATAATGGAGGAAACAGTTTCTGTTTTCTTATGTGACAACAAAAAGGAATCATCCAGTTAATTATGTCTAGTAAATTATGTCAACTAAACATTTTTAATTTTCTTACAATTCATATTTTATTACAACTATTTTTCATATTTTTTAATTCTGGAAAATTATTGTATTTTCAATTTCAAAATAGTAAATGAAAACTTGTTTTCCCGGTTTTATTTTCTCTTTTTTACCTACTACAGAAGACTTTTTAGACAGACACATGTATATAAACATGTATATAGTTTTTAAAAATTCTACTCTTTTAACAACATAACTCAGCTTTTTTCGAGTTTTATCACTACTGTGGCTTTCTTCATTTTGACCGTACAAACACAGATTACAAATTTTGAACCAAATCCGTAACCAAACATGGAAGTCTAACTCTAAAGGCCTTACAAGCTATTTAACAAAAATCAAAGCATATTATATTACGAAATTCGTTTCATTTATTTTTTTATTCATATATATATATACATATACATATTAATAAGGTATAGAAACTATATCAATGGTCAGTGCAGAATTGTAAAATACTTTGAATCAATATATTTTAATTCAGAGATCAGAAAATATAACATATTTTATTTAAATTGGTAATGCATTATATGAATGACATTTTTGTATCAAGATATTTCATTTAAACTATAATTAAACTGATCGATAATTGAATATTTTCAGAGCATAAAACCGTACCGCTGAGGCTTTCGTTATTCATTAATATAAAATAATGTGTTCCTCAACTTTAGCCAAATCGATGTCGCGTTTTTCATAAGAAAAATGAAACTTTTCTTCGATACTCTCTTTGAAAATTAATTGTAGCATATTTTAACTAAGATTTTATTTGCTATTAAAGTATACATTCAGAAAAACAGTCATCCCGTTTATTATTAACGTATACAGCAATACTAACTCACAGTAAAAAGATTAACGTTTATGGCGTTTTGAATATTACATCTGAATTCGAATTGGAAAGTATTGCAAAATATGAATACTCGTCTTAGTTCGCATAGGTCACGATAATACGAGTACGGCAGGAATTTAAATAAAATATTCATAAATATCCAGCCGCTTATAAATAAAGACTTTATTACACGACTCTTGCATTATCGATTCCTTGGGATCAAAGAGGCCGTGCGCGGAATACGGAAGCCTCAATAATCTCGTTCGGTAGCAATTATTAATAGCAAAGACAAACACAAGCAGATCGAATGTCCCCGAAAAGTATCACGTCGGAAGACTGTGTGCTCCCGACCTCGGACAGGATCACTTCCGCGCCCGATACCCGAGATGCGCGGATTGTTGCAAATTCTCACCGGGCGAGCCCTTTTCCCCCGGAGAGTATCAGCCGGGCACTGAGGCAGCGACCGCCGGAGGCCGGCACTCGGGGAAACAAGGCGATCCAACCGGCCGGCGAGCCGTGTAACTCGACCCGGGGGCAATTACTCCGCGCGGCCTGAAAATTGCACGAGGCGCCGAATCCGTACGGGCGCGACGGCTGAAAAATGCCAGGGGGCGGCGTCCCCTGGCGCGGGTCGGTCCTCGCGGGGCCGGACGGGGCGGCCCGGGCCGCTCCCCATTTCCGGGGCGACGCGGGCCTCGCCGGCCCCGTAAATCTCCCAGGCGCCGGTGAAAGCCGCGCGGATTTCCGCGTGCGTTTTATAGCCCCGGCAGAGCGCGCGCGGAACTTTTCCCGGCATTCCGCGAGCGGCGCCCTAGCGGCTCCTCTTCTTTTCGCCCCTCCTTAAATAAATTGCGCGGCGACGGCCCGCTCGCTCGCGCCCCACCCGCGCCACTCCATCTTTCCCTCGCCCGCGCCACAGTGCCTCGCGCTCTCTTTTTAAGCGCATAACTCATTACCATTCTGTTTCCCCGGGAAACATATAAACCGGCCCGCCGCCGCCCTAACAAATGCTCTTCATTTTCTTCCCCGCGCCCAGCCCGCTTTTTATTTTTTTTTTTTCCTTCTTTTTCCGCCCCGCGAGCCGTCGCGGCAGCAGCATTGAATTTCCAGGGGGAGCGGAAGATGGCTCTTCAATGAAGGGGAATTTTAGCGGGATGCGCGCCGGCTAATTAAAGTTGTAAACTACTGTGCAAATGAGCGCGGCAACTGCCGGCATTCTCTAAATGAAATAGTCTTTTGCATTTGCAACTTTGCGCCTTATGTCGTTTGCGAATCGCTTAACCGTGAATATTTATGCCCCCTGCACTTCCCTTGATGTACTCGAGGCCTCGGATAACGCCTTCCCCGCTCGCGCCACCCGCGGTGCAACCCGGGCTTAAGCCCCCGGCGATCTTTTCTTCTTAACGCGAGGGGCACAGTGTTTAACGACGGCAACAACTCTGTCAATTACAAAAATGCGAAAAAGGCAAAGAAACGCGCTAAATGCATAAAGCGCCTGTTTGCCAGGGACAAGTAGAAAGCTCGGGGTTCCGCCGGGCACTTTAAGCGGGCCGCCGCGGCGCCTCTGCCCGTGAAAAGTTAATTAATTTAACCCCTCATTGTTTTAACTTTCGAGCGGTTATGTTGAAATGACGATCATTTTCTGGAAAAAGAAAGGCGAGACAATGGCCCGGGCAAACAATCTCGAGCGCGGGCATTTGTACCCGACAAACGTACAGTACTCATTAGCCCCGAGGTTCCGGGGGAAAGAAAGCCGTTAAGCCGCGGAAGGAGGGGCAAGGGATGCGGCCCGGCGCTCCGGGCGATGATCGGGGTAGCGAACCGGGGCTTCGAGCTCCATTGAAATCCACAGCCCGCGGATCCGGCAAGAATGCGTTACAATTAATCTACGCGTGTTAGACACGAGGGACGGCTGTCCCCGGGCCCGCGCGGCCGCTCGTCCCGCACGCTCCGGCGCATATACGCGCACATAAACGTACGCGCGGGGCGATAAACTGTCACGGGCAATCGGCGAAAGCCCCGTTCCGCGTTAATATTTCACCCGGGACGCGCTCGCTCTGCCGGCCGAAGGTGCAAGCGAAGGTGTGTCGGCCCCCTAATGTCGCGCGTATAATGCCCCGCTGGCCCCGCTTCTATGGAGCTCCGTTCGCAGGTCGTAAACGCCGCCCGGCGCAGAGGCCGGAGCAGCGGCCCGCCCGGACTTTTAATTCGGCCCGCGACGTGCCCGGCATAAGGCGCCCGCCGACTTTAATGAAGCCGTTGCGAGGTCTCGAGCGCGCGGGTATATCGGCCCCCGGCGGACCTCCGGCCGCTGCTGACCGCGAGGTAAAAGTACGCTAATTGTATTGAAACGAGCCGCGGCTGATAGGTCGGCTGTCAAGTGCATGGTTCAAACAATTCAGCCCCGCGGAGGCTCCGAATATTTGTTTCGGGCGGGGCGGTCCTGTGGCCGCCGTCCCAAAGGTTCGTTTAGCGCTCCGCCTTTTGGACCTTTTCACCGCTCGTATCGATTAAAAGCCAAAGGACGATCGCGCCACTAGTGTGTTGCGCAAACTAATTTTGATCCGAGTTGTATAACCGCTGATTAAACGTAGGTTCTACACATAAAGTTTAGGCCAACTTTCATAATTTATCGCTGACATCAAAATGTTTGCGTGGAATCTCTATGATTCAGCATGAATATTTAAATTGACTAAACGGAGGAATCTTTCACTCATAATTGTTTAAGTTTGGTAATTGATTTTCCCCCACACGTCATTCTACCCGTTTGAAAATCTGCTTTTGGTTGTTTAACGGCGTTCTCATTACAGGGAATGTTTACTTTCACGCCATTTATCCAATTTAATTAGATATAAAGAGTTATGGGGTACAAGTAACCTAAAAGCTTATAATGATTTATTTATTCACGAGCGAGCTACCTTTTAAATTGAGCTGACTATTTACAATTGATTATTTACGGTAGAAAAATATTGAGAAAAATAAAGACGTTTTAATGAGAATGTGTGCACTGTTTTAGTGAAGCTTTTAAATTGATTGATTTACATTTATAATACTTTTATTCACCAAGTTTGATTGACAGTATGAAACTGACAGTATGACAATTCATTTTTATATACTTTGGAAGTTTTAATAAAAACCAATGCACTGCTAGTTATCTTGACCTTTTCTAGTCTATTTTTTCTCTCAGATAAAAATAATGTATGCATCTAATGTAACGTATTAGAACAATTTAATTGACTTCAAGTGTAAATTAATGGATCACGTAGTCGATGCGTAACGTTGAAATGATAAATACATTTTTTAATTAAAAGTGAATACGAAAATTAAAATTGCAAATGAATAACACAATAATCATAATACTGATCCAAAAGAAGGTAACCTAAAACATGAATATGTTTTTGGTATAGCGAATCTATAGAATTGGGATGATACAAAATATGTAAAAAGGCCACTGTATTAATAGGAAACTGCTCTAATTTAAAAACTTTTCAATCTAGCTTTTTTCACTGCGATACTAAAGTTTTTAATTGATTCTCAAGTGGTAAAAGGCTAGTTCTAATAATATTTAAATTAACTGTTACTTTACCGAAAGATGAAAATATGAATTAATTAATAAACGGATGCATCAATTTTGTGTAGCTTATGCCTATTTAAGTATTTCTTAAATTTCGACCAGAACATTACAATTTAATCATAACAATAAAATGTATAGGTTATAAACATTATAGAATCCTAAATAGATTTTCTGGCCTTCAAAGCTTGCAAATGCAATTGTCTGTCTAAAATGAACGAATCTGCCTAAGAAAAGATAAAATACATAGTATTATAATATACCACGTAGATAAGGTACATTCCCAAATGCCGTGGGATTTGATAAAAAATGAATGGAAAAACGTCCTTATGAATACGTAAAAGCCAGTTCTGCAGAAAGATCTACAAGATTTTTCACGCTACCTCGGCAAGAGAATCCTTTAAAACTCGAGAGGAAAGGCGACATAACTCGTCCAAAATACACAGTTACAGTACGCTCGCGTGTAATTTAAGGAGGATTTACAAAAGCATCACTCTTACCTAGATTATTTATTGAGCGCAAAATGGCAATCCATCCGGGGCAAATCGTTCATCACAAGATTACAATGCCCCGAATAAGTTTAGCACCTTGCCAAAGGCACTAGGGTAAAATATTTCCTTTGTGAGGGAGGGCCGAGGAGTCTGCTGGGCTGGCGCAGGCCGCAGAGCGACTCGCCGGGGGGCCACATGCTAATATCCACCGAGCAGTCCCGCTGATCCCAATCCCCGAGATACACCGGGAGGGGCTAACGGGGGCGGGGCGGAACTCGCCCGGACGCACTCATCCCCCCTGAGTGCGGCTTGCGCTCGGTCGAGCGGCGTCTTGGCCCGTAACGACGCAGCTGGGGGAGGGGCGGGAGCGGAAGTGGCCTTGGCGCTGCACTCGGGCCCGCGACCGAATTACCGTCCGCCGAAAACTCGGGACTGGGCGCGACGTAATGTAAACACGACGAATCAGCGCCCCGTTAAATGCACTCGCTTTAAATTCCGAGTGCGCCCGGGCTCTCGGAAAGACTGCACAATGCACCCGCGGAGCCCCGGGGATATTGGGAGCCGTGAGTTACGGCCCTCGGCGGGGCAGTCGCGCGGCGCTGACTAGCGACTCCCCCGCTTTCCTCATTTCCCAATTCTTAACATATGCGACTTTTTAAAAGCGCCGCGCTCCGACGCCTTTTTTCGCGAGATAATAGTTTGAAATTCAAATGCGCCCTTTGAATAATACGCGGGACTTACAAGCTTTTATTTCAACCAACTTTTCTGGTGGTTTTTAATATTAAAAACCTCGGATTTTTTCAGACTGGCAATATTTCTTATAAGCCACTGGGCGGACTGTCGAGTAACACTGTTGGATAATAGGAAGAATATGCAACTTGGCTTTGTTCTAAGAAATACTCGTAAAGTAGCTTAGAACTTAAACACAAAGTAACACGTTTGCAGCAGAGTATTTCCATTGAAGTTTAATTACATGCGTTATATATAAATACGCATCGGGGCTGTAGAATAGAGTTGGTAAAAGGAAGTAGGCACAAAGTAAATAAATCAAAGCTTACAAGTAGGCTCACAAAGTAGCATATGTAAATTCCAAAGAAAACTGTAGCTTTGTAACATTTTTAATTTTCAATGCAAATGTATTTAAATATTAATGTAGAAGCAATGTAGATAAACATTTTTTTAAATCACCTATTAAATCTCCGATAATAAATGGTTACAGTCGTTGATCTAGCTTTATTGGTAGCTGAATCACTATGTAAGCTTTCGAGTACTATTGTTCTGAAGCTACAACAATCTTAACGTGTATCAATAAAGCATAGCTCAACAATTCGTATAATAAAATCATAAATATTTATCAACACACTGTCATTTCTAATAAGCCGAGCGAAAAAAAGCAACAAAAAAATAGATAAATGGTATTATGTAGGGTTGTACACAGGGGTGGATTTCGTTACGCTATTATCAAAGTTTCCGGGGCATTATTTCGTGGGGGTATAACGGCGGTAGCGTCGGTGACTGGGAAGCTTCGGATTTTTCGCCCCGGCAGCTTCCGCGTCGTGTTAAATGACTTAGCTTAATGGTATATATCGAGATTGTCCATGACGAGGGAGGCTGCTGAAGTTCTCGGTGGAAAAAAGCGGCCCGGGGAAACAGCCGAGTTAATGGACGGGGAGACACCTCCAAGCGTCGCAGATAAACGTATATAGCCGAATGTAAAAGCGCGATTTTCGCGGAAAATCAAGAGATACTGACTGGGCTCTTTTTTACCTTCCGCCCTCCTTTAGTTGGATGCACTGTCTACCGAATTTTATCCCTCCTCTCCGAGTTTAATCTCCGGTAATTTTTCAAATACAGTTTAGAACATTTCCGCTACATTAAGCCGGGGGTCCGAAGTGAATAATTACTGCCGTCGTTACACCCCATTTCGGGACGTACTTATATGAAAGTCCCAAAGCTCGCGTTTAAAAACAAAGAAATGCGCTATTTTCTGGGTCGAAAATATATATTACAAGTTGGAATCTCGAAAGTGTTCAAATTTAACGTCCGAAACTTTTTAATAGCAGTTGCAACATTGTAATATATTTCCATGAAACTCGAATCAATTTTAATACAAATTCCGTTTTCGTCAGTCTTATTTTCCAAACTTGTTAATGGCAAAAATATAAACAGTTACAGATAGCCATATCCTTTTCGACTCTACCCATTAAAATAAGAACAGCGCACTAGGAGCTCGAAGTTGCCATTAATCCTAAAACTTTTGAATAATTTGAGAATCGACCTAACTTCTACATGTGCATTTGAAATAATAATATAAACGAGGCGCAATATAACAAATGCAGTTAATAATTTCCTTTAAGGAAGTTAAAAGACAAAATTAGCATATGTAACAACGGAGTGCTTTATCATGAGCAGAGAAGTTGGCCCGTAAATTTGGGAGCCGCGGCTCTTAGCAAATTGCATTTTTCATGACTTGGGGCGACGGTCGCTTAAGATTTCCATACATAACGAACAAACAATTAAAGCCGGGGAAAAGTAACTGGAGCCCAGGAGCTCGAGGCGCGAGAAGCCGACTTGGCAGCTGCGCGACCCCCGGTGTAATTCGTCGTGAAACGATCGGCCGGCTCATTACGCAGCTGCGGGGCGCGCGGGATCCGCACGACTCTCTTGTCTCGCGAGGATAATATTCTTGCGCGGCATTGTGCGTGGGCGCACAAAGGGGGCATCCCCCGGAGGCGCGCGCGGGTGTGGGGGGAGGGGGGGAGACGCCGCGCAGACGCGCCCCGCCGCGCCCAGCTGCGGATCCGTGGGCCGCCCAATTACCCGCGCGGCCTTCGACGCCCGATACGGCCCTTCCGACAATGCGCGCGCGAGTCACGCGCGCCTAAACGCGACCCGCAAAGCCCATAAATATTAAACAGGCCGACGAGCTAGTTCAGGCCCGTCTCCTCTCTCCCTGACTCCCCGCCCCTGGCCGCGATACCGCATGAATATTCAGGCGTGTCTCCGCCTAGCCGCCCAAATTCTTCGTGGCGCCGGTGCGCCAGAGCCGCAGGGAAAAAGCAGAAGAGGACTCACCTATTGTACATGAGGACGTCGGGCTTCCACAGCCGGTGCGGCGGTATCCTCAAGTCTCGAACGTTGCCGTACTGGGAAGGGTCCCACATCATGTTAACGTCGTTCCATTCCTGAAGGAAACGTCGATTTTGCATTACAAGCTCGTTAGTTGGCGGGACAGTCTTTGGCGCGAGTAGTGCAGTTGGGTGCGGCGCCGTGAGGGGGCGCCGTGAGGGGGTACCCCCCACCCTCTCGAGGACTCTAGACCGCTTAAAACGTCAAGTTCCCGAACTCGAGTTGACTGTGAATTCACTGGACTGTTACCTCCGGCTTGCAGCCTCGCGGCCTATCGCTTAATCGATCGCGAATGATTTCCCTCCAGAATCGAATTACCTTTCTCGATTCGCTGGCCAGATTACCGATACAGCCTAATTAAGCTTACGTGCAATATATGGCTTATGCGGTCTCTTGATTTCCCGTGGATCTAACAATTTTCAACGACAGAACGCTTACACGGAATAAAGATCAAGCGAAACCGATAGTTGGAAAATACAGCAGTCTACCGCTGTAAAAAAAACATGTGATTGTGTTTATACGGGACTTGGAGTATAACGTTCGAGGAGCAAACTATGTAACTTGAAAGATGGTAAATAATAATGACTCGTCAGTTGTAGATTCCGATACAGAAATAAAATATCTACAAGTCAATAAAGATAACAAGTCTTGGTTACGGTCGAAAGTCGAATTTATGTACACGACGACGGTAAAAATGGTCGAAATGAGCGTAGCTGACCTAGTTGGGCCATTGGAATCTACTTTATTCTTCCTACAGATTAAAATATCTATTTATCTGAACCTTTTCCACAATTGATAGGCGCATTTACATTCAAAGAGCGTGCGGACATAAACAGAGAAAGAGAGGGGCAGTTTGGGACGCGCAGATAGGGCTAGACGATCGGACGGTCGAGCGGCATCAACCCAATTTCCAATTCGAGCGGCGCACCAGAGAAATAACTCGGAAGCCGTGACTTTGGGGAGGAAAGGGCGATCGACGAGGCGCGATTTTTTTTCTAATTATCCCCGGGCGCTCCTCAAACAGAATTCTCATTTCCTGCAGAATTCGAGTATTTCAGCGAGTTAACGGCTCTGCCGCTCGGCCGAAATTCGAAAAGGCAATTTGAAATTTGCATTCTACGACCGCGGATAAACTTCTCCCGGGGCGGAGATTTCCATTCAGTGGCGAGTGTCGGGGGCCATCGGCGGTAATCGGCCGGATTCCGCGAGGACTCGGCGGCCGCGAAGAAAAGCGCCGGGTGAAAGGTCGGGGCCGCGCGGGGCCCCTTAATTAGGGCACGCGCGGGCCGCGGCCACGTCGCCGGGGCGGAATCCGCCCGGCTATTTTTCGCCCGATCGGGAATCCCGGCGATTTCGATTACATCGCGGCCCCCGGGCGGACCTCGCGGAATCCTAATCGCGGCGCGCGCGCGCGCCCGCCCACGCGCCCCTCGGCACATTCCGCGAGCGCGGCTTTACAAGCGACGCCGGATCGCCGGGCGGTTTTTCGCCGTCCGCGGCCCCGCGCCGACCTTTCCCCGCGGCCCGGCTGCTACCGACTTCTGCCCCCCACCCCCCGCACACGTCCGCCGCCCACGCGCCCGCGCGCTCGTTAAACTGGGGCGAGCAAACGACGGAATGGACGCTGTGGGATATAATGCGAATTGTAAAAGCTCCGCGGCTTTTTTATTCCCCGGTCAATTGGGATCCGAGAATTCCAGAATTGTCCGCCGAGGCTTTATTCTGCCGCTGGCGGGCCAGGGGACGTTTTGACCAAAATTAATAAGGGCCGAATGGCCGGGAAGGAGTCGCCCACTGGGCTCTGGCCCTCTCCTCCCCTTTGTCGAGCCTATTGTTTTTACCACCGGCCAGCCGCCGTGCCAATTGAGTTGTGTTTATCCCTGCGAATTTGGGATTGCGTGTCGTGTATCGGCCGATTGTTTCCGCATGTAAACACGTAAATAACTCGTTTATATCTATGTCGAGCAAGGTATTATCGCCGCGCGGATATCTAATGAAAAGCCGGTTGATTAATTTTTTACGAGTCTCCTATAAGCGGCATGACCTCAAAATTATCTTGCTAATTATCGGCCACCGTAACGGGCGCTTTAAATGAAAATTAATAAATTCAGTATACGCAATATTTTCAATAACCAGGTGCCGCTGTACGCCAAGTTATATCCGATAATGGTATGCGCTCAGGCCGTAGGCGCTTCAACGCATTTTCCAAACACGCGTGAAATAAGCGACTGTACATTGCAAGCGGCGACTCGCGCTCTCGCTTCTCCTGCACCGCCCCGCTGAGTATGACTATATATAGCAAGTGTATAGACGTACCCGCCGCGGGGGCGGAGGTCTATGAACTCGAGCCTATTATTATATACCTGTGGGTCGCGTGCGCGATAATATTTCACACATACGCGGTAAGCGACTAACAATGCCCGCGCAGTACATCATTATCAACTACCTACCGCGTGCCACCAATCGAATTCAAGATTAATTAGCACTGCTCTTAAAAGTTCTCGCTTCTAAAGCAATTTGTCACACAGAAGAATAACGTTTGCCCGATATTTTTCAGCGAATTGCAATGTACTGGTGCTGCTTTTCTTTGGATGTATTATTAAAGAGTTTGTTATTTCATTATAAACCTTCTAAGGGTTTTAAGAACTTTGTTATAAAAGATATTATACGAACAAATCTTCTTCGGTAACATTCCCCTCTAATCAAATTTAATTGAATTACTAATGGACAATTTACTTTTGCTTTTTTCATACTCATTTGGCTTTCTCCGCCGTTTTTCTTACTCTCGCTTTACTTTTTCTTTGTCTTCAAAAAACATCATTCTGATCTTTTGTTCAAGTTAAAAAGACTTTAATGAAATTTTTTTTATAATTTTGTTCAAATTATTCGTTACACTCAGTATTCATATTGCGTAATTTAGATCAAAGTATTTAATAACCATTATTTCATTTTTAAATTTGGCGTCGGCCTGGTTCAAAGAAGGCAAAATTTAGATAATTTCAACATTTTTTATTCGAGCATTAAAAAAATAACGAAGCCACGTAGCACTTTCGGTATACTCAGTTGCGATTCGCGCCTTTTTAAACATTGTTATTTTTAGCGTCCACGAGTCTCGGGGGAACGCCTCGGATTTCTCGCCACGAAGCTACCATTTCCGGTCCTTCCATAGTCATACTTGATGAGGCTCACCATTAACGAAATAACGGGTAATGTGGCCGAAGAGAACTTTAACCCGCCCTAGGAAGTCGTCCGCAGAAACATCTCCCCTGTGTGCACAGAGACGACAGTTGGCCGTTCGCGAAGATCGTCGCACCCGAATGCCTGAAACGGACGGCGCTATTGGCGGGAGCGAAGCGTACCAATCGGCAGAAAGTGGTAAGTTTTTGCTCGGTCAGACCCCGAAGGGCGTGGCTAGATGACTCGCGCGGTCGTGATCTCTGCTCGCGGCTGTGAACTGCACTCGCATTGCAATGAGCGAGAATGTCCGTTACGGTAGCGCGCGCCGAATTAGCCGCGGCAAATACTTTGAAATTCGGGAGAAAAGTTGCCCCAGGTAATATTCGGAGACTCGGAGTATGTTTTTAATGTCATATGTGCAAGAATCTATATAGTGTAAATTTATTAATTCGTGTATTCTAAATGTTTGTCAACTGCGTAATGTAATATTTGCTTTATGCTTGTGTTTAAATCATTTAATTCCATTTAAAGCTATTTCGTAAATTGCTCAAATTTTCATCCAAAATTCGGTAGGGATTAATTGATTTCAAAACTGTGTAAAGTATCTGAAATAGTTTAGAACAATGTATATAATTCTGTAAGCTGATGCAAAATCGAATATAATTATTTTGTCAAAGTATGAATATTATTAAATACTATATCAGATATTTATTACATTTATTTAATATAATAATATTCCGGAATAAAGCTTGAAATAGCTTGAAATAGCGATGAAAATTTTTTTATTTAAAACTTCTTCCGTATTTGTACACAATTATAAACCATTTACGAACGATTCAGGTCAATGGAAAATATAAATTTGAAAACAATGAACAGATGTTATTGCTGAAAAGCTTGGAATTATTCAGGAAGATTCATGAAATAACGGCGAACAATGTGCTGGAAAATATGGAATTTATGCGTTGTCTGCCCGAATCTAAACTGCACTACTCGTTCAACGGTCATGGGTATACAATGAACGTATTTAGGTGTGGGTGTATTCTGGGGGTCTCAGTGCCTTGACTCTTAATAGGAAAAAACATTGTAGTATTAATACGTTCTATTGAATTTGCATAGTCGTGAGTCTTTTAGATAAAAATCTGATGCTCTTATGGTATTTCCAACGAAATACCGAGTATAGACAGTCATTGAAAACCGATTCTATGCAAATTTTTATAGAAGGTAAATGCTTTGAATCTGAGCCGTCTTATTAATGTGTTGAAGGAATTGAAAATTGTTTGCTTTAAGAATAAAAGACTTGTAGTAAACTCACCAGTTTTAGCCAAAGATTCGTGATGAGTAGCTGATTTTTCTCATCCTGAAAAAGAATAAATATACGTAGTAGATGCTCCCTTTTCTCAATAAATAACAATGAATCATGCAAAAGCTATGAATAATTTTACGAGTAAGTTGAATAATCAATCTCTAACATTTAGTGTGTACACTTATTTTCACATCACTACAACGAGGTTTATATAATAATTGAACATTCAAATATCTAAAATACTGGCATTGTCTATATTCATGCAAATCAAAACATTCGAGTGAAACTCACTTGTCGGCTACTATTGGAGATAGGAAATGATAGGTAAATATTATTATAAAAGCATATTATTGTTGTTGTTATTATTACCGTTCGGCTAGCAAGAGAAGCAAACGCGGGTGGGAACGTTTACTCCCTAAATGATTGGTAGGCAGAGGGCGGTTGCAAGAGCATTAATTGCCCTCGGTTCTAAAGGCTCGTTCTTAACCCGGGAATCGGTCGAGTGTATTCCGCAGAGCGGAAGTGGCTAATTGGGAAAACGGAGCCGGCGAACAGTTGGCGGAATGACAAAAGCCGGGCGGGGATTCTTCCGGGGCGGGGCCGCGCAGGTGCGCGGCCTTTAAAAGCCCACTCGGCCTTCTCGGCGTTAACGCCCGGGCCATTGGAGCGCGGCGGCCCTTGAACGGCAGCATCGCCCCCCGCGAGCCGCGACGACCGGCGCCCGGAACGACAGCCCCGGAAGCGGGTCTCGCCAAATCCCGGCGGGCCTTAAACCCGCGCGGCCCCGGGCCTCAAAGCCGAAAATCCGCGCTCGCGAGCGATCGGCCCTAATTGCGGTCGGCCGGGGACAAAAGGGGGGGTGGGTGGGTGGGTGGGGGAAGAGCAATTTTGCAAGTGGGAAACGGGGCCTCGGCGGCCGCGCTGAAAGGGGCTCTTAAAGGCCAGGCCGAGCGCTTAGAAAGCGCCGGCGCGCTCAATTCTTAAAGAGGCGCGCGACGGCGGCACTGGGAGCGGCCTTCAATCCGGCGCTGTTTACGCGTTTGGGTTATTGAGTCGGAGGTGCTCAGCGGGGCCCCCGTCGATGCTGCCGGGAGGAGCCGCACTCGAGGGCCGCCCCGGGCGGTTCCTCGGCGCCGCGCCCCACCACTCTGTCGGTTAATCCGCCGCGGATCAGTGCCGGGGCACGTCTAGTTAGTTTCTTTACACCCCGGGCCCCCGAGGCAAGGGCTTAGCCCTCGGGCTGTATAAGTGCTTCTCCGGAGAATCTGCAGTCGAGCCGGAAGACGAGGCTCCGATGTCGAATGGAACACGCGTCCGCCCTCGTCTCGATGAATTCGACCCTTGTACCGCGCCCTTTCCCTCTATCAACACTCTTCCCTGTATCAGATTGTCGATAGGAAAACACAGCCCGGACAAAACGTTATATGTCCCGGTTGAATTTATTTTGTGGAAATGGCGCGAGCGTGGTCGGAACATTTATTTTAATTCTGCAATTCTGCTAGGAAGCGTTATTAGTGTTTCACCTTTTGAACAATGTGTGCGAATGAAAATAAGTTTATGGCGCTCTTAATTAAATTGCCGCACTCTATTTATTTGATATAAAACAATAAACGGATGGAGAGAATAACGCCCGCGCGCGAGGAGGCCGGGCGGTACAGCGGCAGTAGTAGTAGAAGCAGTCGGCCACTGGTCGGCCACTAAAATTTAATGGCCGACGTAACGCGGCTGTTTATTCCGCGAGTTGTCAGAAGGGAAGGAGTGGGCGAGTGGAAAAGCGCGGCGAACGGGACGCGAGGGCCGCGTTGGAAAGTGGAATCGGCTCGGACGCGCCAAGGAGCTAATTAGAAGGAAAGGGACGGCCGGGCGGTGGCGGCCTCGGGCTCAAAATATTCGCCGCGGCGGACAAAGCGCGGGCGGGGGGAGGGCGATCGGCGGCAATCCGGCCTAATTATTCCTGGGCGCGCGCGGCTCCCGGGCGGAGCGGCGGCGGCGGCGGCGGCGGCTCATCGCGTCGGGATCCGCAGCGGCGGCGGCGGCGTCGGCGGCGTCGGCCTCTGGTCCCGCGGCGCAGTCCATATTTCACTCTCGCCGCCCGGCGCGGCCTCTCTCTCACTTTCATCGCGGCTGTGCGCGCGCGCGCGCCGCCTGAAATTGGGTCAGCGGCGCCGCTGCCGGCGCGGGCGCCGCGGCCGCCGCCGCAAGGAACGGAGGAACGGAGGGGAAGAGGCGCTAAGGAGAAAACGATCAGCAAGGGCCGCCGTTAAAAATAAATGTCGGCCGCGGCGCAATTATTATTAACATGCGCGCGAGTAACCACGCCCTCGCTCGCCGAATGCCGGCCCCGCCGGCCTTTTTCAATTATCCCCTCTCGCGCGCTCCCGAGCTCCGACTACTCTTTTACCCCCGCGCGCTTAATGGGGCGCGAGTCGGCCGCCTCGACGCACCTTTGCCCTAGCCCCCCGCCTCCCCTCCGCCCCCCCACTCGATAATGGCTTTCCCCTGTTTACCTTATCCGGCCAAGCGCCAATTTCCCCGGCCGAGGATTTTCTTTTTTGCCCGGCGCAAGCGACCTAATCGCCGCGAGGCTAATCCGCCGGCCGGATAGTCCGAGTGCCGAAGATCGCTTGCCTCCCCGGGGCGAATTCACACTCGTTTTTTCCTTTACGCGGAAAGCGTGCGCGCCTGAGCAGAAGAACGAGTCTATTATGCGAGCGGACGGCCGCGGCAGTTGGAAAGTGGACACACTCCCCCTGATTTATCCATCGGCCCGACGGCCTTTCACGGACTCGTGGGATGCTGTAACGCGCTGCGATGCAACGTTAAAGGGCGTATCTTGCTTGAACTTGCACGCGTCAATGATTGTATTTAATAGGTTATGCCTTATCGGCGGGTCGGGTATAAATAATCGCGTGGCCCGTCTAGACGCCGACAACAATGTCGATTTAATGGTGATCGATCGGGGGCGCTTGGAGTTTGCCTTGTAAAAGTGACGCGCTCCTTGACGGGGTGCTGGTCGCGTTTGTTCGAAAGAGTCGGCGAGTAAACATCGATAGATCCGTATCCGGCGCGCAGAGAAGGAAGCCGGGGCAAAGTGTCAACTCGATGGCACTTTTATAGCCCGGGGGGAAGGGTCTTAATTTAAAATTTTCAACGTAATCTAACCGCGCGGGGCGCGAACATTAATCTCCCGGGGCTCCCAACAAACGCTTGAAAAATTTACAGCTGCTCGCGCGAGGCACGTCCCATTTCTCGGTGAGTAAGAGCCGGCCGTCCGAGGAGGCCGCCGATACGGGCCCGCCGCGAGCTCGCCGTTATCCGCGGGACGAAGCGGAAAAAATGAAAGAAAAAGGAAAAGAAAGGGTCGCCCTTGTGATTTTTCATTGTGCGCCAAGGAGGCAGCGGGAGGCTCGTTAAGGCGGGGCCGGTTGCGCGCGCCACGCCGATGGGATCGATACAACCCCGGCCCGTCTTCCCCGGCGCCTCCTTTGTCCGGCGGAAGAGCCCGAGTGCACTTTATTAAGTACGATTTATCGACGCGGCGCCCGGCCGCGGGACGCGCGTTTACGAGACACTTGCCGGAGGGAAACGGTCTTTTTCACGGCCGATCCGGCCCGCAGTCGGCGCCTCGCGCTCCGCCGCCCCGCGCGCGGCTAATCGGCGCGATTGCCGCCCGACCTCGGATCCGCGCGCGCTCGGGGGGAAGCCCCGGGCCTTCTTCCCGGGGGGACGCGACGCTTTTTCGGCGGGATCGTTATATTCGCAGCCAGCCGACGTGCGCGCATCGATGCCGAGGAGGGCGGGCCCATTGACTACGCAGGGAAGACCAGCGTCGGGAGGTCGAGGCGACCTCACGCGCCGCTTGGCCCGAAAGCACGCCGCGAAGGGAAAGGGAAAAGAGAAAAAGGAAAAACTTACGCCAGGGGCCCATTAAGCGGTCCGGCCGATCGCGCGCTCCCCCCGCTGGAGATATCGGGCCGTTTGTATTCCGCGACGCGGAAGGGAAAAAAGTGCCGGGCGATTGAAAGCCGGCTTCCTCCGCGGGCGCCTCGTTTGGAAAATACGAGCCGGCGGCCGGGTCGCGCTTTTCGCGCATGGCCGAGTCCGGTTGGCTGTGCCGGGGGACGGGTCTCGTTGCCCCCGAACGGCCGCGATGTCTTCTTCCCCTGTCGCCCGCAGCAGCCGCGGCGTTGGGCCTGGGAGCGCGTTATCTACCTGACGTTTACGATACGCCGCTCGTTATACCGCTTGATACGTGCGCGCGCGCGCATTACTCGTGATTTATAATGTTCCACGGGTACAGTGGCATGATAAATCCCGAAAGAATTTCAATCGAAGGGGAATTTATTGGAATATCCCGCGATGAATATGCGATAATTGATCCCCGGGCGCGTAATTCTTCCCGGGCCGACGGCGCGTGGACCATTTAAAAACAAGCCGGAGCTTGCGGGTGTGTCAACAAAGCCGGGATATCCCCTCTCCCCCGATCCCCGACGTAAATTACTCCCCCCGGCCGCCCAACCCCTGGTATAAATCCTCAAATTTCTCCTTGAATACTTCGATGAACTGCCCTCCTGATCGCAATTTGTAATGTTCGCTAAATAATCCGCGGGCTCTCGGGACGATTAATAAGAATGGAATTTCCTTTTGGATTTTCCACCGTGGAGTTTTCCTCTTTAATCGAAGATCTTTGACGATGGCGGCGCTGCCATCGCGAAATTGCTTATTCCCTTTGCGGGCGGCGGCCCGATATCGGGCATAAATTTATTCCACCCTCGGTACTTTACTTATCGCTTTATTAATCCGGTGCGCTGCATCCATCATCCCGGTGAAAGGTCGGAAGGGGGTTGGGGGGACGCGATTTCTGGAAAGGGCCGAGAATGCGAGATGCTCGTCACCCCTCGATATACCCGCGCGCGCCCGGGTACAATATTTTGCGACAAAAGAGCGGAGGACGGGCCGCCGCGCCTACCGGTGCAGAAAGTGTATCGACCGGGCCGCGCGGCCGCCACCCACCGAGCGAAAATCCTATCCCTTTTCCCCGGCCTCCTTCCCCGGCCGACGATCCCTCAGCCGCGCCGATTTCAATCATCGGCCCGCCACGAGAGCGCGCATTTTTTACCCGCCCCCCCCGAACGTATAAGCCCCTATCAGGCGGAATCCATCCGGCTCCTGCGGCCGCCAAGCTCGATTTGCCCCCGGAGCCCCCGGCCGATTGGTATATTTCGTTCCAATTAAGAGGTCGCGCGTGATTTACCCCAGGAGCAATCGCCGCGGGGATTCCCCCCGCGGCCCGTAAGCCGACTCGGGGCCGAGCTCCTTCCGCGTTTTTAACGTCGGCCGTCTGGACAAACTGCCGGCGTCTGTCCGGGATCGCGTCCGCCTTGCGTCAAGGAGCCGTGAGCGCCGGACGCAGTCGATAAAAGGCGTATTTTTCGCCCGATGGGCGCGCCCGCAGCCCGGCTATACAGGCCGGCTCGTCAAACGCAGGCGGCGCTCAACCTCCCCCCCCCACCGCCTTTTTCATCCGAGTCACTCGCAGACGCCGACTGTCGCGGCACGGATGCGACCGAATAAACTGCCGCGGGTAGAGGGGCAATAAGCCGATCCGCCCTCGATCGTCCTCCTCCCGTGGTGCACACGCGGCCCGGTCTCCCCGATCGCGCTTAGTCCGCGCGAGGAAAAAGTAAGCTCGTTAAACGCTCAGGGGCAACAATGGCCGATTGTGCGAATCCGTGCTCGTGCGGATTTCAATTTTGGCCGCGGGCTTTTCTCCGCCCTCGCGCCGAATAGTATATCCGGCTTTCTGGGCTTCCCGGCGCGCGGCTTCATTAGCCAACTGGCAATTAGAGAATTGCAATTTTATCGCGAGGCGGCCCCTCCCCTCTCCCCGAGCGTAACTTCGAATTCCTTTGTGCCGGTACGCGTGCGCCCGGTCAAAGGTACTTTTTTACACATTTGTCAAGTACAAAAGAGCGGGCGCGATGCGCGCGATGAAAGCGATCCCTTCGTCAAAAATACTGATAGGACGCGGCTTGTGTTCTCCCAATGCCGAGGCCACGCCAGTTTAGTAAAATAACGCCGAAAGACGTCAATGGTGGCGGGCGCGCGGACGGCGCCGCTCAAAAATTCATTTGTTTACGTAGCCAAGCCTGCGGAAAAAACGCGAAGATCCGTGAGGAAATGTTTTGATAATCGAGCGGCGGCGCGCGGGCCTTTGTCCCCCTACCCCCCCGTGCATCGATCGCTTAGGAAATTCCTCAAAAAAAAAAATAAAAAAGATACGCGCCCCACTGACTGAATTCCCCAAGTTGGGTAATCGAGTTCCGAAGAGACTCGATTTTCTCGGTCGGTGGGGAAGCGCCGAGTTTCCCCTGAATGGGCCGCGAGTCTAAAGATCCTGCCCCATTTTGTCGGCGCGGGCTGATTGAGGACGTTGTAGGCTCCGCAGCCGCCTTACTTGGATACGCGCGCGCTTCATGCTCACCGACGGTTATTGCCGTTCTATTATTGACCTCCGATACGCGGCATTCGGGTCGCGGCGCCCCGTGTAAGACGAGGAAATGGAGGCGCGCTAGGCGGACTAGGCCATAGGTCCACGCGCGGACGGCCGCGCAATTTCCCCAGCCGGAGGGGAAAACTTGGACGGCCCGGTCAAAGGACTCTTTTTGTGCTCCCGGCGGCGCTCGATACGTATGTGGCCGGGTGTACGCGGGCGGCCGATTGGCGTAACGCCGTGGCGGAGTGGGGAGGGGGGGGGGGGGGAGGGGGAGAGGGCGACGCGCCTCTGTTGGGCAAAAAAAAACTTGATGAGGATTCGTCCCAGGCCTGACAGATTAGCCTCCTCCGAATTAATGCGCGCCCGCCGGCTGCGGCCTCCTCGGCGACGGCCCTCGATTTTCGTTTTAATAACTCTGGGCTGCCGCAGCCGCGCGACGTTATAAGTAATTATGGCTCGAGCGAGCATTCGGCCTGGGCGGGGCCGAGTTTCCCCCTTTTTTTTTTTTCAAGTGACGGCTAAAGCCTAGTTAGTTGATTAATGTTGCTCGGCCTTTATCAAAGCACTTCCTTTTTTCTCCTGTTTGTGCACTCGGTCGGCTTCCGTGGAGGGGGGGAAAAAAAAGAAAGTTCAATCATTTTAACGAGCTAACAGGGCAAATGTTTTCTCTCGTTGTCTCCATTGCCTGTAATTCTGATAAAAAGCCACTTTAATCCTTTTCGCCTCTGCGGGGAAAAAACGAGTCAAAGGAAAAGTTAAGCGGGCCGCACTTCTTGAAAACTAATAATTAATTTATGCGGGTATTCTTATTCTTCGGGGGTTGTTTAAGAGGAGCGCCTCCGACCGGCAAATTCCTAATTTCGAAAGAATCTTGGCCGGGGGCCGGATCAAGGGACTAACGAGGAAGATATTGCCCCGAGGCCTGGTCGATGCCTGCACTCGCCCAAGTGCAGATCCCCAACAAATGTGCCAACCGTGTTTCTCCCCCATTTACGACGTCGTCAAGTAAACGAGGCGAATTTCAAATTTTATGAAAATTTTTCCCAACTTTCCCGTCCACTCGCGAGATGAATTTCAGGCGTTTGCTTCGGGGCGCAATGTAATAATGAATGCGCCACGCACCACCTTGAAATTTTGATGAAAAGTCTCTCGCGTGTTGGCCCTCGTACAAGGAAATCGGAAATTTATTTAAAGGAGGCGCGCTTCTCCCCTAAGCGAAAACAAAATTGAACCGCGAGTGGAGAAAAGTCCGCCCGGCACAACACGCATCATTTCATAATTGCGCTCAGATGCCATAAAACAATACCCACCGGGTGGACAAACAGGCGGCCGATATTACATATAATAAAGTCCCGAATAAAACTGGCGATGTAATAAACGCAGTTAATGGGGCGGACGGGCATCATTTGAGATTTTTACACCCGCGGCGCGGGGGGCGAGGTCGGTTAATCAGTCGGGCCCTTCACTGCTACCGGCGCCAGAGCAAAAATAGTGCGGCAATATATACCGAGGCCGATAAACACAGAAACATAGATCCGCGGCGTTCCGCCTGGCTGTATAACTGACCGGAGCAGTTACGCGCGTGCGACGCCTGCGCTTTATCGCGCGAAAAAACAGGCGGCGGGCCGCTCGGCCATTGTCCGACGCCGGCGCGTTAAAACACGCTCGGCCTTGGCTCTTTTGCCACGGGGGCCCGGGCGCAGGAGACTCGGTCAGCGGGCGTGACTTTTTGTCGCCGGTCACAGGTGCATCATCGGGCGACAGCGGCGGTCACCTGCGCCTCACCGATGATTATTTAAAGGGCGGCTTTTTACCTCCCAACAGCCGGCTCACAGCGTCCTCATTTTTTTTGGGCGGTGCAGCGCGCCAATCCTATCGCTGGGGGTCGTTCGAAAGTAAAAAGGGGGGAACGCTCGGACTTGTCGTCGTCGAGAGGGCGAGTCTCGCGCGGGGATATCGGATTGTTTGTCGGCCGGGTGATGGCACATCCAACGGCACGCGCGCGCCTGGGCCAACATCCTAAGCAGGCCATTCAGGCCCGCGGGCGGAAAGATAAGAGCGGTGCTTACGGGGCTCTTAAATAAAATGAAAGAGAGGAGGAGCCACAAATCCGGGGGCGCGCGTGCAACAAAGGCGCCCCCGATGAATAATTCCGGCAATAATAAACACTCGGCGCTCCTGCCGGGCGCATAAGATCAATGGGCCCCGGGAAAGATCGCGCGCGCGCGCGCTACCGCGAGTTAATTTGGCCCGGGTTTCGGGGGGCTTTATGTATCGGGGGGAGCGGCCTACGCCGGAAGCGGCTCGGCCCTCTATCCAATATGCATTAACGTTTTTCCCGGGCGCGCGGCGGGGGCCGAGCGCGAGGGGAGCAGCCCGCCGATAATTTCGGGCGGGCTTTGGGGCGCATGCGCCGCTCGGCCTCCTTCCTCTTATCGGCGCGCGGCTTTGTGCGCGCCTGCGATCGGGTAAGTAAGCGAAAAAGGCCGGCGCGCGAGTCTTTACTGGCCGGCGTTCAAGTTAAAAAAAAAAGGGCATCGGCTCGGAACGTTGTTCGGCTCCTAGGGGCACGAGGCACGCGGCCCCGTAGCTGCGGCTTGGCGATTCCGCCCGGGGAATACGGATGGCCGGGAGGAGTTTCAGGGGAAGAAGCGTTTTGCGAGGCTGGGGGAAAAAAACGGACGGGTGCACGCGTGGCCGCGGAGGCCGGCGAAAGGGGAACGAGGCTCGGACGGAAATGCCAGCCACGGCGGCCCGCAGAGGGCCTCGCGCGCCATTGTCTACAAAAATTCCGGGCTGCCTGCCGCCCGTAGACCCAACTTTTTCCCGTTAAATAGGGCGTGAACGGGCAAGTTTCCCTCGCCGCCTCGGCGTCCCCGCCCCCTTTGTGCCCCGGCCAACGGCCCCCACCCCAAAGGTTAATTAAAAGTTCGCGATTCCGGTCACTCGCTCCGGATTGCGGGCGGCGCGGGCGGCCCGGGGGGGGGGCGAGGCCGGGCCTCCGTAAAGAAAAGGGAGCCGCGGGCCGAGGACGGATGCCGCCGCACGCCGCTTAATTAGGATTCTCGCCCGGGCCGCCGTCGCGCCGGGGGCCTAGGAGATTAGGATGCGCGGTGGACCCGCGACGAGGCCGCGCCTCGGCGGCGGCTGCCTCGGCCCGCCCCCGGCCCTCAAGGTCGCCCGCCCCCGCCAGCCGACCGCTGGCCTAGATCGCTCAAAAAAAAAAAAAAAGAAAAAAGATGCCTCCGCCGCTGGCTAACGCGTCCTTCCCCGGCCCTCCGCAGCCTCTGGCCTCCCTCCCACTTTTGGTAATGAGCCGGCTGCGCAGTTCCCGGCCGCACCGCTAAATGCTCGGGGGAGCGAGCATTTGTTTCCCCGGGTGCTCCCGAGGGCCGCGGGGGACCCGCCATCGCCGACTTCCTCGGGCGCGGCTAATCCTTTGTTCCGCTCTCCGAAACGTCTCCTATATACCTAGTTATGCATCGTAACGAAGCGAATCGATCATTTCCGCTAGGTTGGCCGCCCGACTCGCTCGCCACCCTCGTGTCCCCGGAGATAATTTCATTCCGCCCAAGAAATCCCGCCAAGTGGAATGTATTACTGCGGGAAGATAGTGTCAGGCCTAATTTTCCCGCGATCGCCCGCTCTGTAAGATATATCGGGCGTGCATGATTGTACGCAATTGTGCCGCTGCTTGATGAATGGATATACGCGCCCGCGCGCCGGCCAAAGTTTTCAAGGGGGAAAAACCGTGAACGAGACTGACGAGCAGTTACGCCCGCCGTCTCGGGAAGAGCTCCGCTGTATTAAATCGGGGGAGGCTCCGCCAGGGCCGTAGTCAGCCCGACTTCTGCACTGCGTAAGAGGGACGTGTGGCCGCCTAGAGACCCAGTTCCCAAAGCGTCGATCCTCCCGCACCAATTTGACATCTTTCCGAGTACGAGGGCATTACTTAACACCTTCCACCTATGCATATATACGCACACTGCGAGCGCGAGGCTATATTTGCCCGCTCTCCGCTGTTTTTCATCGGCCTTCGTCCCCCGTTAACAGTGCCCTTCGTAAAATAATTAGTTTGCTCGGGCTTACCAACTTTGTTTAACTAGTCGTGTTTAAACAGTTTTACATTGTTTCATTATGTCAAACTTAAAATGATTAAATCACCTTAGACGCATCTTGTTGAATGAACGGCCACTTTGTTCGAGTCTCTCGATAATTATTCCAGAGTACAAGGGGAAGATTGGTTTTTATACGCGCAATCCATTTGATTAAATTTTTACACTTACAAAGAGGAGGGAAGTTGGTGCCGCCTTTTTTTTTTATCTTGCAAGTTGGCTTTTACACGCGATCCCCTTAGAGCAAAGTTACTCTACATTTTCAAGGGGATGAATTAATTGGACAAGTCTAGTGCAAGAAAAGATTTCGCTCGGTTAGAGGAGGCTCTTCACACAACGTATTTTCCGGGCGGTCAAAGTTACATGACTGTGTCGCTGAACCCAATTAAGCCCTCTTTCTCCCCGCAATCGCACATCGGTGTGCTGCGGGCACTCGCGCGTCAGTTTTAAAACAAGAGGCCGCGACAAAAGGAATTCCGAAAAGTCGCCGGCGCCGGGAAATTCCTTCCCGGCCCATACGACCTCGAGAAGAATGACATTTTGACGAATCAAATTGCCGAGCGGCATTAAATCGATAAGGTCCATTTGATTCCTGAAAAGACTATCAAACAATAATTTAGGAACAAAGTAAAGCGGCCTGGGCGCCTGGCGAAATAAATTCCCCGGGACCTTCTGTTCGATTGAAAAAGTGCTCAACTGTTTGAAAAGAAATGGCGGCGGGGGCGGGAGCAGTGGCGGGGCAGGAGGGGGGGGGGGGCTACGTGGGCGCGCTCGGGCGCGCAATCGACGTCCCGGGGAGGAATCAAGTGCACCGGGCGTCCGAAGAAATCCGAGGAGGACTGCGAGCACACAGACTCCATCCGTCGTGAATTGATAAAAGCGAAAACACGGAGGTCGCTCAAAGAACCTCGGCGCTCAAATATTTACTCGGTTCGGGATTCGCCGGCTTCCGAGCCCCGGCCCGGTCCCCGCCGCCCCGCGCCTACAGTCGGCCCCCGCCCGAAAAAGCGTCCCCAAAAAGGGCCGCGGGAGGAAAATAGAGGACACGGGCGGAAAAGCCCGGACGCCGAGAACAATGGCTCGGAGGGGGCGCAGGGGCTGATAATAAAGCCGCTCGCCGGCGGATAAGGTCCGAGTAGGCCCTCGTAAAAGCGCAGTCCGAGTGAGTGATGAGCGCGGCCGCCTCGTCGATGGGCCGGCCCTTCCTCCGCGCAAAAACGCCGGCAAGGCGCCACCGCGGCGCACAACAATGCCCCGGGGGGTCGGCGCGCCGGCGCTCGATGACCTCCCGCCGCCCGGCCCCACAAAGCCCGCCCTGATGACTCGCCCACTCGACTTTACGCGTCCTGCGTAATTACTCCTCCCGCGGCTTCTTATTATCAGCCCCCGGCTCGCGCGGTGACGCTTGGATTTTTCAGGCTGCCCTCCAATTGAAATTCCTCGCCGCTCCGTGTGTTACGCGGAGAGAATAGACTTCCTGCCTAGCATCTCCCTTGGAACGTGGACGGAATCGTAGAGTATCGTTAATGCCGGGCCCTCCCTCTCTCGTTCTCTCGCTCTGAGTTAGGCGTCATTAAAAAATGGCTCTTCCTCGCTCGCGCGGCTGCCGAGCCATCGGGGAGGGCCCCGGAGCGCCATTGCCGTTGGTTCCGGGAAAATGAGCAGATCTCCAGATAAAACAATCGACTGAGTTCCACGCAATTAAGCCTTCCTTTCGAGACCATCGTTATCTGGTCCAGTAAAACATACCGAATTATTTACGCCTTCGTTTATTCGAGTTATCTATAGAATCCTAATTCGCCTCCTCTTCGATAGGCCTCTTATTTTTTACGAACTTCATAAACTCTCGTCGAGTAAAATTCGACAGTGTGGTTGAAATAAGTATCCGCTTGTTGTAGTATCCCATATTGCTACTAATACAAGGTTTTATCGTTCCCTAAATATAGTAGCTACTAAAGTCAGCGAAAATAGCAATTTCCCTGCTTCCATTATCGGATAATTGATTCTTTTTTATTATATGGAACTGGTGAAATCAAATCTCGGTATAGGCTAGAGAGCCGTCTGACCAAACCATTACTTTCTACTTACACTACCCTAACGTTCTTCATGGAAAAATCTTGTACATGCGTTTCGAGGAAGGAGCCATTCTACATATTGATCAAAGCTCGGCATCCTTAGTGCTCGCATAAAAATGCGCACAAATTGGAACGCAAGCAAAAGAAATCGGGACAGATTTTTCGGATAAAAATCATACTTTTCGACAAGAAAATGTTCGCTGCCGAGCAAATAGAAGTCTGGTCGAAAAGAGATCGCATTAATCTTTGCGAAATTGCTCCTCCCTGCGTGGGCGCGCACGAATACAACGCGCAACAGAATGTGAGGCAGTAATTTGATGCCCTGCTACGGGATATTACGAGTTCTAATAACATTAAATTCGCCTTTACAGAAAATGAAACTTTTGACTTAGGAACACATAGTTAAAGGACTTGTCGGCGCGGCGGTTTATGGGACGCTTTACCGGCGCCCGATCAATCCAAAGTTAATTAGTCTAAACTAAATAGAAAGGACCACAGGATACTGAAACTGGAGCGAAGGCCCCCGGCAGGGAAATCAGCAACCTGCAACGAAAGTTCGCACCAGCAAAGGCGCGAGCCGTGGCTCGACATCGGCTGCGGGCGCGGCCCTCCGTCGAAGGCGCTCGAGCGCCTCCTGAGCCAAGCCCCACCCGATAAACCCCGCCGCGAGCACAGATAACAAATGTGCGCGCTCGGCGGGATTTTATTAACCCGAGGAGCGGGCCCGTAAACCCCGGCGACGGTGCGTTTTTGCTCCAGCGAGCGGGGAGCATCGGTCGCTGAGCGCGGGCCTCGACCGATCGGCGACGCGCGCCGGTGCACCGCTTAATTGCGCCCTGCCCCTCGGGATTTACCTGTAGCCGGGTAATTTACCGGCGGGCAGAAAAGACCGGAGCCCGGGGGGCGAGTCGCCGCCGCGGGACAGCTTGACGGATCGCGCCCGGATCGCTCGATCGGTCAAATTCCGCCTGATTAATCATCGGCCCTCGGACGCAGATCCTCGGCGAATAACTGGGTCGTTCGCGGCGCATTGGCCTGGCCCACGGACTCGATCCCCGCCCGCTTTATGCATTTTACATGGCCGGTCTGGAGCGGACGCTGCGAGGCCGGTGGCTGAGTCAATTGTCCCTCCCCTCCGAGGAGACAATTTCCGAAGGGGCCAGGGAGACTATAGGCCGTGGGCGGGGGTCCTTCGAGCTATTGATGCGCGAGCAGAATCGCCAGCCGCGCCCTTTACACTTTGCTAAACAATTCACCGGCTGGGCAACTGGCTCGACTCTTCCGTGTCACCAGCAGGTGCGTCTCTGTGTACGCAGCCGGTGTAGGATAAAGGGTTAACTCAGCGCGCGGCTGCACCAGGCGGTTTTAACGGCGCCCGGCGGCCGCGGGAAAGAGGCGCACGGAAAAACGACCACTTAAACACGCACTTCCTCCCCGCGGCCTCCCCGCTTGAGGCAGCGGCGTCCTACTGTTTCCGGACGCCTGAGCACGAGGCCTTGACATTACCCGGGCAATTAAAAAAGTTAGCCAAAGCCGCTGGACCGCGGGAATAAACTACTTCCCCATGGACCAGCCGTGGGTACTTCGGGACGCCCGCCACCTGTGCCTTTTATTATTTTAACGACAATCTGCTTTCTCCGGCTAACTGCACCTTGCCCTTACCTCCTTTCTTGCGGACTTAGTGTCAACCGCTGTACTTGATCCCCTCCAAAGTCGTTTCAGACTCCGCGACTTGATTGATGAAAGGCACGTTACGATGTCGGTAGAGTTTGACTTTGGTAAGGCCTTAGGCACTATGTCGACATCGAAATTATTAAGAAAAATGACGGAATCGGGGTTCTTCGGTACGCTGCTCGAGTGGACCCGATCTCATTAATTCCCTAGAGATCAGGCAGTTATTGTAGATTGATCAAATAGTTGATTTGAGCCTCCTCCTACGCTCCTCAGATATTGATATTGGGGTCGCGTCTTTTTGCTATTAACCAATAACTTATGACTTAACTTGCTTTAAGTGGGTTCAGGGTTCATATTACATGTGAATGATCTGCAGATCTACTTTAGCCCCTCAAGTATCCCTAAAAAAGACTGAAGAAGGAAAATAAGAAGTTGGCAAACAATGCACGTTATCTGGCTGCCCAGATGGTTATATAAACTGCTGTTAAACTCAAAGTAGGCAAGACCATATGTTATAATTTTCAGTACTTACGAACATTTTCTCAACGGTAGATGGCATTGCACAACTTCCATTTATTTCAATGGTCAAGTTACAATCCGCCGCACGAACGCGACAAAGCATCAAGGTGGTATTAGACGAGAATCTAACTCTTAAACCACATTAATAATAGAATTTCTAACAAAATTAGCTTAGTTCGTCATAGTTTACAGTTGCCGACAGTACCACTGATTCCTGGAATGTCATATTTGACGATGTGGCGATTGAGATCTTAATCCTTACTCATTTTGACTACTGCACTGTAAGACTAGAAAATCTCAATAATCTCGAGATATCTCAGGATATTTTGTATTTAATGTACAGCTATTTTCAAATAATTTGTACAAACACAATAAATACCTAGCTACATTGCGTTATTTGATAATACGATATGATACTCTACTTCAAATTGACTTTTCTCTTTAACTTCTATACACTAAATATAACTGTTAACTTTATAATTTTATACTTTGTTTACTTCACATTTTAGGTCTTCTTTATATACAAATGTTTTGTAACGCGTTTACAAATAAACAATATATTTACTTGTCGAATTGCATTTTCTAACGACTTTTCTCTGCCTCTTTTCATCCCGCAGCCGTACAGTCGACAATACTCGGGCTTCACTCTTCTCTTGTTCCACCAGAGAGCTCTTTGTTCGCTGTCTGCCTGCTTGCTTTTTTTAACAAAATTTTAAAAACGTTTTGAGATCCGCTGAAATTTAAGCAGTACTTGGTTCGCTCTGCTCCTTTATCATAATACAGTCCTATACATCTGTTAAAAATATAGAATTGCGAACGAAGTAGTAATTTTAATAAACAAGAATAAACAGTACTCATTTGTCTATTAAAATTCGTAAATATTGATCGCCTGGGATCACACGAGTTTCGTGATAAATAAGTATACGGAATGTAAATAAATGCTGCTTGAGAAAATTCCAAGAAATTTTACAGTCGGGCAATAGAAAAAGATAGTTCGCAGAATAGGTGAGTGAGTTCATTCGCACCAAATGAAACCGAGTACGTAGGGAATAGAAAGTAAGGGGCGAACTACTTTTCAAGGGAGATCACGTTGACGCAGTACTTACTGTAACCCTCAGTACTGCAGCAGTGATCGACCACATAGTACTAGAAGTAGGTGACGATGTGCACGTGTCGACGTGTACGAAAACACACGTAAGCGGATAAATAATTTTTATCACAAATAATTTGTGAACACGCCATACTTAAATATTTAAGCATGTTAGGGTAGATTGTTTGCGTGTAGCGTTACTAACGAGTTCATTCGACTATCACGCAATGAAATAAACAAAATGTATATAAGTAAACAATTTTGATAAATTAAAAATGTATTAACAAAGGCAAAGTGATCTACTCGAGTGCGTATATCATACATGATCAGATCGAGAGTTTTGAGAGCGCTTTCGTTGATTGGTAGGAGCATTTAGCAGAATATATCTGAACGCGAAATGAAATGGTAGAAAATACTTATTATTTGATTATCGGAATTTTTATCTGTTCGTATAAAGCGCACAAACATTTTTCGGGTTTATTTTTTATTTTAGAATGACTGCCGGGAAGTGCAGTTCTCGGAATCGTAACCTACATTTTATGTATAATATTAAAATAGTTTGGAGCTTTTTCTCTCAATTTTACCATCTAAACTATAAATATTTTTAGTGCAGCGGAGTGGCCATTCGGATTCGAATGTGCCCCTAACAGAAATCGCTGCACAAAAGTCAATACTTTATTTTGCCTAGGACAAATTCTGGGAAGTCCTGCTCGGAGAAATCGATCGCTGCGGCGGCGCGGCATAAGTATACACCGTCGCCTTTGTCAGATCGGCGTAACGTAATCAAATCAAATAGAATCGCGTCAATACAGGGCGAGGCAGAGGCAGGTCGGCTCGACGGCGCGGAGCCTCCCGAGCGCCACTTGATCCACGGCAAATCCCCGGAAACAATTGCTTATCAGGGTGGATCTTACTCGGGTGATACATTAGCGCCCGGAAAGAGCCCTAAAAATCCAGAGGCGAGCATCCGCTATTGGATCAGCGGGAGATCGATGCTCGTCCCCCCGCCAAGCTAATAAAAACGAGGAGCGATTCCGAGAGATCCCAGCGTGGAATTCGTTTGTTTACCGGGGCGCGCGCTCGGTGCAGCCGGCACGCGGGGCGGCGGGATTTCCGCCGCCGGAGGATAGGGGCCCCGCCTATCGGGGGAGGGAGTCTCGCGAGCGCCATTGCGGCCCCGGGCGCGCCAAAGGGGGCGACCCGCCCACCCACCCACCCACCCCCTGCCGCCCTCCCTCCCCCCTCGAAAAAAGGAGCGCGGCTTTGTTCCTTGGGCGCGTATTATTCCCGCGTCGCTCCCGCCCCCACGTCTCTCTCCGAGGGACACATTTTTCCTGCGCCCACCCCCTGCTTTTTGCAGCCACCTTTATTACTCGGAGGGGGCGGTGGCGATCTCCTCGGCAATGGACTCGTCCCTCTCCTTCGAGGGCCGCCCGAGCTGACGCGCTCTCTTGTCGCGGCAAAAAGTGACCGTTTAATTAGGCAGCCAACGCCCGTCCCGCTCGCCCGCTCACTCGCACCCTCGGCTGCGGAAGTACGGAAGCTGCGGCGTAAGGCCAGCGCCTCCGGCCTTTTGCAGCTGCTCTCGGATTAAAAATTTTCATTTTAGTTTCGTCGGTCTTTTAGCCAAATGATGATTTTGCTCTGACTGCGAGTCATTGCGTTACTTGTGCGACGTGGGTTTACTCGTAAATAGGCGCTCAATAGAAGCGTACAGTTCTCATAGCAGAGTATCCCTATAAATAGGGTGGATAAAAGATTACCTTGGTCATTGTTGTAAGTGGGCGCAAATTTAAAAAAATGCTTTCAACAAGACAACATTGGAATTAAAAATGTAAATAATAAAGAACCACTTTTTTTATTAGGTGTACTTTGCTTAGTACATATTAAATTTCAAATTTTTTTTATATGCATGTATAATTTTGATTTAATAAGGAATAAAAAATTAGAAAGGAGCTGTAAAACACATTAATTTGATAATAAAAATTAGTTCTAGCTCTAAAAATGAATATTACCATAGTTCTATACTTATATTACCTGCATATTATTACCCAGGTAGTATTAAAAGCTTTCTAAAGGAGGACGTCCACAATCCTCGATATATAGGGCTTTTCCCTCATAGACTTAAACCTATTAAATCTATATCGTAAAATAGAATGGGTTTCCGCAAAGGATTCCATTGGTAATGAGTAAAGTATTAATAATTGGAAAATGCAGCTATAAAACAACTGTATGAGTTCAAAATGGGCATTAATTGGTCGTTAAAAGTGTTTGTTACCTCCATTACATTTTACCCAGTAATAAAAATAATAAACCTAATGCTTTTAACAATAAAATTTCTCAGAAAGTATATTATAGAAAATGCGACTCTAAATTAGCACAATAAAACAATATTTAAGTAATGGTTCGCGCTTTTAAACACATTACCTCTTAAAAATCAAAATAGTGTGTGTGCCATTACCGTGATTCAGTTTTGTTTCATATTATGAGAAATATACATTTGTATTAATGAAAGCTGAAAGAAAAAGGTACATTAGTAACAACAAACAACAATAATATGTGATTTACGCTATTTACAAGGATACAACAAAACTTTACAAGATGCAAAATATTGCAGCAAATGGAGAAAGCTGAAAAGGTTGAAAGCGAGTAAACAGCCTACTGGGCGCGAGAAACTATTCCTAGAGTCATTAGTCCACTCCACCTCTCTTGAGTGTTTTGAAGAAGCACGAAAAAGAAAAAGAAGAGCAAGGAGAGAAAAAGGTGAAGGAGAGCGTCGGGGGAAAACAGAAACGATTAGATGCTCTCATACGGAAAATGTCCAAACTATGAATGGCGAGGGGACGGCATGCAAATTAAAGAAGAAGGTACGAAGAGAGGGGGAGGCAAAGGACAGAGGCAGCGGCTTGTTCCTTCCGTTCCGCTCTCCGTGGCGGTCTTCCGGATATTCGGATTAGCGGCGGCCTCTCCCCTGCCCCCTCGTACCAAGTTCCTCCGCTCGTTCCCAGCACGCGCCGCGAGCACCGCACGAGCTTTCGACCGGCCTACGAAATCGAGCCTATGTCGTCCTTTTTCCGACTGCCATCGCCTGGCAAGATCGCGTTAACCGAGTAACGGCTGTCTCGCCCGTTTGCAGTTACAGCTGAGAATCTCGAGACACGGTGCACCGGATCCGAGGCCGAATCCCGACATTTCCCGTTCGGTTTATGTTGACGCCGGGAGTATCGCGCGATCTTGAGAAATAGGAGTTTCGGAATAATATTGATACGTCGCTGCTGGTGCTGCTGCTCTCCGGGTATCTGACAGCTTTTCGAGAAAAGCGGTCCGACTCTTCCATATCATCCATTTTTGTCTTGGATTTTATTCCAAGTATGAAAATACTCTTGGCATGTGAAGTATATGCTTAAAATGGAAGAGGATTATATGGCGTACACACGCGCGAATCCGTGCAAGTAGAAATAGCTAGGCAACTGCTAGCCAAACGCGGAAATCCTCGTAATGCTTTTCCGCGAGCATCGCTTGCACGCTCTTCCTAATAATGATGATAGCAAATATGTACACGGAATTTACACGTAAATCGTTCCAATATAACAGGATGATTACGTCGGAGCTTACTCAAGCAACAAATATACTGTGAACGGCGCAAGTTTCATAACATTAAATAACGTTGTAAAAACCGCTTTGATCGTAAGATTTTGTCGTCGACAATCTAAATCGTCGAGTATGTACAGCCGTTACACGAGGCGAACCGAAAGCTCGCGATTTGGGGACGCAATTTCATGCATTCGAGTCCCCGATCTCCTATTCTCTTTCAATATATATACATATACTTACACACGTACGCTGGTATGTACGTACACGTGTGCATGCACATAGACGTACATATAGAAAGATCTAATTTGCAAGGAAGTCGGTCACGTCAGAGCAGCTGGGAACGCGCAGCGGAAATCTATACGGGCACACTAGCATGCAGAGCAGATCGTTTATAGAAAATGATTTATTCGATTGTTTTAGGAGCAGTGGTTTTACCATACGAGGAGCAAGTAGAGCATGTATACGTATACGTGGGCTTGTACGCCTATGCACGTGCATGCGCGGACACACACGCACGTGCACGCGCGCACATGCACGGTAAGAAATAGTCAAGGAGGCCCGGCTGGGGCGCGGGTAGGTAGTGCATGTGTCCCGGAGTGTCTTATTGCCCGCTGGTCCTGCCCGATCCTCCCTCCCTTTGGCCCGCTCTTCTCTCTCTCTCTCTCTCTCTCTCTCTCCCCCTCCGTGGCAGCGCGCAGCCCCGGGGCAAAAACAAGTGGAGAGGGCCGGGGGCGTCTCCCCGCGGCCCCGAAACCAAGCTGACCCCCAGGGCGGCCCCGGCAGCTGCACTCGTTTAATCGCTTCCGGCCGCATCCCCGCGCGGTGGGTGTGTCGCGGCGGGTGCGGTCGCTCGTCCCGCGGCGACACTCGATCGGCCGGCCGTCGTCGGCTCGCGCGCCGGATCGATGGCCCCGCGCGCCCCTCTGTTTGGCAAGGTGCTTTTATTTTGATGGCCCTCGCAGTCGGGGCGAGTGACGGGCGGCCCGTCAACCGGCGCTCGTCCGCCGCACGCGCGTCTTTTTCCGGGCCGCGCGGGTGGTTGGGTGGGGGGGGGGGGCCTCGGATTAGCCGGCGGAGCCACGAGGTTTCACGAGGGCGCCGGCGGGAGAAATATCGGCTTGGCGCCTTTGGAGGCCGCGGGTCCGCTTTGATTTCGGCCCGCCACCGCGGAACGAGGGGCGCGGATGCCGGTGGCGGGCGAAAATCGAAGCCGGGCTGGGCTCCGGATTAGCGCTTATCAGCAGGCATATTGGATGTAATTTGGCCATACGTACCGGGCGATCGAGGTGACAAAGTGTCCCTCTTTTGCGGTCTAGACTACATTAGCGGCATTGGCTCGTGAGTTCCAGAGGCGGTTATAGAGGCGGTGCAGAGCGGCGCGCTCGATGCGGCTGGCGCTAATCTATGCGGATATGCGTTATGCACAGTATGCGGAGGGGGGGATCGTCTAAGCCGGCGGGAAATCGGGATGGAAAGAGCTCGAGCACGACAATTATTCGCAGGGCAGGTGCCGCGTACGTGAGCCCCCGGCAAGATGAAAGTCTGGCGCGCAGGAATGCGGCCGCGGCGGCGGCGGTGGCGGCGGCCAACTCCGAAAATTCCTTGGGTCAAAGGATGCGCCGGTGGGCGGCGCCCCTAAAACCCGGAGACGTACGAGCCGCGGGCGTATTTCCTAATGTAAAAGTCCCCGGCGACGGGCCTGAGCCGGCGGCCGGGGCTGCGCCGGCGCCCTTCCATAATTCAAAATGCGGAGGATCGCGCCGGAAAGCCCTGTGTACGTGCCGGGCGGCGGCCACGCCCCTGGCGCACTCTGGGGCCGCGGGTGGCCCTCGCTGAGTTACGGCTTTGCGGCGCCTCGGGTTTTTCCCCCGCGCGGCGGATAAGAGGCCCGGCGGGGAGGCGGTCCACGCGCCGGCCCCGACGATTATTTCGCGGGTCGGAAAAGCCGGGGCCGCGCGGCGCCGGGCCAACTTGTAAGTCGGCCGCGTGTAACCCGAGCCGCTCCCGCGACGCCGCTAACTAACTCGAAACTGCGCGAATTCGGCCGGCTGCCGGGGCGCCTCGGGAATAAACAATTTATAATCCAATAACAATAGGTAATCCAACTGGGACTTTGTCTAAGTGTAAAGTACGGGGCCGCGGGCCGCGGGCAGCCGCCCATTAGATTGCCGGCCGGGCCAACTTGCCGCGCGCACATTCGGGGCACGAATTCCGCGATCCGGCCTCATGTAAATCTCCTTAATTTGCAACGCGATCCGCGAGCCCCGGCGCCCTTCGCCCCTTCGCCCCTTCGCCCGGTGCAGCCCCCCAGGCCCCCCGACCGCCGCGGAAAAATAACCCACGGCCAAGTTCCGATAGAGCGCCGGGGCCAAGTTCGGCGGGCGGCTCCCCTATCGCCGCGATCCGTTTGAACAAAGGCGCGCGGCCCCGAGGCGCGGCTCCCCGTGTAACCCCGCGGATTCGGGTCCGCGGGCGGCCGGGAGGTTTTTGGGTAATTGCTGGGCGGGCGCGCGGCCCCGGGGAAAAAGACGCGGCCCCGGGGCCAAATCCGCGCGCGGCTCACGGTCTGCGGATGTTTCGCCGGGTCGATGCTCCGGCGTATTGCGGTCGCGGGCGGTATGCGGGCCGCCGCCCGGGCGGGATGCTGCGCGCGGGCCTCGCCACCCGGCGCGCGCCAGATCTCGGCCGGGAATGCGACCCGCCCCCGCGGCTACGGGCCTAATTGCGAGCTTGCGCGACTGCGCGCGCGGCCCGTCATTACTCGGATTACCGGGCTATCGGCGGCTCGGCGCCCGGCCCCCGCGGAAGAAAGCCGCGCGGCTCGGATGCGCGCGTCCGCCCTCTTATTAGCATAGTCTGCGCCTCTGGGCCCGCGGCCATTGTGTGTATCGAGGCTTTCAATCAAACGGCCGCCGGGTTACAGGACCCCCGGCCCCCGGCTTTCCTGGCACTGCCGCGCGCTCATTTGGCACACTCGATTTTTCGTCTCGGCCCGCTTTCATAATGGCCTTTGTCTCGCCTCAATGGCCCAACCTGGTTATTCCCCGCTCCCGGCCCTTCTCTAATCTGCCTCTTCTGCCTCGAATGTCAATGCTGCTGCTGCTGCTGCTGCTGGTGCTGCTGGTGCTGCTGGGCTGCGGTGACGCCCCAGCCCCCGGCCGGACAAAGTACCGCCCCGAAGGGCCTGCTTTACGAATCCGACTTTTCTGTAAGCCCACCGCTCGAACGGCTCTCAAGGCACCGCGGCAATTTTTTCTTGTCCCCCGCGCGCTACAAGAATCAATTCCAATTTCACCTGGAGGAGATCACGATATACATTACAAAGAAGATGACAAAGAAATCGATAGATATTATCAGGTTGAGGCGCTTTCCTCCAAGCCAAGTCCTTCAAAAGCAATTGATCCTCCCAAAGTTAAGAGGATGCCAAAAGTCCGCTGCAGTGCCAATAACCCACCTTATGCTATCGAGTTTTAGGATTAACCTCGCTATTATTTTTGCCCCTTTCTGCCCATTCATTTTTATATTACAACAATATTTTACTTTGTTCGTCTATTGGTATGAATTACTCGAATAAATGAGTGATAAATCACTTTAATCGTCGCATTACTTTTATCTCCCTAGACAGATCTGGCATTTGCAAAGTTTCGTACCGTTCTCTTGCTAGACTTTTTTTTTTAATTTTAATCTCGATATATTAGCCCCTGGCAAGACTATGCTAATTATTTTAATGTTGATCTCTTGTCATATTAACAATTGACTGCCGGTAAAGGTCTCGCTGTATCCATACAAATTGAATTTAGCAGTAATTATGAATTTATATAAAAGTATTAAGTATTCTAACTGATATGATATTCAATTTAATTAAATCTATAATGTGCATATTTCAATTTTTATTCATAAACTCTAATGATAAACTTTAATTGAATAATAAATACTTAAACAATGCTCTTCTTTCAAAAGTCATACGCAATAGGCTTTTGTTTGATAAATTTCATTCATGAAAAATAAAAATTCCAAGGTTTTCACCCCTTATAACGGCCCTTAATAAGACTATATGAAATATGCAAATGTAATAGAATTCCTTAGAATTGTCCACGTAATTTGGATTTCAGTTTAAATTGCTCGATTTTTCTTCATGAATAAATATAAAGTTGTGTGCAAAACGTTTTGATAAAACTAAAAAGACAGGTAATTATAGAGCTTGACGGAAGAGTGTAATTTTCATACTTTGAAAAACGTTACGTCAGATCGAATATTACACCAAACATTTTTCCAATATACTCGAGTAAAATGTACCTTGAAATGTACGTCGTATATAAAAACATTGGAACTTACCGGTACATGCATTATGTTTTACAAGCCATTAACGCGATAAATATGGCATTGGTTTTATCTTTCACGAGTGAAGCATCAAGTATGGGAATCCATAAATATTTGTATGGATACAGCGATAAACTCTAAAACTTAACGAGGAATAAGATTGGCATATTTGATCCGGCACCGCTGGCGTTTACAACGAAAGAGAACTGGGCGGGCGAAGATCGGATATTACGTTGTTCAGGCGGGGATGATTATCTTTCAAGATGCTGGCATGGCTCACGTATTGGGCACGTTTACACTGTTTGCTCCCCGCGAAACTTCCTACTACGATTTACTTGCAGAGTTCGCTTGTCAAGCGACATACAATTCGCTACTTGATTCGAGAGCATTTCTAATGCGCATACACCGTTACAGTCATTCGTTGGCAGTTGTTTGTCGAGTCAGAGCGTGGGTATCGTTATAAAGTGTATAAAGAAAATCTCAAAAGGCTTTCTTGCACGAGGGTGAGTGATAAAATCCAAGCAGAAAAGTAACGCGATTACAACTATATAGTAAATGTACAATTAGAAGGTACCAAAGTGATTTTGATATGCAATATGTAAATATATTTGGAATGAGGCAGTCGAGTGAATTCTGCAAGGGTAGAGAGTGCAAAAGTAATCAATGAAAACAACCAAGTAGCTCAAAGAGACCTTACAAATGATACGCAGGTGCAGTGCGAAAAAATGCGAATAGGGACGAGGCCTGTTAGCAGCGAGCGCGAATCGCCTTCATTCACCCCGCAACTTGCGCCTATATTGGCAGACGCGGCGCGAGTTGCGGGTTAGTCGCCGTGACGCCGGGCTTAAGTATTTACTGATTAGACCCGATCCGCCGGTCAAAGCCTGTGCAATCGGACGCAAAAACGCTCTCTTTGGTGGGCCGGGCCGGTGCAAACGGAAGCGCGCGGGCCAACAAGTCCGACAATGGGACTCGCGTGCACGCGACGCACCGGCAGTCGCGGTATTATTTTAATATTTGGCCGGTTACAAACGAGGCGTTTGCCAACTACGGCCGGGGAGGCGCGCGAGATTATTGACCGCGGTAGGCGCGACCCTCGATTCCGAGGGAGGCACGCGAATAATCACTTGGCCGGGGAACAATGCGGCTTTGATCGGCGAGTCGGGCTAACGCGCTCGCGCCGCGCCCGCGCCTCGCCCACCTACGGCGATATATAATCAGTCAAGAAGTTAGGTGGAGCCGTGCGCGCGAGTGTGCCAGTAAACAAACGCTTCTACCAACAGAGAGAGAGAGAGAGAGTAGAGCGGGGACTAGCCCGAGAGAGAGGAAGAGAGAAAGAGCAAGTGCGCGCGGCTGTGTATGTCGTCTCGGGGCGGGAGGAGGACGGGCAAATTGATAAAGAATCAAAAGCTGGGCGACGCCGCCCTCGACCGACGAGTAATCAATCGTCCTTTGACGCCGTCCCCGGTTGGGAGGCGCAAGCAAAATGGCCCGCGGCCGGCCTAATCCGCGGGAAATCGGCGACGTCGCGTGCGGCTCGAGTCGCGAGGGCCCGCGTGTCGCGTTCGCTTTGGTTCAGGGGACCCGCGCGGCTTTGGGCCAGCGAGGCCAAGGAGAGGGCGCCAGGTGGATTATCGACAGCCTGGGAAATTGGGCTTAATTAATGATAAGTGAACTGTGATTTATGCCGCGGGCGCTGTTTACAGGGGCGATAATATTAGATACTTAATAGATCAGCGCTCTGCTTTGACATTGATCAAATTAAATGGCGCAGTTGCGAGTCCCGCGGCACCGGGCGCCAAACTTCGTTTTGCCGCTGATTAATTCGAATAAATTAACGGTTCCGGGGGCCGAGGGCCACTGTTCGTTTCGAAATCCCGCGGTTAATTCTATTTGCCCGAGTTTTCAGCGTCGCCCTATATCGATTATCTCATTTCCATGCGCGGCGCGCGCCAGGAGGAACGAGATTTCATTCTAAAATCGCGCTGCTTCCTGTTGTTGAAGTGCCGCTAATGCATTTTCCGTACACGCGCCGGGGCTACGGCGCGGGGTGCGGGCGCAATTTCACAGATGAAGACGCTTTTCATCGAACGAGATTGCCGATGCTCTATTATTCCCGAAAGAAAATTCCGGGCGGAGTAAGCGGCCCGATCAAAGTCCCCGAAGAAATACACTTGTTTCGAACTATCGCGAAAAGTCTTTTCCCGGTGCATCGGAATAATTGCGGACGGCGTCAGTTGCGCGAGTGCTTTTCGATGGGGATAAGTGCGGAGGGCGGGGGCGCAGCTATCGGGCGGCAAGTGGCAGGGGCCGGCAATCAAACTGAAGACTGCAGGGAGAAAATGCGCTTCGGCGGGACTGGCGCAGGGAGGAAAAACCGGGGAGAATAAAGAATTGGGAGGGGTTTGTGTGTGTGCGGGTGTGCGGGTGTGCGGTGCGTCTCTTATATACATCGTACATGCTTTGATCGCTCCTTGTTTCTTGCTTTCTCTCATTGACCAAACAAGCGGCGTAAAGACTGTCAAGCTTCGCAAGATCTCTTGCTTTTTATTTTTTTTTTTTTTGTTTCTCTGTTACGGTGTCAAACTTACAACGTCAATAATTTGCATAAGCGTAAGGCCGAAGCTCAGCTGTAGGGGTTCGGACTCGTTTTGGACCGGGCGCTCCAGCACGTTGTACGATTCCAGCAGGTCGTTTAGCAGCTTCTTCTCGTGTAAGCCGCCACTTACCAGCCCTGACCGAATTTCATTCACATCTCAATTTATTCGCTCACTGGCTCCCTCGCATACATGCCCCCCCTTCCCCAGCTGTCCCACAGTCCAAGCCGTCGATTCGCGGTGGCGGGGCCGCGGCCTGCGTCTCCCGGTGGGGCTCCCCCCTTCGAGGCCGACTTCGAAAAACTCTCCTCGCCCGGGGCTTCTTCCCAAACGCGCCCCCGGCAGTGATTGTCGACCCGGGAGCGACGCCGTTCGCGCGGCCGTGACACGGGCGGAATTAATTCGGTGCGCCGCTCGCCTACTCCTCTCGGGTAGTCCGCGCTTTCCTTTAATTGCCGCGCGGCGCAGGGCCGCGGCCGGATTCGGACTCGTCCCCGGCGGCCGGGTCGACGCCCCGGGAAATATTTACCCCGAGCGCGAGGTCGCTTTAATGAAAGCACGCGTACGGGGGATATTTTTACGTCGCGCGCCGGCTTGACGAATGAGGATGCATTGCAGCCGCGGCCTCGCGTCCGTAAACTATTGTCCTTTTTCTTGCTTGTAACGCGTGTAGCCCGGCGCTGCGCGATCGCATCGTGACGATGTTGTTCCCCGGCTATCCGTTACGATATAGTGTCCTGGAAAAATTGCTTAAGTGCAAACCCCCTGTCTGTGTAATATACGCGGCCCTAACATTCTTTTAAAAATATGACGCAGTCGCATCGGAAAAAAGTACCTCTTTACAAGTTTCTTGGTTCGTCTAGAACAATGAATTTTTACGGTAAAAGCATTGCGCAATTTCGTATAGCTGTACATAGGGATTCAACATTTCTTTGACCTATTTTCATGCGTGGCTAGTTACTGAGGGAATTCCTTTTTAATGATACCATTTTGCAGCAGTTGGAGCAATTACCTTTTTTCCACTTCTTGGAACAAAATTTAAGTTCTACGATAAAATACAGTTTAAGTAAGATTTTTTTGCGATTTTTGAATTCAAACCTAATTACAAATAGATAATTTTTCTCCGATACTAAAATTATTTGTTTAACTTTCATACGAACTATAAACCACACCACTTTCAGAGAAACTACTTTAGAGTTTTTAAACGGTTTATCTCTAGATTACCAGTTTTTGATCTCCTACTCATAATTATTTAAAAGTTGTAAAGTTAAACAGAAGTTTATGCATTAGTTACTTCACGTTTTAAAATATCTACCCTATCTTCGATAATTATTATTACGTTTATAGGTCAACTTTAAAAGAATTAGGGCCCCATTTCATTAACACATTGACCAAAGGATAGTCAAATTTTTTCAGGATATCATTATTTCAAAAACCGATTATCTTGCTACGGAAAAGCATATTTGAATTTACAATATAATTTTTCTAAAAACATATCTGTCTACGGTGCTCAGCTTTAACGCTCCTATATAAGCATACACTAAATATTTTTCCTCGATCTAAGGATCCTGAGAACCTGTCAGAGTTTACTGATTTCCATACATATGAAGAATATTTACATGAAAATGTCAAAGTTCAGGAAATGAAGTCAGGCCCTGGAGCCACTTTTGCATTGTATTAAATCTTGAAATACTTTGGAACGCCTCTACAGTAATAAATATCTAAAAGTAAGAAACAAACTGCCGCACGAGCTGGCAAACAAGTTCCCGGGCACAGGCCAACTGCTTAAGGCGCACCGGAAGCCGTGGCTCTCTTATTGTCCACGGAGTTCCGTTCAAATTAAGCGAGCTCCGAGATAATTAAATCCCCTTGTAATTGAAGGACTTGGATGCCCCAGCCTCCGAGCCGGCATTCGCGCATCAAGCAACCCTATCGATCGGTCTCAGGGCGCAAAGTACAATGCAGTCGGTGAAATCGAGCGACGGGGCGGGTACAGGAGCCCGCATGAGAGCGGCCCGCTGAGTCTGCCACGCGAGGGTCGCTCCTCGGCTATCGTCGCCACGAGCGCGCGCGCACCCAAGGCAACACGAGAGGGCCTCGGCAATCACAATTACCACCTCGGCCCGCTTCAGAAATACCGCTATATGTTCGCGGCAAAATTATTTGCCCACGTTTTTATTTTGTTCTCAATGACGCAGACGTTGCACAAGTACAGGATGAACAGGGCGACTAATACTAATTCTTTGATTTTTGCATGATAATGCATGATGTAATAGTGAATCATATGCTTCAAAGGCATAAGTTATCAAGCGTAAGCAAAAGTTGTAGCAAACTTTTTGAAATATCGGCTTCGCCTAGTGGTGACGATGGTTTATAGACTCGACAATATATACAGCTTGATAAATTTACGAGTTTTTCGCGCGCTCACGTGGCATTGAAAATTGTTGGAATGGCGTTTTTTTTTTTACTTGTGCGTAATACGAAAGAACTTAGCGGTCTAGGCCGAGTGCAAAAAAAAAAATATAAAAATATTTTTGATACTCGCAAAGGAATAACCTATTTACAATAAATAAAGCCCAAGCTTATAGATGCCGCGTAGGAGGAAAAAGCAGGCGAAAATTTTGCCGACGGACGCGCTCGGCCATCACCGGGCGGTTATATGGCCGGTCGAGCCCAGCCGCGCGCCTGCATTCGGGCGAGCCGTTCTTCGCGGCCGAGGCCGGCGGGTAGCCGATCGGCCAATGTCCCTCCGGTGCTTGGAGCCCCTCCCACGAGAGCCTCGCCGACTCTCTCTGGGAATACTCCCAAAATACAAACGGGCCATTGGCTCAACTGCGGGGGAGTTTCGCCCGACTTTTTGGCGCTCGCTCTTTTATTTTTTCCACCGCTTGTTTCGCCGACAATTCGGATTCCGGAAATTTATTGAAACGAAATATACACAGTGATTTATATCCTAGGGAAAGTTTAAGCCCCCCCCTCCACCGCTGCGATGTAAAATTGTTACTCGGACGCCCGCGGTCCAACTTTGAATTGCTTGTCTTCTTTCCCCTTTATGGCGTTGCTCAAATCCGGGGGCTTAAAGGAGACTACAGGTGAAAAGGAACGCGTTGCATTAAAAAGCCGTAATTCTAGGACACGTATTAAAATCCCTCCTTTGACGATGTACTTTTGGCGCGCGCGCGCGCGCGTCGCGGTCCAGCGGCTCGGGCGCGTATACACGGGAGGGTTTTACCAACCGCGCGCGATATTACCACATTTTCCATTCGCCTTCGTTGTTAATAACAAATCGCTAATTGCAGGTAGAACAGCGCATTTAATTAAAAAATACGGAACAATGGGCGCTGCAGCGGCGCCACGGCTTTACTTTTTTTTTCCCCCGTCGAATCGCGCCGCGGCCAGTCAATCGGGGCAAAAACCATACCGGCGAGTTTTAATTAATTATTTCGGCTCCGCGGGGAACGCAGCCGACGCGCGGCTGCGAAACAGCTAGGCCATTCTAATTACCGATTCGTGCCTTTTATCCGGCCAATAATTAGCGCTGCACTCGCGGCAAATCTTTAACTCGTTAACGCCAGCGCAGCGATAATTGACCAGGCAATGCATATGCGCCTACCGGCAGATGTAAAAAAAAAATGCCGCCCGGCTACAAGCCGGCCGACGGGGTGGGGAAGCGGTGAAAAAGCCCGTGGCCAAAGGGGCGCAATTAAAAATCAATCTCTAGCCGGGCTAATAACTAATTGCGCTGGAGAGCAATCGGCCGGGCCGCCGGCGAACACATCCGCGCCTTTTTTTTTTCTTCCCCGAGGGCTGAAGTTTCGCGAACGCGCCGAGCGGAAGCGAGGGCCGGGGGAAAAAAGCCGGCGGCCTCGCCGGGGGAAAAGCGCCGAGGAAAACGCGACTCTTAATAAACTCAAGCGCGAAAGCTAATTTGCGCGGGGGAGCCGATAGACGCGGCGAGGTTATGTTCGCCCCGACGTCCTCGGCGGGCTTTTTGCGCCGGCGTCGGTCCCCCGTACAGCCGACTCGTCACTTTTTACGCGGCGCGGCCATAGGCCCAGCCGGACTTCGGCCCGGGTGTTATCGCGCGCCCCTCACCGGCTTAAAACCCATTGGCCCGGGGCTTTTTCACGGCAGCTTTGGGTAATGCCGCGGCTTTAGCCGTCCCCTCAATTAGGGCCACTAGCTCTTGCTAGTCGAGCCCTGGTCGGCGGTGCACGCGCGGGCACACGTTACGCGCCCTTCGATCCTCGTCGCCGCAGTCTTTCTACATCCGGGGGGGGGAGGCTCATTGGCTGACTGACTAAGTCACTTTACCGACCCAGTAAACCCCCTCTGCGGCTGGAATCGTGGGGCGCGCGAACATGTTGCTCGGCCGGCTCAGAGGAATCCGCTGGCATTCGGGGCCGATATATACTCCGGGGCTGCGGAGGGGCATTCCAGTCGATATTAAACATCGAAGACTCGTAAAGGCTAATGGGCGTGGGGGCGAAAAGATATTTAGGAAGTTTTAATCAAGCCGCGCGCGAGCCCGGGGCTAAACAGCCGAATAAGTCGGCCGAGCCCGGTGACACTTTATTAGCGCGGGCGGACGCGGCCGGGCTGCGTGGGGAAGTTTGGAATAACGCCGGATCTCAGATCCCCGGCCGTTATATGCACTCATTTAAGTTTATATCGTTCGGGGCGGGAAAAGAATTTGGCGCGGGCCGGTTAATTTGCTGGGGCCGACGGGCAGCGGCGACGCGGCAGTGTTTCACAATGTCCCCAAGTTCCGCGGGCCGTCTTCTCGAACGCGCGAGGCGAATAATCTCGCGCGTCGCATTAAAATAACGGAATATTTGAAAAGGCCGGCGCTCCGGCTAAATGGAATGGAAGCGCGCCGCGCGAGCCAACTCGGCAAACTTTGTTTACGCGCAGTCGCTCTCCGGGAAGAGTGGCTCGAAGAGAGGAAAAAAAAAACCAAAAAAAAAAAATTAAAAAAAAAGCAACAAGAAGCGCCCTGGCGCAGCCGCAAACTCGGGGACTCGGGGACAAGAGCCGCGGCGCTAACGACCATCGGGCCCTCCCCCGAAAGCCGAGTCGCAGCGCTTGAAAAAGCGGCCGGGCCCGGGAAGTTTGGCACAGTTCCGCGCGCGGGGGCAGCTCTGACCTAGTGCGCGATTATCGATTGGCATCGCGCCGCTTAGCTTTTGGCAGGGCGCGCGGCCGGCTCCCGGCGCTCGGCGTCCTGCACCCTTGGATCCCGCGGCCCTAATTAGGGCGCGCGCCCCCGGGGGCCTTTTTATGTTATTTTTTTTTTTCTTTTTTTTTTTATTCTAAAGGAGCGCCGCTCGCCCGGCGTCAAAAGATGCGCGCGGTAATTGCGAGCGAGGCACTCGGGCGGCGCGTCGGCCCCGGTTATACCTCGGGCCGGCCGCGACCTCCCCGGCAAATTTATTTACGGCCGCGCGGCTCGCGCGTTATTTAACGGCCCGCCGCGGCGGCCTTCCCCCCGGTCTCCACCCCGGCGGCCTCTGCAAACTGGGTGGAAAAAGGTGCCACTCGGCCGGTATAACTTGTGCGCCTCGCGAGCCTCTTGAACAATGAATTCTTCATTGAAAATCGATGGAATGCCGGCCGCGAATAAGGCACCCGGCGCCCTCCGCATCTGCTAATTAAAAATGGGAAGGAATTCCTTGGTCAAGAGCGGACGCATAGCCGCGCGGGAATCCTGAAAAGAAGCGGCGGAACAAAAACCCGCGCCCCGGCCAACTGGCCGACGTCCGCGGGGAGGCCTGTGTTTTTCCCTGTCGCTGCGTCTCCCCCGGCAGCCCCTCCTCTCAGCCGCGCACATCGAGCTGCATTCCGCGCGGTTCGCTTCCACGGGGGCCCAGCCCCCCCCCCCCGGCCAAGGCCAGCGGCAGGTGAGCGGCGCCCCGGGGCCCGGGCGCGGCCGTCCCCCGGGGGGTCGGCGAACCGTGAACCCGGGCGTTCTTGACTCGGGGCCGGGGCGGGCTGTGCCCAAGCTACGTGTCCCTGACACGCGCCCGCCGGCCGATCGATCCGGCCCCGCCGAACGGCCAAACAATGCGGCCACCGCCTCGCAGCCGGGAGAGCAGCGCCAGGCATTAGCCGGTGATTTACCGCGCCGATCGCGAGCGCCCCCGCGTAAATGCCCCGGGCAAACTTATGCCGCGGGCCTCGGCTCGGGCTTTCTTTCCGTTTTTCTTTTTTTTTTTTTTTATACTCCTTGGCCGGGGCTCCGCGCCAACGGGCTTCCTCGCGCGGTAATTTCCCACTCGGCGCGCGTTGGCCCGCCTGGCTTTCCCCCCGGATATTGCCCGCGATCGCTTATCGAGCGAGCGCATTTGTTTTCCTCTCGTAGATTTCAGAGTCCGATATTATCAGAGGGCCCGGGGCGAAGGCGCTTACGCGGGGGCTGTGCCAGCGGCAGGATTAATACAATGGAGGAGGGGGCGACGAGGGGAACGCAATTACTCCGTCGGTTCGTTTGGCCGTCCGAGGTGTGGCCTTTAGTTGTAGCTACGTGGGTAGAAAAACTGCAGCAGCTGGCGTATGAAGCTTTGTTCCCTGCCGGGGACAAAGATGGACGCGCCGGGCCGATGGGAAAATTGGACTTTGACGCGAGTTCCGGAATGACTGCGTGCACCAGCCGAAATGCTCGTGGATCGCGGACATTTGTTGATTCATCCATTGGGTGTAGTGTCAATAGATTCGGAAGCGCCTCGTCGTTAAGACACGAGTGCTTTTACATCGAGAGCGGCGCGCGGTCATTGAGCGGGGGGAGTTCGGTTAAGGCCCCGCGTTGACTGTATTTTCAATGATGGAAGGAAAATATTGAAGTTGGAGTCATCGCGATTCTGGCCCGGCGTATTTTCCACATTCTTTAGGGAGGCAAAATAATATTGAAGTTTGGAAAAGTTGAATGAGCGATCGTAGACGCATGCCACTTGACAGTTTAATTAAATGATACTCGGGAATTTCAAAGAACAATATTTGGAGTAATGCGCGCTCGGAGCGAGCCATTCGCAAATCCATTTTGAAAACAAGTCATTTTCCGCGCCTTTGCGCGGAAATGAAACATCTTTGATGGAAGTAATTTCATTTTGAGCAAAGTGCCAATGCAATATCATTGAAGTGAAAATGTGGAGCACCTTTCAAGCGGCAGCCGATAAAGCTCAAGGGTGAGAGAGAGAATGAAGACACCTTATCTCCCGGGGGCTAAAACATCCTATGGAGCACTAATTCGTGTCGCTTAATAATCGATGGAAAGAGTTGGGAATTGGCGGGGAGGAGGCCGGGCTTCGGCACTTATTAAACCATTTTTCAGACCAGTCCATCCAAAGAGGTTAATAAGGAAAAAGTGGTATGTGGAGCGCGCGGCAGGTTAGGCCGGCGGCGCGGGCGGCGTGGGTGCCGGGGCCGCGCCGTCGCCAGATGTGCCAGACCTCTCCCAACTTTTGCCAACTCAGGCTTCCGATGTTTTTCAACTGTGCGCGTGCGCGGCCGGGCCGCGTTGTCGTCGCCGGGCCGATAACGCGCCATCCGCCCCACGGACGCTTAAGTTTCCCCGGGGCGAGGGAACTTTTTTACGAATATACGCGGGCCGCATTTGGAATTCCGCCCCGCGCCGGCCAACGGGTCAAAATTCATTTTTTATACGGGGCGCACTCGGCGGCAGCGCCATCTACGCGACTGCACGCCGGCAGTCGGCAGGTTCGACTCGGCTTTTCCTTCCGCGAGCGCGGGCCTTCTACCCTTGGGCATTATCTCGGTTCATTACCCACTCTCGACTTTTACCGCGCGTATTTACGAGAGCCGGCCCCGGGCTTCGATCGCTTTCCGAGCTTTCCAAAATCTACCTTAACCCACCGTGGAAAATCCGCGGTTGCCCGCGTCCTTCCTATAATTCCATGGAATATGCACCGGGCTTTTGTGAATTTTTAATCGCGAATGCAGGTTTCGGCATGCGTGCTGGGAGGGGCCCTCATTAGCCATGCAAACGGTTTAAATGATAATGAATGTAATTTTCGTTGATTGCAGTTCGCTTATAGAAATTATAATTTCAGTTGGGGCTAAAAGAATAATGAAGCCAGTGGGCCAAACGCCGTAAAATTGTCCGTGGCGAATGTATTTTTCATTATAATCGATCTTATAAGCAGTAGTTTGGTGTTTTTGCGTTAAAAGGAACCGGCCCGAAAGCAATCAAAAAGTAATAAGGGGGCAAAAAATATGCCGGGAATGTGTGTATCCAGGGTAACAATGGGCGCGGAAATAGCGCGGAGCGAAAAATAACTCGGAAATGCGACGATAATGCACGTTCAGCCGAGATTCGCGGATAATTGAATTCCCCGGGCTAATTTTTACCGCGAAACTATTGGCCCATTTACATCCGATCAAATGACTAATTTGCTTATCTGCAGTCCGTTGTCGGGCTCCTCCGGCAATTATACAGGCGCCGGGGCAAGAATAACCGGCGCCCATAAATGTAGTAATATAACATTATGGGGACGATAAAAGCCGATCAGCGGCGGCGGCGGCGGCGGCGGCGGAGGCTGCGGCGTCGGGAGTCGCCTGGTTGCCGCGCGAATCTCGGGCTTTATCAATCACTCGCAGGAGGCATAATAACTTCTGATTATGGCCGGCTTGGACCGCGAGTGCCGGGCGATTTCCGAGTGGGCCGTAACTTCCACCCGGGCAAGTCCCGATGCCACTTGGCGCCAACTCGAAAGCCCGATCGGCCCCGAAGATTATTACGCTAATGGATTGGCCCACTCGGCGCGCGGGGCGCGTGCACGCGCTAATTGCGCCCGCCTCTGGAAGAAGGCCTTTGGACCTTTGGAATAAAGGCAGAGGTCCGCGATTAACCTTGCCCTCCATCCCAGTCCGGGCTTTAATTCGATCCGCGCGCTGGTCTCCGCAGCCTCCGATTGAGTGGCGAGATCTTGAAATCGCCGCGAGCCCCCGGATATTGGCCTCGATGGCTTTTAGGAAGCCAATCGCGGGAGACCCTTTATTTCCTTTCCCCGAGCTTTGATGGATCGCGGTCGCGGAATCGGGGAAATTACCGACCGTTACGATGGGTAATCAAGTCGGCTCTCCTAATGGAGCCCCTCGAATTGATGTACTTTGCGCCCGGTGCCCGGATTACGACGGGGGATTATTTAGATTCGTATCGGCGCCTTGCGCACGACCTCGCCTTATCCCCGGACGTTCTTTCGCCGTCGCCCAGCCTCCTTTGTCCTGATGGTGCATCAAGACGATGATTGCCCATTCATTCGGCACGCTCACTCGTAACCGTCCCAAGTAATTTTCCTAATAGACTGTACGCGCGGCTTGCTTAAATCAAAACCCACGCGGCTCTGCTTACGGTACTTTATCTTGTATTTACGCGTGTACGTGAATGCACGCACACACCTATCAGGTAGCTTGATTGCAGCGCCTGCCAATTAATTCTTTCTTTTTGTTTCCCCAACTAATGCTATTCAATTACAAAGTTCGGATTTCTTTTCATTCGATGTTCACTGTCCAGAGAACACGAGATTCATGTTTCAAGCGTAACTGAACCGCATCTTTGAAATTTGTAAAGAGGTACTATTGATTCCCAGGCGACTGTAAACATTTCAAGTATTTCAAAAAATTATTTTTATCCCGACAGTGTCGGGCGTCGCTCCCGAGGACCGAATCGGCAAAGGGTGATTGACGAAAATAGCGAGGAGGCGGAGGCGCAGACGGCACGCCTGACCGGAGACGGAGCGTATCTACTTGGCCCCCACGGCCTCCTTATTCTCCCTCGCTACTTTGACGTCGTTAACGAGGTCCTCACAATGAAAGTGGCATCGGTCTCCGTCTCCAGGGACGCTTGCACAATAAGAAAAGCGCGCGGCGCCACGGGTGGCTGGAAAGCGACCGGAAGGACGATTCAAGCGAGAATCCAAAGGAGGAATTAACGCGATCGGAGCTCGTGAATTTAATCCGCGGCTTAGCGGCGGCCGCGGCGGCCGCGCGCCCGATCAATTTCGATTATCGGACATAAGCCGCGGCGACCTTATCGCGAGCGGCGCTAAATGAAAGTCAAACCCCGGGGAAGTGATCCGCGTGCGCGGAAAAGCCCCGGGCGCGGACAACCGGGGGGGAGGAGAGCCGCCCCCCCCCCGTAACGGCCGGGGACGTGCTAAATCGACGCATCGCGATGCATATTGCGGCCCGGCGCATAATGAGCATTCGGCGGGCTGGTTCCGGGGCGGCGATGCCGGCCGATACAGGGCCGCCGCGCCGCGGCATCGATCAGCGCCCGCCTTAATTAGCCCGGAGATTCCGGGAGGCGGCCTACTGTCCAGGGCACGGCCTTGGGCAGGAGCCGCGCCGAGGAGGGCCCCGCGTCAATTAGTCTCGGGTGTCGGTCGCGCGGCGGCCCCCCGGGGAGACGGCCCACCGGAGGATCGCGAGCCAAGGTTGCCCCCGGCAACCGCGCGCTCCCGCGACTACGCCCCTGTCCTTCGCCGAGTTCCCGCGGCCCCGTCGCGCGGCCGCCCGTCGACCCCGCCATTCCCCGGCGTCTCAGTTTGGTTGGCCATCGCCGTCTCGTCGTCCAAGTCGCAAGTGGTCCTTTCATTTTGTTTATTTGGTAAGATTTAGCTCTTGTTTATTTAAAACGCCGAGCACAATATAGTGGTAGAGCGTATGTTGTTACACACGAATACAGTTGCCATACCATTATTGTCACATTATATATATGTATAGATGTATATAATTGATGTATACGTATTCCTTAGAGGTAAGTGGGACTGTTGTGGCGGCGCGTGCCACCGGCCGTGTGTGCTCCTGTCTGCCCGTGTCGCCGGCTGTGTGAATGCGTGCTCGTGTGGTCATGTGCGTGCTCGAGTGTCGGCCTGTGGGTGTGCGCTCACGGCGCAACGGATGATAGCCTCGGGCCGCTCCCGGCTAATCCCCCGCCTTTCGCGCGGCAATCTCGGCGAGGCTGCGCTCAATTATTTAGCCCGCGAGGCTCGATTATTGTTCGGCCGGCGGAGCCGCCCCGCAATCGATAAGCGCGCCAAAGTCAAACGCGGCCCGCGCGAGAAAACTCGATCGGGCGCAATTATTTCCCGCTCGCCGGCTAACGACCGAGGCTTCATTATTCAAACGGCCGGGGGCCTCGCTCGGCAACAGCGCGCCCGCTTATACAATAATATCCCCGAGAAAGAGCCGCTGGACCGCCGCGGGCCATTCATCGGCCGCCGGCCCGCCGGAGATGCATTTTACGCGGCCGTTGACAACATAACCCCCCGGCAGACGGCCCTCCTGATTTTTGACCGCGCGCGGCCACAAGTGTCCGGGGGCTCCGCCGGCGGTTCACCTGGCGCTCGGCCATCGGCCGCGCGCTTACCCGAAACCGACTGGCCCATCGGAGCCAATGACATCGGGCCGAGGCGCGAGCCCCGCGTTAGGACAAATTGCCCGCAATCCGCCCGCGTGGAAATAATCACTCGCGCGGGAAAGCCTGCCGGCGCACCTACATCGCCCGCTAAATATGGATGAGGGCATTACAATTGCAAAGGGCCGCCCGCGACCTCGGCCCTTCTCTCCTTTCCCCCCCCCCCCCTTTTCTCCCTTTATTCCCGGGCGAGCGCAATTAGCGGGCTCCTCCTCCCCCGCCCGCCGATCGGCCCGATACCGATCGGAGTGGCGCGCGCGCGCGCGCCGAGGGCCCGAGGCGCCTCGTGGGAGCGGCGAGCCGGTCGTCGACTCGGCCATTGTCCCCTCGGCCCTCGAGTCCGAGGCGCCGCGAGGCCCGCGGGGCAGTTTACCTTCTCCCTTTGTCCCCGGCTGCCCCCGAGTGCGCCGCTAATTTAATCCGGCCTCGCGAGGTTTCGCGCCCCGCGGGAAAAACCCGACCGCGGCACTCGATTAGCCGGGGATCGATCCGCGGCCGGGCCTAATTGAACGGCTCGGCCGATCAGCCGCTAACGGCGCCCTCCAATTATTGGCCCGCGGCCCCCGAATTATTTGCCAGCTGGCCGTGCGGACGGGGCCCCGATAAAGCGCCGGCCTTCCCAAGGGACCTCGGCCCCCTATCGTTATATGCTCCGGGCGCGATAGTCCGACTTATCGCCGGGCGAGCGTCCGGCCAACTTTTTTCCGATGCGCGCATGGCCGCGCGAATTTTTTATTTTTTTTTTTGCCCCGGAGAGTCGGCCGGCCGCCGGCCGAGTCAGCCGGAGGGGCTCGAAGGGGGAGCCCCCGAGGCTCGAGTCCATCTGCATTCCGCGTCCGCGTTCGGTTATGGCCGCGCGGGCCCCGATGACGCGCCTCCTCCGGCCTTCTTTACGAGTTCATTGTTTATGGGCCTCTCACGGGCGTCGTAACATTAGCTTTACTGCGCTAAAGCGCCGCGTTATTCACGCGCAATACAAATTACTTATTTACGCCGCTGGCTATTATTATTCAACAAGCCATTGTTATTCCTAGTTTACCCGCGCTCGCGCGTCCCCTTCTTTGAAATGGCTAAATTAACTTTCGATACTTTATGCGATTGTCCGCGATTGGCCGACTGCGCGAATTAAATTTTTATTCAAAGACGATAACGAGCGATGTCTGTCTCGCGCAGGCCTAGCCTCCAGCCAGTCTAGATTATCAATATTTATTATGGACGGTTCAAGCGTAATTTTTCTAATAGTTTTGTAATCAAGTCGGATAGGATTCGACATTGAAGGTAGCGTTAAACGTGCCAATAAAATTTCATACTAAAGTACTCTTAAAAGATGACGGTTCGTCCATTTTCACAGACGTTAGCAGATGAAAAAATGAAAAATTTTATTCGCGATAATTTCACGCGAATGTAAACTTAGAAAACATTACAAGATACTTTGAAGGCAAAAGTTAAAAGTTTGCTGCAACATTGCTCCAACTTCATTATGAAATACTCTTTCTCAAAATACTAAAGAATCTATGATGAATTAACAGTATCAAGTTAAAGCTACATTACCGTGAAAATATTTATCAACTGCTTTAGGCCCGACGGAGCAGAACCGTTCACTCCAGTAGCGAACACTTGAACGGCCGTGCATATTGTATACGTGTTTTTTTTTTCAAAAAATATCATTGTTATTCTATTTTTTGTTTGAAAAAACAGTACCACATTTTATTTTTCCTTTGTTTGAGAAATTTTATACGTTTCACCAAGATAAAAAAAGCTGTAACGCCAACGCGCTCGAATTGTTTACGTTGTCTAGTAAAACAGGAAAAATCAGCGGGATACACGTATAAATGAGGGGGAAGACGAGAGGCTCCTTGGAGGTAGCTACAAATCTTATTTAGTCCAAGGTTTCTAGCGCGGTCCAATAACCTATCAATTTCCCGGGGCTAGAGGCGTATCGCTGGCCCCCCGTGAAATCCGTACCGTATCGTTTACCGAAATAATTTGTCGAGCACGGAGGGAATATAAGGGCTCCGGAGCGGCGCGGCCCTCGTCCCTCCGGGCGGGCGGGAGCCGCGTGGAGGTGCCCTGCAGCGGCCGAGGCATGTCATCCGTGGCGTGTGGCGTGTGGCGTGTGGCGTGTGTTCGGGGGCGCTGGGGAGCCGCGGGCCCGCTGGGCCGCCCAGCCTCGCGCCCGGACACCTGCGGCGCAAAGTGACCTTGAGGCCGGCAGACGCGAAAAGTTGCAAAATTGATGAAGCGCTGCGCGGCGGCGGCGGCGGCGGCGGCGGCCGCGGCGGCAGCTGCCGGGGCCGCCGCGTTCGATCGCGCCGCGGCTATTAATAGAGGGTCAGCTCGGCCGCAGGTGTGTGCGCGGCGGCGTCGATAGGCCGCCGAGGCTGGGCGGGGGTCCGGGGCCCCGGGCCCGGGCCCCAGGAGGCGGGCGCGCCGGGCCGGCGGCTTCCGGGGTCGACTCACCCGAGGCCACCAGGGCGATCGCCGCCATGAGGGTCCAGCCTCCTCTCATGTTCCCGGGGGCTGGGCGGAGGCTGGGGCGGGGGTGCAGGCTGCTCCGGCGGTCCTCGGCCTCGCAGGCGGCGCTCAGGAGCGGCGGCCGCGGCGGGCGCGGCGCATGGCCCCGAGTCAGTGGGACCTCGGCGCCTCCTGGGGCGCGCGCCGCGGGCCCGGGCCGCGGGCGCCCGGCCCCCGGCGCCCGGGCTCCCCCGACTGCATCCCAGGCGCGATCCGCGGCGGCGTCCGCGCCCGGGCCGGCCAAACAGGGCCCAGCCGGGCGGGCGGGCAGAGGCGCGCGGCCGCCTCGTGCGCCTCCAGGGGAATCGATCGAGCGGAGCGCGTGCTCGCCCGACTTGCCGCCTGCCTGGCCCCCTGTCTCGCGGCGCAGCTGCAGAAGCCCACGCGGCAGCCCCTCGTCCTCGCTCGCCTCGCGCCCGTCCTCGACTGCCGCCGGAGCGCCCGCCAGCCGCCCGGAGGGGCGCCCGGGCCGCGCACGCGCCCCGGCCTCCCTCGCGCCGCCGCCGCCGCCGCCCGGGCCCTCCCTGGGCGCCGCGCGCGCCCGGCCGCCCCGGCGCCCCGCCTCCTGGGGCGCGCGAGCCCCGGGGCCCGGGTGCAGGCCCGCGCCCGGGCCCTCGGCCCGCCCGGACGCCGCCGGGGGGCCTCGTCGCCTGGGGGCAGCCCCGGCCGGGGCCCTGTTTTTCCGGCGCGCGCACTCGCCAGGGCAGGTGGCGCGCAACCCAGACGCCCCCACCCCGCGCCCGGCCATATTTCACTCGGCCGCTGCGGTCCGATCCCTCCTCTCGCTCGCGCCGCCGCCGCCGAGGCAAGAGAGAATCTTTACTATGGCGAGATCAATATGATAGGAGTGCGCATGCCTCCCGCTATATATATACGCATACATCCTTGGGCACGTACTTTCGAATGCGACTGCGGCCGGGGCGCGCGCGCCGCCTGCTCCATTCTCGCCATGGGATCTGTCGGGCTCGCAGGCTCCCTTGGACCGCGCGCTCCCCCCGGCCTCCCCCCGGCCGCCCGCGCTACCTCGCCCCTCCGCAATCTGTCCCTCAATCTCGCTGTAGGCGCGCGCGCGCGCGCCCCGACCCCGAGTGCAGGCGCTTTCATTCGCCCGCGGCCAAGTAATGGATCCAGAAGCTCCACGCGAAGCCGGACAAATTCGAAAATTGCCAGGGGAAGGCGCGGCTCGGTTTTCTTCGCCGAGCCGGCACCCCAGCCCCAATTTGCCCCGGCGCCGAGCCCCGATCGGGTCTTCCCGGTGCCGCCGGGAAAAAAGCGTCGCCGCCAGCCCCGATATTGCGCGCCCAGCCAGTGCCGCGCGACTATTGTTACCGCAGCGGCGCCTTATGGACACGCGCGGGACCGAGCAAATATTGAGAAGCCTTTTTATCCCCCGCCGATGCTCTCGCTCCCACTTGCCTTATACGGTTACGCGATTTATCGCCTCTTCTAAATGGCTTTTCCACCCTGCTTTACTGTATCCGCCCTGTACTCGAGCCGAGCGCTATACTGCGTAATGTCCCTCAAAGTTCGTTTAAAATACTTGTTGAATAAATCTAACTCTTATGTCGCCGAGAACAATCCACGAGATCAATTGGGGATGCCAAGTGGGCCCACGGCACGGCTCTGTCTGTCGCGCTTTAGTGCACTGTGTACGCCCGTGCATATCCGATTCCGTAAATTAATAACAATTAACATACTTTTGAGGCCTAAAATACGCGGTTAGCATTCACGTATTCGCCGAGCGTGTTCAGCTGTGTTATGGTAAACAGTCGTCTGATTGAACTCAACTATTTCTATTCGAATGTAAATAACTTGCATACATCATGTAAATAAGAGAGGTTTACATAACTCCTCTCTCAACCTCTGTCTCTTCTGTCTTCTCTTCGTGCCTGCTTCTCTAGGATTTCACTATTATATCAATAATATTCGCTGTTTACTGTTGGCTTTTACTTTATACATTATCCATTATGTATTTTACGGCTTCGAAATTCTTGTTTCTGTGATACGACACTACCTTAGTTTTATTTTTATTTTAACTGAAATGTGTATTCAAAATTCGTAATACGCATTACATTGCGATAAATCATTTTCTGCAAAATTAATATAATTCATGGTAGAGAATTATTAGTTGATTCGAAGCATGCCAATCAGTTTTAATCTTCCTATTCCCAATTCAATAATAATTTTAAAAGTACAGAACAATGTACTTAAAATATTAGCTTATATTACACTTTGATATATTGTTACGTGTTTCATGATTTATATTGTATTTACAAGCTAATTTTCTAGATTTAAGGTTCCAATATATTAGCGCGTTACCCAAAAAAATTAATTATTTTTCTAGGATATTAATGCATTTTCACTGAGACATCTGATGTCTATTATACTTCTTTTATTAAAAAATACTCCAACTATTTGATTAGAAATTACGTAAATCGATACTCTAATGATGCAGATAAGATAGATAGTTGAATTAAACTTGTATGATGTAATTAAACCTGTTAAAAGTTCCATGGTATCAGACGTGAAACTAAAAGTGTGTTCATTAGCATAATTTCACTAACATAGTCTCAAAATACCAGTAGATTGTTTAATATCTTGATGGTAGAAAATAGTTTTGCAAGTACAAGCTTTAAAAGGTTTCTTCTTGCGTAGATAAATACGTGTTTGGTCAGACTATTTCTGTAATAACAGGTAGTATGACTAAATGTTAAAATTTTAACATTAATCTATTACATTATACATGTCATATATAAACATTGTAACGATTTTTGAACACTTGTTTATATAAAATAAAATTTACTTATTTTTATTCGATATATAGCTTTCAATTAAGATGCAAATTTAATTCTAATATTCTAATTTGTCATAAAATTTTTATTTTACAATACTATAAAGTCTATCTAATTAAAAATATACTTCACGATATTACTAACTGGCGCTTTGAAATTTTTTTAAGGATTCGTTAAAGTAATTGTTGTTTTAGAATGTATTCGAAAGTTAATTTAAACACATTTTAAATTTTAAATAAAACTACGTTGTTTGTGCACATGTACATTTCTACATAATGATAATACCCGAACATTTACTTTATAACTGCAACTAAATGAGAATTCTTGTGACTGTATCGACTATTCACAGACAAATGTTGTGTAACTACCAACATGGAAGTTATAAATAAGTAGTCCTTTTGAATTCGAAAAATACTGTAATTAATAAAGATTCTCTTGGATAATCTGGACTTATAAAAAGAGACACAGAAATCTCTTGTGGTATTTACTTTCTTGGCATGTAAAACGATTGCTACAATAATTCAAAAATTCTTATTTATTCATAACTTCGATAATACTATGATGGATCGCAACAGTAAATCTATAGATACTGTAATAAAAACAAGTTTCTTTTGATCATGAATTTGGAGCGATGTCTGTAAGAAATTCTTGTAGATAGACCTCGATATAGACTTAAAATATTAAGCCTACGTTCGTCAACTTTTATCGAGATATACAAACTTGTAATCTCGCATTAAATAATATTTATAGACAATGAGTAATATCGGCGAATCCGTGAATGTTTCCCATGTAAACACACAGTATACAGTAGTGTTTGTTTGTAAAAGAATTTATTTTTTATCTTTTAATAGCAGATCAAAGGTGCTTCTTCCATCGAAAATAGGAAATTTAGTCCTTTGTCGACTTTGACGAGAATTTCAATCACACTTGCCCTAAATCCTTTGAGTGGTAGGTCAAAAAGAAACTTTTCATATCGGAAGTGAAGCTAATTCCTTCATACATTTATATACATATATATATAGAAATTCTTGGACACTGATCCAAGCGGGTGGTGTGTCGACGAGCGGCAAAAGAATTTAATTAAAACATGCAATATTAAGATTTGCAATTCATATAAAGAAGGTAGTGGGGGACACGTGATAATTTGAAAGGAAAGCAATAAAATTCAAAAGCAACTCATGATGCACGCCACATAAGAGGCTATATACACGCAGGAGGTGCTTTGAAGCACATTTCCTCGCGGGATTAATATTTTTACAAAGTCTACGTGTTTATTACAGGGCAAGTTTTACGAAGCCATATATACTTGGACTGCGCAGATAAGGTTCTCTAAAATAAGAGGATGCGCGATCTGGCCCTGCATGCGTACGTATTTCAATTGGCGGCTCGGTGAAGCGAAAAACTTGGAGCATTATAAATTTGCCCTTGTTGCTCCATAACTTAGATTGAAACATTATCTTTTGGGAGGAAGAACTGAATTTTTATTGTTCCCGGTAACGCTAGCGAGTATCCGAGATTCCGGGGAGATATTTGTGCGGAGCTTCCCCCAAGGAGAAAGAAACTGCTCTTAATCCGGGTAATACATCGTGATAAATAGTTGCTATCTCACATCGCCGACAAGGCGGAAAACGTAATAATTACACGTCACCGGAATCTCGGGGATTCATCAGGAATGACGAGCAAGTTATTAGCGGCGCGGGGGAAAGGCCGATTGAGTCGTAGGCCGGCCTACTGCGGGGGCAAAGCCCGAGGCCTCGGTCCCGCCCCCCCCCCCCCCGCCTCCACCCGGCCGCGAATTTATTTCCGAGCGAAGGAAGCCCGGGCCGCCCGACGGGGCGCGCATACACCCCCCGCTCGAATTGGCTTTGACCGCGGAAGAGCCCGCCGCGAGCAAATGACGGACGGCGCGGGCGGCCGAGGCGACGCTCGGGCCGATGATCCATCAGCCGGCGGTGCGCTTGGGCCGAGGCGCGGAAATTGAATGCGCCTGGGCCGCGCGCGGGCCAAGTCGGCGCCGCGTCTGCCGCATAGCGGGCCGGAAGGCGCATAATCAAAAGGGGGGGGGCGGGGGCGGGCCGAAATCAGTGGGAGTCCGCATAGCGATCGGCGCCGCGCGCAGCCTCATGGGAAATGCATCGGCGACACGGGGCCGCAGCGGCGCCCTTTAAAAATGCAGCGGGCCTCCCCCTCCCTGTGGGCCTCGGCCGCCGCCCCGTAAGTCCCGCTCGGGCTCATCAATTTTTATGAGGGAATCGGGATGGTAATCGAGTCGGAAGTTGCCGCCCCGAAAACACGGCCCGCCCGATTAGAGGGGGATTTATGCGCGCGCCCCCCCTTGCATAGCAAAAAAAAAAGAGCCGGCGGATGGTAATCCGCGGGCTTTGCGGCCCCGCGCGGCCCGCGCCCTTCGCCCTTGGCCTGGGCGGGGCCCAGATCGATGGGGTCTCCCGCGCCGCCGCCCCGTCCGATTCAATTGCGGGCCGGCGCGCGGCCGGCGCCCACTTCCTGCCCGGTCCTCTTCAATTTTTACCGCGAGCCCCGCGACAAAGTGGGACGCGCGCTCCTCGGTCTCGCCGCCCGCCGCCCGCTTTTCGCCCTCGCGCGGCACTTTTTATCCAAATCGATCCGGGGCTTCTATCAACTCGGCCAAACTGCGCCTGACGGGACAGCAATAACGGACGCCAATAACGAATTACCCCAACCGCCTTTATTCATTTTATCCTTCAATCGCCCCTTTTTCCCTCGCGGCTGCGCGCAAGAGACCTTTTTCTGACGTCCCCTGACCACCTCTTATGTCCTTTCATTCGCTGTTAGCTTTTTAAAGCGTCTTCGCGTACGTTCCTTTGCCTCTTTGCGATGCTCTATACGACCCTTCAAATTGCCTCCACTCTTATTTTAGTCCATTTAACTTTTTTCTTAAATAGCACCTGCGTGTATGATCCTTTAAGAGCTTGGATAGCAATTATACCTGTACTTACAGTTTGCGCTTTCTACAACTGGTTTCAGAATACCGGACTTACGGTTCAGCCATCAATTTCCTGTATTTAACAACTGTATTTGTAAAACTTGATCTTTCTGATACAGATAAGTATAATTATTATCAATACACTGCATATGCTCTTTCAAGGATGGTGTATATCAACCTCTTGGCAGAGATGCAAGTAATAACGTATTAATTAAAAATTATAATAATAGAGATAATGATCGTTTACAATGATTGCAAAACTTTTATAAGAGGTAAAATATTTATGAATATATCAGCAATAATAAGAGTATTGTAAGATTGTTACATATTCCATGATTTAATTCAAATAAAGAAAACTTTCAAAATATGCCTGTAATAATTTCTTCCTACAATATTACACCATTATAAAATAAAATGAACGTGCAGTGAATTATAATGACTGATATGTGGCGAGAAAAGTTCCAGTTAAGTATTCTGGGTGTATAAATCTCAGATAGAATGCGGCAACTAGCAGAAATACGAAAAGGATTATTCAAAAATACTAGAAACCTGGGCGCGGTTTAAGGGAGAGCAACGCAGAGCACCACAGATACGTAACTCGCCGCGAACCGCACGAGAGGCGTCTCAAAGGTTAAACGAGCCGACTAACACTGCATTTAGTGGATATTTGTATAAAGAGACCCAAAGCTAATGAATGTTAAATTCGGTCACTACATACAAGAGTCAATCATAGACAAAAAGGAATTAAAGGTTTTGTGAAATAAACTTTTAGCTTATTGATAGTCGGTAATGTTTAAAAATAGGTATAGTACTCATCCCTAAATAGAAAAAGCTCAAAAACAATTTAATATATAAATTTATGTGTTTAAAGCTTTCAGTTTATTTTATTAATACAAAGAAAAAAAATACTAATTCTGTGAAAAACTATTTTTTTTTCAATTACAGAATTATTAAAACTTAATATCAAATAAAAATAAACAAAAAAGTGAAAAGTACCTTTGAGCAAGTCAAATACTATCATCATGACTATTTTTGAGCCTAAAATAATTATAGTATTGTCTTGACATCGGATGAAAACAATTACTATAGGTAAGAAAATTTCAAATTTAAAAAATTTAAAGTATTCTCATTTAACTTTTGCAATTTTGAGTTAGAGAATTCTATGAAAAATGTTCCTGCGCATCAATAACAGTATATTTGTATTTAAATTCGACTTTCACAATAAATTTTACATATATATGTAGTTTTATTTTTAATTATCATGCCCTCGTATATTTATTGGATAATGTCTCAGTGCTAACAGTGAAATGTGCTAACACTCAGTCTAATGTCATCAAAGAAGTGCAAGAAGATAATTACAAATTCTTGGCTAAATTACAATAGTTCTCCAAAGCTGTATTCCTTAATTTATTTTTACTTTCATTGATTTTCACTAATTGCGATAAAAAATTTATAATTTTCTATAGAATAGGTCTTATGTTTGATATTGTCATTCATATGTTTCAGAAAATTCACTTTATTCATTATTTCACCATTATCTTTTGACAAAATATTAAATCGTTAGTAATTTATAATATTGCTAAAAAGTAATAATTAAATTTACGTAATTTTACTAATTACTCAAATTATTTGTCTACAAAAATTAGAAAAACGGTCTCAAAATTATCTTAAAGAGATTATTACTATTCAAAAAAACTAATAAGTAATAATATACATTAAAAAGATAAATTTATGTGGAGTAAAAAAAACTTAAAAGCACTACAAGCATGTTGTAACGTTTTAAATTTAATTTTTAACTTCACAAAAATATTAATATGTTACAGTTCTTTCGCCATCTGTCGGAAATTTCTTCAACCCAACTTTTCCCAACAAGAACCAACTTAACCAAGCCTAAGAGAGCCGCTGAATAGCGGAAGCCTGCAAAATCGATTTTTATTCGTAAAACATTTTCTTAACACACCAATTTTCTAATTATTTTGCCATTTTCAAATTCAGAAATACGGAAGACTTTAAATCAATATGACAACTCTAGAAGATAAGTCAATTTGGGAAGATGGAGAGGTAATTTTGCTTCAAAGTTGCGTTAATTTAGGTTAAGTTCTTAATGAATGACAAGCAGTTATTGCAATATAAACAACATGAAAAATAAACTAATAAAAATATAAAAAACTTATGATTGGTCATTAATACAATGTTTTGTTAATTTAAAATTGGCTATTATAATATCTTAATTTACAGTGTACAACCTTAAAACTTGCTTCACAATTTTGTAATTTCATTAGTAATTATAGTGTTATTTTTAAAATATTATTACTTTTCTAAACTTTAAACTTAATAATAATTATCATTTTTATTTAAGGAAACTCTTCGTGAAGAAGTTCTCCGCATGTCAACAGATGAAATAGTTTCTCGTACTCGACTTCTTGACAATGAAATAAAAATAATGAAAAGTGAAGTCATGCGCATTTCTCATGAATTACAAGCACAAAATGATAAAATTAAAGAAAACACTGAAAAGATAAAAGTGAACAAAACATTACCTTACTTAGTATCAAATGTTATTGAACTGCTTGATGTAGATCCTCAAGATATGGGTGAAGAAGATGGAGCAGTTGTTGATCTTGATGCTCAACGTAAGGGTAAATGTGCTGTGATAAAAACGTCAACCAGGCAAACCTACTTTCTTCCTGTGATAGGACTTGTTGATGCTGAAGCATTGAAACCGGGTGATCTTGTTGGAGTGAATAAAGATAGTTATTTAGTTTTGGAAACACTTCCAGCAGAATACGATGCTAGAGTAAAGGCTATGGAAGTTGATGAACGTCCTACAGAACAATATTCAGACATTGGTGGACTTGATAAACAAATTCAAGAATTAATTGAAGCTGTAGTTCTTCCAATGACACACAAAGAAAAATTCGAAAACTTAGGCATCCAACCACCCAAAGGTGTATTACTGTACGGACCTCCAGGAACAGGAAAAACTTTATTGGCAAGAGCATGTGCAGCTCAGACAAAATCTACCTTTTTAAAATTAGCTGGACCACAATTGGTACAAATGTTTATTGGTGATGGTGCAAAACTTGTAAGAGATGCATTTAGTCTTGCAAAAGAAAAAGTCCCTGCAATTATTTTCATCGATGAGCTGGATGCAATTGGTACAAAAAGATTTGACTCTGAAAAAGCAGGAGATCGCGAAGTTCAAAGAACAATGTTAGAACTACTTAATCAGTTAGATGGTTTTAGTTCCACTGCTGATATAAAAGTAATTGCAGCAACAAATCGAGTTGATATTTTGGATCCAGCTTTGCTTAGATCAGGAAGATTAGACAGAAAAATCGAATTCCCTCATCCAAATGAAGAAGCAAGGGCGAGAATTATGCAAATTCATTCAAGAAAAATGAACATGTCACCTGATGTTAATTTTGAAGAACTTGCCAGAAGTACCGATGACTTCAATGGAGCACAATGTAAAGCAGTTTGTGTTGAAGCAGTAAGTTTTAATTGTTCAACTGTACCAGACAGAATTCTGTGCAGAATTTATTTAAAAACGTATCTCTAATAATATATTACTCTTTTCTAGGGTATGATTGCTTTAAGGCGTAATGCAACTGCTGTTACTCATGAAGATTTAATGGAAGCTATAAATGAAGTGCAAGCAAAAAAGAAGGCAAACTTAAATTATTATGCCTAATTGTTTATAATTATTTACTATATATAAGAAATTTTTTTAATCTCATACCGTGTAAAAAGAGTAAAATAAAAGTAGTTGTGGAAAAAATTGTTTATGGAATAAAGTCTACATTCTAATTAATCAAAATTCATTAGCATAATTATAAATTTATTTTATTTTATATAAATTTGAGCTTGTAGAAATAACTCTTTCACATAATACACACTATGTTACTTAAATCAAATGTTTACAGTAAATGAAGTTTAGCAGTAAAATTGTAATAGTCCACTTAAATTACAAAAAATGACAGGGTACTCTTATCGTCTTCTTCCACTGCTACTCTTCCTCTTTAACCTGAAAAATCAAATTATTAATAAATATATATCAATATGAATTATGGATGTATTTAACAAATAAAAAAATACTAACTTTTTGGGACCCTTAACAAAGCACCAATCTACACCTATTGGTTGTCCCAGGAATTCTGTGCCATTTAAAGCATCCTTAGCTGCTTGAGCTTCTTTAAACGTTTCATATTCAACAAGTGCATACCCTTTTAAAAATCCTGTTCTTCTGTCAAGATTAAGATGCAAATTTTTTATTTGACCAAACTCTGAAAATTTATCCTGAATATCATCTTCTTGGGCTTCTTCATGAACAGATGTAATATATAAAATCCATCCTTCAACAGCTGAATAATACATAATATTAATAGCTTATACTTTTAAAATTATGGTATAATCATTGAAACTTATCAAAACTATAAGAAATTACTAACATCTTTGTGGACCTGGTTCATTGTCATCCTCAACTATGTGCATTGATTCATAGTGACCTACGTCTTCTCTAGTTGAGACAAGTTCTGATCCATGTCCTCGACCTTTCCTTTTCTTCGCTTTTTCTTTTAATCTTGCGATTCCCTCTGAAAAATGTTTTCAATAGATATAATAAAAATAAATAAAAAGACAAATAACGACACATGAAACATCAACGAATTTATAGGTTATCAAAAAAATTCTTTAAAAATTAAAATATATCTCGTTACTTACGATCCCCTTCGTCATCAACTTCAAATTCTTCAGCATTATCAATATCTAATACGTCAGCCATAACAAAAAATGCTTAAAATACTTAAAAAAAGAGCTAAATGTTTTTATTTTTCTCGAAGCGGTAATTCTCTATATTAAACACAGTTGAATACAGTATTAATCGACTATACCATAATTCTTAAATCCATATGAATCAATATATATATACAGTACACACGTATAAATCACAATCTCACTATACCAAACTAGTGTACGCTACTGTACTATTCTGTAAGTTTGTACCCATGCACACAGAACCTATATGTATATGATGTCACCGCTAAATCTTATTTACGCGCAAGCGTACTTACGCGCATGCGCTACAATTCAAATTTCAAAACCGTTGCTCTTTTTTTTAATTCATTAGGGTTACAAATACATCAATTAAATTTTTTATTCAAAATTATACAATATGTTAAGGTTAAAAGCACGTTTTTGGACAAAATTCTATTAAAAATTAATGTTTAAAATGTTTCGATACAATAGTGAACAAAGTAAATAAAAATATACAAATCTTATAGTTATTTCTTAAATATGTATGAAAATTCTAATCGCGTAAAAATTGAACTTTAGAATGGCATCTGATCGGCCGATGAGTAGACCTGGGCCAAGCGTATATACTAATAGAGAGAAAGACAAAGAAAATGAACAAAGTTCCATTGAAAATGAAAGAAAAATTACTGTTTTGGAATCGCATGGATATACACTTGGCAAAACCATTGGAGTCGGAACTTTTGCTACGGTCAAAGTAAATACATCAAAGCTCAAAAATACCAATATCCCAATAAAAACTTATATTTTATTACTTTAAATTAGAATTTTTCATTAAATACTTTGAATACATGCTTATATTTTATATTTTAATACATGCATAATAATATAAAATAATACAAGTTCTAATCATTGAGATTTATTAGGTGAAATTATAAAATCGTGCTTGGCTAGGATATATAATTTATTTTTAAATTGACACTTATTGTAAAAATTTTCAATTTTAAGATCGCCAAATCTAATAGACACGGCTGTCAGGTAGCAGTGAAAATTGTGTCAAAATTTCAGTCACCAAGTACAAATCTGAATAAGTTTCTCCCTAACGAGGTTGAGGTCGTAAAAGGTTTACGACATCCAAACTTAATTCGATTTTTACAAGCTCTTGAAACCTCTCACAGGTAAAATTAAATCTGCCATTAATAATTTGCTACGAATGTTTTCACATTTAGTAATATAATATTACACTAATTGGGTGAGGAAATTACACTACGTGTACCCTTATAGAACAAATAGACACTAAAATATTAGTTAAATAAAATTTAGCAGAAATCGTTAAATATTATTTTATTCTAATTTAATAAAACTAAATAAACTAAATTCCAAATTTTTAAAATTCATTAATCGGCTTAAGTTGTTGTATAAAGCAGAAATAAAAATTTAAACAATTAACATATAGAGAAAAATTTCCAACTTATAATTAACAATATATTTTTTTTTCAACTACTTACAATACGAGGATGAAATTAATGTAAATTCCTCTTAAAAAATTATTTATTACTTAGTATTTTTCAATTACGATAAAAAATTAAATTATACACGTGACAAATTAAGGTAATTCACGAGATAAAGATAATTAAAGTTTCTCTCAGAGCATAAACTCCTATTTTTATTAGTAATTATTTTTTTAATTAAAAGGTTCTATTATTATGTACAATATTCCTTTTAGGGTTTACATTATTATGGAATATGCAGAAAATGGTAGTTTGTTTGACATCTTGAAACGTGATAAATATATTGACGAAGATCGAAGCCGCCGTTGGTATCGTCAATTGTTGGAAGCTCTTCATTACTGTCATGAAAGAGGAGTTGTTCACAGGTATGTACAAAAAATTTATTCGCGTTTAATGATTTTTTGTGTTAATATTAATTCGTTTTTAATATCTATACTTCGTTCTTAAATGAATTCATAAGGTATTACCTTTTTTAAATTAGTTTATTACATTCTTCCAACTTTCTAAATCATTAAATCTATATCTAAACTTTCATCGTGCCCATTAAGCATATTGTTCTACGTACTTTCTTCATGGCTCCAAGAAAGTATGGGAATACTTAACAAATAAAAATTCCAATATTCAATTTGCTAGAAATCATCTTCATTTATTTTTTGTTTAAAATTTGTGTACATCATTTAACAGATAACAAGAAATAAATACAATAACAATGATTTTATAAGAACAAACAATAAATATATATCCAAACTTTTCAACCACCAATCCCAAAATCCCATAAAATTGTATTTAAAATCGGACACTTGTGTGCCTAACAATCAAATCCTAGCTGGAGTACACTCCGCGTATTCGTCCCGCAAAGATATATATATGTGTGTGTATATGTATATATACATAGATTTAATATGTACATCAATGACGTGGGTACAGAGACGTCAAGTGCGAGAACCTACTGATGGATAAGCACTACAACGTAAAGCTCTCGGACTTTGGGTTCGCGCGGGGCCACATGAAACCGACGAACGGAGTAGTACCCCTATGCGAGACAATGTGCGGGAGCTTTGCATACTCGTCACCTGAGATTCTTCGCGGCATACCCTACCAACCTCAATTGTCGGATATCTGGTCCTCTGGGGTTGTCCTCTACACGATCGTCTTCGGCAGGCTGCCCTTCAACGAGGAAAACTGGTCGAAACTGCTTAAGGTAGCTTCTTAAGGTAGGGGAGGGCGGGTTATAGCTGAATCCGCGGTTGTTGAACCTGGGGTAAAGTGAATTACACTTTCAATCATTCTATTTTATTTACTTGCTATTGGTTGTGTGCGATGAGAGAATAAATTTGTATGGTAATTAGAGTGATAAAGTCAATGTATACAATTTTAATTTAAGCTAGGTTCTCCCCAGCTTACTGAAGGTATACGCGTAAGAAATATATCAGCAATTGCATATGTACATATACATGCTTTAAGAGTATTCGATAAAATAATAATCGGTTAGAAAGAAACATTTTCTTGTTAAAATCTTACAACATAGCTCAATAAATATCTAAGTCTAGTCGTTGAACTTCTACGAACTTATCTCAGTGAGACGATGAGTAAATATTTATGCAAATTTTTCATTAAGCTGCTAAAAATTGAAAATGATAATTTTTTATATGACCATATTAAAGCTTATCAACATTTTAATGAAGAAATTAAGAAATTATTGCTTGCACAATATATCAATCAAAGACAGAAGTCAAAATATCAAATAATAAGTAGAAACTCTACAAAATGTAATTTATAAAATAATAAAATAGTTTTTATTGCATAAATATAAAATTAAAATAATTGACCTATTAAATTATAATAAATATTAGATTTTATTGTCTTAAAATATTTTGTATCAATTAAATTTCTATCAAAAAAAAATAGATATTTATAGTTTATCTTAGAAAAAATCAATATTTTTGTTATATGTACGTAAAGTTAACGAAGTGCCGAATTATTTTTTAATAATTCTTTAAATTAAAAACAGCTGGTCAGTACTCGAACTAATCAAATATAAATGCGAACTCAAATAAACACGCATAAATCAAAATACAAAACAGAGATTTTTTATTTTAGCATTTTAAATGTTTCCGTTAAATCTTTAATTAAAATTGTAGCAAGTCCAGAGCAAAGTCGTTTTTCCGAAAACGCCAAAGGTGTCAGCTGAATGTCGCAAACTAATTCTACGGATTCTCGTGCCGCAGAGGTTGCGTCCTAAGATTCCGGAGATTCAGAGCGATGTTTGGCTTGCTGTTTCGACAGCAACGGCTCAAATTTCTACTGAAGATGATTTTCTTGTAACGTAATCGATTCTAATGTCTATTCTTTAAACTGACATATTTAATGTCATTTGAAAAACCTTGATTATAATAGAACGTAGTATCGAACAATTCTTAATCTTGACATATGCTTATACATTCTCACAGGGTGAAACATCAGGTACGAGTAATATGATGTCATATACAACCGAAAAAACAAAGTCATCGGCAAAATCAAGAAAAAATGTTATCACTGATGAGAATGAAAAAAAAAGAGAATAATGATAAAATCGGCAAAAAGATTTTTACTGCCCATTAAACTTCAATTCAAATACGTTGAAATAAAAAAAAAGTAAAATCTAAAATAAGACACAAAAATTTATGATCTGTATTTTGAAACTTAATACAAATAAATACACTTTCATTTAAAAAAAATTATTTTCTTTATTTATAATAACAGTATTGCGGATTCTATCTGGCACTTATAAGTTTACAACACCTTCATAAAGTACAAAAATCGGTCTTTGTTCTCATGATATATGTTTTTGTAATATGAATTACCAAAAATTATGATCCAACAGAATTCGTATAACTACTAAACTATTAAAGCTTTATAAAATCTTTAATTATTAAAATGCATGCCAATTTATCTATGTACAGTAACATGATATTATTTAATCTAAATTAATACATGCACGAGACTTTTTATGTTAAAAATCTTAATTAAGTACGAAATTGTGAACTCGATTAAAATTTTATATAATGACAAAAACAGGTTCTGAAAATCATGTTAAAATTTCAGAATAATGTAAGCTTTCAAATTCTAAATATTAAAAATCAATGGCGTGTAATAACTTATTTAAATGTATGTAGTAAAATTATGAAATGCAAATGGACTTGTACATAAAATTATTATCGCGTAGTTCTCTTTTATACCCGTAAATAATTTACTTTTTTACTTTTAAATATAATTATACAAAAAAAAAAACTTCTTTTGAGATCTAAAGTACTCGGAATAGATTTAAGCCTACACTTTCTATATAATATTTTTAAGGTTTAAATCGAAATCTCGCGAACAAAAGGAGTGCCAGAGTTCCAAATAAAAAGAAACCAGCTGATGACACCTTATCGACCTCCGTCTGTTCTTCTAGAAATAGAGCCGCCTTTATAACCGAAATAATGTATGTTTTAAAATTTGAGTCTTAAACTTACCTGAAGGTGGTTCATAAGTCTCCCATTCAAGACTTCTTTCAATACCTTTTTTCCATTCTGAATACAGTATATCTCGTTCTACAAAATATTTCACAGATTAAAAATATTTTGAAAATAGTTACTAGTAATAAATTTCAGCTTTGTGTACAAGTATATACCATTTTCTGAAATAGATGGAGTAAAAGTATCACTTGGTACAGTGTTACCGATATGAATATCCCATTTTTTTACACCTTCTGCACATCCAGCAGCCATTGCAACTCCAAGGGCTGTTATTTCACACATAACTGGTCTAACTACAGAAATATATTTTATATACATTTTTTACCTTTAATTACTAATATTTTCGTTTTAAAGTACTCTTGAATATAATAAAAATGATTCTTTAACGTAAGTGCACAGAAATTTATTTATTAAAAAAATAACAATATATTTCGAACTCACCTACTGGGACACCACAAATGTCAGCTTGCATTTGCATAAGTTGACCATTAGAGGTCATAGCCCCATCAACTAATAATTTTGTTAGGGTTATTCCTGTATCCTCTTTCATAGCTTCAAGAATATCTCTTGTTTGAAAACATACTGCCTGAAGCGCTGCTTTAACAATATGACCATAGTTAGTATCCTCTGTAATACCACAAATTACACTGGAATAATATTTGAGTTTAAGAACGTTTCATACTGTATACATATTACTATATATATAATAATATTATAGAAATAAATATAATTATTACAAAATAGTTACTACCTTCTTGCATCTTTTCGCCAATAAGGTGCATAAAGTCCAGAAAAAGCGGGAACAAAAATGATTCTATTATCGTTACTTAGCTGTTCTACAATACTCTCAGTCTCTTGCACAGTGTTAATAACTTGTAAATTATCTTTCAACCATCTAATTGCTGCACCAGCTATAGCAATAGAACCTTCTAATGCATAAATTGGATCTGATTTTGGTCCAAATTGATAACCAACTGTTGTTAGCAACCCATGAGCTGAATCAACAATCTGAAAGTAGAAAGCTATTATATAGATAATTATATATTTTCTATAGTTAATGAATATATTATTTACTTTAGTTCCTGTGTTATATAAGAGAAAACAGCCAGTGCCATAGGTACTTTTTGCTTGACCATGTTGAAAACACATTTGACCAACCAGAGCAGCTTGTTGATCTCCTAAACACTACAACAAATATTGAAAAACAGAAAAATTAACTTTGATTTAAATTTTTTTTAATTATACTTATTAATGGACAATGCAATATTTTTCAACTAACACCAGATATTGGGACTCCTTGAAGAACACCTTCAGTAATATGACCATAAATTTCTGATGAGCTACGTATTTGAGGAAGTACACTACTTGGTACTTTAAAAAAATTTAATAAATATGGATCCCATTGTAAATTAACTAAGTTCATTAACATTGTTCTGGAAGCATTTGTAACATCTGTACAATGAACACCACCATTTTTTCCTCCTGTTAAATTCTTCAACAATTCATATATGTACTCAATACCAATAAAATTATAGAATTTCTTATTATTCATACATTTAAAGTAAAATAATTACCCAAATAAGCCAACAATCAACAGTACCAAACATGCATCTGTCTTCTTTTACGGCATCTTGAACTTCTTTTACATTCTCTAAGAGCCATTTTAATTTTAAAGCACTAAAATAAGGGCTTATTGGTAAACCACACAAAGGTTTCAGAATATCTTTGTTCTTATTACGAACTGTTAGCAACAGATCATCTATAATACTAGTGGTTCGCATGTCCATCCATACTGCAAAAGTAATTTTTTTATTATACATATATAAAATGTGGTGCCTTATTACTTTTAACTACTATTATTTATCTATTGCATATAATCTAAAAGAATTACCAATAGCATTATACAGTGGTTCCCCAGTAAATTTATCCCAAACAATTGTTGTTTCTCGTTGATTTGTAATTCCCACAGCAACAATATCAGCTGGATTTATTTTAAGCTGTTTTAAATTTTGCACAGTTTCACGCAAGCATTCATGCATTGCCTCCAAAATTTCTGTTGCATCTTGTTCAACCCATCCTTCTTGTGGAGAAGATATACTTAGTTCTTTTTGATGAAAAGTTAAAATTTCGGCAGAATTTGCTGCAAAAACCTGTATCAAAGATTTGAAAACATTACATTTTTGCTGTTACATAATAAACTTTTTTTTAAATCAAATGGCATAATTTATTAAATACTAAATTATATAATATATAAATATAAATGAAATAATAATTAACAAAATACTGAATATTATTACCAAAAATCTACAACTGCTAGTGCCCTCGTCAATCGCCCCAATGAGCGGACCGTATAATCTATCTTCATTTCCTGTTGCATCTTGAGTCATTTGCACTAAAATGTCGATGGTCTAGCGATAGCTAGTAAGCACTTCCACGCTCGATGATTTTCAAACAAGAACTAAACGTAATACATGAAAAAGCATTAGAGGAAAGTATTCAGTCACTCTCAAATTCTTCGCCCCTACTCGTTCGAATGACTTTCCCCACTCAAGCCCAAATGTGAATGTTATCCTAAATGAAATTTTATACTATCTGATAATCATCGACTAAAATTGAATTATAAATGATAACAACGAGTGTTTTTTATATTTAAACGCATCATGCAACACTTTAAAAATTGTATAACCTAACCTGACCTCAAATTGTAATTTATGTATATATCACAATTGCATGCACTCATCAGAATGTGTATATAGAATACGGGTGCAGGGCGTCTGCGAGCGACAAATTACAAAGTACCGGTACAGTGATGCATGCTAAGATGCATATGTACAAAATATCGAAATTCAAATTTGTTGATTTTTGTAATTATAATATTTGGCTTTAATTCGGTATTAAAATAAATTGCAAAATAATTTATGCTTAGCGATTAAAATTGCTTAAATGAAAAAAATAAATACATAATTAGTTTTTTGGTACATATTGAACAAGATTAAATAAATTATTTAAATATACAAAATGCATAATTTTGTAGGTATTTAAGAAATACTGAATTGGTTGTCTCTAATTTATTTATTCATTAATCTTATATTAAAATAATTTTGAGAAATAGGATTATCTCAAATTAGAATTTTGTAAATTGTTACTGATTATATTACATGGTGATCTATAAAATTTGTTTTTTAGTGTTTTGTGTACTTCTCGCGTGCCTCCACAAGTCACACATATATTATCATCTAGCTCGTCCTGACGCGTTTTTTATGCATATCAATGAGTAAAAATATTTCTATTACAAGTACTTTAATAATTATCTCATCCATATCACATGTATGAATTCCTTTTATTTTGTAATAAATACATGTACATGTAATAAATCATAGCACCATAGCATTAATTTTATAAAAAATTATTTGTTCTAATCTCTGCTTATACGGTTATATTGGTGTATATATAGCCATACGTAAGTAATGAGAAAGCCAAGAACACGAGATGATGACAAAGATAGAGGAAATCGAACGTCTGGACTTAAGAGGAAAGAGTAGGAGAGACTTCTATAGCATCAAAAAGTGGGAGAGAGGCAACAGAGAACGATGCGCGCGTTCACTAATAACACGTTTATAACGGTGGAGCAACGCAGAGGAACGTAAATGGCGTCGCTGCCTTGCCAATCGCCCAGACATCGAGACGAAAATTTCAAGTCAGTGCTGGCAACTTTTCTTCTCATTATCTTTTATCAACTCATTTGTCTTTTCTATCACACGCGCGTGATCATTTTGCCCTGTTTTGCCATCCTAGGCAACAATCGGCGCCGTCAAAACGCCTCCGAGAGTAGCATGATCGCACGAAGACGATTGACGCGGAGGTGTGGGCTAAACGAGCAACGGTCGACGCTCGTTCGTGTGACTTGTCCCCATTGTTCGAGTGGTTGCATATCTGCGTCCACTGTTTATGCTGCACCGATCCTACAAATCCTTTCCGTGCCTATAATAGATAAAACGTCGCCCGTGGATTAATTTTTTTAGCTCTAACTTCCGAATTTCACTTCTCAAATAATGTCAATTGTAATCCTGAATTCCTACAATAAGCTTACGTAATTTCATAGCACTTCTCAATGTCGACAAGGTTGTGCTTTTGAACATAACCTGTTCTTATTTACAGATACTGTAGGATAGATTGTTGATATCATATCTCTCCATTGTTTAAAATTGCATTTATAAACTTGCATCAATTCCAAAGTTGATTACAATTATATTAATCGGGTGTATTTAAAAATTGCAATTGATAATATGTTACTTTGATCAAAAGAACTTCAATAATTTATGAAGTGACAATAAAATTTATAGTTTAGCTTCATGTGTATCATTGTAAATTGGTAACGGAATTAAAGTTTAAAATGGTAAATCATTAATACAGTAAACTTACACTGAAACCTATAATAAAAATAACATCTACTATCGTTATTTTTGTTACCAATCTTATACTAATGATGCAGTTGATATAGGGTATAATCTGAGTTATGCATTATTTTAACTTTATTCTAGGGGCATTAAAAATGACTGCAGATACAGAAAAGGATGCTCTGCAATGTCTTTTATGTGATAGTAAAGTGGGAGCAAGAAATAGTATTTCAATTTTTGAAGCAAAAACTACTGTTTCGGATAAACCTTTAGTTGACATTCTTTCTGTGACTTTACAAAATAATCTTTGCAAAGAAAATGCACATTCAACAATTATTTGTAAAAAGTGTTCGAGACTTATTAATGAGGTATTTGTTTTATATGCAGATTGATTTATTACATTCTTAAATGTATGTGTATGCTCTTATTATTGTTTATTGATTCAGGCTGATGAATTAGAAACTAAATTAATAGAAATTAAAGAAGAAATTTGCAATTTATATACAACAACTTGTGCAAAGACACTTAATGTAAATATTAATGGTGAAGAATGTAAAGATCATGATTACATTGACAATGTAGAAACTGTAGAAATAGTATCAGGGGCTAAGACTGCTAAAACAATTTATCTGCCTAAGAAAAAAGTTAAAAAAGTTGTTATCTCAGACAATGCTGTGCTTGACATTCAAGTAAGTTTCATGAATTTGTTAATATGTATGTTATATATTTTGTTGAAAACACTAACTTATTTTTGATATTCAAGCCTGAAAATATAATTAGCGTGGAAGAAATAAAACTAAATAAAGAATTTTTGAATGATGATATATATGTTCATGAGAGTATAGATAATAATGAAATAGAAGATTCTACTGTAGAAATCAAAACTCTTGAAAATGAGTCACAAATTGAGGAAGTGATTATTGAAAAAACAATTTCGACAGAAAAACTAAAGTTAGACAAAGAAATAGAAGAGGTAAAACTTAAAATTAACTAAAAAAATTTGATTAGATTTTACCTGTACAAATACATTTTAAAAAAATTGTCTTACTTCATTAAATTTTGTATTACATTTCTTTTAGATAATTGTAAGAGATGGTACCAATTACATATGCCTGCTTTGTACAGATGAAAATAAAGAAAGTAGAGATGCTAAAGGTACAATTAACCATTTGAAAGATGAACATCATATTCGAGTATACATTTGTGATGTTTGTGGTGAACAATTCAGAAAAAGAACTGAATTATCCCATCACTTAGATGATCATGTTGCTAAAGAAGAAGGAGACTTTCAATGTGAAGTGTGTAATAGAATATTCAATAATTTAAGACTTTTTCGTATTCACAAACGTATTCATTATCCTCAAATTAAATCTTGGACATGTGAAACATGTGGTAAATGCTATAGTTCAAAAAATTTACTTGAGGAACATACAAATACTCATACTGGAAATCGACCCTATATATGTCACGTATGTGGAAAAGATTTTGCTTCAAAATATACACATCGAGCTCACATTAAGACGCATGAAATTAGACCGAGGCCTTTTGAATGCAAATTATGCAACAAATCTTTTCTAAGTCAACAAAATTTGACCCAACATGCGAAAACACACAATGGCATTAAAGAATATGTTTGTCATCAATGTGGTAAATATTTATTTTGATCTATTACAAAATTAAAACTATCCCAGTATCTTAAAAATATGATTTGATACCTTAGGAAAGGCATTTGGTTCTTCACATAATCTTGAAGTTCACAATATTGTTCACACTGGATATAAGCCATACATTTGTCGAACATGTGGCAAAGCCTTTGCAAGAAAAGCTGAAATTCGAGATCATGAAAGAACACATACAGGTGAAAAGCCATACCAATGCGAATTTTGTGGAGCTACATTTAGGTTAGTAAAATGAATATTCTTTGTTTTAAATTTACAATTAATAATCAACAGACATCTGCAAAACAAAATTTATCTTGTAATAATATAAGTTAAAACATCATGCATAGAGCTTAATGAATGAAAATTATTATTTATTATTATAAAATTTTGTTTTAACAATAATTGTAAAATAAATTATCTTATAAATTATATGTATTTTCATAATATATTCGATTTTTTTTGTAGTCAAAGATCAAATTTACAATCTCATAAGCGAGCAACACACTACAACGACAAAAGATACAAATGTGATGATTGTGGAAAAGGTTTTAAAAGAAGAAGATTATTAGACTATCACATTAAGGCTGCGCATACAGGAGAACGTCCCTATAAATGTGAAACTTGTACAGCAACTTTTGTATATCCAGAACATTTTAAAAAACACATGAGAATTCATACAGGAGAGAAACCTTATTTATGCGAGGTAATTTAGTTCAATTAAATATTAAATATACAATTTAGAGTTTGAAAGATAAAATTTATTTTAATGTCATTGAAGGTTTGTGGTAAAGCATTCAATAGTAGAGATAATCGTAATGCACACAGATTCATTCATAGTGATAAAAAACCTTACGAATGTTTAGTTTGTGGAATGGGATTCATGCGAAAACCACTGCTTTACACTCATATGCAAACTCAGGTAAGATTTAAATATTAAATTTTATTATTATTTTTTTGATTTCAGTTAATAATAATAATATATATTTTAAGGGTCATTTGAATGATACAATTGTTGTCAACCAACCAAGATTAACAACCGATGATGAGGTTATTATTCAAGATAATAGTGTGCATTTAGTTATGGAAGGAGACACAGATCAAGTAAGTAACATCCTTTACCTTACTTTAAAAATCTTTGTTTCACTTATTAAAATGGTTTAACTAATTTCAGTTGGCTGAAAATACGCAACTAATTGTTACAGAACTTAAAGATCATGTAATAATACAAGATGAAGATGAACAGAATGTTTTAGCTCTAAACGAAGAAACTATGAATAGTGAAGAAATTAACCAACTCGTAGTTGATGGACAGGTTAGTTATTAATAATGGATAGTAATTGATAAATGATAATAAAATCTATAAGGTTTAAGTAAACATGCAATTAAATAAAGAGACATGTTATATTAAAAAATATTTGAATCTTAAAATTGATTGAATTATTAATTATTTGTATACGATTGAATAAATTATAAAAAAGATGCTTAATGAATTGAGGAAAAAATAATGGTTCAATTTACGTAAGAAGTTTAATTAATTAATTTTATGATAATATTCTAGATGGCATTTGAACAATCAGAAGTAATGGAATGTAAGCAAGAACCATCAGAGGTAATTGAGGAGGTTTATGGTTATCAAGATGCAGAAGGCAATACTATTGTTTTACCGCCTGGCGCTGATATTAAAGAAATCATGGGAGATGCTAGTAAAACGATGCGTTTGGTACAAATTCGCATACCGGCTGAAACTGACAGTGACGGTAGAAGTTGGATAAGTATAGTTCCAGAAAGTTAAATGGATAAAATTTATAAAATGCAAATTGTATCAGTTTTTAAACTGACAAATGTATAAATAAGAACTCATTCAATGAAGTGATTATTTCACTAATTTTAATTAATCAGATAACTGAGGTGGGAGTAGTGGGGGAAGGGATTGCAATTAAGCGTAAGCAAGGAATATAAAACTCGAATTTTAATTTTGTAAGTAAGATTAAAGAAAATGAAGAAAACTACGATTAAATAATATTAATAATAAATTGTAATAAAAACTTTTAAGAATGACATAGATATATATGAATATATATAATTGAATTTTCCAGAAATCTTTCGTTCTTACTTTCAACTTTGGATTTCCACCCTCCTAGCGATTAAGCCACCACGAACCACTCTCCATTTAACTCGAGGTCTTTTGTCTTTCCTAGTTTTATGTCTTTTAGAGATGATTTTTCGACCCTTTCTCATCCACACGCGGTCGTTCAAGACCTGTGAGAAAGAAGAAATCCAAGAATACGAGGTTCCTCACAGGCGAGGAAGACAATTAAAAGGCGATTTCGACATTCACGGGGCGCTTGCCTCGAATAAAGCGTTCGGCGAGCTTATGGAAATTTCCCTCTACGAATATTACTCACGCTCAATTAAACTTTAAGAACCGGCGACTGCTTTCTCGCGTAACAATTAATCGTCGAATGGAGAGATAGGCTTTCCTCTCTTATTCTTGGCTCCTTCGATTTCCTGTCATTTATCAGGCTCGCAAAGGTGCATTGTTCCGGAAATCCTTGACGCGCGCCTTTCAAAATGATGGAATCTAAGAATTTTCCGCGTAAATCGGTAGGCGGAAGAGAGATGATTATCGCACGACTCGTTAAAATAGAAAAGAGCGTGTCTATATAGAAAATACAATATAGAGTTGCGAGCTTGTTAAATTTTGAAAATAAAATTTTTTTTCATTTCTAAGGCATATTGGATGTAAAAAGTTTTTTACAGTCACAAAACTTGTACAAAGATCTTTAGGGAAAAAATTTTTGTCAATTCCTTTCGGAAGTTTCCCTCTTCCCAGGGACACTTATACTTTTCTGTAACCTTAATTAAACCCGAGCGACTGCTGTCTTATAAAATTGAAATCGGTTGAAGGCAGGTCGAACCGTGAGATCGACTTGAATTTTCCACAATCGAGGATCGCTTACAGCTACTCCTAAGTAGGTGCAGTCAAGTTCTCCGACATTGGGGCGCGCTTGCGATAAACAAGCCGTGGCGGGAGGGGCGAAATTCGATCGTAGCCCGGGGCTCGGGATCTCTCACGGCCGCGCGCGGAGAGAAGATCCAGCTAATGTCTCAGGTTATGCAAATCTAAGTTTAATGCAAGCTAGCGCGGCACTCGTATACCTGTATAGAGGCGCGCGCGCGAGCTCGTCGAGATTGTGACTAGCGTCTCAGGAGGGGAATTACGAATGTCTTGACCGCAGGGTTGGGGACTGGGCCCGGTCTCTCCTCCCCCGCGACAATTAATTAATCCGGCGGATCTAATTGAATGGCACTGTATCTCGGGGAGGCTAAAGTGCCGGCGCGCTGTTACCACCTCCAGCTGTCTCAATGCATTATAACCCTTGAGGCTCGGCGGCCCCGACGAGCCATCACCTCGAGAGTCGAGCATCCGGTCTGCACTCGTCACTTACAACGTGGAGTCGCGATCGAAGATGGAGACGCTGTCAAATTAAAAATATCACTCCGTCGATATTCCGTTTGATAAAAGAAAAACGTGTAAATGCACGCGTCTCGTGAAACTGTCTGGAAGATGCTTTTTCTAACGCGTATACTTTGAATGTTCGGTTGATTACTCTTTTGCAACCGTATCTTGCGACGACCGCTTTGTAATTTTATAAATATACAAGCTTAATGATGTAATGAGAGAATGTACACGATTTTCGATATAGCCACTATTTTGTGCGGTAGAAAAATGATCAAAAATGTGTACGTACAATTTTAAGTCGATGCTGGTTATCTTCTAGATGCAAAAACTGCGAACTGATTTAATATAAACTGACAATCTGATTGAAATTTTGTAGGTTACGTTCATAAACTTTTCCCAGTAACGATTATTGAACTATACAGTTAGTTAAAAAAATAATCACTAAAATGAATCTTGCTCGTGTCTCTACAAGAAACGTGGAATATTGAAAGGCAAAAGCATAATGGTTTTCTTTTCAAAAATTGTAAAAAATATCAAAAATAAAGGAACAGAAACGTATTATTATGTCATCAGTATTATTAAGCATTATTAACAAAAGTGTGTTATTGTATATATTTCTATCAAAGTAGCCGAAATAATAAAAGATGAACAGTGATTAAACTGTAAAAAATACACTTTCAAGTGTGCTCAATCCACGTGTACGCAGAGATACGCGTGAAAAAGCAACCTAATATTTTCTTAATCTCTTAGAGAAATGTCGCTTTAACAATCGGCGAGCTTTCAGTCGCGGGCAGTTTAATGACTAACTATCCGTAACCGGGCATATCCCCATTACAACGTAACTAGGCGATGCGTCTTAATTAAAGCAGGCGGCCGCGGTCATTTGAAATGCAAATGCGCCCCCTTAATTCTTACATTTCGTCAGCGAAAAGCGCAGACCGTGCGCACGTGGCCCTTTAGTAATATCCAGGCTTTTCCAGCTATTTACGTCTCCATTAAAATCCCCAGAGCACACGCCGAGGCCGCCACATGTCCCCCCGGCAGCCCCGGGCCGGAAAAAAGCCGTGGCAATCGGAACGTCATCCCCATAACAGCAGGGACTTGTTGAAACGGGCGCTGTATATGGGCGTGTACATCGGAGATCGACTTCCGCCCGGCCCTCGAGGATAATCGATGACTTTGAGAATAAGGCCGTGGGGTCGGGTGCGGGGGGTGTGGCGCAGGGGCCGCGCAGCCGGCGCCCGGGGGCTGAAAAAGGGGCCCGGCCGCCGTCGATGGCCGCGCTAATTAAACGCGGAATCGCAAGTTTCGCCGGCGGGGCGGGGCGCCGGCGAGTGACTCGCTCAAATTCGCCGGGGCTTTGTGCATTAGGGTCGCCGCGAAAAGTGGACGGGCCTCGCGGCCCGCCCGCAACTCCCTTCCGCGGCGCCCCCAGCGCCGCCCAAGCTCGAGGGCTGTTTTTATCCCTGCAGTTAGTGCGAAAGCTTGTTACTCTGCTCGAGGGCTCGCCAAATTAATGATGCCGCCCGCCCCCGCCTACCCCGGCGTATATATACACGGCATCGGCTCTTATGACGCGGTGGACAATATAACGAGAGCGCGGGCGCTGTCCCCGTTATTGAAAAAAAAAGGCGCCCGCAGAGGGGCGGGGGCAGGAGGCCGCACGCGGCCGCTCCGTGATTTTCTCCGATCGGCCCTTATATTCGGCGATCCCGCTCGGATCATTTTTCAAACTGATTTTGTATAATATAACCTTGCGCTTTCCGGGAAATATCCCTCGATTCTTTTCGCTTGTACAATGAAGCGCTGCCGAATAACACGGCACATATATATCTCGGGGCGGCCCGACGCCTGACCGATGTCGGACGTGTCTACTCGCGCAGCGAGCAACGCCGTGCACTACTCGCCCGGTGAAACAAGCGCGTCGTTATATGTCGCGCCAGCTGTTAAAATAGGAAAAAAAAAAAAGAAAAGCGGCGGGATAACCTTCGACCTTCGTCGACACTCTTTTTTTTTTCCTGCGCTAATTGATTCTATGTGTAGTCGCACAGGTTGTTCCTGGGCCAAGTTCGCCGCAGTCCGTCCCGACGAGGCGCGAGCGAAAAGCCGTATCCAGGCTGCGCTTCGGTCACGTAGCTGCACGCACGAGCCGCTGAAATAGCAGAACCGGCGAAAGGGGCCCGGCGCCCCAAGGATAATTATTAGAGCGGCAGATTGGACGCGCCGGTGCATTGTAACGCGGGATGTACAACCATCGGGGCGCGAGAGCCCCGCCGATCTACGCGCATGCATACGTACGATATATATATACGTACACGCGGGGGGGACTCGGCCGACGTCCTTGTTCCCTCCCCACGAGGCCACTCGACTTTCGTAATCGGCCTCGATTAATTGTCCCCGGCCAGCGGCTTATAATCGCCTCGGCCCGCGCGAGCCCTGGACTCTCTCATTTTTTTAATTGACCGGGGGCCGCGAGAGCCAATTTATCCACTTTATCTCCGGGATTGAATCGTAGATTCCGATCGGAAGACAGCCGCTTGTCGCCCGCAGACGACTCATTTGTTCCCGCTAATATAATGTCCCTTCCTCCCTTTTCATATGCCGCGGCTGGCCTATTATTATATGAGCCTCGATGACCTCCCCAATTCCCCGGACACGAGCCTTGGATACCAGCCCCTGTATTGTTTCTCTGGCCAGCTTTTCAAACCGCACCGACGGGGCGTTTTGTTTTTTTCTTTCATCGCGGAGTAAGTGTAGTTATTTTGTGGGATAATTGAAACAGACGACTCCGTTTTTTCACCATTGTCCGCGGACCTGTGCTATATAACCTTCCCCCGGCGATTAAAACGTCAGCTAAGAAATGCTCGAGGGCCTTTGATCATTTCGATAATCGCGCCAAGCCGTAGATCCAATGGAAAATGAGATTATATGCGTGGACGGAATTAACTCAGTTGGATTTATAGGCGGAAAAGGTCCGTTCATTAGCGGAAAAGGTCCGTCTCTTTGCACTCGAAGGCGAGGGCGACTCCTCGGAATTACTCAACCATCTATTCCAAAACATAAATCAGCACTTGGACGACCCCATTTGCATATCCCAAAAAGTGTCTTTGACGAAGCTCGTTCTTCCGCGGTGTCAGCCGCAGAGCCGAGCGTAAATCTGGCTTCGTTTTTTCTCCTGGCCCTCGCGGCGTTTCCGAAATACATAAATTCATTCGGAATTAATGGCGGGCACGCGGGGGAAATCGATTAAGAAAAACGCGTCGGACGAGTGAGCTATTTTTTTGGCCGCTCGGCACGCGAAAGCGACATGTCTCGACTGCGGAAAAGAAAAGCGTTTAGCGTGAACGCGGGGGGGTTTGGGCTTTTTCGAGGGTGGCGGCCGAAAAGCGATGTTTGCACGAACGCCGACTGGAATTCGGACCGGGCGAATGAGAGAAAGAGGCAAAGAGGGCCGAGTGTACCCCATGAGCAAAAAAAGCTTTAATAAACGTTGCGAACTCGAGCTGAAAGCGTAATGCTAAATGAGTAAAAATTAAAATTTATGAAGTGCTTATGTTGTTGTCAATGCGCGCTCTAATGAATCTTCCTATTCAAGCGTCAAAAAAATGAACATTTCTTAATTCGTGGAAAATATATCATACACACGTATATGATGCAGTAAAGGATTTATTCCCCTGAACTCCCTAAAAAGTTTGTACTTTACGAATAAATTACAATTTATAATTACTCATTAAAAATATTTATTAGATCGACGCTTTAATTGCGTTATCAGTCATTAATTTTTATATGAACGCTCAGCGAGTACCAACGAGTATGAAACATTAAAAATGTTTCTTCTATATATCGTGTATTAAACTTTGTAAGTTATGGCTATAATTACACCACACTGTAGAAAAAAGTATTAATGTGCAAATTTACAATATGTTAAGTGATCTAGTTTAAAATACAGAAAATTGCAGAACATTACCAAGCAACTTGAGTAGTATGTAATTTTACATGAGCGATTGGGTATAAAAACTCCCTTATCACGCAAAAAAAAACTTCTATTTCACACAGTCAAAATAGATTTAAGAATATTGATTTTTTCGTGCATGGTTTCTTCCATTTCATGGCTTCATTCGTAGTTAACTGGAAAACCATGTTTTTCCCTTTTTTCTTATCTAAATCTCTGAAAAGAACATTTTTTTATGTTCAGAGTTTAATTTAAAAATAATATTATCTGGGATGAAATGAGGCATGCACGAAAAGAGGAAATTAGGTAAAACTGTACCTGCTCTTCTCGTTCTGTATGTACTAAAACTATTTAACAGTATAAACTAAAGGAAGAACCATTTTATAATTTACTTAAGGTTAAATTACGTTATATTATTCTTTTATATAATGTATTTTTTACTACTTGTAGCCAATTAAATTTATTATAATAATGCTATGTATTAAAACTTTCAAATCTGTATGAAAGTAGAGCAGGCTAATCCTTGCTCTACAAATTCATAAAGTATTTATGTTCTAAATAACCCAAACATATAACAGCGATCTACGATGTATCAGCAAGCATCGATTTCTGAAAGAGTAATAGTCTTAGATGTCTTCTAAGCTCAAAAAACGTTACTAATGATCTTGACCCTAACAGGCTACTCTGTTACGCTTGAAGTCGGAAAATAATGAAATTTTAGGGGGGTTGTAAAAATATTTTCGAAATATTGAAAAATTAAGAAAGTTTGTCGCGCAAGTTTCGTTGATCGCTTATATTCGGAGCGCAGTGGTCCGGATTCAGCGGCGACACCTTTTTCCCCATAAGGTTTCGGCGGGAATGTGAAGCAAACTCGATCGAGGTGCAGTTATCGCGTAGGCCGCTCGCCTGGGAAAATTCGCCAAAGTGCCAACCAAGGGAGCATTCAAAAAGTTTCCCGATCGAGGCGACTTAGTATCGAGATTCGCTGGATCCTGGGTCCGATATTGTACGCGCTGCAGCACACGTCCAGTGGGTATATGTATTCTCTAAATCGAAAGCTGGGTGTTATTAGATCGTTTTTAGATATTTTTTTTTTTCGTGCGTTGTGCGCGGTTTTAACGAGATTGGTCCTCTGAAGAATTGCTCCGCGCAGTGTAGCGTTACCGTCGACTATTTGATTAGTTTGACTGCGGTTCTATGGTTTACGCTATCGTTTTTCAACGGCATTTTGATTCATTTGATAATTGGTTTTCCAAGAACCAGCCTTTTGTTGCTTCTCGTAATTTTGCAGGTAAAGTTGAACTTTCAAAAGAACGAGTATCCGTTTTCCTCGGGAGTTTATCATTCGCGGTCCCGAGGCAGCCTGAAACCGAAGAGGCGATGCCAACGAATGAAATAACGGGTTTAGACACGAATTGCATTGAAGGACGTTTATTAAGGTTGGTCCGTGAGTTAAGTGCACCCAAGCGAACTCCTAGCGATGGTCTAGCAAAACTAGTTTGACGAAATCTTTGCGAATATTATTCCAAGAGTTGGCGACGACTCTGGGCGTGTCGCGCCGAGGAGACGTGGGCGCGGGCGCGTTATCGCGTAGTCGTCGCTCGCGATTTCCGCGTTCGTGGCCGCCCCAGCTGATGGAGTTACCGCCCGGCGCTCGTTGACCGAGACACGATGCGGAGAGACAGGCTCGAGGCCCCGCGCCCTGGACAATCTCGCTCCTTGCGGGCCGGCGCGGCGTTTCCGGCGCGGCTGGGGCGACCTCGCGAGGCTTTGCATCCGCGGCGCTTATCGCCGAGTGCGCCGCTGCGCCACGGCACTCGGCCCAACGATAATGGCCCTAATTCAAGGAATTAGCCTAACTTGATTCAGGGAAGCTTCCCGACAATCTCGCACTCGAGTTGCATGGACAATGATTTCAATTTCTTCTTCATTGAATTTTTAAATTATAGAAGATTATTTATGGAAATTCTTACCATGCATACTTAATTCGTTTTTAAATCTTGCTTCACCATAATAAGCTAGTCTTGTACCATTATCTAAAACTTAATGCTACTGTTAATAATATACGTTTAAGATACATGCAATTAGCCATAATATTCTGATATTAATTTTTAATGAAATTTTGAGGATTAAATGTTAATTTCCTCTTTTAATACCTTTAATGGTTCGAATCAAGAAATTGTTATTACACTAAGGTAGCATACGGTTCAGCTACTCACCAAAATTACTTTTTATAACATTATTTAACAAACTATTATACTAATGTAATACAAAAAACATATGATTAAGGAAAAATTTGATTAATGTTCCAGACTTTATTATTCTTTTCAAAAACACTTAAGGTTGTTGGATCGGATATTTCCACTAAGATATTTTTCAAATTTTCATGGAATAAAAAAAAGTACCTCCAGATAATCGATCATTTTTAGATTTATAAAAGACGAAATGTAAAAAAATTTACGCGTAGCAAATTAACTTTTTTAAAGTAAATTTTTTAAACTCCTGAACCCTTTGTCCCTTTTCGTTTTTTACATTGTAATCGAATCATTACATAATAATGAATTGTAAAAATTCATAAACTATCATTCTCTTGGTGCTATAAGCCGAGTTATAGCCATTTTTCATTGTTGAATTAATTATAGTTTACATAATTTATCTTACAAACACAAAAGTAAAAATGCCTGTTTATAAAAATTTAAATAATAATTTATTAAAGTTATATTTAAACTAAGTTATATTAAAGCTAGTGGAATTCAGTTTAAATTAAGTTTCAAATTGAGTAGTAAGGATACACTGAAACATGTAAAAACGTGTCTAGATTCGTTTTTACAAATTTTTATGCATTTTCATTACACTACTTTTAACTAACGTAACTTTCTGATAAATTAATATTTTTATTTTGAAAAAAACTAATTAGAGCTTATATTTACTTTACTTTTATATAGTTTTAGGAATATCGTACGAGACCTAAACTAGACTCGCTAGATTTATGTATATATTACATTAATATTTCTTTAATAATCATCATAATTAAATTATTTTAGACAACAAGATAATTTAAGCAATTAGCTGACCTTTCCTATTTAATAAATTAATAAATTCAATCTGTTCGAGGAAATTTCTACACAGCTCCAATAAAGTATACATACTTTTAGAGATATGTAACATTTTGTTAATGTCATCCTATTTATCCTTTTTTTCAATGTTAATGGTGGAGCTTTAAAATGCATTAAAGTAATATGGTAAAATAATTAACAGAGCACATGATACTGAAGTGGAATCCAGGATCAACGGAATGCGAAGGTCGATCTCGAAGTCGATAGTCTACCGTCTAAGCTACTGTTGGGCTCCATGCGAAGATATGTTTTATTATATAATATAATAGATAAATATCTCATCGATAAAAAAGATAAAGCGTCTTTACACTCAGAAAAGTTATAAATTTACTACAAATTGTCATCTTTTATTGCATTCAATTTATGAATGCTACGCGACACTTTTTCATATTTTTTTAACCTGGATAGCAAATCTTTTCTCATACATGCTGTTGCATGTTTCCCGTTAGTTCAAACTCGTATCGGATTAGCTTAAATAGATTTCTGCATTTTGCATATTACGCAATGTTCCATATATGCATGTAGTCCTGCGGCACATGAATATCGGCAGCTTCACTTTTCAACGTTTTCTCTGTACAAGGGCATTTATGATTCGATAGCCATACAAACTTCGTTTTTAATTAAAAGTCAAAGACTCGTGCCTATATAAAAACTGATCTTACTGCTCCCTTTGTTGTAACTGTTGAATATGTATAATACGTACATGTGCAAACAGAAAAAATTATAATATTTTTTAATAATATGTATAAAATAAAAATATTTTTAACGTCGAAGTGTTATTAAGTAGAACGGATTACGAAAAAGATTAATACTTTATTAAAGTAAGTACAAAGGAAATTATGGAATAAAAAGCATTCAGGAATGTAAATTATTTGCTCCAGTTTTTTAAAAATAAATGTGTAAAATGAAACATCGAATAAATAAAGCAAAGATTTATATATTTTTACTTTTGAAGTAGACATTGTAAATAACTTATAGAATATCCTTTTTAAAAGTATGATTAAAAATATTATTCATTCTAATACGCAAACGCATGCGTACACGTTTAAATATGATTAAATGGTTTATTAAAAAGAACACGTCATAATAACCAGCTGAATTTTAAAATTTAAATTGTAAATGTAATTGAAATGATGAAAAAATGAACCAAAATTTAATAAATATAAGTAAGTTTTTTGATTTAACACAATTGAAAATTGATGCATATTTCATGGACATTGTATTACTTCGTTAATTAACCATTTTAATGAGTAGTCCTCTGCGCAAAGCCCTAATTATTGCCACTGAGGCGACAGCTCTTTGCTTATTACATGCAAATTAATGTTGTGGCTCATCAAATGACTCGAATTTTTTGGTTAATCGTGTCAAAACTAAACATGAATTGAGAAGTGTAGATTGCAAATTAACAGCTAATGAATCGAAATGATTCGATGTCAAAATCACTTTGTGACATGTACTGCGCCGCACTGATTTTATTAGGCACAGAATCGATTTATGTGAAAAAATATTAATTAAATTTAAGGATATTTTGTAAAGCAACCCGTTTCCCCAGCGACGACTCGCGTGGGCGAGTGAGGCACGTCGATGTAGCAATTTAGTAACGAAATTGTATAAGCCATAGGCAAATAATAAGCTGGATTTTTTTGTGAGAAGTGAATGTATAAAAGATTATTTTCCAAGAAGAGAGAAGGGCGTCAGGTTGGCATTTAATCTAAAGAGAAAGGTATACTGCCGAACTGGGTGCGAAAAAAAGGAATCCGTCTGCTTATCCGAAAGTAATCGCGTAAACAGCTCGAACAAGTCATTAGTCTGGGAAGTAATCGCATAAAGACCTTACTGGGTAACACCTCGCGCAGGCTCCCGTGTCTCGTAGAACGTGGAAAAGGGATGATCCTTCGGGGAGTGGCGATCGGCGAGAGGAAAGGCGGGTAAAAGGCGCCTCGGAGGGCGAAAAATCGAAGGAGGACTCGGCGGCCCCGGATTAGCATATTATTTACACCTCGTTCCCCGGAGGGCCGAGGAGGGTGGGGGGCGGGCCGGGGCGGACGCGGACTTGACGAAAGAGGAGACGGGGGTCCGCAGTCCGAAAAACAGCCCGGCTCAACTTTAAATCTGCTTTCGAATAATACCCCGGCCGCTGTCCCATCTCATTAAAGCGCCATGTTCGCGGAGAAAAAGTCCCTAGACAGGCTGGCCCGCGCCCCTCGTGCCCCGCCGGCTCCTCCTCCGCCTCCTCCTCCTCCTCCTTCTTCTTCTTCTTCTTTGGCGGTGCTTATTTTGCGCCGGAGGTCCGGGCGCGCCCGGGGCCAAGCGTATGAAAATCCGGCCGGGCTGCCGCTGGCCCGCGCGACTTCTATACACGCGGGCGGAAAAAGAGAGGGAGCTCCCAAGGCTCGGGCGCGGCGAATATAACGTAGACCGGCGGGGCCCTCGGCTCCCGGGGCACGTGGCCATTTTCCCCCGCAGATTTCGTTCGTGCTCTTTTAGCTTACGCCATTTTGACAATGGAGGCGCGGGCGGCCTGCAATTTCCAGCGCGGAGCCGGGGAGTTTCTCCGGCCGGCCACCGGCGCCGCCCCCCACTTCCGGCTTGTTTATTTTCCGCGCGCACTTTTTATTTAACGGCGCGCGAAGAATTGTGCGCGCGCGCTCGTTGAAAGTTCCGTTCGGGGAAGTTAACCGTTTCGCCTCTCGCGTATACATTATTTCCGTCGCGTATTTGCATTCGATCGATACGCCTCCATATTTGGTCTATTATAACCCGGGCCCCCTTGTTGCTACCAACTCGTTAACTTATTTATGAGTTTTTTTTTTTTTAAACAATTTCATTGAATTAGCGCGCGAGTGGCGGCATTATCGACGGCGCCGCCGGCTTTTTATACACGCGCCCGGGAATGAAGCCGTCGGGGGGAGGAATTGGGGGAGGGTCGGCCCCGAGTCCATATCGGGCCGCCCGCGACGCCTTTGAACGCTCGCGGCGTCCGGCCCGACGCTCTGTGCATACACGCCGAGAGACTGGAGACGCGGACGCTTCTGCACGGGCCATGACGTTCCGCGGGGGCTGCTAACGACCGCGAGGGTCCACTCGAACGGAAACGGCGATAGGTGCCGACGTCCCTGCGCACTCGAGGCCGCACGCGTGTGTGCGCCCGTGGACGCGGGGGGAGGCGGCTGCCCTCGGAGAGGCCGCGTGACTGCCGCGGATTGATAGAATCGACGTTTTTCAATGCGGCGGGCGATTGCCGGGGGAGGGCGGGAAGCTCCGGCCCACTCGGCGCGGCTTTCAGGCTCGGCCGCTTTCCAACGGGGCCGCGGCGCTCATCTCTCAAAATGCGAGCGGCCCCCGCCTGCCCCTCCGGAACCAATGCGCGTACACGTGCGTGTGTGTGTATACATGTGCGCATGTACACGTATCGCCGCGTAATATTTTTCGCCGGTGATTGCGGAGCTTCCCCCCGCTTTCAGCGCCGCGGGGATCGCGTACTTTCGGCCGGATGTGCCTTGTTACGAGGCTTTTTCTCTTCCCCCCGCGCGAGGCACCGCCAGCATCATCGCGGGGGCGCGGCTTCTAATTCCGGGGCGTGTAAAGGGCCGCGGCGGTCCTCATAGGGGCCCTTAGGTATACACGGCCTGTAAGAGGGAACGGGTGCGGGCAGCGGAGGCACATAATGTACCTGTTTGCCGCAGTCCGGCGGACGGGAGGCAAAGCCACGGGCGCCGATCTCCCCCGAAAACTGCCAATCTCCATTCCCCTCACTTATTTAGGGGCGCGTAGGTGCGCACGCGAGTCTCCCGCCGCGGCAGCTCGTATATATCCCCCCGTATCGCGGCCAAGCTGCCGCCGACGCCTCCAAAGCCCGCAGCCTCCAAGTTTTGGCAGGGCGTATACCGCCGAGATTTAAAGGAGCCGCCGCTGCCGCCTTCCCTCGCTCGCGCGTGCGAGCCGTCGCCGGGGTCTACACGTACGGGCGCGCGCGCGCGTGTGTGGGCCGCGGGGGCCGAGGACGAGTGCGCTCTCGCTGTATGGGGCCGCGCTTTATTCGGCTCCCGCCGACTAGTCGCGTTTACGCCCAGTCAATGGCCTGTGACTCGTCGATCCGGTTATGACAGCTGTCGGATGATACTCTAAGGAGTGATCGATCTGTGGACGGGTCTGACGGCCGAGCCTTACATGCGGGATTTTGTGAAAAAGCTGCCGCTGCGCAGTAATTGCCGGTTTTGTATTGCGCAGCACACAGGGCGCAGACAAGTACAGCGTTTTCATCTGGACAAACGTGCGTGGGCGATCGTATTTCTCGACTCCAGTTTCAGTGGACATGTGCGGACTCGCGTTAATTGGTCACTCTTTTGCCCGTCGTCATGAGGATCGATCAGCGAGGCTTTCGCAAAGTATTTTAATCGGAAACTGGTAAATAAACTCGAGCCGCGTCGGATGTCGCTTCCCGCTGAACCGTTACAAATGAAGAACGCTCGCCAATTCTCCTGCATATTGCACACGCACACGGTCTCATTTATACACAACGGTCGAAAGACGTCAATTGTTAATCCGACAAAGTTTTATCAAGTTGAATATTGCATTTGGGTAAATTTAACTGACCGTATCTCCAGTTAAAGTGGAAGTGAGCGGCCGCGGAGCCGACGCCCAGTGCAGGAAGCGGGCCGGAGCCGACGGAGGCCTCCGAGGCCGTCTTCGGGCCGCGGGAGCGACAACAAGACAAATCTAGGAAGGCTTTTAAGGCGCCTATATTATGCATCGGGAGGCGGGGACTATGAGGGGCGCGGGCAGAAATGAGGTCCGAGGGCGCCCTCGCCCCCTCGGGAGGCGCGATAGGTCTCGCGGATGCGGCGCCCGGGGGGGACTCGGGGGCGGCCCCCGTAAAAACGCGGGCCCGGGGACAAAGCCGAGAGCCGGGGCGAGTTTCGGCAGCTCGGGGGAATTTATGAGCCCGGGCCTGATGGGCTTTCCGTGTGCCGGCGCCGGCGCTCGATCCTAATATCTTGCAGGGCTCCGCTCGACCTCCCCGGCACTGTATTAGCCGAAGAGGGCCGCTATGACGCGCCCAGGTGGAAAAGTTTTTGCGCCCCCGGGAAACTTCCCCGGCGAATCAATCGCCGATGGCTTTCTCGTATTAGGGGGCGCGTGCGCGTATATACGCGCGGGCGGTACACACGTACTCCTGCGGCGGTGCGTTCGGTTTACGGGGCCGCCCACTCCGCCGAGGTCTTTTCCGAGTTTCGGGGCCGCGCTTTTCACACGCACGAGTCTGATCCTTATTTAGGGAGCGGAGGCGCTGTCCTCCCGCTCCCGCGCCCTCGATATCCGCCCGATACGCGCTCGCGAAAGCCGACTTTTGTCCGCCTCCTCCCGCCGGTGTATACGCCCCAATGGCCGGGGGGCATAAGCGAGAATGGGGACGCCGCGGGGCCCATTATTCCCGGAGAATGATGTAAAAATAGAAAGGACTCGGGAATATCATTGGACCTCCTCCCATTACCCAGCGGAATTGCTGGCGTGAAATGCGAAAGCCGCTCCTTTCCCGGGCGCGCCTCGGCTCCTCGCGGTCCGAGCCGATATCTCCCTCGCGCACCTACAAGCGCACACCCACGGCGCCCGCGCCGCGAAAAAGGGCGAATTACAATAAGCAGGGGGACAATCGCACAATGCCGCCCGCGGCCCTCGGCCCCGACTCCCCCGCGGCCCATTGTGCAGCCCGCCTAATTTCCCCCGCGCGCCCGTCCCTGGGGGCCCGGCTGCATCCGGGACTGGCGACAGTGCCAAGGAAGCCGAGCCACTGATCACACTGCCCGGCCACGCCCCCCGTCGATAAACAATCTCGAGCAATTACGATGAATTCGGTCGCTCCGTTTTTATTTTCTTTCCCCCCCGCGCGGCTTGATTCGCGGGCAATCAGCCTGATTGTGGGGGGGCCGACCCAATTATGGTTAATAAGCCGGGAGGCCGCCGGCCGGGGGAAATCATTATTGTAAAAGCCCGGGCCCTATCAATCACGGTCGAGTCGCGCAGCGGGAGGAGCCGCGGACCCGGGGCCCCGATAAGAATTCGATAAGGCTATCGCCGCCGGCGCCTTATCAGCCCGGGGAGCCGCGCCTAAGCAGTCGCCGCGATCTCGCCGCGCCGGGGGGCCGGAGATAAAAAAAAAAATACCCCGGGAGCGGAATTGCCGAGCGGCGAGCCACCGGCCGCTTATCGATGCGCCTCCCTTTTTTTTTTTTTCGGCCCGGCGGAAAAACGCGTCGCCGCCGGGGCCCTCGTGCGGCGCGTGTGCCACGCGCGTGCGCCCGTGTGCGTGGCCTCGCGTGTCGCGCCGGGGCAAGAGAGAAAAATTGCGCCGCGCGTACTCGTGCGCCGGGCTTTTTTTTTCTCCGCCGGCAGACCTCAACCGACGCTTGATGATATTATTATGTTTAGCCAGCGGTGCGGAAGAAGGAATTCCCTCCCGGCGCGCGCTTTTCCGCGTTCCTTCGATTCTAATTGCATTGCCAGTTTGATCGACTGACCAATTTTTCCCGCAGAGCCGGCGAACGACCGATCCTACCTGGACGTCCACCTTGTTTTTCTCCGCTGGGAATCAAATTCGCAGCGGGAAACTCGATTCCTCTCGATTCCCTCGCACGTGTACCACCTTTCACCGTACGACCGAGGAATAATTAATTACTTCAACTTTTTTTCCTATCTCTTGTATTTTCTGCCGACGGACACTGTACAGAAATCAAAACGACGATCAATTATTAATCGGAACGGAGCTATATGGCCTAATGAATAAGTTAAATCTATCCGGAAAGTCGAGTCATCAACGTCTCGACGCGTACACCGCACTCGCTCGGGAAGCACACAGTAACTGTTATATATACTAGAAGATGGCGATACTCTTTCCCTAAAGTATTAATCCGGAGTAATAAATAAGCGCGTCCGATGATAAAGATAGACGCGCAGATGGAGGAAGCGTCGCTGTGCCGAGATAAATCTAGGGTGTTTTTTTTTCGGGGTCGGATTAGTGCTCGATAAGAAACGGGCGGGGCGCGGTGGGGGTGGGCGGGGAAGCTTCGAGGGCCAGCTTTCACGCAGAGCGCGTAGAACTTACAGGGGTCCACTTCTCGCGGTCCGTGGCTCCGCAGACCCAGTCGCCCCGGGGCTCGTTCAGATAAGCTGCAGTCCGTCGGCACCGCCACTCGGGGCTATATCGCGCGCTCTCTCTCTCTCGCTGTCTCTCTCTCGCCCACGAGCTGTTTCTCGTCCTCGGGGCACGCATGTACAGAAGTCCGGAAAGCCCGACGAGGACCGGGCCGCAGGACTATCCGCTAACTGGCTACCACTAAACCCCCCGCTCTTTCCAACTGCCTGGGCCTCTTCGCGGCTCCCTAGCACTCGACGTGGCCAATTTGGATGTCGCAGATACTGTATCTCTAATAGAAATGAATAATTGTGCTCATTGCCGTTTTCTTACAGCGGTCGCGTCACTTGAATATATTTTATATCAATTTTGTATTGATAATGCAGTTGTGGTAAAGTATATTAATCAGAAAGTAGGTAAAACAACAAACACTACTCAAATTATTGTTAATTCGAGGACTGCGTATAATGCGAATCAATAATCGATTTCAGTAGCTTAATATGTTTCTTTGACGTAATTGTTATAGTCGAGGCTTATATTATTACAACAAACAAATACAATAGACCGGTATACTCATTAGTTAGCTTATGTTTCAAAGTGTAGTGGCAATCCTGGATAAATTTTTATTAGACTTGCAAGTTACGTTTGAGGATTTGAGTCTTCGCTTGATCAGTACGTGACCCATAAAAACTGGTCTATTTTCCAGCAGGCTTTCCCAGTTTTCTCTCCGTCCCCAATTCCCCCGCCAAATAACGATTCATTTACATTACTTTAGTCGGTTCTAGTTTGTAATCCATCCGGGGTTCGGGGCTCCGAAAAATACTGCACTCCCCAGCAAGATGATCCCAATGAAGGGACCGACGCGGCTTTCCTTTCGCGCGCGAAATGAAAAGCAGGACCGAAAGACCGGCACGTCCGTCACCTTTCGCCGCCCGGAAAATTGGTCCGCGGCCCCCGGGCGCGCGATAAACCGAAGATCAATATCGAGGGCCGCCTCGCCGGCGCGCCCACACGAACGAGGGAAAAAGGCGCGCCACTTCCGTGCACCTGTTGCACCTGTCCGCAGTCGCCGCAGCCGCTGCAGCGGCTTCTTATGCTAAACGCACGGGCGCCCGCATATGGGCGCAGCGGGGCGCGCGGGGCCGATGCCGAGGCCACGAGCCGCCCCGAGGATCCGCGCCGCTCGTCCGCGACGAATTTCCACTCGCTTTTTTACGCCCGGGCCCACCTACAGGCTATTTTTATTCCCGGATTTTATTTTGTTTGGCCGGTCCTTTTTTCGGGCGGCCCTTATTCCAGGCGAATTTTCACAAGGGACGTCACGCTCGAGCCGTGAACCCGGCCGACTTTACGATTGCGGCCGGTTATCCACGCGGGAGGCAGTACCGAGATTACTGTGAGAGCTGTAAACAATCGAATGAATGATTGGTGCGATCGGGTCTTTTCACTTTTACTACTTACTATTGTAGAATCATTTTAATAACAACAAGCTAAAGTGTTCCTAAAGTATAGATTACAGTCAGAATCTTAGTATTAACATTCAGTAGTATTAACGATTATGGTTGTAATTGTTCTACCCATTCCATGTGTTACATTCAACTTTCTTAATTGCCTTTTAGCTTGTCTTATTAAGTGCCCCTATATACATGCCTAACAATTGTTTCGAACTATTTATTACGAAAACTTCTATTAGCGTATTTTACAAATATAACATTTCCATTTCTGGTATTAAAAAAACAAAATAATTGAAGTAAAGATTCATTATTTTATTTTAAATTTTCATCAAATTTCATTTCATTTCAAAACTATAAAGATGAATTCTTGTAAGAAGTATTTATAAGACTGGCAATCAACTGAGCACGCGTACAACTTTGCTAACCATCGCTTTTTCATCGAGGTATACCCGATTACTCTTTCATTATTTCTACAATAGCTCTATTCTTGTTTTAAAAGGTTTCTTATACTACTGAAAAAACCAAAATTACTAAAATATGTTGATCAACGGCACGAAAGTAAATGACTTAATTATACGCATTGCACAAGATAATAGGTATACGCTACACTGCATAAATAAGAAACATGGCAATAGTAGCCTTTTTCGGATCATGAACATTGTCAATACTCCACCTTAATACAGCCACAAATCTAGCTAAATATCTTCGTGGCTGCAAATTCATACATGGAAGAATTTATTTTATTATTAATTAAAACAAATTCTACAATATATTGTTACCATCGTCTAACTAGAATCAACTAGGCATATAAATAATGTAACCAATGGTTAGCCAATATTAGCTTTAACCTCCAACAGAGTTTTCTAATTCATATGATCTTCGATTTCGTATCCTTCTTTACCTTATAATGCAAAAATGCATATTATAACCCTTCAACGCTCATAAATATCAAAGAAAAAGTTATCAAATCTAATCAATACCTCCATTGTTAGTGGCAATCTTAATTAACATTTTTTTGATATCCAGTAATAGTTAAACCCTGCCCAATAATAGTTAGTTTGAATTAATATGAATAATTATATATTAGCAGTTCAATACTATTTTTTAATTGTGTTTGAAAGACTTTCTACATAAATTAGATGCTGTATCTAATCTGCAGTATTAGATATAATTAATTTATCGTTATTAATTATCATGAATGTAAACATGTACATTTTTGCTTTTTAATGTAATAAATCCAAGAATAAACTTCGGTCGAGATAAACGAATTGAGTATCTTACACAAATGTAATTCTAGTACGCTTCATTAATATCTTTAAATACCATCTGTATAATCTCGTAATAGTAATGATGCTTACGAATTTAATTCAAAATTAATTTAATTAAAAATAAATTTAAATTCAATTTATTACGTGGTTAAGGACTCAAGGTTTTTTAATCCACACAATATTAACAAATTAAACAAACTGAATAAAAAATTTACTAGGTATAAACCTCTTAAACTGTTGATTTTAATCACCATTATTACTATTACTAAATGGCCATCAAGTGAATCAACGTTATGCACAATATATTGAAAATGTCGCAGTCAAAACATGATGAGACATTGTGACGCATAGGCATTGTCGGTACTGGACACTATCTTTCATCTTCGACGCTAATATCTATACTCTGTAGCGACCAACAACCTAGAAGTTACTGGAGACTTTGGTCAGTCTAAGAACAACCTTTGTATAGAAAAATATCTCCATCTCTCTCTCTCTCTTCCAAGGAAGTAAGAGCTATAAGTCTTTTAATTTACTAGTTTTCTATAATTATTATACCCGAGAAGCGTTAACAATTCTCTCACTCTATCGCACAAAAAAATATTTTATAGAAATAACTAAAAAGTATTAAATTATTATCATACTATTTTTTTATTATTTAATATTAGATTATTTTGTAGAATCTACGACTATGTTATTTTTAATATAATAAGCTTTGCTGCTATCACGAAACGATGAAAAAGGGAATAACTGTTTTGAGTCTAATACAGTACATTGTCCATTTATTAAAGTACCCAAAGACCAGCGTGATTTGTGAAAAAGGTAAAACGGTAAAGTGGGTGGACTCGCGGAAGCGTTGGTGGCAGCAGATACAAGGACGGGAGAAAGGAGGGCACGGGCTCCATTTGCGGTTTAGCGCGCTGCTGGCCCGAATGCAAGCAAGCCCGCTCGCGGGCTTTCTTTCCTTCCTTAGTTTCGACGCAAAGGAAGAGTGGGAGGGGCCCGGAATGTATCGTTGGCCGTTAGAGTTGGATGAAACTGTCGGGGCCCGGCACCCGCTCGCGCCCCGCGCCTCGATTACGATGGCAAATGTTATCTATTTAATTTCCTCGGGGCGCCCGCCTTTTTCTCGCCTCGCGCTCTGCTCAGTCGACGGCCCAGTTCACCCATTTTTTTACCCCCAAAAGATGCATTTCATTAGGACGATTTGTCTACTGCGATAAACGCCCTCGTGCTACCGCGCTCCACGATTAGCCTCGCGTTTCCATTAGTGCTCTCGTTCTCCGGCTTCGCGGTCTTGCTTCACTCCAGATTCAGGACTCATCTTATTCCTTTTGGACGATTAAGCTACAGTCCAGGCTAGCTGCGCGATGTTTAGAAGGTGATTAGGAATTCTGGTAGAAATTAGACCGTCCGTTTTGGTTATCAAAATAGATTACGCCCCGAAACGCACACCCGATTTCAACCAGAAATGTGTATGGAATCTAGTTGGAATGTGGTTTAGTGTAGTACATTGGATTTCTAAACATATTTTAAAGTATAATCCGGCGGGAATGTATTTATAAATTTAAATGATACCACATTACCTTTGCTTACTCATTCTAACCTTCAAAATAATAAATTGATTAAATGTTGACACATAAACAATTACTGAGTTATAAATATAACTCACTAAAGTTATAAATAAGCTCAGAAACAAGAATAAAAAGTATATTACAAAAAGAAAAGATTACAAATTAAAAAGATAGAATTACATTGCATTAACAGTACATATATCATTAAATAGTTTAAAAAAAATTATTATTGTTCAATTTTAAACCTATCGATAAATTATAATTATTGTCTCATTACGATTTATGAATACGAAACCATTAAATTTGAAAACGGACTTTAAAAAACTTTTGAGTGTTAAATACATCTACTTTCTTATTTATTAATTATATTTTTTCGCTTATAATATAAAATAATAAATATAAATATAAGATTAAACATAAAATGAGGGTGTATTTTATCATTATATAATGTTATGTAATGAATTATATTATATAATAAATTTTATGCAAAAATGGACAATATTTTATATATATTTTGTATTGTGTTATTGTCAACTCATTAATCTGTATTTAAGCTGCAAATTAAATATTAAGAAGCACTAGATTATCCTGATGACGATTGTTATAAATATTGTGTCGTATCAGTATTATTTGAATTTGTACTGAGAAATTCTATAAGCTGGAAAGACTATGTCGACATATAACTGGATTTAACATTGGATTTGAGATTTTGTAATCTTCTACCAAGATTCCGCATTTTCCTCAGTTTCCACTAGTGAAAACAGAGTATTTACGAAATTAGACATTTAAATAATTCAATATCTTTGGTAACATATCATTTATAGATAATTCTAGGAGGACCGGCTTAATGCTTTATCATGTTGATCAGAACCACCAAAGTGGTAGATTTTTTATTATTTACTTAAAATTTTATCTGTTTAACAAATTGCTTTTGGTAATTATACAATGCTCACTTTTTTCCTATTGAACACCGATTATTCACTTTAATAGTAAAATATAAACTGCTTAATACTTCAGATTAAAGCAAGGATCAAAGACTTACTTAAACATCAAAACAGAGTCTACTTATATTCGCTGATAAACTCTAATAATACATGACTGAGGTAGGGCATTACTTTAGTCGACAATGAGCGTGTTTCTAACAATAACTATGTACTTTACTTATGCTTTGAATTCTAGACTATTCATTTTCTATTCCGACGAGATTATTTTATTACTTTTATAAAAGTTGATAAATAGTATTGGGTATAGCTAGTTAAGTTAATAGTATTCTTAATTCAAAAATAAATATTTGTTTAAAATTATAATATTTTTAGTGCATCTTTCACACGCTTGGTGTATACAATATTTGGTTTGTGATAGTTTTCAGAAGATATATGTTCTCTTCTTTTATTTGGTAAATTAAAAAATAAGCACTCTCTCATTTCACAAAGTGTACGATCCGAGCGATGCATAAACGGTTTTGTCGCGATAACAGCCGCTTGCGTAAGCCTCTACTCTCTTAAGTTTCAAAAGTGGATTTTCACTGTTTTACAGTGTATATTTTGCTATAGTGTATACTCTCTGCGTTAGCTAAAAATTGATCCTTATATTAAAGTTAATAGTAACTGTTTCAGATAGTGAACGAAAGTACCACTACGTACAGTAGTGAATATGTGCTGCAAATCCAAGTGTGTATATATTAGTGTTATTAAACAAAACACACTATTTCCCTGTAAAATTACACGTTACTTATAATCTAATACATTTAAATTGGGTAAAATTTTGACACAGAAAATATTTTTATATTTTCTTCAAGTCAAAATAATATTTATTACTTTTAAGAATTAATTTTAAGAATTCCACTTAAAATTACGAACGACGTAATACAATACATTGAATTTCTTTCCACATAAAAATCTCCGACGTCGGGTGTACACTCGGGCGGCTTAACCACTGGTTAAAGGCCTGTTAATCTATTAGAAAGGGAAAGGGTTGAATGAAAATAAAGAGGCTGCAATTGAGCCAAAAAGAGATATTTATTATAGTACTATATTATATCCTCTCCTGACAAACCACAGTTAGAATGAAAGCACGCTGATAAGCGCTATAGGTCTACTTACGTACGCGAGAGCACGTGGCCGGCACACTGTCGACGTTGTCCGGGCGCGCCTTGAATGCAGCGAACACGAAACGCGCACGCGTAAATACTCACGCGCAGTTTGTCGCCAGGTAGCTCGAATCGGACCTGCATATACACGTGCGAAACGGTGGGGGAAGAGCAGAGAGAAAACGTTGTGAACAATAAACATAATGCGTTGCATGTTTCTATTACTACATACCATCCCTTCGAATATATTGCGAGCGAGGCCGATAACCGTCAACTTCGTAAGCATTTTTGGTCGAATTTCGAAACATTAAAACGAAAAAGCGAGATTTACATCTGTAGTTCGAGTCTTCAATTTTTCAAATGCGCTTTTAAAATTATAATTGGATGGTTAAATTATGAGTGAAGCTTTTTGCAATTTAACTGTTGAAAAAATTCAAAATACAATTGCTTTGAAAACTATTAACTGATAAGATCCATTTTACGAGTACACATTAACAGTGCAATAATAGCTACTTATTTCCGAAGAAATATCTGTTCAGCTCTATAATTAACAAAGATATGAATTTTACAAACAAACCAACATTTTCACTTTTTCCGAATTTTCGAGTTGCTTTAAATCTGGAATAGTTCGCAATCGAATTATCTATAAATATGTTATTTGTAACCTTTTGTTCGCTTCATAATATTTTAGAGTTCAAAGGTACATTTTGAATCTAATGATGTACAGACTGTCCCAAAAATTATTGCATAGTCAGATAACTGTTTGGTTTTTTGTGCAGAAAAGTCTATAATCCATGGCTTAAACAAGCCCTTTCAGGCGCGGCTAGCATAGCGCCCTCTACTAAATTGGCGAGACCTGCCCTTGTGCATGGACAGAGAAGAAGGCTCTCCTTCTCTTAATTATTCAAAGTTCCCGCAACGCTTTATAATATATTAATAATAAATCGTTTAAATTATTTAATAAATTTCATTAAAACACATTGTTTACGCCAAAGAAATATTTTTTCAATTAAAAGAATATTAGACAGTAGATTGGTCGGGAATTTGTAGCAGAATAGCAAAAAATGCTACTCCAACTTCATACAGAGTGAAAAGATTAAGTGTAACTGATTTTGAAACGATTTTTTACTCTATAGAGTATTAGGTTTGCTGTACACTAAAATCAGTTATCGTTTCACTGCACTGACAGTGAATATATCGATCACTACATAAAACAGTGATTGTTTTACTCTTGAAACTTAAGAGAGTAGTAATTAAATAAAAACCGGGATAATGAAAATTAAAGAGATCCTACCGCCAGTCAAGTGCAACGTACGTTGCCGAGTTAGGCTAGTGAACCGGGGACGTCGACAAAAGGAGGAGATAAAGGGAGTCAAACTCGTGAAAAATTTTTCGTGTAGTGGCTATCAGCGAGTTAACAGGGGCATGAACGCCGGCGGAGAGAGAAAGAGGAGAGAGGTGAAACGTCGAGGCGGAATTGGCGTGTGGATAATATTTTCCTCGGCGCGCGCATTCGCCCACCTCCGCGCAGGATATTATTTAAATTGGAATTACTTTTCTCATTATGGCCCACCCAACGGGAAAATCTCCTTTTTCTTTGCCCGCTTCCTGGAGGAGCTCGCACCTCCTCCCTCCTTTTTCCTTCTTCCGCGCTATTTTTCCTCGTTGCAGCGTAGCGGGTAGCGAACCGAATACGGAAGACCGCGAGTCGAAGAAGTTAATCTTTGACAGCTGACAGTTACCGGACGATACCCGCGAGATGAACTCGGCTTTAAGAAGTCGCCACTACTCAAGACATCCGGCTTCTTTGCGGCTTCTTCTCTGCCGATTTTTTCTCCTCTTCTCCCTTTTTTCATCATCGAACGGGTTTTAGGAAACTTTTTTAATTATAATGAAAGTAGAGTGCACTTTCTAAAACGCCGCTTTTCTCATCGGAAATGGACTTAACTGCTCGATATTTATAGTTATACCTAATAAAATCAACGTACTTATATTCACAAAATCAGTCTGTTATGTAAGTATCAGATGAGGAGTACTTCCAGAGTACTTTCTTTCTAGGAGGTAATTGGTCTGGTCTGTTCTTATATACATATTCATAGACATAATAATGTAAATATCGTAAAATAACTGGGGACGGAAATTAGTAAATGTTTTAGTTCTTCAACTAAATTCGATACTAGGCGATTGTGTGCAACTTTCTGTTAAAGCAGGATTTCAAACCAAGATGTTACAGTTATTCGAAGATACGACGGAGCACTTAGAATAAGCAAAATTTAAACTTAATAATTCAAAGTTCAACTTGATAATGCGTCATATTATATAAATCATGATAAATAATAAAATGATGATTAAAACTTTATTTAATAAAAAGAAAGACAAAATCTATTCTTAAAACGTAAATCTGATCAAGTCTTGATACTGGCCATGTTTTTATTGTAAAATTGTCACTGGAAAAGGCCTAATAACAAACATAAATAAATAAACATCAAACAAACGAATATAAGAATATACGCCGTTACTCATTGGGTCCTAAACGTAACACAGACGTGCTGTATTGTCTCGGTCAAGAGCAAAACGGTGAACAAGATATCGAGACCTGTCAGAACAGTTTACTCTTGATCGAATCTCTCTGATGGATAAAGTGAAGCCCTCCGTCATTTCTGTATCGGCCGCACTTTGCCACGAGCCGAGAGCTTGTGTCTCTGGGGCGTATTGTTTAGAAAGTTCTCGCCCTCAAGCCGCTCGCTGGTGTGCGCCCGGATAAATATAAATCGCTGGCGGCGGCCTCGGAGCTAAATGAGGGATGGCCGACTACGCGGCTCGAATGCCGGATTTTTTAACCGCGCGGCGCGTCTTCCGCGACAAAAACAAAAGCTTCCCACTGCCTCTCCTCGCTTTCTTACAAATGTTTTCGCCCGGCTTTTTCTTTATTTGCCTTCTCCTGCTCTCCTTGGCAGATTGTTAAGCGCCTTCTGCGCATGTATTCGGGGATGAAAATCCCGTGCTGTGAAACTTATGTTGATGTAAATGACACAATAATTTACAATTAAGGAATGCAATGAGAAAATCAATAATTCCGAGAATAAGTCTGGATCTAGTTTAGTTGAAAAGAGTTGTTCGCTTCTGAAAGGTATACACTCGAGCATCGGGGAAAAGTTTTCTGCCGGAATCCTGCAAATAATATAAGACATTTCTTCGCAAATCAACCAAACAACATGATTTTTTCTTCGAATTATATTTTTTTTACTAATAACTGATAAGCAAAGAATCTATCGTTCGATCTTCTCATATTTTGCTTTAATGTTCTAAATACTCTCTACTGTCTCGCTCATAGCTTACAATTATGAAGTTGTTTTAACAGTATGAATGAAAATAAATTGATTATTTATTCTACTTCTATCTTTGATGTATTTTTTTAATGTGGTAGAATAGTTTGTAAATAAATTAATTAAACCTTTTCCATAGAACATCACTAAAGTTTCTGCTCCACAGATAATTAAGATTTTCAATTAATTATTTAATTATATTAAGTTAAAATCAAAGTTAATAAAACTTACACACATATATATAATTAAAATATATATAAATATAAATAAAATAAGGTAATTTTAATTTTAGAATAAACTACCGATACAATAACGCCAGACATATCACATGTTCATATCGCTATAAAATAAAACTAATTTTTTTCAGTAGGAGACTAAAAAATTATGTGTTAAGTATGTAAAAAGTTTTTGACTGTAAAAAATTAAATTAATTTTTTAATTTTGATAAAATAGCTAATAAAACTTATGATCTTTATATAAACTTTTTATTTACTTGGACTAATCTGTTATGTTTATGCTCAATTTCTTTATTAATTATTATAACTGTATGTATTATGTTTAATATAATTGTTCGATTTTTGAGTATAAATTCAATTTCATTAAAATTTAAGTTAAATGAAAACGTGTTTGAAAAAAAGATTTTTGAGTTATCATTTCGTAAAATATCAATATAGCCAAAATTGTACGATTTAGACATTCGATTGATACACTCCTAGTTCATATATGTCGTATATAAATTGGAATATAACTAATATCCATTTGTATAATTACGTTCCATTTTTTAAAGATAAATGAGAACATTTGGTGAGTGTATCATCATTAGCACTATCGAATGTTGAATGTCAAAAGCACATCCGGTATAGCACCTGTAGCGACAAATTATACATCGAGAACAACTGGGCACTGCTCGAATCATATTACCTCCAACGTATACACGCGCATCTGCCAATTGTTGTATGTTGCTTGTCCCTTTTTTTAATTAATAAAACCGAAACTCGAGGCTGGCCCCCCGGCTTATTGATTCCGTATTAGTTACGTACGTCGACGTCGAGTTATTGTTCGCTGTGGCGCGCTCGGCAGTCCTATTCTAAAAAATTTTGGTGCGAGCGCCGGCCGGGTTTAATTGACTGGCACGCGATACGCGCCAATTAAAATGTGCGCCAGGCAGTTAACGAGCCGCGGCGGAAATGGGAAAAAGGCGAAGGTAAACGACAGTTTTATTTTCATTAACGTTCGCACGAGCACTCATCTTTTTTAACCACTCGCCGGTCGGTCTTTTCCCCCCCAACCCTTGTTTTTCGGTTACGAGGCGCGCAGCCGCGCCCCGCTCGGAATGAGAAAGGCTCATTATAGCGGCCAACAAATCCCTTAACAAGCGGCAAGCAGAAATCGTTTGACTCGCCGGCGCCGCAGTTTGTTTCTGGTTTTTCGCCTCGTTATTCCCTGATTTCTTCCGTCGGAATCTGTTGCTATTTTCCTTCTGTTAATGACTGCATCTGCTGTGCAGTCGCTTTTGGCCAGTGTTTTGGAAGAACCGGGCGTTTTAGCAACTCGGGCGACTCGTTCGCGCGCGATAATAACTTGGTCGTTAGATTTATATCAGGCAGGGCTGTCGCAAGACGCTGTTGTTGGGCATGCCGAGTAAATCTGTCTCGACGCGTGGATAATAAACGAAGCGCATTTCCAAACACAATTTTTATTAACCAAAAGCGGCCTTTCTCTAGCGGACACCTTATAGCCACACTGCTGAAAAGCCCGGCATTGATGCATAATAATCCGGCGCTTTAATTTCCCAGCAAGTGTCCTGTGAGAAAAAAAAAATCATTTTTGTCACTTTGCGAATACAGGCGATATCCGGGGAGCGCGACTAATAAACTTGCCCGCGCGCCGATAATCGCCATGAAAGCTTCTGCTTTGAGGGCGATAATGAAAAACAACAAAGTGAGCCGCGTCACGCACTATCAATGTTTTTTTCCGGCCAGTAAAAACAGCCCCGGGTCCGGAGGCCGCGGAGAGGCGCGATGCAAATTGTCCGCGGGGATGGCGGCGATCGCGGCGGTCGTTACGCGGCCCACGGACTCGCAACGGCGCGGCGTCCTCTCAGCCAGAAAGGGGAAAAGATGGGGCTAAATATGGCGGGAGGGTCGGAGATATCGCGCGGCTGCAACATTTACCCTACACAGCCGATAGGAGATATTCCGAGGTAGGGAGCCGGAGGCCGGGTGAATCGAAGCGGAAGGGACTCGATTCCCCGGGGGTCCGGGCCTCAGGCTTGAGCGGCTCCGCGCGTCCGAGAATTAAGAAGAGAGGCGGGAAAGGGACGCGCCGCGAGATAAGGAGCGCGGCCGGGCCTCCTAATTCCGCCGGCGGCGCGCCGCTCGACCGGGAATTTTGAAGATAAAGCGCGATAAAGGGGATGACATACGCGGCGCGTCTTTTTCATTGTGCGCGCGCTCATCCGTGCGCGGGCCCCTATATATACGGGCGCGCCGAGGTGCAGGAGTGCGGAGAGTTCGCGAGTCAATGTACCAGACGGAATCGCTGACTTATGACGTCGTACCTCCTGCCCCCGGCCTTCCACCCCCACCCGGCCCGGTGCTTTTTTTCATAAAAGCCGACGGGCCGCTTTTACATGCGGCGGCGGCATGACCGCGGGCGGCCCCCTCCTCGCGCGGATTCCGCCGATTAATTTTCCCCCATTGTGCGCGAGCGGCGCAGCCAGTCGGCATTGTCATCGGTAAACAAATCTCAATGGCGGTATTAAAAAGTATCCGCTCTAATGGAAAACGCCCCCCGCGCCGCCGGCCCAGGAGCCGCGGACCAAAGCCCCGGCCTGGCGCGGAGGCTCCCCTGCCCGGCAGGCTGATGCGCGATTTCGCCCGCCGCGGCTCGCGCCCGCCCGGACCCGGACTCCACTACTTTGCGGCCCGCTCCGGCCTACTGTCGGTCCCCGATCTATCCTTAACCTCTCTTTATTCTATTCATCTTAATTATTGAAGCGCAAACAGATTAAACGTTTATCGCCGTATGTGTTAAGCAAAGTATTGATACTTTTAAAGTAATTCAAAGATTTTGTTATGGTTCAATTCATAAAATAGGGTAATTCGAGATTATTATCTGTGTTGCTCGTAGTTATTATTCGTATTATCCGTATACCTATTGTATTTCTTTGATTTATTATTTATTAATCATTAATTGTTAAAATATTTTGTATTTATGTTAGCGTTGTTTAATAGTTAGGTGTTGCGCGCTGATCGCTGTCCACACCGCTAATGTTAAGTGAAATAATTATAATAGTGAAGCGGGGCTATCACTATGGATTCGTGGCTTCAGCCGTCCACTCAGGTAGGCGCAAGGTCTACCTGTGGTGTAATGAGCCTCGCGGAGCTTGCTCCTTGTTTATGAAGCTCCTCATGGTAGTTAGGCATAGTAGCCGCGCGACACTCGTAGCTTTTCGGGCGAAACCGCGAGTTTTCGGAGCGTCGGGCGCTTCAGGCGGCGCGACAGCTTCCCGCGTAAATCGAGTGGAGGGGATAGCGATCGGCGACGATCGGGCTCTTCGAAGACAAAGGGTCACTTTCAATTGAGACAGCCGGCAAATAGGTAAGCGTCGCGGCACCTGCCGCTTTTCTTTGTTTTTTGTATTGTGCGATTTTCTCTGCTATTAGTAATTTAAATAAACGAATTATATTGTTAAAATTAAAAGACCTCTACACTTGGTGTTAGTTATTAACCTGCTCCTAATCCTGTCCCTCCAGATTTATTACCTTGACAGTTCTTCTTTTCAATATTTAAGTTAATTCTTCATTTAATGGTATTAAATTGAGAGGCATTTAATATTATTGCTCGATAATTTCAGTTCTATTATCGAATATCATATCCAGATAACCAATACAGATATTTCAGTTTACCGTTTGAGTGTTATTCCATAAATACGTAATATAATAATAATAGTCCGAGACAATGCTTGCTTGTAACCTATACGTGAAACCAAGATGTACGAATTTGCTCTCGAAAAAAGTGGAACTGTCGTGTTATTAAAAAATCCAGTGCAATCGGCTGGTTCAAGATAAGACCTTATTGACTATAGGTTTCGTTTGAAAATCAATTAACCAGCCGCCTCTTTCAATATGTTAGACGAACTAATAATTTGTCGCTATAAAGGATAGAAAAGACTACAGCGAAAAAACCTATTTGCGATTGTCGGTCAAGTGTTTTTATTATAATTAATGGAAAAATAAAAAGGCCATGATCACACTTTAGGTAATTACGCCGGGAAGTATCCCCTTGTTCATTTTTCCGCTAATGAAAGTAGACGAGGGCTGAAGGTAATAAAGTAACCAATCGACAGGAATAGTCTGTGTATGGTAGTCGGCCCCACCTTGGCTCGCGCGGTGGCGTGTATTCAGGGCATCTTCCATTATGAGAGACCAAAAAAAAAAAAGTATATCGGCATCGAACGTAACGCGCTTACAGCCTTGTTCCGAAAAAAAAAATCAATCGCTCGGCACGCGGGCCGGGGGCTGCAGGAGCGCTTCCCAAGGCTGAATCCAACTGAGGAGTTTGTTGATAAAGGAGCAATAAGACACAGGGGCCGGGGCCAAAGGGCCGCGATAAAAGGAGCGCGGATGCCGCGCGGAGGAGATACTCGAGGCGCCGGTGCTCATACGCCCGCGCCGGCCGAACGGCCGATAAACGTTGTAATTGCGCGGGGGAAAAAGCCCCGGCCGCGGCGGCGCTCCCCGGGCGCCGCCGCGGTGCATCCGTTGTCTCGGCCGCGGCCCACACGTCGCGCAAACGGTTCAATATCCGCGGCGGCCGCGAATAAGCCCGTAAAATGCAAAGATCCCCGGAGATTGAAATCGTAACGCGGAGGCAGCCGGCTTTTACGCCGCGTTTGTCGCGCCCTTCCTTTTTTTTCGCCACCCACCCCCGGACGCGACAACCCCCGCGGCGCCGCGAGGGGCACGCGGGGGGGGGTGACTAGCCGGAGACAATGCCGGGGACAGGGGGCGCGCCGCCCCGTAATAAAATCCCGCCCGATGCGCCATTCGGAGTTTGATAAAGGGCGCGAGGCCCCGGGGTCCTTACTTGCCCGGTTAATAACGCGGGATTAGTGCGCCCGCAGCCGCGAGGCCGCCCACCGGCCCACCCCGCACCGCGCACACTTTTAACGAACGCGAGTTCGAATCGATCCCCCCGGTTATTGTTTCCGCCCGCGGCCCCTCGGCCATATTAGATTATTTTCGCGGGGCGGCGGCATCCACTTACAGAGGGAGCGGGGCCGGCGGACGGAGCCCCGGGGTCCGGAGGGGCGCGCGCATCCGACGTAAAAAAAAAAATAATCATAAAAAAAGGAAAGCGCGGAGGGGGGCGGGGGCGGGCGGCCCGGGGGCAAAGGAGGGAGGCCCGCCCCGCCGCGGCCCCATCTATCAATATAATAATTCGCCGGCGAATTAATCAAGCGGCGGGCCGGGCGAATAGCGGCCCGTCATCCCCCGGAAAAATGAAAAGGAGCCCGGCAAAACAAGTTTGCGCGCTGGGCTTTCTCATAAAGTCGGCCCTCCGGATGTCTGCCGCGCCCGGCGAACTTAAAATTCGACGAAAATAGGATCGGCCCGCGGGACTCGGACCGGAGACAGCAGCTGCGCGCGCGAGCCCCACCGGCGCGCCCTATGATAAGAAGGGGCAAGCGTGAAAGGCCGGCGGTGGGGGGGGGGGGGCAAACTTCTTCCTTAAAAAGTTGCGCGCCGAGTGGGTGCCCGGCCTCGCCGGCCCCCGAGAATAATGGACGTTGATAAGTTTGACGTGTTTGCCTATGTGCGGGACGAGTTGATCGAGCAAATCCACGGGTAGCGCGTCCGCGCGGCTCCGCGCGCATATGATGCTACATTATGCCCCGCTCCGTCTGTCTGCATAAGTCAGCCCTGCTTACTCGACTGCTTTATATCCCCTTCGTTTTTCCCCGCCGAAGCGGAATTTATGACTCGGCGGAATCGATCAATTAGAACCCGTGGACCATTGGAAAATGGCGATTTCGTATAAAACGCTTTAAAAATACCATTCAAAATCGGGTATTCAGAGGCGCGCCGATTCGTGACGTACAATTTTGCTAATGAGCCCAACAAGCGCATCCCCGGCGCCAAACACTTCCTAGAGCTATTGATTTAAATCGAATTTCACAATTTATCGCCAGTGTTCATTTCTTCATTGGCTATTTTAAAACACAATATATTTCTAATTTTCAAATATTAATTATGTTATAATATTATTTTGTAATAAATTCCAATTGTAGGACATTGTTGCTAAATTATTCGTATATATTCAATTATCGGAATTTCGCGGTATTATCATTTTTCAAAGCTAATAAGCTCTGCATGCGACATTTCAAAGGAATTCGGCTTTATAACACTAAAAGCAATTTTATAAAATATTAATTCGAGCCGCGGGAAAAATTGAAAGACAATGATCGAATTAGCTTAAAAGAGGCTCTCGGTGGCGAAGGCCGAATATAAAGCTGAAGATAGAACTATGGGCGCCGATACAAATTGCAAAATGCGCGTTGAACAACATTTGGCCTCTGCGACAGAAGCCAAGTCGGCAAGTTGGATAATGCGATTAGCGGCTAAGCTCATTTCACGGGTATTCGGAGCTTTTTAATCCTTTATCCGGCATGAACTCCGTCTTTCCGGCGGCCTGGGTTCATTTTCTGGGCGGTTAATTATGTCCCCCGCGCCGCCCGCGCCTGCCATTATCGCCCCAATTTATTAATGAACAAGGCCCGCAGCCGCGCGAAAAAGGCGCAATCGGGCGCGGTGGGCGTGGGCCGGCCTAAAAAATTGCACGAGTCGCGGCCTCTCCGCCGGCGTAAAGAGGGTTGTGGAGGGGGGCGGCCCGCGGCGGGCGCACATCCCCCGGCGGCGAGTCGCCGGCGAGCAGCTGGCGCGGGGAGCGACAGCCCGCCCGTCACTAACTCAAACCTGGATACACCCGGGCGCCGCGTGCGCGAGATACAAACTTCATTGGTGTAGCGCGGGGCCGCGGGGACACCGGGGCGCGGAACGATCGACTGCCGGGAGGTCGAGGGCCCGCCCGTAAACCTTCCCCGACGGCCCTCCGAAGCCTAAAAATTCCCCGGCCCCCCCGGGCTTCTTACGGCCGGCGATAAAACACTTTATTCCCACCTATCCGCCCGGATCCTTTTCTCCTTAGCCGGCCCGCGCCCTGTACACCCCTTGAGCCGCCCGCGGCCCTCGGAAAAAAGGCCGATCAATCAGTAGGCGCGCCCGCCTCTCGGATTATACGCGCCGGCTTTGTGCCGGGGACGTAAGGCGCGCGGGCGGGAGGGAGGGCAGACCTTTCCCCCGCGGGCTACTTTTAATTGCGGTGAGTGTCCGGGCTTTCTTTTTCGCGGGAGCCAGCCGGGCGCACTTCGGCCCGCGGGGGCTGAATTGCCGCGGACGGGGGGCTCGATGGCACTTGTCAGCGCGGTAAAAGCCAACGCGCCGTATAAATCAAGGGGGATGAAATATCGCTTTGAAAAATTCGCAGTTAACCCCGGGACTCGCGCTGAGTTGCCCTTGTAATTTTTCAATTTGATTTTAGGGATTTAGCCATTTAATTGGCCGTTAAAGTAGATTTTATTTGCTGTTTCCCGATGGCACGCAATGAAAATGTCAGCCGTCTGTAAGCACTAAATAATATCGACGCACGCGGCAATAAATCACGGCGTATATTTTGTTCTTGACACTCTGGATGATGGTTTAACGCGTCCATCCTTTTCCCCCGGCAGTGGTTACACGAGGTTTAATAAACTTTTGGATAAGTCGCCAAATCTTTGCATTCTTTTTTCTTCCGCGTATCGAAAGAGAGCTGATTATTAAACTCGTCCCAATGCCTAATAGGTTTACCCAATGGACCGTTCGGTTTGTGATATGCCATCGAAATATGAGCTTATAAGGCCTTTTTAATTTTCATTTAATCCTATTAACAATTATTTGACGAATGAAATAAATATTTAACTGGGCCATATAACGCTCTTAAATAGTATTAATATTTTATTTAAATTTATCTATATGTATACATGACATTTATTCAGCCGCAAATAATATATGTATATATATAAATATACATACATATATTCGCACATGTGGTGTGTTTAAAGCTGTAAAAACAAGTGATAAGAGATTATTTAAAAAATTAACACGATTCAGTAATTTTAGCCGACCTCGCCAAAGAATCGATTTTTGTAAAGTACCTCAATCCTCGTAACGGCAGTACATTACAGCTTTATTTTGAAGTGCATCATAAGGACAATGAGGAAAAGGGGAGATATAAACGATACGCGCGCACTGATGACACAACAATTAGGTTCATTAACGAAGCAAACATTTTTCCTGAAAAATGAGCTCGTGAAGCTTGATGAAACAGTGGATTCGGTAGAATGAAATAGAAGCATCGTCGGTTAAACGGAACGAAACAATTTATGCACGCGGGCAAAAGTATTATATCGGCACGCACAGGCGGCTTCCGGCGGGTCGAGCGCGAGCTGGTTGTGCAACCCACAGGCGAGTCACGTCGATCGGGATTAATTAACCGGACATAACCGAAGCTCCGTGGCTCTGTAAAAACCGCCGGCGTCTTTCTACGCGGAATAAAATATTCAACAAGTTGTCGGCCGGGCCGCGAGTGGAAGACGGCCGTCAAGGGCCGTCACCGACGCCCCGGCATATCTCGGCCCCGGAGGCATTTCCCGGCAGACATCAGCCCGGAGAACCTCGGCGCTGGCGCCGCCGGTCACGGCCCTACGTTTCGCAAGGGCAGCCCCCGGCGAGTGATAGGCCGCCGGCCGCGGGCGGACGAGCCGTGACTTCCGTTGCATCGGCCGATCGCCATTTGGCATTGTCATCCGACCGACGCGGCGATACCAACTTCCCGGCTAATTAACGGCTCTCATTACCGGGGGCGCGGGAAAGCGCGCCCGTGGCCTCGGCCCTGCACCGCCCGGAGTCCTCCCATAGGACGTCGGCCAGGGCGGACTTGGCTGCCCGACTCCTGCAGGGCCGTCCCCGTCGGTGGGGGGGAGGCCCCTGTCCCCCGGCTCGGGATTCAATCGGGCTCCGCGCGGCGGCCGCGCGCACTCCGCGGGGTGGGGCAGGCCGTCCGCCCGGCGCGCGCGCCGACGGCTGCACAATGGTGGGGCGGGCGCGCGGTGGTCCTCGCGGGCGGCCACCGGCCGCGGCAGTTCGCCGGCACGGCCCAAGGAGCGCGCTCGCGAGTTGAGGTGTGCGCCGCCGCCCCCGCCGGACACGTGCTCGCAGGCCCGCGCGCCGCCCCAGCGGATGACACGGCCACGCGGCCCCGCCGCCAGCCCGAGGGATGCCGCCCCGGCCGACCGCCTCGCCCCGATAGACTGCACCATCTTCGCCTCGAGGAGTCCCACCTGTGCGTCTTTACACCCCACGCATATACAAGCCCGCTTTTCCCGCGCGAGGATTGGCCCCCTTTTTTTTTTATTTGCCGCCCGACTCCGGATTAAAAGCTCGCTGGCAAGTCGTGTAAGGCCGGGCGCAGATTTCGCGTCTGGGGAAATCGGTCCGCAGTTCGATCCCATTCTCCCTTTTCCCGCGCGTCCCCGCTGCACTGCTTTATTACTTTGCCAGTCATAGGACAAATGTCTGTCAGCATGGGCTTGTGTCTTGTCCTCCTTGCATAGTCGTTTTTTACCCTAATCAATTTTTTTACTCGTCGCCTTCGAGAGCATGCTAATAAGGCAAATGCGCAACTTTTTCTTTCAACGAATAAAGTTTACTTCCGCGGGTAGAAATTCCATCTAGCGTTTAATCTAAACTTTGAAATTTGAAGAAAGTATTGAATGCGGTAGTGGATCAGTATAGAGCGCAGAATCCTAAGCTTTATAAGCACTTTCTACAATAAGCTTTGTTTATGCAAATAGTTTGTAATTTAAATTTCGGATTGTCCTCTAAGTAATCGCAGTAATTGCCGAAATATGAATTCAGAACATTAATACTGTAATAAAATAAGTCTCGATGTAGACCTTAAATCTAGTTGGTTTGTTGCTCGAAACTCAAAAGTGAACAAACAGAAATTCAAAGTTCAGAGGAGCAACTCTAAAGCTTCAATTAAGGCGTCGGATGATGTAACAACTTATCTCGTTAGTTTTAGACAAAAAACACGTTTGGAAGTCCTTTTCTTAATTACACAATGAAATTCCGATTTCGAATTAAATTGTAATTAAAATTTTTATTTTACCATTTACACCAGACAAGAATGCGTGAACGGAAAAAAATCGTTAGACTATATGTCTTGAGTTAATCTCTCAAAATATATATTATTTTTCTAAAATAAATCCTGTTGATATTTAAAATCAAATCAACGGCAATGCATGCGCTTCCTCGCACATATATAATCTTTTTCCTACAGAATTTGTGCGAGACGTGATTATCCTCGATTCAATTCGTTTTAGTTAAAAATTATTCGTTGATTTAAGCAATGAACTCGATGCGACGCATTCGCGCGCGAACCCAGTTCCACGAGGTACTGAATCGCAAGGTGAGTCTACGAAGCTAAAAAAGTCGAAAATGAAAAGTAAAACTTTAAAGAAAGTTTTGAAAATTAGAGTAGCTCCTCAGATGCTTGCCATACAGCGCCTTAATTACAATTTTTCGTACCAATTCCTCTTGAATTTACGCTACAAAAATTTCCCACATTAGCCCTAAACACCGAATTTTAACGTGTATTATCGCGTAATAAATGCTGCAGCAGAAATTTACTAATTTACCCGAGAAAATATTGTCAACATTTTGGATCCGGCCTCGAAAACCTTAATTGCATCCCTGCGGAAAAACACCTGTTTTTACTCTGTGAATTTACGTTCACGCTCGCCAACGTTTAATCGCACGCCAGCGTTACGAAATTATTCAAAGCCACAAGTACGCACAGACTCACGCACACGCACACATGCACACTCGGTACAACAGATTTACCTGGGAACAAACTACATTATAAAGTATTGACATCTTATGCCCAAACTCATTTAAAACAGCTATTTCCTGCCGCCTTTTATTTAGCCAAAACTATTTTAATGGAGTTCGCAGGAAACAGCATCGGAATGGTCAAACTTGTACCTTAAAACGGTTCGATAAATATTTCATTGGCTTCCTGTGTATCTTTTCCCGCGCGTATGCGCACATTACAAAGTTTTTCGCAGCAGTTGTCCAGGCGCGGCGCGTACAAGGAACGTACTTTTCGCCTTAATTAAACCACAATGTAATCAACCCTTGTAATTACATATATTACTTTCGTTTTATTATGATGCACAAGCAATAATACTAGTGCGTGACTTTCATGGGAGAACCGGACAAAAGTTTGAACCACTGCATCAATTTTAATGAGATAAATCATCAAGAATGCCTGTGCAATGAAAAAATGAAGTAAGTTAAAAGTTTACGAATGAAGAAGTAATATAAAAACGGTGAAGAATAAGCTACATTTAATCAGTCAACAATGCTGCAGACTGCTGCTCTGTAAAATGTGAGCCTGTTCCTAGCGAATAAGTAAAGATGCACTAATTTCTCGTTTTAACTTGCAATTATGGTACGTTAAATAAACAAACGTTCTACAATTTTATGACCGTACTTATCTACTGTATTAACAAAAGACTACTTTGAAAAAGAAACCTGGTTCCTTTTAGAAACTAAGTTTATTATTTTAAATAATGAAACATGACCCAATGTGTATACCTACTTGAAGAAAAATCGAATGTTTTGAAATAAACAAATATACATTGCTTTAAATCCAAAGTTACAAAGATCCTTTATCATTTAATTAAAATCCAAGTTACAATGTTTTATTCGACATTTTTTTAAAAATAGCCTTTTTATAGCGCACCTAACCTCTTTGAAATAATCTGAAAGTATAGGAAAGAATCGCTGCAAATTGCGAAAAACTTTTACGTGACCAATATTCACAATCTAGCCTTGAGTTGAATTTCGTCGAAATCACTTCAGGTGCTTATGTATTCATGCAAAATTGGTTAAATGGTTTTAACGCATGAAATTATAACTTTAATAATATTATATACATACGAAAGTTGAATAAGTTGATAGAGTCTATTTTTTATTTGCCACATGTATAATCATTTCAATTATTATCAGTTTGAAAAAATGTTTTAAGCTACTACAGCAACATATTTTGAAACTTCAATATTTCATCAATGCACAAATTGTCAACCATACGAATGCAGATAAAAATAAAATTGGTTTTCGTGGAAAAATGAGAGAATTGTTGATAGACTTTAGTGAACGATTGTCATAAAACATGTTTTTTATTTAAAAGAGCATTTTCTTCGTGACACGTGAGCTTTTTAAAAATATTGAATACATCGTGTTTGTCAATGAAATACTATCTTACAATTCGTTTCTACAGACCTGTCTTTTTAATAATTGAAAATCTCATAAAAAGGAAAAAGTCCAGCAAAACAGTAAGTAACTTTAATGATGTTTTCATATTTGAGTCATCAAACTTTTAATTAATACGCAGACTCTGTGATAATTTTCTTATTGAGAAAAAGAAGAAAATTTTTCTTTAAGGAAGTCTCACAAATTTTTATAATATTCTGCTATGCATAATACGCCACTTATAAGTACACCTATATAGCCGAAGTATTCTCAGCTAAAAATTCAAACTCTGAAATGCTTACACGTTCCTATAATTTATAACCCATTCCTAAGATTTCAGCGAGCTCGAATCGCGGTCCTAATGGTCCTCTAGCTGAGACCAGGAGTTATTTCAATGCGCGGAGACTTTCGAAACGCGGGTAGCGGGAAAATTGCACGAGGCTCTTAGGACCTCGTGGCAGGTAGGATGCGCGTAAGGAACGGCCGGCACGCGCGGGATAGATCTTGCTCCCCTGTCTCGGTCGCGTCTCGCGCCCGCGCCACGTCGACCGAACGCGCCCGCACCCAGGGAGAATTACGGGGTGGGGCTTTGCTCGCGGCCAAACTACTCATGAACATTAAGGGTCATTACAATGGCCATAAATTGCGGACACCGTCTGCCACGATATTTACGTCATCAATTTCAGGACAGCGACGTGCCGCGCCCTGTCCCTGGCCTTACTTATATATCCTGCGGTTCGCTTTATCTGTCGAGCTGCACCTAACGACTGCCCGATGCTTCTCGCAGCTCGGGACTCGAGTTGGGAGCCGCGACCTTTCCCAAGGATCAGTGACTCTACTTCTTTTCTTTTGTTCTTTCATAGATGCACTGCCCGATCTTCCTCTAAGTTGAATCTCGGGAGGTTTGTCGTCCTGGTTAGAACGTCTAGAAGAACGTCTTAAACGCCAATCCAAGAGATCTCTCAGAGAAACTATCATTAACTCAGAATTTTAGATAAGAACATTTCCAACCTTCTAAAACTCGGATGTTGTTGAAAATATGCACTATATAAATAAATTGCTTTTATTGAAACTATGTCAGTTGAAAAAATTCACCAGATATTGCTCAAAATCGATTGGTTCAGCTTCTATTTAAAATTTTTTGCATTCTATTAAAGCATTTGATTTTTAAAATATTTACTTCCATCACGAGTTCAATTTATTCGTTTGATCTCACAAATTTTTTCGACATTAGAAATACTTATCAGCAGACTAATTGCCTCTTCAAATTCAATAAAATTCTAATACTTAATTTTTGAAGCTTAAGTATTCAAAACCTTTGTTTGAAAAACTAGTAATTAAGTAGTAAATACTATATTTTGATGGCAATTATTGGCATTTTTTATCAACGAAATATAACGTTGTTTTACTTTTTCAATGCAGAACATATGAACATGTTTTTATATAAAGTATTTTCCGATTTAATTAACAATAAATATGAGCAGTACGCTTTCACATACGTATAACTGATATGTAATATGAGAAAAAGCTTACATTATTATTTGTGAATTTGATAGAATATGTTTGAAATTGCAACCACCTCACATGGATTTTCTAATACTATTTCATTAAATAATTATTACAATACAGATCATTATTAAAAGTATTCTCATTTTTAAATTTTAAATACTATTTCTCAACAACTTAGCTTTGTGAAAATATGAACACAAAGAAATATTTAAAGTAAGGCGTGGTTGAACAGTAAATGTAAAAGTAGTAAAAGAAATTTATAATGGATACCTAAGAATTATTTTACAGTGCTAAATTGTCTTTTTCTAAATGCAAGTATAAATATATTTCAAATATTTTTTATTCATTATTCTATCTTCTTTACGTAACGGCGCTGCACCCTTTACGAGGCATTTTATAAATACCTTTTTACTGAAATAAATGGATTTTTTATGCATGCCTATGCATTTTTACGATTTTTTTCACAGTAAATATTTATGTATAAAATAGTTTGATATACAAAAACTTGATATATTACAGGTTTTAGGAAAATATTTGGTGAGGAATACGAATGAAAGAGAAAATTAGAATGCCCTTTTGTAAAAGAAATGCGCAAAATCTTAATTATTCTTTGTAAAACGAATGCGACAATATAAAAGTACCTGTTACGTGCAAATATTACAAAACGTGGAGAAATCGCTAGGTAGACGTCGGAGGAATATTCCTAAGCTGCACATTGACCGCTGTATTAATTTCATTAAGCAAACATGCCGCGTTGAACGGAAAAGTATTAATTCTTTGTAACTTTTATGGCAGGGCTCGCCGATAAAAGCAATATCGTGCGGAAGGGGCGAGTGGGGGTAGGCAAGGCCGCGGCAGTTTGGCAAAAAAGTACTTTTTCATTGGGTAATGAAAAGCCGGCGAAGATTATCGAGGGCCATTAAACGCAGAAGGGATTCATCGAACTACGGGGCAAGTGTCCTCCGGGCCGGCTCTCGCCCTTTTTTTTACGCGGCCGACGTGAATATCAAGTCGGGCCGGCGTGGCGGCGCCAGGAAATTAATAACGCCGCCGGTTGCGCGTGGCCCTTCGGCCCCGGGGCGGGCGGGTCGCGTTGTCACGGAATTTTCCGCGGGCGGGCCGACGGGAGTAAATTTGCGGGCGCGCGGGGCATTTGTTAGGCGGCCGAGGATCGTGATTACCGGGGAGTTCGGGAGCCGGATGTTTGCCCCGCCGGCCTCGCTCTGTTTTACTTGATAATTTCGGCCGCGCGACTCGCCCCGACTTTCCCGACAATGAAAGCAAACAGCCGCCGCGGCTTCTTTCCCCGCGCACTCGGCCAGGATTAAGTCGCGGAATATGCGCCTGATTATCAAGCGAGTGGCGTCGCGGCGCAGCTCGCCGCCCCGGCCGCCAAAAGCAGGGGGATTTTTGAAAACGCGCGCGCTTCGCCCAACTGGAAATAAATCGCTGGCTCTGCGAAAAAAAAAAAACAAAAAAAAAAAACAGCTTACGCCAAAGGCTCGAAATATCCGGTCTGGAGTTATTACACTCCCGGCCGAAGTGATAGGGGGCCGCGCGCGGGGGGGTAAAAAATAATCCGCGCGCTTTCAGCAGCCTGGTGCGTGGAACTTTGGCGCGCGCGCATCCGCGGATCGCGTATCATCGCCCCGCTGATTGGCCCCCGCGCGCAATCGCAATCGCGCCGCGCGGAATAATATCACTCGGGGGACGAAAACCAGGCCCGAGTGCAATCGCGCTAAAAGTTGCCCTGCTCGCGGGGAGGGGGAAAAAACCGCGGGCGCTGCAACGGTTTAGCGGGGAGGGGGCCGGCCGGGCACATCCGCCACCGCAACAGGCCGAGCTCTTCCGAATTCCTTATTACGCCCCCCCCCCCCTAGCGTGCGAAGGGCGAGTATATATCGCGGCTTAGGCGCTCCCCGCGTACACCGGTCGAATCCCCTTTAAAGCGCTTAAGTTATCAGGCAATTAGGTGCGGCAGTGGCCGGCTCGAATTTGTACGGCGGATCTCCCGGGCGATCGGACTCGCGGGCGGCCGGCCCTCCCCCTCGCCGCGCGACCGCCGAAGTTGAGCTCGAGGCGCCGTGAGACTGATGCGCGTAATTGATCTTTGACTGCGGGCTTTGTTTTTAACCCCCAGCGGGGGACGGACGCCTCGAGATTTTTCAGACGGGAGATCTCGCCCGGGGACAAATCGTCGGGGCTCGAGGGCCTTGATCTCCCTGGAAATTTCTCTGGAATACCTGCGCGCAAAGCCGAGGGTGCCCTTCCTTTTTTTTCCACGGGCTTTTATAATTACATTAATTACGAGCCGAAACGGAAGCGTTGAGCGGGTCCGAAAATATGAGGGAATAAAGAGAATTGGTGAGAGGAGTGCAGGAGGGCGCTAAAGGGGAACATCGCCTAATTAATGACATTAGGCCCTGACGTCAGGCTGAGCCGCCTACGCGGACTCTTTCCTCGACAATCAGTGCGTTAATCGGCTTAGAGCTTTTCGTAACATCGAAACCTGTAATGGTTTTAAGATAGTTTTAAGTTCGTCTAACTTGGGAGTAGCCGTTGTCTTTGAAATGCCATTAAAAAGTTGCAGCACTTTCTATAATATGCTCAATATATTGAAATTTTATAACAACGCCCAAGTTCCAACAATGTAATTACAAAGTTGAAAATCATTTGAAACACTCTTGAGCGATGGTTAATCGCGCTCGATTGCCCTCCGGTGAGTCTTCGTCCACGCGGTCGCAAGTCGCCGGCATTCGCCCTGAGAAACGCAATCTTTCCACAACTCAATCCTCGGCAAAATAAAGCGACGAGAGAGGAAAAAACGAGCGAGATCCGTAGGCACGCGGGAAAGACAATGAAATGCCGGGCGCGCGGCCATTCAAAAGCTCGGCTTTGGCGCGGAAAAATCTCGGCCGCATAAATCTCCCGCGGGCCGCTCGGGGCCGCGCATTCCGCGCCGGGCCGATCGCGGCGCTTGGGAAATTGGCGAAGAAAAAAAAAAAAGAACGGGCCACCGCGTGAAGGTAATTTTCTTAGGGCGCGGGGAGCCAGGGCGAAGGTCTCGCGCGGGTGGAATCATTAGTTAAAACGTCAAAGACAGAGGCGCAAGTGTGCCGGGGACGGGGACGGGTCTCTCTTTTTTTTTTTCGCGCCCGCGCATAATATTTCCCGGGACGCGTCGCCCGCGAGCCGCGGCAAACTTTCCGCGGCACCCTGCATATATCGACATTTCAATTTTTCCCATAAATTACCCGGGCTAGCATCGGCGGGTCGCGGGGTCGAGCTCCTCCCGCCTGCGCTCTTAACTTTGCCACGGGGGAGGGCCTGTCTCCCCTGCGGCTCGCCGATTATCGAATTATTCAGTGCACTCAACGTTTTTGACGCGCCTCTCCGCTTTTTTTGCCGCCGCGCGAACTTGTTGCCACGTTTTTACCCGGCCTCTCCCTTTACACCGTTTTTTCCCGCGCACTTTCCAATGGCTCGATCTATAGGTTAGTGTGGACAATTTACGAGTCGGATAACCCGCGTTGACAATTAGCCGGAATTGTAAGCGGAACTTTATGAATCAGGCAAGTAAAAATCTTACAACAAATTAGAGAGGTCAGAGCTACACAGAGGCAGAGGGGGGCTATGTATGTCTTCTCAAACCTACAGCTATCTGTTTGTTTACGAGGGGAGGGTATATGCAGTGTACTCGAGCCCCATAATTTTTCTAAAAATTGCTCAAATCCAAATAAAGAGATACAGTTTTCTGTGTGACATAAAGAAAACATGGCAAGACAGGTTTTTATCAAGCTTTAAGCCGTGCCTGCATGTACAGCAATGTTTGTTGGTGAAAAACAATTGATACTCGAATCGATAGCTTTATTGTCAAATTAAATAGTGCAACCAGACTTCGTTCAAATATTGATATGATTTTTAAGCACTTTTTTTATATCATCCACTCAACTAGGAGTTTTGTCGATGGCTTTCATTTTCACCTAATTGCCGGTTGAGAACGGTAACATTAGAAGAACTATTATATTAACGATTGATGTCGCGAGTCCTTCAATCCGCGCTCGAGAAGCGAGGCGGGCGCGGCGGACCTGATTAAGCAATCCTCGAGACAGCTGAGCCGCGACGACCGTCCAGCTTGACGTTCCATTTCTGCGTCCGCAATAAACGCCGATTTACGAGCGGCCGCAGCGCTAAAAAGTGAAATATCATTTTAATACCGCGATCAACGAATCGTAGAGGCACGCGGCAAAGGGAGCTGCCGGGCCCCTCTGACCGCGGGCAACAAAAGAGCTTTTATTTGCACGGACCGATGGCCTTGTTGATCAAGGCTCTCGCGGTCTTGGGCCGCCTTTGTCGGCCTTGGCCGAAACGGAAAGTTTTCTAATATGCGCGCGGAATCCCTCGAACGTTTGAAATGCAGCGGGAAATCGGGGAAAAGGCGGCGCTGGAGAGCGCGAACGGGGGGGGGGCGCGACGGATGCTGCGTGGGAGGGGCGCGCCAGGTCCAAAAGTCGAAAGTCGTTATGACGAACTTTGGACAACTCGATCTTGGGCCGGCCCGCGACTTCCCGCGCGGCGCGTTATATTTTCCCCATGAAAATATGATCCCCCCGGCGGCGGCCTACGGCTTCATTGTTTTCCCGGGGCTTTCATGTCGGCGGGATGCGCCTTTTTATTGCTCGTAAAGTCAATTCAACAAGTTTTCGATCCGCGGGCCGCGGTAGGCGCTCGCGAGACCTCCCCGCGGATTTATACACGCGCGCGCCCGCACACTCGCGGCCACGGCTTCGCGCCGGTTATTACTTTTAATTAGTTCTTACGGCTGCGCGGCCCTGGTTTTTTTTTTCCCCGTAACTCTGTGGGTGACGAGGTCGCCGGTTGGGAATCATTGATGAGGCCGCGGTCGCTTTGGACGTCTGTTCGGCTGAATGTCAGACACGATCGCCGCAACGTCCAGCAAACGATCGCATATTGATCAATCTTCGTTTGTTAAAATAATCTGATTTCTGTGTTCCGATTAGGTTGGCAGCCACACTGGCAGCGAGGAATGACAGCCATTTTCGGCATGATCAGTTTCCGTGTGGCGGAAGGCTTCGAATTTTCAAATTGATTAATGTAATAATTATACATGATCGTGATGATTTGTATTATATGGTGGAATCATAGGAAATCATACATTTATTACCAATTCAAAGCATGCCTATTTCCAATATTAAATTAAAATTTTGAAATCACTCCCCTGTTACAACAAAATATACGTACTATATGGTTTATTAAATGAATTTATAATAAAAAGATGCTGCGTTAAATAATCTTATTTGTTATGATAACATAAATATTTTCATTGCATATATCATGTAACGTTGACATAATACCTACGTCATAATCAAATTGAACTGGGTAAAATGGTTAATTACAATTTCATTATGGTTAATCCGAGCATAACAGCTGAAAATAGACATTTCGCATTGGTCTGTTATACTGAATTGTCGACTAGCGATTAGAGCGCGCGTGCGGTTTTAGCGAGCGCATTACAATGCAAATAGAATATCTACTCTAGTCACTCTGGAGAAATAAAAATAATAGGCTATCCTAAAAAGGCTACGCAAATCTCTATTCAAGGGAGGTCCAGCGTAATTTGGCATTCTTTCAAAGTACCCAACATTGCGTTAGTTTGAGCGGTGAAACAATTAAGCGCCTTTCATAATCTCGGAAGTAAGAGTCGCGCGACTGCAGTTGTGCTGTGAATAAAAATCCAGGCGCCGCCCCTTTTTCCGCCGGCCCCGGGCACGTACGCCCAAGTGATGTGCAGCCCCGAGCTCGGCGGCATCTAAACGCGTGTAACCGGACAATAACGAGAATGCCGCCTTCTTTTCCAGGGTTAGAAGTCTCAACCGAGGCAAGCTCGGTCGCAACGGCCATTTCCGTGGGAATAAAAAAGCCAATACGAGCCGACGCGGCAAGCCATCGGCTTCGGGTTAACGAACGGCCCCTGAAAGCGAGTTAACGCAGCTAATTAAATATTTGGTCCATAAATCTCCGGGGGAAAAATGAGCCCCATCACTGGGGGCGCCCCTCCATAACGCTCGGAAAAATACGGGCGCGGGGGCGGGCAAGGGCGCGGGGGCCGATTACACGGGGGCGCGAATCAAAGCGTAATCAGGCCGCGGAATCATAAACCGGCCGGCCGGGGGTAAAAAGTTGGGCGCGCCGGCCGCGCGGCCGGGAGGAATAAATAAGGGGGGGGCGCGCGCGGCCGAGCGGTGGGGGCATTACGTATTCGACACGAATGAAATTTCAAATGCAGATTAGCCGGCCCCACCCGCGCCCACGCACCTGCGCCCGGAAAAAAGCCGCCCGCGGCGACTCGCACCGCGGGGGTGCGTAATCGGCCCGGATGCACATCGGCCCGAGCGTTTACCCGCGGCTTTCTAATTCAAATTTAATTGCCCGGCCGATCGCGTGGCGTCGCCCGCGCGCTCGTCCGACGCGCCTGGAAAAACCCTTGCCTTTGCAGGAGGTGCGCGCGGCTCTTGGAGCGCCTCGGCGAATGCTTGTTTGTTCAAAAGAGTGGGAAGTGTTGGGGGTACGGTTAACTGGCTGGATGCAGCCCCCGCGGTTAATTTATCAACCAAGCGTTGAGCTGCAGGGGAGAAGGCGATGCTTATTATCGAGTTAACCTATTGACAATATTAATGACTCTATTATCGTATATAGGTTAAGCGGAGCGCGCTCCTTTCACCTTAGATCTCATTTACAAGTAGTGAAGATTAATAGTCGAACCCTCTCCCAAGCCTCCCTGCAAGGTAATTTCTAATAGATCAATGTAATTTTCTACTTTCCTTTCGACCAATTCCTTTTACTTACATCTTCCAAATACATGTAAACTTAAATGTTGCTCCTGCATTGAGATAAAATACCCACTTTCGAAACAAATAAATATTCATAAGCAATGTAAGCTTTATTCGAATTTTTAAGGTATTTTGGATTTAAATTGTATCTTAAATGCCTTTAACAAAACTAGTTAGCGTAGGCGTGTTATTATTAAAATTCACAGGTCTTCTACTTGCTAAAATACCAGTAATTATTTTCTGATTTATTACACCTTAGCTTAGTGATTGACATAAAATATGCATCGTGTACATTCCATTATTAAGTGATAGCTTCCTGCATCGTAGACTAAAATTGCAAAGCAATTATAAAGCTGTTAACGATCTTAATGTAGTAACCCTATTGAATTTGTTAACTCTTGGAAATTGTTTTATTAAATAATTCGTCTTTCTTGTGTTTCAGCCCAATATTATTAGCACGGAATGATCGATCGGGAGACGGCGTTTCTCGCGGTGTTACTGGCTTTGCTAATTTATCCTGGTGATAATTTAAGTAAGTTTTTTATCAAATTTATAACATTTGATTTTGTTAACATATTATTAGAGAAAGGCATTATTAAACATGGTTATTGAAACCATTAATGTACTTATTTTACATAAAATATATAACATTATGATTAAAACGCAAAATCTAATACATTTATTGAAAATGCGATTTATTCAAATTTTTTGAAAACGAGACTTTCAAAAGGTAATCTTTCGTCAAAATTGAAATACATTTCGTTGTTCAAAAGGTAACATTTGCAAGAACTATCTCATATTTACATAAGTTTTTTAATATGCATTTTGATGAGAGTAATATTTTTATATTACAAATTTAAAACTTCTCACGAAACACAATGAGAAGAGGAAATAAAAACTCTTGAAAAATATTAATTTATATTCATGTACTTTTTATATGTGGTTTTGTGAGTTATACAAGCTGTTTACGTTACCGTTTACTCTCGTAAATCGGATTTCACTCGATAAAATAAACAGGCTCTTACGCGCAGTTTTTCATCAAGTATTTATACTCAAAATTTGATGAACAAAATGTAGTCGTATTTCACCAGAAGGGCATCCGACTACAGTTGAATTACAAATTGTGACAATGTTGGCACAAATTTATTTTAGTACCAAACTAGCGGTACTTTTCACTTAATTGTAGATTATTTTATTAGAATAATTGATCGTCAATAATCGATTAGCTATACTAGTATTATAATCCTTGGTCTCAAATTAATTACGAATGAATCCGTTTGATCAAGAATAAGAGTTTTTCAACCGTTAGAAATGAAATACGTGTTATTAGAAGCAGAGACTTATTCAACTGAGAAATATCGATCGGAACAGTTGATTCTAGCGTAATATTTTTGCATAGCTGACATGCAGATTAGAAATATACAGATACGTACGCTGACCCTTTCAGCAAAATAAATAAGCAGTCACAACGTAACATCCCAACTAACATAACAACTAATTTAATAGTTTCATGTTAGAATAAATGAAGAACCGTTAGACGGTATAAATCTAAACGCGGCATTTGTATTATTCATCCGACCGAGTAGCCCTGAACAGAATACAGGATTTGACGAGTCGGCATACCAAGCGATTACATTTTAATAAACGCATCTCCATTACGACAATTATTCGAGGCGTTTTATCGACAGACGCGGCTCACGCGCGATCCAATGTGCCCCGATAAAAGTGAAGCCGCGAGGCGGGCGGTCGTTCTGTCAATCGCACCCGATTTTCCAAGCCATTGTGTCCATGTCAGTGTGGGACGCAAGGGAGACTCGCGAGGGCCGAGCAGATCGGGTTAATCCCGAATGACAAGACATTACAATGACGCGGCCCGGCTGGCCGGCCACGAAATAATAAAGTGTGGCAGGGCGGGGCCAATCGCGGTGATCGCTCGGCCGAGAGGCACTTATCTCCCCCGGTCTCACGGGCGCGGCGTTATAACGAAAACGGCCCACTCGACTGGCAAGGGTGGGCTAAAATGCCCCGGCTCAACGGAATGATTTTTAACGAGAGTTGTAATTGCGTCGACGGAATCCAGATAGCGCTCGACTCCTCGCCCGCATTGTCTGGGCTCTCGGCGACGTGCGATGCTTGGGGGGGTGTATTTAACTCTCGCCCCGGAATCAGGCTAACGACCTTGATAAATTTCCTTTTTTAATCACTGTGCGAGAGAAGTGCCGGTAGATCCATCGATCGATATCGCCTGTTTATTAAGCGGCCCGTAATTATGTGTCATCGGTTTTTATTACCGTCCGAGTTATTTGTAACGTTGAGGTCGGGCTATCTGGGCCGATCGTTATTGAATAGACCGCGGTTTGATAGATATCCAAAGCGCTCCTAATAGAAACGCAAACTCGAGCTCTCAGTACTGATCCCGCGGTAATTCTAATCGGAAATGCATGTATATTTACCGCAAGTCGCGATTAAATTCCAATCGTAATAGCGGATGATCACTTGCGGCGATCTCGCTCGCGCGTACTATTGGCGTATGTAATCGCAATTCCCATGTAGGAACGAGCCTGCGAACGACGCGGGATTCTCGACGGATTACGCGCGCCCGAGGTCCCAGGGCAGCCGGAGCGCCCGAATGATCATCCAGCCCCTCGCGACGGACCGAGCGCGAAAAAGGGGGCGGCCTCGATCGGGATCAGGCCCGATTGGTGCACCCCAGTTGACGCGGGAGCCCTGGAAAGGGCGGATGTTTTTGAATAACGGGGGGAAGCCCGGCTGGCCGTCAAAGCGCAAATCCACTCTAATTGACACTCGCGTCGTCTCGAGTGCCCGGCCCCTCCAAGCCCAGCGGAGGCAGGCTCCTCGATGCCTGCACCTAATTAGCGCTAAGAAGCGCCTTATAAATTCAAAACTGCCGGGTAAGAGGCGGAGGCGTCGTCGCGGGAGACGCCGGGTATATATATATATATAGACGCGGGACAATGCGCGGGTCCGCCGCCGGGGGAGCCGATGAACTTTGGCCAATGGGAATTTCGACGAGTGCGGGGCCCGCCGGCGGCTAACGAAGCGCCGGCCCCTTCAGCCCGGCCGCCGCCGGGGAACGAGTGGCCATTCACGGGCCGCGACGCCGATGCGAATAAATTAAGTTGAAATCAGTTCGGCGGGCCTGCGATTGGCCGGGAGGCTCTCGCCCCCTAGGAGCGTTTATGCGCGAGGCGCCCCCTTTTTCGCCGGCCCCTTTTTGTTTAGATGCCCGGCGGTCCCGGTGCTCTTTGAGAATCTTATATAATGGCGATAACTTCTGGGATTCAAGGCGGCGCCGAGTCCCGCGACAAACTTACAGATGCTATCGCCCCGGGCTCGAATAAATGCCCCACTTAACTCGAGTATTTATTTAAGACGTTTTAACAAGCTTTGCGCGGAGGGATGATAGTGAATCGGGAGCTCGGGGCTGCGTTAATAAACGCGCTCGCGCTCCGGCCGACTGAAGGGTGATTAATTCGCAATGGTCCTACTGTCGCAATCGGGCATTAATTAGCAAACAGTTTGTTTTTCATCATAAACTGGAAATTAATAATTATTGTGCCACTCCACTACGTCGAGATTTATTAATTGATAATTAATTATTTTAAAAGCCCCAAGTGTGTGTGTGTGTGTGTCATTTGGCCGGCGCGCTCCTACAACCGGGGAAAAATCGTTATTTCGAATTTACCACTGCTCTGTAAATCCATTGCATAACCTTCAAAGGATTATAATTACAAAATCCAACTTTATGATCGAATGGGAAATAGATTTTTTAAATTATGTATCGCGGAATCGACCAAAATCCATTTTTTCGCGCATTCGGCAAACGCGTGTACGTTAATTAAATATTATTTATCATTGCGAATTGTTGTAAATATGCAATATTAATTTCAATATTTGTTTTCCCTCGCACTATGGTGTACCCACTACCAATACAACTTTGCCGCGCACCCAAAACGGTTAAATTCAATTTCGTTCTTGTTATCAAGACATTTAATATTAAACGCAGATCGCATAATTTTCGAGCAAATACAAAATTTAATCAATGCGCGACAGCTTCATACATTATTAAAACTGATCCCGATGACAAAGCGCGCGTTATAACCGCGTTTAGAAGTAGCCCGGCAATGGCAGCGCGTCGACGCGCCTTTGGAACTGGCGGGAGGGCCGCGCAAAGGCCGCGGCTTGATTTCCAGCCAGAGTGGCAAAGGGATCGAGTCCGCGCGGGGCGGCACAAAGGAAAAAGGGCGCGGCAACCCCGGAGAGCAGCGCGACGCCGAGGAGGGAAACATTGATTTTGCGGGAATCGAGATCCGCGGCGATCGGGCAATCCCCGCTGGCTTCGTATTTCCTCCGCGGCCGCGGCACTATTTTTGTTTCCGCTCGCGGCGCTATCGGCCGAGGTGAGCGCGGGGCCGCCAAGTCGCACGTCGGCCGCCTCACCTGGGATTTCTTGGAAATTTGAATCGCGTCGCCCAGGGGAGCGCGGCAAAGTGGGTTGCCGGCCCAATTTATATGTAACTTTTAAATGCGTACGTGCACCGGGGCCAGAACGTGCCACCACGACCGCATGCGCGCAGCACAACACTGCTAATTCCGCCGGAGGAATTATGAAGCCCCGGGCTACTCGCGGAATTAAGGGCCCTGAAATAACGCCCAAGATGTTGAACCCTTCGAGTCTCGATCCTTTTATGCCGACAAGGAGTATAAGTACAGCGGCAAAGGTATAATGGTGGAAAGGTAACGATAAATCTTACATGGAAACGTGATTGAAAAGTAGAAAATATTCAGTGTGCCAATACTGGTACTTGGTCTTGTCGCGACAGTGAAAAATAATCCCACTTCACCACTGACTTACGAGCCGCCGGTATAAATTATAAAAAGCATGAGTAACCGAAGTACGACTCTTGAGCTTCGACATCTCTTGAAAAATTATACAGTCTTTGCATCGCGTTAAATATATCGCGTGCATTGCGATTAATATAAACAGCAAGAAATTGAATATTACTTGACTCTGCCTGACTAAACGTACGCTTATCCACTAGCTACGTTTAAATTAATAAATAAATATAAAATCCCTTTATCTAGTTAAATTAGAATATTTTTATTAACATAATTTTATTACAAATACAATTTTTATCAATAAAATACGAGATCTGTATTATGAATAACATTATTTTACTAAAGTCGTTCACCTGTTATCTAGAAAGTTTTAGACTTCACCAGGTCACAGTTATAATATTGTGTTCTTGAGAGCCTTTGCTGATAAATATTAACGGATACCCAAAAAATATAAACATGACTAACCTTTGAGAATAGCTAGTTATTTTGAAATATAAAAAATATTATATTTTTGGATTAAAGTATATCAAACAAAATCAATATAGAATATAACAGTCAAACCACAACTCGATTAAATGTTAAAGTATAGAAGAGCTACAAATAACATTTTTAATTTGAACGATATTTAATTAACATTATAGTCACAAAATATTTTGATTCTTGTTCGATAAAATAATCACGATTTGTGTGCTTCTGTATATCTTAATATTACACATATTATGTACTTGTATATAGCTGAATTCTCCTTAAATCTTTTTCATCAAAATCTCAAGTCATACACTAAATATATGCAGGATAACGGACAAGAATAGATCGCGACCAAACTAATGAAGAATCGATCCATAACGTGTTATACACTGAAATTTTAATTATAAATAAAATGAAATACTAACGTGTTATCTATTGACATTACAATTTTATATATTGCGTATTATAGTCGTATATATAGAGAAAAACATAGAAAGTGGGGCGAACACAAGTGTAAAAGCAAAGCAGTTCATATATTCTTTAGAGTATAGTAATAGTATTCTATGTACACAACCCATCGGAATTCGAAAACATGAGACATACGTGAACCTTAATGAATTAGGATAATTCGTATCTTGCAATCGAACTGGCTTAATAACGACCAATATACTCACACTGGGAATACAATTTTACATGATTCAGTTAAATAAATCAATAACTGTGTCTTATTAATATACTCATCAATTAAAATGCACTGTAGTATACTACAATATATGAACGTGTACAATATTGGTAGATTTCAGCATAAGAATTCCACTAGAAGTTAAGACGTGATTCTACTAAAAGTATTAGTAGATTCCCATCACATAAAAAATAATTTATTATTTAACAAAAAATATTCAATAATTGGTATATAATATTTATGATCGCTTATATATATTGAATAATTTTTAACTGTCATTTTACTTAAGCTAATATATTGAGATTATTAATAATTCGAAAATCTAATCCGTATAATCTAATTTTCTGTCGCAATAATCACGTGGATGACGAAGGCTGCAAGAGAGACAGAAAGATATGAGTTTCCAAATTAAAAGGTAAAAGTGCGGATGCACTACTTATCGTGGATTTTGCAGTGGAAATCTTTCGCGTCTCTATATATATATATTCTAGGTACGGGATCTACTGATTTTCTATAGTCTATACTAGAATATATCGGAAAATGTCTACTAGGTTTTCTCTCGGTGAGTCTGCTAGTAGAGATCCTTTGATCCTCGCTTTCTTACAACTCGACCGACGTGCTTACGCTTTTACAAGATTTGCAAACCTTCTCTGGTGCCGACTAGTAGGGAGGTTCGATCTTATTGCCTAGAAATTTACCAACTCCAGATTTAGACCACGTCATCTCCATCTTCAGGAGCTTTCGCAGTCTAGCTTGAAAGCTCCCGCTAATTATGCTCGGCAGGTACGTTTGACCACCGCGCACATCTACTAAATTTATCTGCCAATCCTGGCTTTTCGTTATGTACTGTTTGTGTAATTTTCATCCAAAAATCTTATAAATACTACTCGTGTTATCCAGGACGAATCTTCGGAAAAAGAAATTTTGAAATTCCCTTTTATTGCATTATATTTACATCGCCCTCTTAGCAAACATGTATTAATTACACGAATAATATTTAAAATTATTACTTTATAACTTTTACTAACGGAAAATGAAAGTACATCATAAATTATCTGTTTTCGTTTAGTGTTTGATAATTATCGGAGTGAAAAAAAAATCTTTAAAAATGTTATAAAGTCTAAAATAGATACGTGTATTATTAAATTTTGTATTTTTGCACTAATTATTTGTTATTAAGAGATCCTTGGAGATTATAGCAACTTCTTCCTTCTTCCGATCCTATTATTTCTGTTGTGTTAAGTGGGTCAATCTTCATTCCCGTGATCTTCTTATCCAATTATCTTTGCGCCGCTGCGTAAGATAGACACTAAAGAGCAAAAAATTAAATAAGATACATTTCATTTGAAGTAAGTCCGAAGTCATAATACCAGAAAATGAGGTCTTCGAAAATGTCTATGATAATAATATCAACAAGTTACTATATTTTACCCATTAATCCATTAAGGTTGATCCCTTATTCAAAGCGATGGACTTTGATAATCAAACATGAATTTTTCATTAATAAATATTCAAGCGAATTAGTATAACAGGGGATATAGAATGTCTGAAGACGTAATCTAAGACTTACCTTTAGTTAACGTATACAATATTGATTCACAAGAATTGAGATACCGGAAAATGGAAAAAATTTTAAAGCCACTAGAAAAGTTGAACTATGACCTAATTAAATAGGATAATATTTTAATAAGATAATCAGTTTTACCTTTAT